>CM057337.1:307396518-308596518 GCA_030015575.1 Agapanthus africanus
ATATAGACGTTACTTATGTTTTACACCCGCACTAGCCCTGCCCTGCTCTGTCGTTAGTTACCTAACCTAACGGTGCACGAGGGGACATCGAGGCGAATGCTGATGGCATAAGTGTACGTCGTATTTATCTGTGATGCTTAGGAAGCATAAGCTGATGGGATTTTTTATTAATGAGATTAGTAAAAAGAAAAAGAAACCTAAAAGATGTTGTAGAATCAAAACTTTATAAAAGGGTAGCTACAGTTTTGCTTTGTATAGTGGTATATATGATATACCCTGCACCTTATTCGATGAGGAAAGAGCCGAGATCCCTTCACCGGGAGTGACCTCTTTAGCGAAACTGGCAGATGCTACAAAACTCGGTTTGTATTTGATTGCTTTTAGAGTTTTGCTTTGCACAGTGATATATATGATATGTCCTGCACCTTATTCGATGAGGAAAGAGCCGAGATCCCTTCACCGGGAGTGACCTCTTTAGCAAAACTAATGAAAGCCTCAAAAACACTCCATTTCAAAATTTCACTTGATTCTACGACGATATCAAGTTCATTACGCAATAGGTTTTCAGAAAAACCTGTCGTAGCCCTTCGTCATTTCAGATAAAGACTATTTAGTATTCGTGCTGCGTTTGTTGACCTCTGTCAAGGCGTAGTGTGCGGTAGCTAACTAGTAATTATCTGTAAAGCATGTGATGTGATTGGATTAGGGTAGTCGTACGACCTTGTTGACCTCTGTCAAGGGTCGTGCGAGTGGGTTTGATTCAATCAAGAAATGACGGGTTGAACTTGACTAGTGCACTATGGTTTGTTGACCTCTGTCAAGGTCATGGCACACTAGGGGCAAAATATTATCGGGAATTTCAAGTATTGAAATTTGCAATGAGATTGCATACCTTCTATGAGATAGTTGGATCCCGATACCCACTGCGAGTAAGAGTTACTCCTAGGAGAGTTTTACACAGGACAATTAGTCGATCAAGTAGGTGTCTAGAAAAGTGTTAACAAGGTTACGCCTCTGGGAAAACGAGATTTACTTTAATTAGGTCCGTGCGAAAGCACGGGGAACCTCCCTCAAAGTACCGACACTGATCTGGCTGAAAGATTGACGAAATTGTAGGGTGTAATTAATCCCGGCTAATCTTACCTTTTAGGGTTTGAAGGTAGATTTGATAAAAACAGTGGGAGACATCCTGATTAGATAAGATAATAACCAATCTAATCTTGCAAGAGCATACGCTAAAGTGTTTTCTTCTCTCTCTCTCCAGGTAGCGACCATGTCAGGCCATAATCAAGATAATAATATAGATGTATTGACTGAACCCGATTATTATACTGAGCAGGGGAACGTTGGACCCGTTCTTTCTTATAAGAGTTATAAGACTGAACAGGAAATAGGAGAATATCTGGATTCTCAGGCTGCCCAAAAGAACATGCATGTTGATGCATCTTCTTCAGGTGCGTTAGTTATTGAGAACTGTTTCTCAGTTCACCCTACGTCCTGGGTATTGGATACCGGATCAGGATCCCATATATGTAAATTGTTACATGGGCTACGTAAAGGTAGAGAACTGAGAAAAGGTGATCATTCCGTTCAAGTAGGGAACGGTGCAAGTATTGCAGCCAAAGCAGTTGGCGAATATCACCTAGTATTGCCAAGTCATAATACACTGATTCTAAATGAGTGCTATTATATACCGAACATGATGTGCAACATTATATCAGTCTCTTTATTAAGTAAAGAAGGATATAATTTTGTAGTCAAGGATAATGTTATGAACATATTCCTAGATCAAAAGTTGATTACATCAGGATCGTTACATAATGGCATATTCATTCTAAATCAGAATACAGTCCTCAATATACAAAACACACACAAGAGGAAAAGTTCAGAAATGAACGAATCCTTCTTGTGGCATTGTAGACTTGGTCATATCAATGCGACACGACTGGATAAGTTAAATAAGAATGGTTATTTGAATCCGTTCGAATTATCATATTATGATACTTGTCATTCATGTCTCAAAGGAAAAATGACCAAAGCTCCGTTTAGTGGACACGGAGAAAGAGTTAATGAACTCTTAGGACTGATACATAGTGATGTATGCGGTCCCATGTCTACGCATGCCAGGAACGGTTTTTCCTACTTCATTACATTCACTGACGATCTCTCTAGATTCGGACATGTGTTCCTGATGAAACACAAGTCTGAAGCTTTTGAGAAATTCAGAGAATATAAGCACGAAGTAGAAAAACAAACGGGCAAAAGTATTAAGATCCTTCGATCTGATCGAGGAGGAGAATACTTAAGCAATGAGTTCCTAGATTATCTAAAAGAGAATGGGATTCTCTCTCAGCTTACTCCTCCTTATACACTACAGCACAACGGTGTATCGGAGCGGAGGAATCGTACCCTATTAGATATGGTGCGCTCTATGATGAGTACAGCTGAGTTACCTATTTCCTTCTGGGGGTATGCGCTTGAGACAGCAGCATACCTATTGAATCAAGTTCCAACTAAATCTGTACCTACCACACCATATGAGATATGGAGTGGGAAGAGACTATGTCTTAAACGAGTTAAGATATGGGGTTGTCTGGCCTATGTCAAAAGGCAAAATCCAGACAAACTCGAGGCTACGGTCAGTTCTATGTAAGTTTGTGGGATATCCTAAACATTCAAATGGATATTTTTTCTACCACAGTGAACAACAAAAAGTGTTTATTGCTCAACATGCCACCTTTTTAGAAAAGGAATTTCTTGCAAAAGAGATTAGTGGCTCTGAGGTAGAACTGGAAGAAGTTCCAGAAACACAAACTGTAACTGAAGATTTAGTGGAACCAGAGGATTCGGTAGTACCCGACGAACCCCAGCCTCTCCGCCGATCTAGTAGGGTTTCTCATCCACCTGAGAGATACTATGGTTTTCTCATTGATGGTGGAAGCGAGGATTGCATCATGGAAGATGATGACCCGACTAGTTTCGAGCAGGCCATCACGAGTGGTGACTCTGTGAAATGGCTGGATGCAATGCGATCTGAGATGGAATCCATGTACACCAATAAAGTATGGATTTTGGAAAATGCTCTTGAAGGGGGTAAAACCCATTGGGAGCAAGTGGATTTTTAAAAAGAAATTTGGTGTAGATGGAAAAGTTGAGACTTTCAAAGCTAGACTTGTAGCAAAGGGATTTCGTCAACGACCAGGTGTGGATTATGACGAAACCTTTTCTCCAGTGGCTATGCTTAAGTCCATCCGGATCTTACTTGCCATTGCTGCATACCATGACTATGAAATCTGGCAAATGGATGTTAAGACCGCCTTTCTAAATGGTGATTTAGAAGAGTGCGTGTACATGACTCAGCCAGAGGGCTTCGTAGATAATGGGAGCAGCGGAAAGGTGTGCAAACTGCTTAATTCTATTTATGGGTTAAAGCAAGCATCGCGGAGTTGGAACATCTGTTTTGATGTTATAGTCAAAGAGTTTGACTTCATCAAAAATATAGATGAACCTTGTATCTATAAGAAGGTAGCAGAGAGTAAGGTAGTCTTCCTCGTATTGTACGTGGATGACATAATCTTGATAGGAAATGATATTCCTATGCTGCAATCAGTCAAGCTCTTCTTATCACAAAGATTCTCAATGAAAGATCTAGGTGATGCCTCCTGCATATTGGGGATTAGGATCTATCGAGATAGATCCAAAAGGATACTGAGATTGTCCCAATTCAGGTACATTGACACCATACAAAAGCGGTTTAGTATGGAAGAATCCAAGCGTGGGAACCAACCCATGATCTCTGGACTCACTCTCTCCAAAGAGATGTCTCCCAAGACTGATTTGGAGAGAGCTCGCGTGCAAGGGATAACCTATGCTTCGGCAGTAGGCTCTATCATATGCGATACTATCTACCAGACCCGATGTAGCATACTCACTAAGTATAGTGAGTCGGTATCAAGCAGATCCTGGAGAGAGTCACTGGACAGCTGTGAAGAACATTCTCAAGTACTTGCGAAGGACTAGAGACATGTTCTTGGTGTATGGTAACGGAGAACTCCGGGTGGAGTCCTTTACCGATTCCAGCTTCCAAAGTGATAAGGACGACTCTAAGTCGCACTCGGGATTTGTCTTTACCCTCAATGGAGGGGCGGTATGTTGGAAGAGTTCCAAACAGGATACCGTTGCAGACTCGACGATGGAGGCTGAATACATCGCTGCCAACGATGCTGCCAAAGTGGCTGTCTGGATGAAGAAGTTCATCACTGAGCTTGGTGTGGTTCCATCCATTGAACATCCAATACCTCTGTATTGCGATAACAATGAAGCTGTGGCTTTGGCCAAGGAACCCAGATCCCATCAGAAATCCAGACATATTCTGAGGCGGTATCACCTGATCTGGGAGATAGTTGATCGCCGGGAGATCGAGGTCAGGAGAGTAGATACGAAGGACAACACTGTGGATCCACTCACGAAGGCCATTCCCCAGATACAGTTTGAGAGATTATTCGGGATGCTAGGTATGAGATACTACAGTCCATTGTTAGTTATGTATATGCCCTAGAGTCCATTGTTGTACATATGATGTATATTATGATGGATGCTTGGATATATACAGAGAGGACTTTCTTGCTCGTCATGATAGTATGCTATTTGGTTTCACTTTATCTTAACATGTTGACTTGTATTGGTTTACTGTCTTTCTCTCACATGTTGATAAAGCCCTTAGGATATGTACTCGACTACTGGGATTATGATGAGATCATACTAGTGGGGCCACGGTAGTCGATGAGTACATCCTATAAATGTTCCTAGTCGAGGGTATATCGAGACAGGGCATCGATACACCAGAGTAGACTAGCGTATACGCATCTTGACCCATATGATAGGCGATGGATGATCCCATATCCATCGGTGTTTGACATCAAGGATGGTGTACGGGTGCTCAGTGGAGACTGGGTACACTGGACGGACTCGCCGAGAACTCCCAGTTGGTGATATACCACACGTCAGATGGCAGTTCTCCGGTGACACTGGTACAGGGTAGTCTGTAGACCCGAGATCTTCATAGAGTCTTGTGTGATTCCTACAGTGTTTTGATTTCCATCTTACCACGTCCAAGAAGGCGTGCAAAACGGTGGCTTTTGGGTACAGTCCCGAATCACATGGAGGCAATGAGCAATAAGAGGGGATTCGTCTCTCCCGGTATAGGGAGTTGATGTTGTGCTGTGTTCGATTGGCTATAACTAGAAGTCCCTGGCCAGGGCTGATATAGAGATATACTGGTAAGTGTTACCAGTAGTATCTCGACCTGTTATGAGCCTCACATCGATACGACTTATCGGTTATTGGGGTCTGACGTATACCACCCCTAGACTTGATATGCGACATATCAGACGAACAGACCGGACTGTACGGGAGTGTTACTGATTGGATTCACAGGAAAACGGACAGGCTAGCTTGTTGATCTTCTGATCGCTCAATACCTGGATGGCTGTTACGTTTAGCTGACCGCTTACAGCTTGTGAGTGTTTGATATGATCATCTCCTGCTACCGGCGTATTGACGATTCTTTAGAGTCCTACACAGAGGTTTCTTGGCTCAGGCGAAACGGAGTAGAGGCATATATGTGATATGTGCAGGACCGAGAATAATGCAATATGAGATACCGTATTATATTCTCGCGATATTTAGATATGAACCGGGTAATCGGATCAAGTGTTGATTCGATGAATCGGTACATGATATATTAGTCGGTAATATTCGATATAGCCGGATCGTCGGATCAAGTGTTGATTCGATGATTTAATGTATAATAATATATATGATATATTGTATTACATTATCTAATATTGGCTCGCTTTATTATTTCATTTTCTCACTGGATGATACATTGATATATATGCGATATATGTTAATTGTATTATTTTCTTTTGTTGCAAATATATAATATATATGATATATATTATTGTGACATGATATGATTTATTATAAACATGTTTAAGGATGATTAAATGGGATTAGGGTTTGATTAGGTTTAGCTTCTTCTTGTTCATTCTAGAAGCTTTGCTTTTGTCTTGGTTAAGATATTATGGTTGATATTTTTCCATGACTCATAACTTAACCTAACCAAACCCTAACTCTAGTTTATTCTCTACAAACTCTTAGCCTATCATCCTTGACCATGGTTCCATAATCCATCATATACATTTCTTTTCTATTCATCACAAAAGGAATTATCTTTTCATTATCATCTTCTTCTCTCTTGACTTTGAGCTCACTAGAAATTCCATTTGTGATGATAAATTGTGAGAAAGTGAAATAAAAAGAAAGCATAAATACTACTCCATCATCCTCATCTAATCTAGCCCATTAGATTAGGGTGTTCATCTCTTTAGAGTGAGAAAGCTTGAGTTATAGCGACTTCGACGTAGATCATCGAAGAATCGGAACACTTCAAGCTAGCATGGATCGTTCGAGTCGTGGAGCTTCTCTTGAGTCCGGGAGATCGTGGATCGCGGCAAAGGGACTTCTACTCGGAGCTTGTGAAGCGAAGGAGCGGACTACAAAGGTTGTAATCCCTCACACTTAGCTATAAAGATATCATCTTGCTTGCTAAACCCTAATAATCTAGCAAAGATCCCGTCTTTGGGTTGTTCGGCACATGTAAAATTTTATTCAGGCATGTTTGATGCTTTATGAACCTTCACTAGTGTGCCTAGGAACCCTACACGCTTGCGGCCTGTGGTTAAACCCACTGTCAGCGTAGTGTCGAGTCTTTAGAGTCCCACATAGAGAGTTTCCCTGCACCGGTCAAAAGGTGTAGAGGCCGTATGGTTTTACGGCAGGGCCGTGATCACTTACGTACATTTATGCACGTAATCTGATTGGGCAGATAATACTAGCGGGCTTTGGTTTAAGCCAGATTCTAGTATTATACAGATAGATTTATTTAGTCAAAGATTATCCGTGTTTTTTGGAAATACGTATGGGAGGGGCAGTCTCGTAATTTCTCGGGAAGCTTCTAGAAGAAGGTGACACATTTGTGTTTATTTCCTTTTAGGATTTAAACTAAATGAGGTGGAGTATGAGGTGTATGTTTACATTAAATGCTTAATGACTCATGAGGTGATTCACCCTTAGAATTAAATGAAGCATGCTAGATATTATCTTGATATTATCAAGAGAGATATTATTATGCTTCATATTATTCTATCATGAGTATTATTCATTTCATTATCACAAAACACTTCTCTCTCCTCAAGTCTTCATCTTCTTCCTCAAACCCTAAAAGCTCTCATGAGTTGAGAATCCTAGGGTTTAAGTGACTAAGTAATCCATCTAAATACTCTACACCCTCTAAGACTTCTAGATTAGCAATCTAGAAGCCATAGTTATCTCAAATTCGAGATAGGACCTCGGACTATAGACTCTCGAGTGGATCGTCATTGACTTGAGGAGGCCGTTGAGGTACCCATGTTCCATAGAGCCGACGAGGTGTGGAGGACAGCGATGAAGACCCGAAAGACATGTAACATGAGGTATAACTTTGAATCCGAGTAGTTAAACCTCTCGTAGTTTGTTAGTAATGGTTTAGACACGATCCGTGTGCTTAAGTCCATGTTACGAAACTTTGATAATTGTTTTTCATATATTCTGTCTCCCCGCGAACACGTGCGGTGCGTGACATGGACTTACAGTGGTATCAGAGCCTACTAAACCTTTACTAGCTTGTTAGCAACTAATTAGAACTACGATCATCAGAAAAACATGAAAACATAACCCCGCTTCCCTAAAGTTTCTGTCGATTTTAAACTTGTCGAAAAAATTATTTCAGAAGTATGAAAATTCACAGCAAGGAATTCTAAGAATACTGGAGAAATATGAGTTGATAACTCGGTAAGACGACCGCGGAAGCACAGCGGATTGATGCAATACGCCGCGGATACGCGGCCGAGTCAACTCCGAGTTGACTCGTATTTACACAGTTTGTCTTATTTTTGGGTGTTCTGTTTTCCTGTATATTTTTTTTCTGCCCAGGTCTTTTCAGTGCTGGCTTGCATTTGGGGTAGACACAGAAAAAGGTTCTCGATCGAAATTCTAAGTTATTTGCTAATTGTGTTTTTTGATGTGTTCGTAAACCTCCGCTAATTGCTAGTATGTCGGTTAGTTGGGGGTTGCACATTTCTGTAATGGATATTGGTTTGTGGATATGAACTTCACTGGATCGTCGTGGATGAATAGCCGAGGATGTGAGATGAGAGTTTTTATCTTTCATTCAATGTAAATTATAATATGTTATAATATTCTTTTGCGGGGCACATCCGGGTTGAGGTTGTAGCTACCGTTGTATTATTTCATTTACTGTTTTTGCTCCTAGGATATGCCCAAGATGGGGTGCACAAACTACCGGGTACTTTGAAGTGTTAAATGGCCTACTCACGTTGTTGAGAGAGACTATTTCACTTCTGTTACTAGACGGGTAGTTTGTCGCACCCGTAAGGATCTAGGGTGGGGTTTGATATTCATCACGACCGTGCAATCCGTCTTTTGTTGCAGGCTCAAATGAAACACGGATTCCAACTATATCCAATATGTTCATCTGTGATCTGGAATGCCTATTATTGCGTCTGACGAATGTATAATATCTATATATGATATCTAGTAAGCGTTGCTTATGTTTTGCATCCGCGCTAGCCTAGCCCCCGCTCTGTCGTTAGTTAAGTAACCTAACAGGTGAATGACGGGGCCCAATGGCGAATGCGGATGGCATAAGCGGACGTTTTATTTCGTTGTTTTCTGCAATGATATGATAAATGATGGGACGCATTATTTTAATGCAAAGAAAACAAACCAAAGCTGAATCGTTGGAACAAATTTAAAAGAAACCACTCGGTTATTTTAAAAAGTAGCAGAATTTTTTAATTGCGGAGCTTTAACCACTCTTTTTTTATAAAAAAAACAAACTATCAGGTTCCTTCAATTATATCAAGTTCAACACGTTCACGATTTCGCCAAAACAAGTCGTAGCCCTCCGTCATTTCATATGGATGGTCAGTAGTATTCAAACTATGTTTATTGGCCTTCGTCAAGGCATAGTGTTTGGTAGCTGCTAGGGTATTCATATGTAGCATAGATAGATGCGTTGGTTTGGGACAGTCGTATTACTTTGTTGGCCTTCGTCAAGGAAATGTACGGGTGGGTTCAAATTACCAAGGATAATGATGGGAAGAACTTGACATGTGACTTATGATTTGTTGGCCTTCGTCAAGGTCATAAGAGCATGGGGCAAAAATCCACATCGGGAGTTTCTAAAGAAACTTATACTTGGTTTTGATTCTTTTGTCGAATCCGAGTTGTTAGTATTGCATACCATTTGGAGTTTGATAATGTTGGTAGGATTCCTTCAGCATTATCACACGATGATATTTAGAGTTTGATATTTGGAGTTTGACCATTGCCTATGACAAGCTGGACCACCCTATTACTACTCAAGCCCCCACCGTCTCAGGTCCAGTTTCCACCGTCACGGATATAGATATCCGTCAGACAAGGGAAAAGGACAGTGCGAATGCCAAGTTCCTCGTGTTGGCTTCAGTTGATGAAGTATACCAGAAGCAGCACGAGAAGATAGACTTAGTTTCCATCTTTCTCTATAACAAAGATTTATATGGAGAGCAAACTCGTATCGCAAGATATGAGACCTCGAACGAATTGCTTCAAGCAAGGTTGGCCGTTAAGTCATCTGTAAGGGACGACGTCCTTACGATGACTAGCTATATTAATGAGCTCACGGACCTGGAGACCACGTTGGGAAATAGGTCATACGCTGACTTATTTCCACAGTCCCTACCCTCTACTTACAACTTGAAAGAAACCAGAGAGACACCCGCTCTGCTTAATGGGGGTTCTTTTTCTGCATCCAAGGCGAAAGCAAAGGATGAAAAGAAGAAGACCTCCACAAAGCTGATATACGGTGTCAGTGAAGTAGAAGGAAAGGGAAGAGCAAAAATTTCAGGACTTGGTGTAGGGAAGGAGGGATGTTCCTATTGTTATGGAAAGGGGCATTGGCAGAAAGATTGCAGGGCTTTGGAAGCCAGTAGCCAGGATTCGAAGATTGTTGTAGGTTCGGCCTCGGGTGTGTTTGTAATTGAGAATTGTTTGTCAATTAACTATACTTCCTGGGTACAAGATACCAGATCAGGATCTTATATCTGTAATTCGTTACATGGTTTGAGAAACTGTAGAGTTATCAGGGTAGGTGATATGTCTCTCACAGTTGCGAACGGAATGAGCATGGACGCTGAATCCGTGGGGGAATACCGCCTAGGACTGACAAGTGGGCAGATATTGATTCTACATAACTGTTTGTATATACCTAGTTAGACTTGTAATATCATATCAGTATCCTCACTTTCTAGATAGGGATATGATTTTACATTCGTAAGCGATGTGGTAAACATCCACCTAAATCAAGTTCTGATTGGGTCCGGTATATTAGATAACGGTATATACGTATTAAATCAAGCGCAAGTTTTCAATGTCCAGAACACACTTAAAAGAAAGTCTCCGGAAGTAAACCAGGCTTTCTTATAGCATTGTAGACTAGGTCACATCAATGAAACACGGTTGACTAAGTTACATAAAGAAGGATATTTGAATCCGTTCGAATATCAATCTTATCCTACTTGTGAATCTTGTCTCATGGGAAAGATGACAAAGACTCCATTTACTGGACACGGAGTAAGAGCGAACGGACTCTTGGGACTCATACACAGTGACGTGTGCAGTCCAATGTCTATACTTGCAAGAGGTGGTTATTCCTACTTCATTACTTTTACAGATAATTTTTCTAGGTATGGACATATCTTCTTGATGAAGCATAAATCCGAGGCCTTTGAGAAATTCCGGGAATACAAGAATGAAGTGGAAAAACAGACAGGCAAAAGTATCAAGATACTGAGATCTGATCGAGGTGGTGAATACTTAAGTGCCGAGTTCCTGGGATACTTAAAAGAGTATGGAATTCTCTCTCAGCTTACTCCTCCATACACACCACAACACAATGGTGTATCGGAAAGGCGGAATCGAACCCTATTGGATATGGTTCGTTCCATGATGAGTAAGGCTGAGTTACCGCGATCTTTCTGGGGTTATGCACTAGAATCAGCTGCATATCTTTTAAATAAGGTTCCAACCAAAACTGTGCCTACCACACCATATCAGATGTGGAGTGGGAAGAAACCCTATCTTCAGTACCTGAAGACATGGGGATGTCCAGCTTTTGTTAAAAAGCAGCATGCGGACAAGCTCGAGGCATGCTCAGTACAGTGTAAGTTTATGGGATATCCAAAGAACTCAAAGGGGTATTGTTTCTATTACGCAGAGGAACAAAAGGTTTTTGTTTCTCATCATGCCCACTTCGTGGAAGCTGAATTTTTAGAAAATCAGAAGTGTGGAAGCGGAATAGAACTGGAAGAAATTCCAGAACCACAAGTTGTTATTGAAAGTATGGTAGAACCAGAAGTTTCAGAAGAAAGGGACATCCCAGTGCCTATCCGTAGAACTAGTACGCAGTCTCATCCGCCCGAGAGATACTACGTTTTTCTCATAGACGGGGATCGAGATGATTACATCATTGATAATGATAACCCTACTAGCTTCCAGCAAGCCATTCAGAGCGGCGACTCAGTAAGATGGCTGGATGCAATGCGGACCGAAATGGAGTCCATGTACACTAACAAAGTATGGACTTTGGACATTGCTCCAGATGGGGTAAAACCCGTAGGATGCAAATGGATCTTCAGAAAGAAGATTGATTTAGATGGATAGGTTGAAACCTATAAGGCTAGACTTGTTGCAAAGGGTTTTCGTCAAAGACCTGGTTTGGACTATGACGGAACCTTTTCTCCAGTGGCTATGCTCAAATCCATTCAGGTCCTTCTTACCATTGCTTCCTTCCACGATTATGAGATCTGGCAGATGGACGTAAAGACGGCTTTTCTAAATGGTAATTTGGAAGAATGCGTTTATATGGATCAGCCAGAGGGATTCATTCAGAGTGGGAGCAGCGGTAAAGTGTGCAAGTTGCTTAAGTCCATTTATGGACTAAAGATTGATTTAGATGGATAGGTTGAAACCTATAAGGCTAGACTTGTTGCAAAGGGTTTTCGTCAAAGACCTGGTTTGGACTATGACGGAACCTTTTCTCCAGTGGCTATGCTCAAATCCATTCAGGTCCTTCTTACCATTGCTTCCTTCCACGATTATGAGATCTGGCAGATGGACGTAAAGACGGCTTTTCTAAATGGTAATTTGGAAGAATGCGTTTATATGGATCAGCCAGAGGGATTCATTCAGAGTGGGAGCAGCGGTAAAGTGTGCAAGTTGCTTAAGTCCATTTATGGACTAAAGCAAGTATCGCGGAGTTGGAACATCTGTTTTGATGATACTGTCAAAGAATTCGACTATACCAAGAATCCAGATGAACCATGCATATACAGTAAGATTATAGGGAGAGCTGTAGTATTCCTCTTCTTGTACGTGGATGACATTCTCCTAATAGGAAATGATATTCCTATACTACAGTCAGTCGAATGATTCTTGTCACATAAGTTCTCCATGAAGGACCTGGGAGATGCCACCTACATTCTGGGGATCCAGATCTATTGTGATAGATTAAAGAGGATGTTGGGACTTTCGCAGTCCAGGTACATAGACACCATATTGAAAAGATTCAGTATGGAAGATTCTAAGCGTGGTAACCTACCCGCTTGTCACGGAATCACCCTCTCCAAAGAGATGTCTCCCAAGACTGATTTAGAAAGGGCTCGCATGTCGATTATACCCTACGCTTCTGCGGTAGGCTCTAAAATGTATGTGATGTTATGTACCAGACCAGATGTAGCATACACATTAAGCGTTGTAAGCCGGTATCAGGCAAACCCAGGAGAGAAGCACTGGATAGCGGTAAAGAACATTCTCAAGTACCTGAGGAGGACTAAGGAGATGTTCTTGGTGTATGGCGGAAAGGACCTCCAGATCGAGGCCTTTGCCGACTCTAGCTTTCAGAGTGACAAAGATGACTCCAAGTCCATGTCGGGTTATGTCTTTACCCTCAATGGAGGGGCGGTCTATTGGAAGAGTTCCAAGCAGGACACCATTGCTGACTCGACGATGGAAGCGGAGTACATAGCTGGTTGCGATGCCGCAAAAAAAGCTGTCTGGATGAAGAAGTTCCTCATAGAACTTCAGGTGGTTCCTACTAGTGTTGATCCTATACCTCTGTATTGCGACAACAACGGCGCTATAGCTTTAGCGAAGGAACCCAGGTCCCATCAGAAGTCCAGACACATCTTAAGGTGGTATTGTTCATATCAGAATTTTGCATTATTATATCGCCCATTCTTAATCATATTACAAATAAATAGGTGCTTTTGATCTATGTCTGCTAAATAATTGCAGGTTACAGGTTCTTAGAACAATACAGTGAAATTCATGAAAATACGCTACAAATGTGAGACTACGACCAACAATAGATGAATCCGTATGATGCCGCCTACCAGTTCAAGGAACAAATGAAGATCAGTAGGCAGTTCAATGCACAAAGGCGGTACAAGATTCAAGACTTCAACGCGAAGCTTACGGTAATAGTCCACATAATTCTGCACTGTTGGAATCTGAAAGAAAGTAGAAAAGATTCTGAAGAACCAAGTGAAGAAAACAGAAGAAAAAGGAAAGATAAAACAACCCTGAAGAAATGAGACAGAGAACCCCCAAGATAGCCGCGGATGCGCGGCCAAACATGGCTTTCCGCCGAGGTTCCGCGACCGTGCTGTGCACGTGTCGGTGCAAATTGTCGGTGGGTGTCGGTGCGTTGACTCGGTCTTTGGGGTAGTATTGTAAATTCAGATGTGGATCAGATGTAAAACCTAGGATTTCTCCTATCTATAAATAAGAAAGCCTACAGCCTCTTTTGGGGTGTGCCTCTTTTGGGTGCCTCTTTTGAGATGCCTCTATTTTAATTCTTGTCTAAATTTCAATTCCATTGTAATCGTTCAAAAGTGCACCAATAAAGAAAGGTATTTTTATTTTTATCTCGCATTCCTTTTCTGAATTTAATTCTTGCATTTTTTTATTTGTTTCCTTAATATTTGCAATTTAGTTTTCTAATATAAAAATTTATAAAAAAAATGAATTCCATTGTTAATACCCTAATGAGTGAATAATTCCTCACTTATTAGGGTTAGGATCGGGAAGGTTTGAAAGAAGGAATTCTCTCTCCTTCCTTTCTTTACCCAAATAATTTTATTTAAAGGACTCTCTTTAAATCAACAACGCACCGCTCACTACGGCACCCTATCCTACAAGATAGTGGTGATTCCCTAATTAGACCAGTTGTGGTTGAATTAACCAGAAGTTAGGGCTAAGAGCCAAGAACGGACGGACAAGGACCAAAGGGAAGAAACTTAGTTTCTTCCTGGTCGTGCTAATCCCCGTTGTTGACTATTACCCTAACACCTATATTCTTAATTAGGGCATTGATAGAAGCGAGAAGAATCCCTTTTTTGAATTAGCCTAATCCTAACCCTAGCAAGCCTTTTAATCAATTTAATCTCATTCTTAGATCGTAAAACAAAACCCGACTTGATCGGATTAACTCGTTAGAACATAAAGAAAAGGAATCCATCTCCATGTGGACCGACCCATACTCAACCGGCTAGCTACCAAGCGACACCGTTATTGATTGCGGTATTCATAACTTTGATTTTAAAACGCATACACGAAAAAGCTCTCTATCAATCAAATGGCGCTGTTGCCGGGGAGACGGTAGTCTCTTTCTTTGTGTAATTTCGGATTAAAAAAATAAAGAATAAAAAATTTAAAAATTTTAAAAATTGAAAAATTTTAAAACAAAAATATTAAAATAAAATTAAAAAAATTCATCTTGTTCTTTTTGAGAGGTATTGTGTGAATTGCGTAGGAAAAGAAGATGTACTGATTCAGATCTGGAAAAAGCCAGTGAACAAATCAACAAACAGAAGATCTGAGCAGACAGAGGAGAATCACAATAGACGGAACCACGGCGGATTCAAGCGTTTGACCGCGAAACCGCGGTCAATTGCTGACGTCAGCACCCCAAAATTTTCTGTAAGTATTTTTGTCCCCTCTCCTACCCTGAGCTCCACTGAAAATTTTTCCTGCAGGGTTCTTTGCGCAAAATCTTTCTCCCTCTCCAATAAATTGTTTTTGTGCAGGATTCTTTGCGCTGCCAAATAAAAAAAATTTGCAATGTGTTTACTGCTTTGCATTTTTAAAACGGACTTTTAAGGAGATATAACACCAATCCAGATTGGGTGGGGATTTCATTACCTTTCCTAGGACCCCAAAAATCACAAAAAGCATATGCATCAACCCTCGAGTTAATTAAAAAATATTTAGACTCAGCCAATAAGGACTGTCGCGCTCATTAGGACAAAGGAAGGTTGTGGACAATCGGTCGTTTATCTAAACCTGACTTTATGGTGCCTAGGCTAGACAAGTAGGAAAGGTAATTTCAAAAAGTCCGTCTCACGGTGATTCGTGAGCGGATCCCTCCTTTCTTTACTTGTGCTTACCTGGCCACAATTGGCGGTGAAGAGGCGATTTGAGGGATATCTCACAACTTACCCTTTGGAACAGTTAGGAGCAGTCTACTTGACTTAGGAGACCCTAGCTCTAGGCTTGATTGTGCATGTATAAATTGTGGTTGTTTGAAATTGTGTCGTAGTTCCGTACAAATTTTTTCAAAACTCTTTCTAAAAATAAACACTTTCAAAAATTTCAAAACTCCAAAAAAAACAATTTTTTTAAATAAAAAAATAAAATATAAAAAAAATCATCACATTCTTTTTCTTCTCCTTTCTCACATCATGGGTACCCCACCTCGCAAAACTCTTGCCGAACTTTGGTACCCTCAACCAGACATTACTTCCTACGCGCATTGTTTTGGTCGAATTTCGGACGACCCCTCCATGCCCAAAATTTCTTTGAAAGATCGAATAGACGCGTCTAGGAGAAACAGTTGGACTCCGCAATCTACTTTGTATCAACCGTTTCAATCTTCACCACCTTCTTACATTGATACCCCTTTTGAGAGTCCGGTGGTAACTCCGAAACCCATGTCTATTGCTGAACATATTGAACAATCTTATAGCCGATCTTTCACTCCTTTCAACACTTCCAGTTCTTGGGATCAACAATTCAATCCACCGTTTTATCCAAATGTTGATCCTAATACTGTCCAACCATTCAATTCCTACCAGTCCTACCCGATTTTTGCACCTTCCCTAGACATTGCTTCTTCACAGCCATTTGGGAGTTTCCAGTATCCAAACAACTTTGAATGTTTTACTGAAACCCCTTCACAACCTAAGTCTGGTCTGGAACAGTCGTTGGAAGATTTTATGGTAGCGTCAAGACAACAGATGATGGATTTGAATGTGTCCATGGCCCCCCTTAGACAACCTAGTGACCCGGTAGCTAGTTTCCAACTAGCTCCAAATTTTTCGATGTATGATAAGGCGGTTGGATAGATTGAGAATTTGAGTGGAGAAAGTGAGCTGTGCACCCTTCCAAATCAAACCTACCCATCCCCAATTGAATCCTCCAATTCCGGTTTTGAATGTCTATCAAGTGTTCCAAATGATTCACCAGTTGAAGATAAAACGTGTAATGAGTTGTGCGACTTTATAGTGTTTGATTTGTCAGATTGTGAAGGGTCCTTTTCGAGTGAACCCACACCCAACCTTTTGACCTCTACACCTCCACTCTAGAACCTGAATTAATTGATGTCTGTGCTTTTGATGAGGTGTCTGAGAAATTTAATTTTCACTTGATCGAGAATATTGACGCTGGGAATATTTTGGATAACGAACCTATAGATTTAGATGAGTTTCTCTCTCCAATTCATCATCCCGAGTCATTAACTGTTTTTCCCAAACTTCATATGCGTCTTGATTTTGATGAGAATTGCATGGATAAGCTAAAATTTGAGGAGAGTATTGAGGAAATTATTGAGGATGAAGCAGTTTTACTTGAGGAGTCGTATTTTCCAATTCATTCTATCCCTTTCATTGACTGCGCACACCCTCCTGAATCTTTAACCGATACCCTTCCTCAATCACTTCCCTCCATCCTCGTTCTGACCTTGCAAGAAACCGTTACACTTTCATTTTCAATGTCTGGTTTACCAAGTTCAACGTACCCATGTTTTCTCACGAATCTTGAGAGATTTGACCTCATTTCTCAGTGGGTTGATAGATTAGCACAATCGCTTTTTACACATCGGTCATTACAAATTTTGCTAATTTATACACTCCATCTCCACCCTCAAGTTCGTATTCAACTTCTTTCTCCCACTTTCTCAGGTTCCTCTTCTATTCTTCTTATAATTTCAGTGAGTGTTGATGAATCACAATCCGATAATTCAAGTTTGATCATTCCAGAAAGCCAACTTGATTTGGATACTTTTGAAAATGAGGTAGATAAGTTTTTCGAGTCTCCTACCTTCATAATTTTTGACAAATCAAGTATGATAAATTCTAGCACAAAACTTACTGACAGCAAAATTTTCAATTACATCGATGAGAGTTTTGAAGAACTTTTTGCTGACGAACTTGCATTCCTAAACGACACAGATTTTGTGATTAATCAACCTCCACCTGAAGAAGTCGAACCACCACCATTTCTTTTTCCCATCCGCCATTCTTTTCCTCCACCGAGACTGTATACTGCTTCTATCTCCACATGGTCTCGTATGTTTCTCATTTCTTTTCTCTACACTCCATTCTTTCACCAACCACACCATTTTAACGATAAAATTTTTGAATGGTTGGTGCTAACCTTTGGCCTGTGTAAGGCCTTGTATAGCTTGATACTGTGTTTTTTCTCCTCCCTAACTCTGAACTTTAATGCTTCAACAGTGAAAACACAGTTTCACTTAAGTTTGGGGGGGACCGTTTTGTATATATATTTTGTTTTCTTTTTCTGTTAATAATAAAAATTAAAATTTAAAAAAAAAAGAGTGCCGACAATTTTGACCCTCTTGGTGTAGCCTGACAGTAAGGGCGCTGTCAAGTTTAAGTTTGGAGGTGTGCTCGGTAAGCTTTCTTCCTTCGCATTCATATGCATATTTTTGCATTTGCATACATATTTTAAAACCCATAAAAATTGAAAAATTTTAAAATTTTAAAAATTATAAAAATTGAAAAATTCAATTTTGGCCATATTTGACTTAAGTCCAACATGACGGTTGAATTGTAGGGAAAAACTAGATCCTAAACTTTGTAAATTAAAAACCCTAAAAATAACCTATCTTAAATTTTAACCATAGAAAATAAATGTCCTTATAGTTTATTTAGAAATAGGCAAATTTTGAGTTCAGTTCTTGGGCTAAGTCAAAATAAGAGAAGAGTATTGAATTTTTATTTGAAGTGTAAGTCTGAAAAATAAATCTGAACCTTAAGTCTAAATTCTGAAAATATATACCCTACAATTAGCACATACACGCACCTTGAAACGTGGAATAGTAGAGAATACCTTGAAATGCTCTTGTCTAAAATCCTTATTATGAAGGAAAATAAAATAAAAGTACAAGAGTGAATAAAGAGATAAAAAAAAATGAACATTGGTTTTGTAATTACTTAAGGTTGCGTAAAATGAAAAAAAATATATAGCGAGGGTGCTTTATCACCTAGTGCCTTAGACCAACTGGTTTGGGAGTCACTGCTAAAACCTTAGGTATTACAAGACGAGGAATTACGCCTTAATGCACAAACACATTTTGTAATCGGTCATTAGTACCTCAAGAAGTATTAACAGTCGCATGAAGGATATGTGAGCAATTTCATCTAAAATTCCCCAACTAAAAGTATTTTGGACGATGGACAAGAGTACGATAGCTTGAATTGAATTTCCAAGTGTAGGGGTGATATATACACACACGTAGGGGTATATGATTGGGGTTTGGATGGGAGATAGGAATGAAAAATAGGACTTATATCTTCGGTAGAGATGATAAAAATTCTTAAGTTGAGATGGAACCTTAGAAAGAAAATTCAAAAGATGCTAAAAGCTAAATAAATTTACAGAACATATACGATCTTAAGTTAAAAGATAGTAAGTGTGAAAAATACGGGTTGATAATTTCTAAGTTAAGGATAATAGAATTTCTTGCTAGAACACCGAATTGAAGAATGAAAGTCAATAGGACAAATTGATAGGATTTTGTGGGTAGTATCCGCTGAAAACCCTCAGGAGACAACACTCCTCCTACTAGGGACACTTAGAGGTTTGACGGCTTATTGCACGGGCTCAGTGCAATCGCGATTCCCTGTGAAAGTGAGGTTAGGGTTTTGTTGAGAATAAAAAAGGTTTTGCTCGGGACGAGAAAAAGATAAGTTTGGGGGTATTTGTTCATATCAGAATTTTGCATTATTAAATCGCCCATTATTAATCATATGACAAATAAATAGATGCTTTTGATCCATGTCTGCTAAATAGTTGCAGGTTACACGTTCTCAGTGTTAGTTATATGTATGCCCTAGAGGCCATTACTATACATATGATGTATTTTGTAGTGGATGCATGGACATATATAGGGAGGACTTTCTTGCTCGACATGATAGTATGCTATCTGGTTACTCTTTATCTTAACATGTACTCTGATTGTCTCTATGTCACATGTTGATAAAGCCCTTAGGATGAGTACTTGACTACCAGGACTATGATGCAGATCATACTAGTCGGGACAGTGTAGTCGCCAAGTACATCCTTCAAATGTTCCTAGTCGTGGGAGTACCGAGACAGGGCATTGATACTCTAGAGTAGACTAGCGTATGCGCTTCTTGACCCATATGATGGGCAATGGGTGATCTCATATCCATTGGTGTTTGACATCAGAGAAGGTATACGGGTGCTTAGTGGAGACTGGGTACACTGGACGGACTCGCCGAGAACTCCCAGATGGTATTATACCTTACGTCAGATGGCAGTTCTCTGGTGACACTGGTACAGGTTAGTCTGTAGATCCGAGATCGTCATAGAGTCTTGTGTGATTCCTACTGTGCTTTGATTTCCATCATACCACATCCAAGAGGGAGTGCAAAAAGGTGGCTTTTGGGTACAGTCCCGAATCATATGGAGGCAATGAGCGATAGGAGGGGTTTCGTTTCTCCCGGTATAGAGAGTTGATGTTGTGCTGTGTTCGATTGGCTATAACTGGAAATCCCTGGCCAGGGTTGCTGAGATTTACTGGTAAGTGTTATCAGTAGTTTCTCGAACTGTTATAGACCTCATATCGACACGACTTATCAAGCTAGTGGAGTCTGACATTTACCACCCCTAGGCGAGATAAGCGACATATCAGACGAAGAGACCGGACTGTACGGGAGTGTTACTGATTGGATTCGCAGGAGAATGTACAGGCTTGCTTGTTGATCTTCTGATCGCTCAATACCTGGGTGGCTGTTACGTTTAGCTGACCGCTTGCAGCTTGTGGGTGTTTGATATGATCATCACCTACTGCCGGCGTATTGACGATTCCTTAGAGTCCTACACAGAGGTTTCTTGGCTCAGGAAAAATGGAGTAGGAGAAAATATATGATATGTGCGGGACCGAGAACAATACGTGTATGTGATACCGTATTAGATTCTCGCGATATAAGATATCAGCCGGGTATATGTGATATAGCCGGGTCATCGGATCAAGTGTTGATTCGATGAACTGATACAGATTATATTAGTCGGTTATTTGTGAAATAGCCGGATTATCGGATCAAGTGTTGATTCGATAATTTAATGTATAATTATATATATGATATATTAAATTACATTAACTAGTATAAGCTCACAAAAAGATTCTTTTTCTTACTCGGGTAATATATTGATATATATTTGATATATGTTAATTGTATTATTTTATTTTGTTACAATAAATATTGTATATGTGATATATAATATTATAACATGTTAGTGTTATTAATGCAACATGTTTAGTGGAGATTAAACATGGTTAGGGTTTGATTTAGGTTAATCTTTTCTAGAAGTTTCTAGAAGCTTTGCTTTTGTTTTAAGCAAAGATATTTGTTATGATATTTTGCATAGATATTTGTTTAACCCAACCCAACCCTTTAACCATGGTTCAATCTCTGCAAGGGTTAGTTCTTCTCACCTTTACCATGGTTGCATTTCTAACCTTACACTTGAGTTATTCATTATTCGTCACAAAAGAGTTAGCATCTTCTTTCTTCTTCTTTCTTGCTTGAAAAGCTTTCTAGCTTTTTGAGAGGTGATGAAAATGAGTGAGATTAAGAAAATAAATGAGAGCTAAATTTCTACTTCATCATCCTAATCTATCCTAGCCATTTAGATTAGGGTGTTCACTTCATTAGTGAATGAGAGCTTGTGTTAAAGAAACTTCAAGGTAGATCATCTTTGTTATCGAAGATCGGAAGCAAGCTTGCATCTTTCTCTAGCCTCTCTAGAGTCCGGGTACTCGATGATCGCAGCGAAGGGACCTCAACACGGAGCTTTAGAAGTGAAGGACCGGACTACAAAGGTTGTAATCCCAAACTCTTAGAAGTAAAGTTTGTTTACTTGCTTTGTTTCGCCTAATCTCTAGTTTAAAGATCTTGGTTAGGGTTGTTCGGCACGTCTAAAATTTAAATCGGGCATGGTAAATGCTTTGTAGAACCTTGTGAGAGTGCCTAGTAACCCTACAGTGATATCAGAGCCAAGCTAGAGCTTTAGGTGAAGTCTAGACGAAGTTTACAGTCCGATCGAACCCCGAAACCCCGGTTTAGACCCCTCTCTGGATATTTTCTAAAAATGTGATTTTTTCTGCATTAAAAATACTCAAAAAAATCAGCAGGGAATTATAAGGATTGCTATGAAAAACGACCCCTAATCCCCTCAAACCGTCGCGGAACCGCGGAAAGGCCATGCCTTGCGCGGCGGTTCCGCTGCCGAAAGAGGGAATTAGGGTTTCATTTTTCTAGGGTAACATCTGTAGCTAATTCCTGATGCTTCTGGGTATTTTTGATATTACTCAAGTGTTGAGTTTTCTGGGATGTATCGGGAACTCGTTGATTCGATTGAAAAGTTTAACATCGTTTAGTTTTTTCCGGGTAATTTAGAACATATTAAAAAGTTCAAACGGATATCAATAACTCACTTTTTCTCCTGCCGGAAAATTTCCAAGTGTTGGACTTTTTCCGTAGTTTAAGAACGTTCTTAGTCGTGCAAGTAACGCGGTGGACCCTCTAGAAGAACACAAACCTTAACTCGATTATGTGACCGTCTGAACCGCCTCTAAACCTTAGAGTTTGTGGCAGTACGGTGTTGCCACATGTGAGGCGTTGGTTTGACCCTTCTACGGCTGGACCATTGGTACTGTGGCATGTGATGGATGTTTTTAAACTGATTTTAAGTGTTGAGCTATTTGGGAAATCTTGGGTGTTTGTTTATTCGATCGGAAAGTTTAACATTGTCTATTTATCTGGAATGTGATACAATATTTGGAATCCACATGTAGTTATGAGATAACTAATTTGAATGTTATAAATCTAGCAGTTCAGTCTCAGATGATCGGTTGCCACGGGATTTTAATGCGATCAAAAGTCTGTCGCAATCACGTAGCGTACGCGGATACTCGCCGGGTAAACTTAATAGACAGCCACGCCCCATAGCCCCGACCGAGTGACTGTAGAAGAACCCCGTCACCAAAAGCATCCGTTCGGGTGCTCACGGCAGCAGTGTTCCGCCTTAGTGCACTTCGTCAACGACATCCGGGGGTGCGGCCGTCTACTAAAGTTTGCGACGAGCATTCGATCAGGATGTCGGGAATCTTGTTGAATTGCCCGACTTGATATTGAAAAGAGTTTTCGATAATGAGACTAAAATGTGAGGTTTATAATTGTTAGGCATACGATGTCTAAGGAGTTCATTTGGTTATGCATGAGATGTCTAAGGAGGTTGCAGATTCCAACTGTTGTAGTTTTACACTTTCTTTTCTGCGACTGTAAGTGTAATATGTGGTGTATCGCTGGTTTCATTGCTATACATCAACGACAATTGGAGTACGCATATTTACTTACGTTGATGATATGAGATATTATGTGTTACTGTGATATGTTATATTGGATCGTCGCGTTCTGAATAGCCGGGGGTTTTATGTGAGATGAGAGTTTTTCTTTCTCATTCATGTAAAATTCATTTGTATGTAATATTCTTTTATTAGGGCACTTCCGGGATGAGGATGATGTCACCATTGTATATTATTTACTTTTCCGCATTAGGTAGACCCAAGGCAGGGAGCATAAGTAACTGCGTTCTAGGGTCCAGTGGGAGACCATCTCGAGGAGTCGAGACCGGGTCTCCTAACTCTAGAATTGGCAGTGCTGCTTGCCGCTCTCGTAGGGGTCTAGGGATGTGGGTTTGGATATTCATCACGACCGTAGAATCCGTGTTTTGTACAGGCTCGTATTAAAACACGGACTTCCTAGTATATCCAATATTTCATATATGTTCTTCTGCTGCAATGTTCTGTGATGAGATCATATTACTACCTGAGATGAATGTTTATATTATATATATGAGATATATATTATACATTAATGATTTCATTTCAAATGTGATGCTTGTGAAGCATAATAAAAATGGGACTTCATTAATGAGATTAATGAACTAAAAGAAACCTAAAGATGTTGTAGAAACTTGTCTCAAAAACAGGTAGCTTTAGTTCTTGCTTTGCATAGCGGTGTTCCTTATAGAACATCCAGCACCTTATTCGATAAGGGAAGAGCCGAGATCCCATCACCGGGAGTGACCGCTTTAGCGAAACTAGCAGATGCTACAAACTCGGTTTGTCTTTTGATTGTTTTTATAGTTTTTGCTTTGCATAGTGATATTTGTGAAATATCCTGCACCTTATTCGATGAGGAAAGAGCCGACGATCCCTTCACCGGGAGTGACCTCTTTAGCAAAACTAGAAAAGGCCTCAAAAACATTCCATTAAAAATCACTCGATTCTACAACGATATCAAGTTCATTACGCTCATGGTTTTCTTAAAATCCTGCGTAACCCTCCGTCATTTCAGATAAGTGCTTCATAGTATTCTGTAGGGTTCCTAGGCATGCTAATGAAGTCTCACAAGGCATCAACCATGCCAATTTCAAATTTTACGAGTGCCGAGAAACCCTAATACGGATCGTTAACTAGAATTTTAGAGGAAACAATAAACTAGTTAACAACTTAACTAAAAGAAGAAAGCTACAACCTTTGTAGATCCGGTTATCCACTTCCTTAGCTCCATGTAGTCGTTCCCTCGCTGTCCATCTCGAATCCCGAACTCTCTCATCGGCTTCATCGGAGAAATGAGCGGACTAGTCGTCGGCTTCGATGCCGAAGATGATCTACGTCGAGGCTACACTGGATCAAGCTCCGACTTCACCTAGTTGTGAAACTTGTGAAGAAAACACCCAAAACCACTTGGCAAGAGGTAGAGGATGAAGAAATAGGAGGTGGGTTCACTTTAGAATTGGATTTCTCACTTTAGAACTCAAGATGCCATTGATGGAGTGTAGTTTTCTTTCTTGAAGAAGAAGGAGAAGATGAAGATAGAATATGATAAAAGTATTTCATAATAGAAAAGAAATCAATACTTATCATATCCTAACTAAGGTCAAGTGTAGAGAATAGACCATGGTAAGTGGGAATGGTTAGGGTTAAGCATGAAGACAAAATGGTCACTTGGTCAAAGCTTCATGAAGCTTCAACAAGCTTCATGATAAAAAGAAACCATTTTGTTTTCTTATATCTTTTTCTCAAAAAGGAAAAGATAAATAATTAAGTGAAAATAAGAAACCCTAACCATTCACTAAACATGGTTTAAGTCTTTACACAAATCCAAGTGAGAATGTATCATCAAACATGATACAATCAAGTGCACACAAAATATATCACATATACAATGTGCTATACAAGTGAGAAAATCCCTTTAAAGTGAACCAATACTAGTTAATGCAGAGTAATATATCAAATATATAATTATACATTAAATCATTAAATCAACACTTGATTCAATGATCCGGTCATGTCGCACATAACCGACTAGTATACAATGTATCGATTTATCGAATCAATGATTCGATAACTAGGTTATATCGCATACAACTAATCGAAACATTCATCGCGAGAATGGAATACGGTATCACATACACGCATTATTCTCGGTCCTGCATATATCTCATATGCGCTCCTATTTCTTTTCGCTTGAGCCAGGAAACCTCTGTGTAGGACTCTAAAGACTCGTCAATACGCCGGCAGCAGATGATGATCATATCAAGCACCCACAAGCCGCAAGCGGTCTGCTAAACGTAACGGCCATCCGGGTATTGAGCGATCAGAAGATCGACGAGCTAGCCCGCTCACACTCCTGTGAATCCAACCAGTAACACTTACCGTACAGTCCGGTCTGTTCGTCTGATATGTCGCATATCAAGTCTAGGAGTGGTAAACGTCAGACCCCAATAACCGAAAAGTCGTGCCGATATGAGGCTCATAACGGGTCGAGAAACTACTGGTAACACTTACCAGCAAATCTCTGATCTGCCCTGGCCAGGGATTTCCCTGTTACGGCCAATCGAGCACAGCGCAACATCAACCCCCAATACCGGGAGAGACGAAACCCCTCCTATCGCTCATTGCCTCCATATGACTCGGGACTGTACCCAAAGACCACCGTTTTGCACGCCCTCATGTACGTGGTAAGGTGGAGATCAAAGCACAGTGGGAATCACACAAGACTCTATGACGATCTCGGGTCTACAGACTAACCTGTACAAGTGTCACCTGAGAACTGCCATCTGACGTGAGGTATAATACCATCTGGGAGTTCTCGGCGAGTCCGTCCAGTGTACCCAGTCTCCACTGAGCACCTGTATACCATCTCTGATGTCAAACACCAATGGATATGGGATCATCCATCGCCCATCTCATGGGTCGAGAAGCGTATACGCTAGTCTACACTGGTATATCGATGCCCCGTCTCGATATACCCATGACTAGGGACCTTGAAGGATGTACCTATGGACTACCATGTCCCCACTAGTATGATCTGCATCACAGTCCAGGTAGTCAAATACACATCCTAAGGGCTTTACCAACATGTAACTATAAGACAGTTTAAAGAGACAAGTGTACATGTTAAGATAAAGAGCAACCAGATAGCATACTATCATATCGAGCAATTAAGTCATCTCTATATATGTCCAAGCATCCAATATAATATACATCATCTGTACAATACTGGCCTTTAGGGCATACATACAACTAACATATTCGTGCTGCATTTGTTGGCCTGCGTCAAGGCGTAGTGTGCGGTAGCTATTTATGCTTATCTGCAAAAGCATATGATGCGATTGAGTTAGGGTAGTCGTGCGACTATGTTGGCCTGCGTCAAGAGTCGTGCGGGTGGGTTTAATTCAATCGGGAAATGTACGGGTTGAACTTGACTAGCGGACTATGGTTTGTTGACCTGCGTCAAGGTTATAGGACGCTAGGGGTAAAATATTTATTAGGAATTTCAAGAGTTGAAATTTGCAATGAGATTGCATACCTTCTATGAGATAGTTGGATCCCGATACCCGCTGCGAGTAAGAGTTACTCCTGAGAGATTCTTACACATTACAATTAGCCGATCAAGTAGGTGTCTAGAAAGGTGTTAATGCGGTTACGCCCCTAGGAAGACAAGGTTTATTTTAATTAGGTCCGTGCGAAAGCGCGGGGAACCTCCCTCAAAGTACCGGCACTGGCCTGGCTGAAAGATTGGCGAACTTGTAGAGTGTAATTAATCCCGGCTAGTCTTTTCTTTTAGGGTTTGAAGGAAGATTTGACTAAAACAGTGGGAGCTATCCTGATTAGATATATTAATAACCAATCTAATCTTGCAAAAGCATACGCTGAGTGTTTTCTTCTCTCTCTCTCCTGGTTACGACTATGTCATGCCTTTATCAAGATAATAATATGGATGTATTGACCGAACCCGCTTGTTATACTGCGCTAGAGAACGTTGGTCCCGCTCCAACTTATAATTGTTATAAGACAGAGCAGGAAATAGAGGATTACCATAATTCCCGTGCCGCCCAAACGAAGAAAGTGCATGTTGATGCATCTTCTTTGGGTGTGTTCATTGCACAGAACTGTTTCTCACTAAACTTTACGTCCTGGGTATTTGATACCGGATCAAGATCCCACATATGTAATTTGTTACATGAGCTACAGATAGGTAGAGAACTGAGAATGGGTGATAAGTTTCATAAGATATAAACGGTGCAAGTGTTGCAGCCAAGTCTGTTGGTAGTTATCACCCTGTATTACAAGAATACATTGATTCTGAACAAATGTTATTAGATACTGAACCTGATATACAACATCATATCAGTATCTTTATTAGTAAAGAAAGGATATAATTTTGTATTGTTGGATAATGTTTTGAACATTTCCTATATCAAGTGTTGATCGATTTAGACACGTTATCTAAAAGTATAGACGTTCTAAATCAAACCACGGTTCTTAACGTACAGAACACACACAAGATGAAGAGTTCAGAAATGAACGAATCATTCTTGAGGTATTGTAGACTAGGTCATATCAATGTGACCCGACTAGCTGAAGTTACATAAAGATGCATATTTAAATTAGTTTGGATTTACATCTTGTAAAACTTGCCAGTCATGTCATAAAGATAAGATGACCACAGCTCCGTTTATTGGAAACAGAGAAAGAGTTAGTGAACTCTTGGGATTGATACATGCTGATGTATGAAGGTCCCCTGTCTACACATGCCAAGACCGGTTCTTTGTACTTCAATACATTCACTGATTATCTCTCAAGATCCGGACATATGTTCCTGTTGAAACACAAGTCTGGAACTTTTGAGAAATTCAATGAATATAAGTTAGAAGTAGAGAACCAAAAACGGGTAAAAGTATTATGTCCTTTGATGTGATCAGGGAGGAGAATACTTGAGCACGGGATTCCTGAACTGTTCTAAAGGAGAATGAGATTCTGTCAGAGCATTACTCTTCCGTATACACCACAGCACGTCGGTGTATCGGGGCGGAGCAATCACACTCTATTTGATATGGTGTGCTCTATGATGAGTACTACTGAGTTTCCTATTTCCTTTTGGGAGTTATGCACTTGTGAAGCTACATACCTATTGAATAGGGTTCCAATCAAATCAGTTGCCTACCACTTCATATATGATATGGAATGGGAAGAGCCCATATCTTAAGTAAGTTAAGATTTGGGTTGTCCGGCCTATGTCTAAAAGCAAAATCCGAACAAGCTCGACGCAAAGTCAGTTCTGTGGAAGTTTGTTGGATATCCCAAGCATTCGCAAGGGAATATCTTCTACCAAATCGAGGAACAAAAGATGTTTTGTTTCTCAGCATGCCACCTTTGTGAAAGGGAATTTCTTGTGAAGAAATTATTGGTCATGAGGTAGAACTGAAAAGAGTTCCAACTATACAAACTGCAGCTGATGATTTGGTAGAACTAAAGGATTCAATAGTTTCCAAAGAACCTCAAGCACTCCGTTGATCTAGTAGGGTTCCTCACCCACCTGAGAGATACTTTGGTTTTCTCTATAACAGTGGGAGCGAGGATTGCATCCTGAGATGATGACCCAACTAGTTTCGAGCTGGCCATCAAGAGTGGGACTCTGTAAGAATGGCTGGATACTTAGCGATCTGAGATGGAATCCTTATACACCAACAAAGTATGGACTTTGGTTGCTTTATCTGAAGGGTTAAATCCCCATCAGGAGCAATTATATCTTAAGAAGATTACTTGGTGTACATGGAAAAGTTGAGACTTTCAAAGCTATGCTGATATACATGGAAAAGTT
Organism: Agapanthus africanus; assembly: GCA_030015575.1. NCBI lineage: Eukaryota > Viridiplantae > Streptophyta > Magnoliopsida > Asparagales > Amaryllidaceae > Agapanthus > Agapanthus africanus. The sequence continues at coordinate 307,425,465 of CM057337.1, forward strand.
GAGACTTTCCATCCAGATCCTACTTGCCACGGCTACATACCATGACTACAATATCTGGCGGTTGGGTGTCATGACTGCTTTTCTAAATGATGATTTGGAAGAGAGCGTCTATAAGTACACAGCCAGAGGGCTTTGTAGACAGTGGGAGCAGCGGAAACGTGAGAAAGATGTTTTATGTGATAAATCAGGTATCGCGGAGTTGGAACATCTGTTTTGATGTGGTAGTCAAAGAGTTTGACTTCATCAAAATGGTATATGAACCTTGTATATACAAAATGGTAGTAGAGAGTATGGTGGTGATCCTCGTAGAGTACGTGGATGACATACTCTTGATAGGGAAGGAGTTTCCTATGCTACGCTCGGTCAATCTCCTCTTATCACAATGATTCTCCATATAGGATCAAGGTGATACCTCCTAAATCCTGGGTTATGGATCTATGGGATATATCTAATTGGATGCTAGGAATCTCACTAGTTGCAGTGAGATGGTATCAAACGATCCTGGGGAGAATCACTGGAAAAGGTTCCAGGGTGATAAGGACGACTGAATGTCAGTCGCAGGCATTGTCTTTACCCTCAGTAGAGGAACGGTATGTTGGAAGAGTTCCAAGCTAGATACCGTGACTTACTAGACGATTAAAGGCAAGATACATCGTTACCAAGGATGCTACCAAAGAGGCAGTCTGGATATATATAAGTTCATGAGATGAACTTCGTTCCAACCATTGTGTGACAATGGAGTTATGGCTTTGGACAAGGAACCCCCGTCCCATCAGAAATCCAGATATAATTCTTAGGCAGTATCACCTGATCATGGAGATGGTTGATCTCCAAGGAGATCGAGGTTAGGAGAGTAGACACGGAGGACAACAGCGTGGATCCACTCACAAAAGCCTTTTTTCCCAGTAGAGACTTTTATGGGATGGTTGAGTATGAGATACTTCAACCACAGCTAATTGTTGGGTATGCGATACCACAACAGATGGCCCTAGTGCAAGTGGGAGATTGTTAGTTATATGTATGCCCTAGAGGCCATTACTATACATATGATGTATATTGTAGTGGATGCTTGGACATATATAGGGAGGACTTTCTTGCTCGACATGATAGTATGCTATCTGGTTACTCTTTATTTTAACATGTACTCTGATTGTCACTATGTCACATGTTGATAAAGCCCTTAGGATGAGTACTTGACTACCAGGATTATGATGCAGATCATACTAGTGGAGACAGTGTAGTCGCCAAGTACATCCTTCAAATGTTCCTAGTCGTGGGAGTACCGAGACAGGATATCAATACTCCAGAGTAGACTAGCGTATGCGCTTCTTGACCCATATGATGGGCGATGGATGATCTCATATCCATTGGTGTTTGACATCAGAGAAGGTATATGTTACGCCCCGCTTGGCTTGGTGTTACAGTATACGGGTGCTCAGTGGAGACTGGGTACACTGGACGGACTCGCCGAGAACTCCCAGATGGTATTATACCTCACGTCAGATGGCAGTTCTCTGGTGACACTGGTACAGGTTAGTCTGTAGACCCGAGATCGTCATAGAGTCTTGTGTGATTCCTACTGTGCTTTGATTTCCATCATACCACGTCCAAGTGAGCATGCAAAAAGGTAGCTTTTGGGTACAGTCCCGAATCACATGGAGGCAATGAGCGATAGGAGGGGTTTCGTCTCTCCCGGTATAGAGAGTTAATGTTGCGCTGTGTTCGATTGGCTATAACTGGAAATCCCTGGCCAGGGTTGCTGAGATTTACTGGTAAGTGTTATCCGTAGTTTCTCGAACTGTTATAGACCTCATATCGACATGACTTATCAAATTACTGGGGTCTGACGTTTACCACCCCTAGGTGAGATATGCGACATATCAGACGAAGAGACCGGACTGTACGGGAGTGTTACTGATTGGATTCGCAGGAGAATGTACAGGCTTGCTTATTGATCTTCTGATCGCTCAATACCTGGGTGGCTGTTACGTTTAGCTGACCGCTTGCAGCTTGTAGGTGTTTGATATGATCAGCACCTACTGCCGGCGTATTGACGATTCTTTAGAGTCCTACACAGAGCTTTCTTGGCTCAGGCAAAACGGAGTAGGAGCACATATATGATATGTGCGGGACCGAGAACAATACGTGTATGTGATACCGTATTAGATTCTCACGATATGAGATATCGGCCGGGTATATGTGATATAGCCGGGTCATCGGATCAAGTGTTGATTCGATGAACTGATACAGATTATATTAGTCGGTTATTTATGAAATAGCCGGATTATCGGATCAAGTGTTGATTCGATAATTTAATGTATAATTATATATATGATATATTAAATTACATTAACTAGTATAAGCTCACAAAAAGATTCTTTTTCTCTCTCGGGTAATACATTGATATATATGCGATATATGTTAATTGTATTATTTTATTTTGTTACAATAAACATTGTATATGTGATATATAATATTGTAACATGTTAGGGTTATTAATACAACATGTTTAGTGGTGATTAAACATGGTTAGGGTTTGATTTGGGTTAATCTTTTCTAGAAGTTTCTAGAAGCTTTGCTTTTGTTTTAAGAAAAGATATTTGTTATGATATTTTGCATAGATATTTGTTTAACCCAACCCAACCCAACCCTTTAACCATGGTTCAATCTCTACAAGGGTTAGTTCTTCTCACCTTTACCATGGTTGCATTTCTAACCTTACACTTGAGTTATTCATTATTCATCACAAAAGAGTTAGCATCTTCTTTCTTCTTCCTTCTTGCTTGAAAAGCTTTCTAGCTTTTTGAGAGGTGATGAAAATGAGTGAGATTGAGAAAATAAATGAGAGCTAAATTCCTACATCATCATCTTAATCTATCCTAGCCATTTAGATTAGGGTGTTCACTTCATTAGTGAGTGAGAGCTTGTGTTAAAGAAACATCAAGGTAGATCATCTTTGTTATCGAAGATCGGAAGCAAGCTTGCATCTTTCTCTTCGTGGAGCCACTCTAGAGTCCGGGTACTCGATGATCGCAGCGAAGGGACCTCAACACGGAGCTTTAGAAGTGAAGGACCGGACTACAAAGGTTGTAATCCCAAACTCTTAGAAGTAAAGTTGTTTACTTGCTTTGTTTCGCCTAATCTCTAGTTTAAAAATCATGGTTAGGGTTGTTCGGCACGTCTAAAATTTAAATTGGGCATGGTAGATGCCTTATAGAACCTTGTAAGAGTGCCTAGTAACCCTATACTCAGAAAAATACAGTGAAATTCATGAAAAGGCGCTACAAATATGAGACTACAACCAACAATAGATGAATCCGTATGATGCCACCTACCAGTTCAAGGAACAAATGAAGATCAGTAGGCAGTTCAATGCACAAAGGCGGTACAAGATTCAAGACTTCAACGCAAAGCTTACGGTAAAAGTCCACATAATTCTGCACTGTTGGAAATCTAAAAGAAAGTAGAAAAGATTCTGAAGAACCAAGTGAAGAAAACAGAAGAAAAAGGCAACATAAAACAACCCTGAAAAAATGAGACAGAGAACCCCTAAGATGGCCGCGGATCCAAGGCCAAACATGGTTTTCCGCCGCGGTTCTGCGGCCGTGCTGTGCACATGTCGGTGCAAATTGTCGGTGGGTGTCGGTGTGTTGACTCGGTCTTTGGGGTAGTACTGTAAATTCAGATGTGGATCAGATGTAAAACCTAGGGTTTCTCCTATCTATAAATAGGAAAGTCTACGGCCTCTTTTGGGGTGTGCCTCTTTTGGGTGCCTCTTTTGAGATGTCTCTATTTTAATTCTAGTCTAAATTTCAATTCCATTGTAATCGTTCAAGGGTGCACCAATAAAGAAAGGTATTTTTATTTTTATCTCGCATTCCTTTTCTGAATTTAATTCTTGCATTTTTTTATTTGTTTCCTTAATATTTGCAATTTAGTTTTCTAATATAAAAATTTATTAAAAAAAATGAATTCCATTGTTAATACCCTAATGAGTGAGTAATTCCTCACTTGTTAGGGTTAGGATCGGGAAGGTTTGAGAGAAGGAAATCTCTCTCCCTCTTTTCTTTCCCCAAATAATTTTATTTAAAGGACTCTCTTTAAATCAACCACACACCGCTCACTACGGCACCCTATCCTACAAGATAGTGGTGATTCCCTAGTTAGACCAGTTGTGGTTGAATTAACCAGAGGTTAGGGCTAAAAGCCAAGAACGGACGGACAAGGACCAAAGGGAAGAAACTTAGTTTCTTCCTGGTCGTGCTAATCCCCGTTGTTGACTATTACCCTAACACCTATATTCTTAATTAGGGCATTGATAGAAGCGAGAAGAATCCCTTTTTCGAATTAGCCTAATCCTAACCCTAGCAAGCCTTTTAATCAATTTAATCTCATTCTTAGATCGTAAAACAAAACCCGACTTGATCGGATTAACGCGTTAGAACATAAAGAAAGGGAATCCATCTTCCTGTGGACCGACCGGTACACAACCAGGTAGCTACCAAGGGACACCGTTATTGACTGCGGTATTCTTAACTTTGATTTTAAAACGCATACGCGAAAAAGCTCTCCATCAATCAGGTATCACCTGATCAGGGAGATCGTAGATCGCTGGGAGATCGAGGTGAAGGGAGTAGATACGGAGAATAACACTGCTGATCCATTCACAAAGGTCATTCCTCAGACACAGTTCGAGAGGCTATTTGAGATGATAGGTCTGCGATATGCCAGTATATGGCCCTAGTGCAAGTGGGAGATTGTTAGTGTTTATGCCCTAGAGGCCATTACTGTATCATACTAGTTTGTATATTACTTAATAGAAGCTTGGAATATTCACAGTTGTATTGACAGTCTTGCTAAAAATGGTAGTATGCTACTTGGTTTGTTTCTACTTTAATATGTACATATGATTCTTTTAACATATCGCTTATACATATTAGTAGAGCCCTTAGGATCTTTGCTTGATTACCAGCGTTGTGATGGCAGTCACACTAGTGTGGGCTGGGTAGTCTATAAGCAACATCCTATACAATTCCCTGGTAGTGGGATTACCGAGACGGGGCATCGATACTCCGGAGTAGACTAGTTTATACGCTTCTCATCTCAGCTGGGGAGATGGTCCGTCCCACAGCCATTAGTACGTCGTACTGGAGATAGTATGCAGGTGCTCGTTAGGTTACGAGTACACTGTAGGGTTCCTAGGCACCCTAATAAGGTCTCACAAGGCATCGAACATGCCATTATAAAATTTTAGGGGTGCCGAGAGACCCGACTACGGATCGTTTGCCAGAAAACTAGGCGAAAAGATAACTAGTTAACACTTAACTAAGGGAATACGGAAATACAACCTTTGTAGATCCGGTGCTCCACCTCCATAGCTCCGCAACGAAGTCCTCTCCGCTGTCCAAATCAAATCCGGGCTCTAGCGTCGGCTTCGTCGTAGAATGGGCAAGCTAGGTCGTCGATGTCCATGCCGAAGATGATCTACGTCGAGGCATCGCTAAATCAAGCTCCAACTTCACCAAGTCAAGAAACTTGTGAAGTAAACACACTCTACTACTTGGCAAGAGGTAGAGGATGAAGAAATAGGAAGTGGGTTAACTTTAGAATTGGATTTCTCACTCAAATCATCAATCCACCATTGATGACCTCAAGTTTCTTCTTGAGTTCAAGGTAGAAGAAGAAGAAAAATGATATGATAAGTTGAATAATTATTGAAAAAGAAAATCAATACTTATCATAACATGAACCATGGTCAAGTGTAGAGATTAAACTAGGGTTAATGGTGTGGTTAGGGTTAAGCATGAGACAAAATGGTTACTTAGGTCAAAGCTTCATGAAGCTTCAACTAGAATACAAAACAAGCCACCATTTTCCTTTATGCTATTTATTTTTCCAAAAAGAATAAATGAACAAATAAATGAATAAGTAAAAACCCTAATCATCTACTTAACCATAGTTTAATACTTTACACTTAACCACAAAGCATGTATCATCAAACATGATACAATCATGTGCACAAAATCATATCGCATATGCAATGCGCACATCCGAGTGAGAAAATCCATTTAAAGTGAACCGATACTAGTTAATGCAAAGTAATATATCAAATATATAATTATGCATCAAATAATTAAATCAACACTTGATTCAATGATCCGGTTATGTCGCACACAACCGACTAGTATAGAATGTAACGGCTTATCGAATCAATCCTTGATTCGATAACTAGGTTATATCGCATACAACCATTCGACACATTCATCGCGAGAATGGAATACGGTATCACATACACGCATTATTCTCGGTCCCGCACATATCTCATATGCGCTCCTATTTCGTTTCGCTTGAACCAGGAAACCTCTGTGTAGGACTCTAAAGACTCGTCAATACGCCGGCAGCAGGTGATGATCATATCAAGCACCCACAAGCCGCAAGCGGTCTGCTAAACGTAACGGCCACCCGGGTATTGAGCGATCTGAAGATCGACGAGCAAGCCCGCTCACACTCCAGTGAATCCGACCAGTAACACTACCGTACAGTCCGGTCTGATCGTCTGATATGTCGCATATCTTGCCTAGGGGTGGTAAACGTCAGACCCCAATAGCTCGATAAGTCGTGTCGATATGAGGCTCATAACGGGTCGAGAAACTACTGGTAACACTTACCAGCAATTCTCTGATCAGCCCTGGCCAGGGACTTCCTGTTATAGCCAATCGAACACAGCGCAACATCAACCCCCTATACCGGGAGAGATGAATCCCCTCCTATCGCTCATTGCCTCCATGTGACTCGGGACTGTACCCAAAAACCACCGTTTTGCACGCCCTCTTGGACGTGGTAAGATGGAAATCAAAGCACAGTGGGAACCACACAAGACTCTATGACGATCTTGGGTCAACAGACTACTCTGTACCAGTGGCACCAGAGAACTGCTATCTGACGTGAGGTATAATACCATCTGGGAGTTCTCGGCGAGTCCGTCCAGTGTACCCAATCTCTACTGAGCACCCGTATATCATCTCTGATGTCAAACACCAATGGATATGGGATCATCCATCGCCCATCTGTATGGGTCGAGAAGGTATACGCTAGTCTACTCTGGTATATCGATGCCCCGTCTCGATACACCCACGACTAGGGACTTTGAAGGATGTACTTATAGACTACCATGTCCCCACTAGTATGATCCGCATCATAATCCAGGTAGTCAAGTACAGATCCTAAGGGCTTTACCAACATGTAACAGGGAGACAATCAGTGTACACGTTAAGGTAAAGATCAACCAGATAGCATACTATCATGTCGAGCAAGAAAGTCCTCCCTATATATGTCCCAGCATCCACTACAATATACATCCTATGTATAGTAATGGCCTCTAGGGCATACATATAACTAACATACACCAGACAGGACTCGCCGGGAAATGCAGGTTGGTACTATACCCATCGTCAGATAGCAGTTCCCAGGTGACATGAGTACAGCTTAGTCCATCGACTTGACACTGCTACTTCGCCTCGAGTGTGTTCCCACTGTACTTAGATTACTACCCTACCACGGCTCAAAAAAGTTGTGCAAACAGGTAGTAGTTTGGTGCAGTCCCGAAGCACTTGGAGGCAGTGGCGGTTAGACAGGATTCATCTCTCCCGGTATTAGGGGTTGATATCGCGCTGTGTATGGAGAGCATTACGCAAAGTCCCTGGCCAGGGTAAGCGAAATTTACTGGTATGTTCCAGTAATTTCTCAAGGAGTAATGGGCTACACTCCGACATGACTTATACCACTATTAGGGGTCTGGCGTTTACCGCCTCCCTAGGCCCGATATGCGATAGTCCTAGATGAACAGACCGTACTGTACGAAGATTGTCACATCAGGCTCAGTAGGAGTTCGGATGGGTTTCCTCATCGTCCTTCTTATCGACATCTACCTGGGGACCGTTACATACAGCTAGTACCGCTTGCGGCCAGTGGTTAAACCCACTGCCAGCGTAGTGTCGAGTCTTTAGAGTCCCACACAAAGAGTTTCCCTGCACCGGGCAAAAGATGTAGAGGCCGTATGGTTTTACGGCAAGGCCGCGATCACTTACGTACATTTATGCATGTAATATGATTGGGCAGTTAATACTAGCGGGCTTTGGTTTAAGCAAGATTCTAGTATTATACAGATGAATTTATTCAGTCAAAGATTATCCGTGTTTTTCAGAAATATGGATGGGAGGGGAAGTCTCGTAATTTCTCGGGAAGCTTCTAGAAGAAGGTGACTCATTTGTGTTTATTTCCTCTTAGGATTTAAACTAAATGAGGTGGAGGATGAGGTGTATGTTTACATTAAATTCTTAATGACTCATGAGGTGATTCACCCTTAGAATTAAATGAAGCATGCTAGATATTATCTTGATATTATCAAAAGAGATATTATTATCCTTATATATTTCTATCATGAGTATTATTCATTTCATTATCACAAAACACTTCTCTCTCCTCAAGTCTTCATCTTCTTCCTCAAACCCTAAAAGCTCTTATGAGTTGAGAATGCTAGGGTTTAAGTGAATAAGTAATCCATTTAAATACTTTACACCCTCTAGGACTTCTAGATTAGCAAACTAGAAGTCGTAGTTATCTCAGATTCGAGATAGGACCTCGAACTATAGACTCTTGGGTGGATCGTCTTTGACTCGAGGAGGCCGTTGAGGTACCCATGTTCCATAAAGCCGACGAGGTATGGAGGACAGCGATGAAGACCCGAAGGATATGTAACGTGAGGTATAACTTCGAATCCGAGTAGTTAAACCTCTCGTAGTTTGTTTGTAATGGTTTAGACACATCTGTGTGCTCAAGTCCGTGTTACGAAGCTTTGATAATTGTTTTTCATATATTCCGCCTCCCCGCGAACACGTGTGGTGCGTGACATGGACTTACAGGTTCTAACCTATAGGCTTTTAACGTGTCGTTTTGGTTTTGATTTTTATTTTAACGCGGTACGATACGTTGTGGCATGTAGGAACCCCCATGTGGACTTCGGGATGACAAGCAAGCGCGTGGCGACGTCGGCAACGGCAAGCGAAGAGCAAGGTGAGTAGATATATATCTACAGAGGAAGTCGGGTGGATGGCGTATAGCACCCCCGCAGTTCGTATTGTAGTGTATGGATATATTATATGAGATTATGATTATATAGATAGACTTTGGGAGTCATGGATAATTTTAGTATAATTGGATGATAGCATCATTAGTTAGTTAGTCGCGGACCTTAGAATAAGGTTTACACCCACACGCACACACACATATTTACATTGTTTTACTTGTGCGGTTGTGGGGAGATGTATTTATATATACGTATACTTATACATGGATGATGAGGAATGTACATGTTATTTGGAGATGAGTCGATGAGATTGGGCATGGTGCCATGAGATCGGTAATATGATGTGGTTCGTATTATGAGATACGACATGAGATTTTAGCGGGCCTTTAGGCGTGTGTTTTCATACATGCACATATATGCAGATGGTATCAGTTTGTAATAGACTTAGATCAGTACCCCCAGTTCATGAGATATGATGATAAGGATACCAGATAAATGATGAGATGAATGTGATATTTGACCCGTACCCAGATTGGGATGCCGTATGATGGATTTACCATACGAGCTATATATTGATGATAGATCCGCACTCTTAACTCGAGGATGTCATGTTATTTCTTGTATCGTATGTGATACAATTGAGGCGGGATCACCGACTATTATATTTATATGTATCGACTCAGATTTAGGTGGTTTCCTTACCTTTTTTATTAGCCTGTAGTTTACGTATAGATATTAGACAAGACTCGAGTCATACCTATTTCAAAACTAATAAATCATGAGTATTTTAAGGACAGGCCAAGGGATTCTACGGATATTTTCAAAATACGCATCTTTTCCTAAAAACACCGTAGCCCTTATTTTTCTAAACACCACGATTCGTGTTATTTCAAATAGCAAAACTATATGACATATATATATATATTGATGTAGATTATTCACTGTTGTGTTTATTATTCATTTTCCGCATGTTCTTGCTATTCGCATCGCATTGCATTTTTAAATGTGTTTATTGTTATATTAAACCCATGCTGTCAGGACACCAGCACCATTATCGATGATACGTATGTTCCACGTACACCTGCTTGCCGGCTCACACACTTCATCATCGATAATTGCCATGTCACTACACAGTAGGATTGTTGCATCAGGATATGACTCCTTGCATGACATACTTGTGTGCATACATATTGTACACCCATACTTGCGTACACACATATTGTACACCCATACTTGCGTACACACATATTGTACACCCATGCTTGCATACATACACATGTGAACATACATAGATGATTCTGGCTTGATTTTGGAGATTTGGGAACCGCATGATATATTTTTAAACTGGATTCATTTAAAGAGCGGTTTCTCTCGATATGTGCATATTACTGTTTTATGTTGCATGATATACTTATATGCTTATATTTCTATTATATGTCGCATACATCATGCTTTATGATTATACGCATTGAGATATGTTGTTTCCATGATATTTCTAGATTTGAGAACCGTGGTTATTTCAAAAGAAAGTATGTATTGTTTTAAAAACCCGGTTTCTCTTGATATGATATTTCAGTGCGCCCACCATGCGTTTTCTCGGTTCTGAGACGTGTGATATGTGAAACCCGATTCGAGGAGGCGGATGATCCGTTTGCGGGTTCATGGTGGACCCGGTATGGTTCCCCGGGGCGAGAATGTTTTCGTGGAGTAGACGATAAGCCTAGTAGGGTGGCGAGTACCTACCGGTGATTGGATGGACCTGACGGTTATACGGGCGATACCGACCGGAGTCGAGAGATGGATATGGGCCGACCCAATCTGCCGGAGCCCGCGGGCCGATCCCGCAGACGGTGCCCGAGATATATGAGGATTCACGTGTCGATGCTGGACACAGGTTTCATGATGTTTCGAGTGTCGATACTGGACACTCAAGTGCCATGATTTTGATGTGTCGCGAGGGACACACGTTGATTTATATCCTCATACTTCCATGCATATGCTTTTATGATATTTACATGCATGATGTTGTTGTGTCAGTGGTTGACACGTGGACAGGATCCACATGCATACATACTTTGATTTTATGGTTGGATGATATCCACATGCTGTTAGGCATTGTTTACCATTGTTGGCACATATGATGACCCGGTCACCCTAGATATCATAGTATTACCTTTATGATATAGTTAACCTAGGAGTCGTTGTTTATTCGATTTCTGCTCTGTGATGTTTTCTACTCACGAGTTGGCAACTCACCCCCGTTGTGCCACAGTTTCTTGCAGGTTTTGCCGTACAGGTTCGTTGCGGCTTTGCTGGCACACTGTCCTTTTCCGGATGATTGCTTGGTAGGTGGGTTCACTCGCATCGTGACCACCATTGTACTTTATTTATTTCAGTTGTATCTAGAAACTCCATCAACCAGACTTGTATTTATTCAGACTTAGAGACCAGTTGTGTATTATTTTGACCTTAGAGTCGCGCGTTGTGTTATTATGGGTTTTCTTGATATTTTGAGTTTCCTTTTGAGTTTTGATCCTCGCCCTTCGGCGTTGTATATTATATTGCTTGCGTGGTTGTGACCGTCAATTGACGAAGATCTAGCTCCCGCTTGGGGATGCCTTTTATCATTGTGCATATATTATTCATGTTGTACCCCGTTTGGGGCCCGTATTTACAAAGGAAACTCTGCCGAAATTTTCAGAAAAGACTTGAGATTTTAAAATGCATATTCGGCTTATGTTATTTAAAAACCCTTTGTTTTAAAAACATGTTTTCTTCACTTCTTTCTTTAAATGGTTTAGATTTCTGGGATTTCTTGGCTTACTTGAATCAGATGGGGTCCTATAGACTTCATATGATTCAAGTGCCAGTCGCGTGCCATTTCGGTTCGTGACATATTACCTTTATGATATAGATTGACCTAGGATCGTTGTTTTATTCGATTTCTACCTGCTGATGTTTTCTACTCACGAGTAGGCAACTCACCCCAGTTGTAGCACAGTTCTAGCAGATTGACCGCATGGATCAGTAGCGGTATCGCTGGCACACAGCTAGCATTCGGGTGATTTGCTTTGGTAGGTGGGACATTTGGATCGTGCCCACTCTTGTATTTTTATTCATGTTGTATCTAGTTAACTCTATCAATCAGAAACTAGTATTTGTATAAGTAGTAAGACTTAGAAAGACTTGTGGTTGTGAGACTTAGAGCGATGGGTTATATGTTCTCTTGGTGGGTTGATGTCTTGCTTTATTCATTTTCCTTTGTGTTGATCTTCGCCGTTGGACGTTGTATACTTATATTTCTGACTTGTGTGGTCATGATTCCGCCGTTTGGTGAAGAGCTAGCTCGCGTTTAGGGATGCCTTTATTTTTATTATGTATATGTGGTTTTGGATCAAAATATACAAGGGAGGTGCTGCCCAAATTTTTAAAAGACGAAACATGTTTTTCAACTAGTATAATCCACTTGCTTTTTCATGTTCCATTATCTATGCATTTAAGAAAACTTTTGATTTCATCATACTTTTATTTCAAAACTTCACCTCTTTTATTTTCTTTAAAAAGGTTTGGATTTCTGGGCATAGGCTTACATAAGTTACGTAACGCCTTTAAACGTTGCATGATTTAAGTGCAGGTCACGAACTAAATTTTGGGTCATGACAGCAACGCCGTTCGACCTTTAGGTAGCATCACTAGGTTCCACGTACGGTTCTTCTTCAAAGAATCCATCTCCTCGTCCATAGCTCGCTCCCACTATTTACTAGCACCGTCTTGCGTCGCCTCTTCAAGGGATTCAGGCTCCCCCGAATCCGTGTACAAAATGAAGTCGGTCACAAGTCTTTCAGGTAGTCTCCTTTCTCTCGTAGATCTCCTCAAAACTGGTACATCTGGTTGCTGAACATGATCACCATCATGTTCTTGAACCTGATCCTGCACTGCAGCTTCTTCCATGTTTTGATCCCCACTTGTAGACACCTGATAGTTCTCTTGAGTTCCGTCTAACTCCACGAACTCAGATACAACACAATCTTTGGCTTGCTTTTCTTTTCTATATAAGTGTTGCTCATAAAAGACAACGTTCCAGCTTCGTATTACTTTCTTACTTGTGTAATCCCACAGCCGATATCCGAACTCGTCTCCACCATACCCGATGAAAGCACACTTCTTAGATTTGGAGTCAAGTTTACTCCTTTCTGCCTTATCAATCAAATAATACGCAATACAGCCAAATACTTTAAGGTGCGAATAGTTGACCGGTTTACCCGACCAAATTTCTTCTGGAATGCCTCCATCAAGCGCACTCGCCGGGCTTTTGTTGATCAGATACACAGCAATATCGACCGCTGCTGCCCATAAGAATTTTGGCATATTCGTATCCAAAGTCATGCTTCGCACTCGCTCTAGGATTGTTCTATTCATCCTTTCAGCGATGCCATTCTGCTGTGGCGTCCCCGGTACCGTCTTCAACCAACGAATACCCTTTTGCGAGCAAAACTCCTCGAACTCTTGGGTGCAATATTCCCCGCCATTATCGGACTTTAGGCATTTAACCTTCATCCCCGTTTGGTTCTCCACCTGCGCAATCCAGTGTTTGAAGATACTAAACACATCGGACTTTTTCTTCATCGCGTATACCCATGTCTTCTGACTTGTATCATCGATGAACGTCATGAAGTATTGATTTCCTCAATAAGACTCCACCAAGGCCGGACCCCATACGTCCATATGCACCTTCTCCAGTTTCTTGGTCTTTTTCGGTACGCCTCCAATTTGAAAACTGAGCACGCTTTGCTTCCCACAAACGCAACTTTCGCAAAGTCCCAACTCGACCTTTTTCAGCCCCGAAAGAACCCCTTTAGCTTGAAGAATTTTCATGTTCTTTTCGCTGAGGTGCCCCAATCTTTTATACCACAACGAGGTCTCCGAATCTTTCTCCGAACTAGCCGTCAATGCAGCCGTGCCTCCGCTGCTCCCATTGAATGAGTACAACGAACCGCTCAGCTTGTCCCTTGCGACCACCAACAACTCTTTGGAAATCTTCCATTGAGAATTCCCAAACGCTGTAATAAACCTTTCGTTATCTAGCTGACTTGTGGAAATCAAGCTTTTCTTCAAATATGGAATATGACGAGCATTCTTGAATTTGATTTGATCACCTCCTGACGGTTGCAAGATGATCGCCCATTTTCCAACGATCTTACATGATTGACCATTTCCCACCGTCACATGTCCAAGGTCTCCCTGAACATACTCGCTAAAGTGATGTCTGCCCGAAGTGCAATGAAAAGAAGCCCCCGAATTTAGGAACCAAGTATCCGCCTTTGTGTTCTCGCTCACCGATAGACAAAGACCTTGTTCCCCTTATTCTTGTGTAGACACCACATTCGCTTCCTTTTCATCCATCTTTTCATTTGAGGCTTTCTTCGGAAGCCTGCATTCACTTTTTCTGTGGCCCTTCTTTCCACAATTCCAACAGGCGCCTTGGATTTTTCCTTGAGATTTACCTCGAATTTTAGACATGCCCTTTTTTCCACTTCCCCCTTTCCATTGTTCTACCGCGATTTTCCATTGAAAGTGCAGAAGTTCCAGAACTCCCACTCGCAGACTTTCTCCGCATCTCATCGTTTAATATGCAGCTTACCGCATCATTAAACGTGAGAATCCCCGAGATAGAGTTACTAACCGCCATCACTTGGTTCTCCCAACTCTCTAGCAACGAACATAGGAACAATAGGGCTTGAATCTCATCTTTAAAGACGATTGAAACCGACTCAAGTTGGCTTGTGTAACGTTTTGCGAATTTTTCCGTTTTAGGGTAAAATAGTCGGTGTTTTCCGTTTTAACCCGATTGTGATCAAACTTCTGTATAGACTTGTCGGCACCTACTTTAGCTAGAATAAAACTAGTGCGCGGGCTTTGGGGATCAATTGGAAGTTTTGGTTCACATAGAATTTTTTCCCTAATTAAATATTATTTTAATGTGTTATTTATGCACATAATTAGTGGAAATTATATCTTTGTGTGGGTTAATTAGTTCTAATTGGGATCATTGCTAATCTAATCACTAGAATCAGCTAAGAACCTTCTCTTGTTATATCAAGATATTTTGTGAGCAAAAGGTTTTAAATTTTAAAAAGAAAATAAAAGAAGAAAAGGTGGCAAAATTGCATTTAATGAAGCATTTATTGCGTTTAGCTAGAACTTTCTTCATTTTTATTTCACAACCCCCCCCATCACCCTTGGCCGAGCCCCCCCCCCCAATTATGCCCTCTTCTTTTTTTAAGCTCATTTCTTCTTCTTCTTGATCACTAAATTCATCCAAATCCTAAAATAAATCCACAAAATTCCTAAACTAAAAATTAAACAATCATCCTTCTTTACTAACTAGCTTGGATCTTCAAGAAAAGCATCTTTTTGGAGGAAAATTTTGTAGGAGCTAGTTGTTTTTGTGAGTTCTTGAAGAGTTATAATTTCTTATCTTAATCCTTAATTATTATATTTAAATCATTAACTAGCAATTTAAGTGATTATTATAGCTTTAAACTCATGATAAATTCATTCCTTATAACTTTTAGGAAATTCAAGTTAGGGTTTAAACTTGTTGTAGTGTTGAATGTTAATTGAAGTTTAAGAAAACTTAACCTGGTAGAATATGATAATTATTGTTAATTACTACTTTGTCTAATTAAGAGTTTTAGCTTACTAGATTTTTTACTAAAGCTTATTTAGGCAAGTTTAAAAATATGGAGGTGGTTTCGATAACTTAGTTAAACTATTTTAAGGTGTTTGTTATCGCTAGAATTATATTAGCTTTAGACTTGTGCAAAATATTGCTTACTAGGTTTCGGTAAATTTTAGGCGTGGGTTTCTTTTGACGTTGCGACGTTAATTATATTGATTCCACGCTATATCTTGTGTTGTGAATGTGTGATCGGTACGATCAGGGTCTAGGCTTAGTAGTTGTGTCGCTTTGCGTTCCTACCTAGGATCGTGCCGATATCGCTCGTATCTTTGTGTAGCTTTTGCTCTTGAGTTAGTTTCGTAGTGTCGCTATGCGCGTTAGCCACTTGACGAACACTTGAGAGTATGTTTGGAATTGGTGCGTCGGTCAAACGTAGTTAGTACGTGTTATTGGTCGATTGCTAATATATACTTGTTATATTGTTATTTGCTTTCAGGATCGCAGGTGGAGACTTCGGGCGCGGCGAACAAGGGAAAGCGAGTAGTTGGCTTTACTTAGCCAGGAACGTTGGTGACTAGATTTAACATCTACAGGGGAATCGCCCGCATGGCGTTATGCGTATGGCCTAGAGATGTGATGAATTGTCGCATATTCTATTTCATATATAGAGTTGCGCATACACCTTATTGCTTAGTTATTTGTTGTGCTTGGACTTGTACCTTTAGGACACTGCACTATTATTGACGGCTCATGTTGCACGAGCACTGATTGTATGCCACACACACCGTCAATAATTGCCATGACAGAAACAACACATACCTATATGATATTGTTTGGTTAGGGATATTGAGACATTGATTCATATTTCTTTATGCTTATGACATATAGCATACCTATATACCTACATGCTTACACATATGCCTTGACATGCTTACATGCTACTTACCATTAGTGATAGGTATATTTCATACATAATGACATAGCTACATGTATACCTTGCATACATACTTCACTTATACCTGGAGGGTATATTACAACATTACTGAGAGGTAGATACATTTACCTTGCTATACCTTTATATTTACACCTATATGTGGTTATAGCTACATGTGCACCTTTATTTGATGTTATATAGACTAGGAGAAATTAGGAACCGCGTGATATTTATATTAACTTGTTGCAGTTAAATAGCGGCTTTTCCTTTATATACTCACGTTTCAGTTTTATGTTGCGTATATTATATTCATGGTTCGCATTGAGATCTGGATTTTTCATGATGTTTTCTGGATTTGAGGACCGTGGTAGTTTCATGAAATTATGCATTATTTGAAAAACCTGGTTTATCTTGATATGACATTTCAGCATCCACCATGAGATTTATCGGTTCTGATATAAATATACCCCATGCGAAGAAAGGAAGGGGCCGTGTGCGGTTACATGGTGGGGCCCGGAGGTACCCTGGGGAAAGATTTTCGTGGAACTAGACGATGAGTTAGTGGGGGAACCATACCTTCCGGTGACAGTACCTTTGACTCGATGGGTATTATAGGGATACAGGACAGGGTCATGTACGTATGGATACGTCGAAAGACGAGAATCGAAGCTGGGCACTCGGGTTTTCGGAATAGCGTATGCTACGTACCTATCAGGGGTCAGTCGTGGTGACAGTACCTGATAGATCAGTATTTTTGTGTCGATGCTTGACACATTGGTTTCATGATATTTTTACTTCTAAGTATATATAACAGTGGAATGGGACGCTGTTATATATATATATATATATATATTAGTGGAATGGAACGCTAATATATATGTATACATATCAATTCATATATATCATCATAATTATTCATGCAAACATACTTAGGATATTTGAGATTCACTTGATATTGGACTTAGGATATTTGAGATTCACATGATATTGCATACAGGATATATGAGATTTACTTGATATTGTACATTCAGGATTTGTGAGACTTACATGATATGGGAGCCAATTTGGGGGCTGATTTGAGGAAATTGGAATTTGGATTGTCTTGCTGGATTTTGATCCTACCACGATGTCAGGATTCCGTGGAAATGACATGTTTCATCCCGTACTCCACATTTATTGTTTATGCATTGCTTCATATATTAGTTGTACCTGCTAGAGTACCTTTCATGACTGTTGCATATACATATTGTTATATTATTGCTTCATGTATTAGTTGTACCTGCTAGAGTACCTTTCATGATTATTGCATACATATGACCTTTTATTGCTATTAGCTTGCATATGTTAGATTCGCGCTGTACGTGCATACTTGCGATTACCTGTATATGTTATTTACTATTCATGAGTTGGCAACTCACCCACGTTATGCCACTGTGTTTTGCAGGTTGATCCTCATAGTAGTCAGATGCAGGGCTATTATCATCTATCATATTAGCTTTTGCTGTGGATACCGTTTCGGCTCACAGTGTGCAGTTTTGCTTTAGGTGGGTTTTTTGGTTATCCGTTCAGGTTGCTTATTGTATATTCGTGGTATCCTGTACTCTTCATCTACCACTTTCATGTGTATGACTTAGAGACTTGATGTGAGGACGATATTGTATATTTTAGTGACTTGGATGTCTTTTATGCAGTTTTACTTATATCGTCTTTTATTTCTTTGTTACGGCGTCGTATATCTGTTGTGGTGGTTGTTTTCCGCCGTTGGGGATGGATTTGCTCCCGTTGGGGATGCTTTACTTTATATTTATATTGTACCCATTCTTGGGTTTAGTTTTTACAAAGGAGGTGCTGCCAAAATTTTTAAGAAAGTAAAGTTGGACTTTAAAGAATTTGGTTTGTGATTTAAAAAGTTTTGAAAATGCTATTATCACTTACTACTTTTGATGGTTTAGATTGCTGGGTTTTCGGCTTACTTAAATTGCGTTACGCCTGTAAACGTTGCGTAGTTTAAGGGCCGTCACGTGCTAATTTCGGGTCGTGACAAAGTTGGTATCAGAGCGCTAGGTTTTACCTTTCGGAGTGTAGGATGACCTTAGTATAATGGAGTAGGTAGCTTAAGCAGAGTAACGTAGTGTGTATGTCCACGGCATACTCACGACGTGGTACTCTGCCTAAAGTGACCTAAGTACTAA
Source organism: Agapanthus africanus (assembly GCA_030015575.1). Classification (NCBI taxonomy): domain Eukaryota; kingdom Viridiplantae; phylum Streptophyta; class Magnoliopsida; order Asparagales; family Amaryllidaceae; genus Agapanthus; species Agapanthus africanus. The sequence goes on from CM057337.1 coordinate 307,444,358, forward strand.
TTGGTTGAAATTCCTTTCTTGATGATACATGTCCTTGTGATTCGATTTCCGTGTTCTTATCGAATCTTATTTCCATTTATAGCCTTTGCCGTCGATGCCTTTGGGGAATCAGAGTGATGCAGCGAGGGCCGAGGTTAGAGTTGACTCATTTGGGACGATGACTAACCAGGATGGCACGCTCGTTGCACAGGAGCAGATGGATCCGCCTGTTGGAGATAGTGCCCTCAGAGTCGATTATTGGATCACAGGCACGTGATTGCAATGATTGAGGGAGGACCTATCCCGGTAGGACAGTCTTACTCGAGATGATAGTATGCTATCTGGTTTACCTTTATCATCGTGTACTGCTTTAGGTGACATGACAGATCACTATTGCACGTTGATAGAGCCCCTAGGATTCTTGCTTGACTACCGGCAGTATGAGGGCGATCATATACGTGGGAGCTGGTAGTCTATAAGCACATCCTTAAAAGGTCCCTAGTCGTAGGAGTTTCGAGACAGGGCATCGATACTCCAGAGTAGACTAGTGTATACAGTCGAGACCCCGACGAGGGGCGGTGGCCGGTCTCACAAGCCATTGGTGTCAGTTGTTTCACCTAAGATGTATACAGGTGCTCATTGGGTTATGAGTACACCGGACAGGACTCGCCGGGAACATGCTAGTTGGTCTTATACCTGACGTCAGATAGCAGTTCCCTGGTGACATGTATACAGGTTAGTTCATCGACCTGGGGATCGTCATTTGTCTCGTGTGAGTTCCCACTGTACTTTGATTACTACCCTACCACGGCTCAAAGGAGTCGTGCAAACAGGTTTTAGTTGGGTACAGTCCCGAGCCACATGGAGGCAGTGAGCGGATCTTCGGGGGTTTCGTCTCTCCCGGTATTGGGGGTGAGGTCGCGCTGTGTCTAGGAGAGCCATTACACGAAGACCTTGGCCAAGGCAGGAGATTTACTGGTAGGTATTCCAGTAGTATCTCAGGGTGTTCTGGGCTACACTCCGACACGACTTGTACCGCTTTTGGGGGTCTGACTTTTACCAACCCCCTAGGCCCGCCATGCGATGCTCATAGACGAACGGACCGAACTGTACGGATATTGTCACTGACAGGCTCAGTAGGGTGTCAGGATGAGTTCGCTCATCGACATCTCTTTTGGTCGATAGCCGGTGGCCCGTCACGTATGGCTAATACCTCTGACGTGCTGGTGGTTAAATCCACAGCCATAGTATTGACGAGTCTTTAGAGTCCACCACACAGACAATTACTCAAGTTTCGGGCGAAACGCTGTAGAGGCCGTATGGAGATATGGCAGGGTTCGATCAGATACGTGCGGTATTGCACGGATCATGATCGGACGGTTTTTACTAGCCGGCTTTGGCTTAAGCCGGATCTTAGTATTTGATTGTGTAGTTTTTTTGTCTCATTGCATTTTGTATTTCGGTCGAAATACAGATGCGGGTGTGTATGCGCAGTATCGGGGTTTTTCCTGTAATTTATTACGGGACCAGTTTTATGGAGTTGCCAGTTTGCTTTCCGTTTCGGCCGATTTCCATTGTTCCGTTCATTGGCCGAAGTTTGGTGGAGGAGGGCTTATTTGCATTGTTGCAAATAAGTATTTGTGGAGGGGGCTTTTGCTTTTTGTTGCATCATGTTGAGAGCTCCATACCTTGACCTTTTTGACTTGACTACTTCATGATGGCTTGACTTTGTAAGCATCATGGTTGTTGATGATTTGTGTGTTGAGTATGGGTTTGATGTGAGATTATTTGGTTCATGCTTTTTTTCTCATCTTGAAATATTCCTTTTTATCACCATGGTTTTTTTTCCCCACCTGGAATTGTGGGGGCCGGCCACTGTTGATGGAGAGAGAGAGAGGTTAATTTGTGTGGGAAATTTGTTGCTTGCAAATTTCGTGGGACCCCCCACCCTTTTTGTGTTTGTGTGTGTGCTGGGGATTAATTTCCTTATGCATGTTTTTATTTATGGATTCAACCCACTTTTTTCGAGAGAGCACAAAAAATTTCCAGTGAGCAAAAAGATCTTGCTTTGGCCGAGCTCTTTTCTTTCTATAGCATGTTCCATTTTCCATCAAGCTTCCATGAAAACTCTTGTGCAAAAATTCCTCCAACCATGGCAACCTCATAACCCCAAAAGAGACAAGCTTCTACACTATATCTATAGCAAGTCTTGGACGCGTCGGCTAGCCAACTTCGCGCCCGAGTTGCCTCGGTCAAGAGGCGGGAGCCCGTAAAAGATTCCGGCTATGTGGTGCCCTTTCCGACGAGCGAGGAGGTGACGGAGTTTCCGCGGGAGATCGGAGTGGAGACGAAGACCGAAGGACTCGGATCAGTCGGTACATCTCTTCCCCATCTTGTTACTTTGCTAGATCTAGTTTAATGGCCCGATCCGGGTTTTAGTGCGCGGTGGTGCCGGTTTGCTAAGTCCGCAAAAATTAAAGTTTATCACCGCTTCCGCATTCCGGCATCGGATTGACGGCCGGGGCGCCGCCGTGCACTTACAGTGGTATCAGAGACTCGCCATTAACTTCGTCTAGCTTCGTTTGATGTGTTTTACGTTTCCGATCGAACAAAATCCCGAAACCGCATTTTTCATGCACATCAGTTTCTGTCGAATTTTTTTTGAGTCCAAAAATTTTTCAGGTTGTCTCAGAGTGATGTGCAGAGAGTTCTAAGAATACTGCAAAATTTTGGTGAAGCGATGATTCCGTACGACCGCGGAAGCGCGGCCTAAGCCCCTCATTGGCCGCGCTTCCGCCGCAGGAATAAGGCTTCACTTCACCAATTTTTTTCAGTGGGCTTGTGGGCTTAAAATATGGGTTTTGGAATATTAAAATTGGGCCCAGTTTTTCTGTGAGTGCTGCAGTATTGGTTTGGGGGCCCACTTGTTAAGTTTGATCAATCGGAAAATTTTAAACACATTTTTCACAGTATTTACATTATATCTGCGACCGTGAATGTCACTTGATCGGTAAATCCGGTCTAACTGCTATAGCCCGGTTAGACGGATTTGCGAACGTGACCTTCACGTTGATGTTCTATGTTTATGCTGTGATGTTGCGGATCGGTCGTGGGGGATAGCCTGGATGCAATGCTAGTACAGTGCTGTTGTATTATGTACATTTGATATTGCGGGGCGAGCGTCCGACATGTGGACTGCCGTCACTGCCTGTTTGTATTATTCTTTTGGGGCACGACCTGGTTGCGGTCGATGTACCCGGTGTATGTATATTTTACATTCTGTACTAGGATTACCCCGCGGTGGGGTGCACGGATGGCCGGGTTCTAGAGGGCAACAAGCCCGCATCTCATGGCATTGAGACGGAGGGGGCTTCACTCTGGGATTGGCGGGCTATTCGCCGCACTCGTAGGGGGTACAGGTTGACCCAGGAGGGGTGCCCAAGTTGCCGGATTCCGTGGAGTGCTGGGTGGTCCATTCACGGAGCTGAAGGGGGCTGCCTCGCTTCAGGTTTTGGCGGGTGATTTGCCGCGCCCGTAGGGGTCTAGGATTTCATTGCACAGGCTATCCACACGACCAGGGGAACGTCGGGTTTCAGCGGCTCTGTGAAACCCGGGGATCCCAGATATCTGTATTGTTTCTGTGATGCTGTACATTTCTGTGATGTTGCATTTTATTCACGCCTTGAGCGAATATAATATATTGGTATATATATTAGTAGATGTTGTATATGTTTTGCATCCGCGCTAGTCCAGTCCCCGCTCTGTCGTTAGTTAGCTAACCTAACGGGTAATGACGGGACCCAGTGGCGAATGCGGATGGCATATACGTACATCAGTATATTTTCGTTCTTTTTGGTGTGATCAATTGATGGGACTGCATTGATTCGGATCAATGCAAGTTAAAAACAAACCTAATCTGATGTTGTTGGAACACTTTTCAAAAAGCTGTTATTGCAAGGACGTTTACTTTTGTTTTGCATCGTGGTATTCATTGGAATATCCTGCTCCTCAGTCGACGAGGCAAGGGCCGAGATCCCTTCACCGGGAGTGACCCCTTGGACAGAAGTTTGCGTTAGGGCATTAACTTCACTATAGCCGATTACTTTTGCTTTGCATCGCGGTATTCATTTGGAATATCCTGCACCCCATTCTACGGGGAAAGAGCCGAGATCCCTTCACCGGGAGTGACCTCTTTAGCAACGGTTTTCGTCACTATATTTTTAAAAAGCTATCCGTTCCTTCGACGATATCAAGTTCATTACGTTAAAGGTTTTCGCCAGAAACCATTCGTAGCCCTCCGTCGTTTCATATGGGTGGTCAATAGTATTCAAGCTGTGTATGTTGGCCAAAGTCAAGGCACAGTGATTGGTAGCTATTGGGGTATTCATATGCAGCATAGATAGATGCGTTGGTTTGGGACAGTCGTACTGCCATTTTGGCCAAAGTCAAGGGTATGTACGGGTGGATTCAAATTAACCTGGAGAATGACGGGTAGAACTTGACATGTGACTTATGATATGTTGGCCAAAGTCAAGGTCATAAGAGCATGGGGCAGAAATCACATCGGGAGTTTCAAAAGTACTGAAACTTGCCAGATATGCGCATACCTTCTGGAGTGTGATACCGTGAGCGGATTCCGTCACGTTGTCATGCGATGAGAGTTGGATCCCGATTCCCACTGATGAGTTAGTTTACTCCTCGGGTGATCCCGACTAATTCTTCTTTCAGGTTTGGAGGAGAATTTGACGGTACAGTGGGAGGTTTCCAGATTAGATAAATTGGTAACCATTCTGATCTAGGTTAGAGTGCACGCTGAGTGTTTCTTTTCTCTCTCTCTTTGGCAGCGACCATTGACCCGACCCTAAGACTATGACTCAGTGACCAAGTTGACCGAACCTTCTTAACACTGGCTTTTGGATTGTCAGAGTTGCGAACCTCATTGCCACTCCTACTTTTACCCTTTTCTCCAGGACACCCCGTATTACTACGAACGTCCACTTCCATTGGACAAAACCATCGTATGGTTAGATACGAACTCGAAGGGATTTATTCGAGGATGGTTTCCGGTTCTGGAGAAAACGGATAGGATTATTCAGTTGTCTTTTCCTTTTACCCTCTCTCAGGTTACGAGTACTCCTTGGTTTAGGGGTAGTACACCTATTACGCAAATTGGATTGTCTTCTTCCAAACCTTAGGCTGGTGCCGACCGGTAGGGAATGAAGAAAACCAATTAGCATAACGATGGTGTGCAGAAGGTATTAAGTTCAGACAAAGCAAGGGATTAGTAAGAGGGCAAAGTAAATTGCAACAGATATTCACGACCAAGCCAAATATTTCGTTACCACTCCCACATCACCTTTGTATTTCTCCAGGACACTCCGTATCACTACGAAGATCCACAGTTTATTTGGATACTCCATCGTATGGTTATATACGAACTCGAATGGAACTTGTTCCAGTTCGGGGATGGATTCTGGTTCAGGAGAAATAGGAATAAGGTTTATTCGGTTGTCTTTTATCTTCACCCTCTCTCATTGCGAGTGTTTCTAGGATTGGGACAGTACACCCTTTAGGCTTATTGGATAGTCTTCTTCCAAACCATAGGCTGGTGCCGAACGGTAGGGAAGGAAGAAAACCATTTGGCCTAAAGGGGTGTGCAGAAGGTAATGACTAAAGACATATGAAGGGATTTGGAGAGGTGGCAAAGAATTATACGGTTACAGTCGTGAATATGGAAAAGGCATTACTAGGAATACCAGGATACCCCTACGAAACATTTCAATGTTTCAGTCTCACTGTGTAATGTTAAAAGAAAACTGATTTCCCGATTAGACACTTGCTCCAGGGTATGTATTTACCAGGTATGATTCTCACATCTGTATGGTTTTACAGATGATGAGTGGGAGTAGGTTATTGGGAATTGGGTGATCATCCTCATTATATCGGGATTCGTTGTAATCGGTGATATTTGAGGAAATCACCTGGGTTGTTTGCCGGTCGGCAAATATTTGGTTTTGAATATCCGCTGTTATGCACCAATTTCAAATCGATATATCTGTACGTCTATTTTCATAGAGTGAGATATACTTTTTGAAATTATGTCGATGACATTTACCTATACCAGTGGATGGTTAGGTAAGGAGCATTAAACAGCGGTGTAATTCTTCTTAACCATAAGTACAGTTTTCAACCTACGACACACAGTGAATGAGTTATCAAACTCAAGGGACTTATACAGAGTATTGTATGTTGTCCAGGGTCCATCAGGACAGAGGGGTTGGTCCTCGTACTATATTCGGTTTACTTATGACTTCTCTAGTTTTTAGACAGGTGTTTCGTGGAAACACATGGTCCGAATTTTGAGAAGTTATAGGTATTTGAATAGAGTAGAGAACCAGGTGTAGCAAGTATCGGGATTCTTCAAAGAGATCGAAGATGTAGATACTTGTGTATGGTATTCGGTTGGTAGTAGTGACTAAAGAGATCTCGCTTCTCTTTTAGGTTACTCATAATTGGAAGTATTCCTAAGTTGAGTAACGCTGATCGGCCTCCTTCCATTTAGTTGACATGCGCTGGGGACAGCTGCATGATTTGAATCTGGTTCAATTAAATCAGTGCCTCTGTTTCTATATTGGATATAGAACAGTTCATATCTTAACGATGTTAAGGTACGGGGAGTTGTCCGGTTTATGATTAAAACCAGACACTGGACAACTCAAGGCACGTTTCTGTAATGGCTGTTTGTGGGTTGACCCAGGCTATGACGAGGGTTGATTTTCTACCATCTGGAAGATCAATAGTGATATTGTTCTTCACTCGCCACATTTTAAAAGGAAATGGATTTTTTTTCAGAAAACAGTAGTGGGAGTATGGTAGAACTGGAAGTGATTCCAGAACCGCAAACGATTACTGAAGATTTGATAAGGAGCCTAAAGATTCAATCTGATTTGACATTCCATTGGCCACTCCGCAGATAAGGTAGGTAACTTCAGGCACCCGAGAGGTACTCCGGTAGCCTCAAGGACGGTGACAGGGAAGTTCTTGTTTGCCCACACTTGCCATTGTTGTTGTTCCAGGCTGCGAGACCCAGCAGGAGGATAAGTATAGCGTCGTTCTAAACTAGCTTTAGAAGTGCACGTCTGTATGACTCTGCCAGAGGGTTGTCATAGTCAGTGGGAGCAGCGGAAGCATTGGTGGACATCAGGCTTATGTCTATTTATAGACTAAAGAAGATGTAGCGGAGATAGATCATCCATTTCTGATGTGACAGTCATAGGTTTGACGTCATCAGAATAGGGGGTGGATCTGTTGAGAAGATAGTAGGAAGTGATATTCCTATACTACGATCGGTTATACTTTGGTCGTCACACAGTGGTTTCTCCACAAAGGAAATGGATTTTATATCTAACATACTGGTTACTAGATCTATGGTTTTAGATCTAGATTTGGGTGGTTTCCTAATCAGGGTACTTAGACAGCATTCTAAGAGTATTTAGAATGGACGACTCCTGGCACGGTAGTATACCTGCAGGTGATGGAGTCACCCTCTCTAAAGGTGTCTTACAGACTAAAGGGGAGAGGGATGTGCATGATTGGCAGATCACTTGCTCAGGCAATTGAGTCAATCATGAGATGTCAAGTACCACACCAGATGTTCTTGCACTAGATGCAATAAGATGACATTGATCCAATCCTGGAGAAACAGTCGGAAGCAGTTTTAGAATATAAGTGGATGTTCTAGGGATATGATAACGGCAGCCTCCTTTTGGAGACGGTTATCATTCCAGGCTTCCAAGGTGACATGGATGGCAGAGTGGCTGTCAGAGTTGTAGTTTTCCTTCTGACGAAGGGCAGTATTTTGGACAGGTGGTCCAGGTGGACACTGAGGGATGGCATGGCGCAGGATACTGATTAAGTTCAGTTGACGATACAGTCTAAGAAGTTTGGATTTGGAGTTCATTTATGAGCTAGGTCCCATCAGACATCCAGACACTCTAAGACAGGTATTGCTCATTTCGGGAGATGGTTTTCTCCGCGAACTTGAGATATAGAGAGACATAGAAAGAAACATCTGAGCGGATCCACTCACTGAGGCTATTCCTTGAACGCAATAGTTTCGCAAACGAGCTTTGTGAGACTGACAAGTAGAGGAGTTGGGTGTTCGGTATCACACAGGCTGTGAGTATGCGACATCGCAATAATTAGCCTTGAGTGCAAGTGGGAGATTGTTGGAGATAGTGCCCTCAGAGTCGATTATTGGATCACAGGCACGTGATTGCAATGATTGAGGGAGGACCTATCCCGGTAGGACAGTCTTACTCGAGATGATAGTATGCTATCTGGTTTACCTTTATCATCGTGTACTGCTTTAGGTGACATGACAGATCACTATTGCACGTTGATAGAGCCCCTAGGATTCTTGCTTGACTACCGGCAGTATGAGGGCGATCATATACGTGGGAGCTGGTAGTCTATAAGCACATCCTTAAAAGGTCCCTAGTCGTAGGAGTTTCGAGACAGGGCATCGATACTCCAGAGTAGACTAGTGTATACAGTCGAGACCCCGACGAGGGGCGGTGGCCGGTCTCACAAGCCATTGGTGTCAGTTGTTTCACCTAAGATGTATACAGGTGCTCATTGGGTTATGAGTACACCGGACAGGACTCGCCGGGAACATGCTAGTTGGTCTTATACCTGACGTCAGATAGCAGTTCCCTGGTGACATGTATACAGGTTAGTTCATCGACCTGGGGATCGTCATTTGTCTCGTGTGAGTTCCCACTGTACTTTGATTACTACCCTACCACGGCTCAAAGGAGTCGTGCAAACAGGTTTTAGTTGGGTACAGTCCCGAGCCACATGGAGGCAGTGAGCGGATCTTCGGGGGTTTCGTCTCTCCCGGTATTGGGGGTGAGGTCGCGCTGTGTCTAGGAGAGCCATTACACGAAGACCTTGGCCAAGGCAAGAGATTTACTGGTAGGTATTCCAGTAGTATCTCAGGGTGTTCTGGGCTACACTCCGACACGACTTGTACCGCTTTTGGGGGTCTGACTTTTACCAACCCCCTAGGCCCGCCATGCGATGCTCATAGACGAACGGACCGGACTGTACGGATATTGTCACTGACAGGCTCAGTAGGGTGTCAGGATGAGTTCGCTCATCGACATCTCTTTTGGTCGATAGCCGGTGGCCCGTCACGTATGGCTAATACCTCTGACGTGCTGGTGGTTAAATCCACAGCCATAGTATTGACGAGTCTTTAGAGTCCACCACACAGACAGTTACTCAAGTTTCGGGCGAAACGCTGTAGAGGCCGTATGGAGATATGGCAGGGTTCGATCAGATACGTGCGGTATTGCACGGATCATGATCGGACGGTTTTTACTAGCCGGCTTTGGCTTAAGCCGGATCTTAGTATTTGATTGTGTAGTTTTTTTGTCTCATTGCATTTTGTATTTCGGTCGAAATACAGATGCGGGTGTGTATGCGCAGTATCGGGGTTTTTCCTGTAATTTATTACGGGACCAGTTTTATGGAGTTGCCAGTTTGCTTTCCGTTTCGGCCGATTTCCATTGTTCCGTTCATTGGCCGAAGTTTGGTGGAGGAGGGCTTATTTGCATTGTTGCAAATAAGTATTTGTGGAGGGGGCTTTTGCTTTTTGTTGCATCATGTTGAGAGCTCCATACCTTGACCTTTTTGACTTGACTACTTCATGATGGCTTGACTTTGTAAGCATCATGGTTGTTGATGATTTGTGTGTTGAGTGTGGGTTTGATGTGAGATTATTTGGTTCATGCTTTTTTTCTCATCTTGAAATATTCCTTTTTATCACCATGGTTTTTTTTCCCCACCTGGAATTGTGGGGGCCGGCCACTGTTGATGGAGAGAGAGAGAGGTTAATTTGTGTGGGAAATTTGTTGCTTGCAAATTTCGTGGGACCCCCCCCCCTTTTTGTGTTTGTGTGTGTGCTGGGGATTAATTTCCTTATGCATGTTTTTATTTATGGATTCAACCCACTTTTTTCGAGAGAGCACAAAAAATTTCCAGTGAGCAAAAAGATCTTGCTTTGGCCGAGCTCTTTTCTTTCTATAGCATGTTCCATTTTCCATCAAGCTTCCATGAAAACTCTTGTGCAAAAATTCCTCCAACCATGGCAACCTCATAACCCCAAAAGAGACAAGCTTCTACACTATATCTATAGCAAGTCTTGGACGCGTCGGCTAGCCAACTTCGCGCCCGAGTTGCCTCGGTCAAGAGGCGGGAGCCCGTAAAAGATTCCGGCTATGTGGTGCCCTTTCCGACGAGCGAGGAGGTGACGGAGTTTCCGCGGGAGATCGGAGTGGTGACGAAAACCGAAGGACTCGGATCAGTCGGTACATCTCTTCCCCATCTTGTTACTTTGCTAGATCTAGTTTAATGGCCCGATCCGGGTTTTAGTGCGCGGTGGTGCCGGTTTGCTAAGTCCGCAAAAATTAAAGTTTATCACCGCTTCCGCATTCCGGCGTCGGATTGACGGCCGGGGCGCCGCCGTGCACTTACACCGCCTTCGACAGATCATCTCGCTAGACTTGTGGCAGATATGCAGGACATGCGCCAGACGATGAGCTCATTGGTTGAGGCCATTCGAGCGCAGCAACAGGAGGTTGCCACCCCTGTTACCCAGTTGTTCCTTGCGATTAGTACACAGCATTCTGTCACCTACACAGCACCAGTGGATGCAGCCCCAGTTGACGAGGCACGTCTTCCAGAGACTTTGAGAGTTCTGGAACAGTGGAGGACTCGTACTAGTGTACCAGCCCAGAGACAGAGGCATAGTCATCGAGACAGATTTCGTGACCGTCGCGGGAGTAGCAGAGGCTTAGGACGAGGACAGTCGTTCAGCTCTCATCCCTAGGAGGGTCAGCAGCCATCATATTGATGTTTCTGGTGTGGGAGCCCTCATCACCTCATCAGGAATTGTTCCTTAGCACTGTGTCAGGGTCGTATTCAGAGAGGTCTTAGACGCGGAGGGTTCGCTCAGAGTGGACAGGTTGGCAAAGGAGGGTACAAGTTCAGCCAGTTGCGGGTAGGGGGCAGACACCAGAGTTTTCTTTTACTCATTGGGACACGCGGGCGTCCAATGCAGAATTTTCAGGTATTCTTAATTTGTATATTCTTTGATGCACTTGTTTGTTTTACACACTTAGTGTCGTGGTTGGGCCGAGAGTCGTGTTAGCTAGATTAGTCGTTTGTTATGTTAACTTCTGTCAGTGATTCTTTTGTTGCGCGACACGTATTTCGGTCGTGTGCCAAGTGGATAGGAGATAGAGATTCGTCCGTCGTTTTGATCCTTCTAAGGAGGTTGGATTTGACGTTCTCCTGGGAACGGACTGGTTAGCTACGTGCTATGCGTCTGTGGACTGCCGTACAGAAACAGTCAGGATTTGTTTCCCGGCAAGTCAGTTCTTGTTATGCAGGGGGATATTGGTGCCACCCGTCACAGCTTGAATTCAGCCTTTTTCGCTAGTCGGCTTTTGAGGAGAGGATGTCGAGAATTCTTGGCTTTCATTCATGATACCGGAGCCACGGAGGGTTGTTGGACCGGCTTTCCGTTGTGCGGGAGTTTTCCGACATTGTTCCAGATGAGCCGGCGGAGCTTAGGGAGCTTAAGGATCAGCTGCTGAGTTGCTAGATAGAGGGGCTTGTGCGTCTAAGTGTTTCTCTTTGGGGAGCTTAAGGATCAGCTGCTGAGTTGCTAGATAGTGTAGGGTTCCTAGGCACGCTAGTGAGGTCTCCCAAGCCATCAACCATGGCAATTTCAAACTTTACGGTGCCGAGAAACCCTAAACTACGGATCGATAACTAGATGTCTAGGCGAAAAAGAACTAGTTAACACTTAACTATTGGGAATACGGAAATACAACCTTTGTAGATCCGGTGCTCCACCTCCATAGCTCCGCAACGAAGTCGTCTCCGCTGTCCAAAACAAATCTGGGCTCTAGAGTCGGCTTCGTCAGAGAAAAAGTGAGCTAGGTCGCCGATGTCCATGCCGAAGATGATCTACGTCGAAGCATCGCTAGATCAAGCTCCACCTTCACAAATCCATGAAAACTTGTGAAGGAAACACACTCTACTACTTGGCAAAAGGTAGAGGATGAAGAAATAGGAAGTGGGTAGACTTTAGAATTGGATTTCTCACTCATATCATCAATCTACCATTGATGACTTCAAGCTTTTTCTTCATGTGTTTTATGAAGAAGAAGAAGAATATGTTATGATAAGAATAATAGAATAGAAAATAAAATCTATTCTTATCATAATATTAACCTTAGTTTAGTGTAGAGAATGAACCATGGTTAGATATGATGGTTAGGGTTAAGGAAGAGATAAGAATGGTTGACTTGATCAAAGTTTCAAGAAACTTCAACATAAAACAAAATAAGCCACCATCCTTAAATAATTTCCAAAATGAATATATATATAAATAAATGAATAAGATAATCAAAACCCTAATCACTAAGTAAACCATGGTTTAATCTTTACACTTAACCAAGTTAATATGCATCATCAAACATGATACAAACATGTGCATAAAAGTATATCACATATACAACTTGCACAATCCAAGTGAGAAAATCCATTTAAAGTGAACCATTACTAGTTAATGCAAAGTAATATATCAAATATATAATTATACATTAAATCATTAAATCAACACTTGATTCAATGATCCGGTCATGTCCCACACAACCGACTAGTATACAATGTATTGGCTTATCGAATCAACGCTTGAATCGATAACTAGGTTATATCGCATACAACCACTCGATACATTCATCGCGAGAATGGAATACGGTATCACATACACGCATTATTCTCGGTCCCGCACATATCTCATATGCGCTCCTATTTCGTTTCGCTTGAGCCAGGAAACCTCTGTGTAGGACTCTAAAGACTCGTCAATACGCCGGCAGCAGGTGATGATCATATCAAACACCCACAAGCCGCAAGCGGTCTGCTAAACGTAACGGCCACCCGGGTATTGAGCGATCTGAAGATCGATGAGCAAGCCCGCTCACACTCCAATGAATCCGACCAGTAACACTACCGTACAGTCCGGTCTGATCGTCTGATATGTCGCATATCTTGCCTAGGGGTGGTAAACGTCAGACCCCAATAGCTCGATAAGTCGTGTCTATATGAGGCTCATAACAGGTCGAGAAACTACTGGTAACACTTACCAGCAATTCTCTGAGCAGCCCTGGCCAGGGACTTCCTGTTATAGCCAATCGAACACAGCGCAACATCAACCCCCTATACCGGGAGAGACGAATCCCCTCCTATCGCTCATTGCCTCCATGTGACTCGGGACTGTACCCAAAAACCACCGTTTTGCACGCCCTCTTGGACGTGGTAAGATGGAAATCAAAGCACAGTGGGAACCACACAAGACTCTATAACGATCTCGGGTCAACAGACTACTCTGTACCAGTGTCACCAGAGAACAGCCATCTGACGTGAGGTATAATACCATCTAGGAGTTCTCGGCGAGTCCGTCCAGTGTACCCAGTCTTTACTGAGCACCTGTATATCATCTCCGATGTCAAACACCAATGGATATGGGATCATCCATCGCCCATCTGTATGGGTCGAGAAGGTATACGCTAGTCTACTCTGGTATATCGATGCCCCGTTTCGATACACCCACGACTAGGGACTTTGAAGGATGTACTTATAGACTACCATGTCCCCACTAGTATGATCCGCATCATAGTCCAGGTAGTCAAGCACACATCCTAAGGGCTTTACCAACATGTAACAGAGAGACAATCAGTATACACGTTAAGGTAAAGTGCAACCAGATAGCATACTATCATGTCGAGCAAGAAAGTCCTCCCTACATACGTCCCAGCATCCACTACAATATACATCCTATGTACAGTAATGGCCTCTAGGGCATACATATAACTAACAATCTCCCACTTGCACTAGGGCCATCTGATAGCAGTGGTTGTAGTATCTCATACTCAACCATCCCCTAAAAGTCTCTCTCTGGGAACAGGCCTTTGTGAGTGGATCCGCTGTGTTGTCCTCTGAGTCTACTCTCCAAACCTCGATCACCCTGGAGATCAACCATCTCCATGATCAAGTGATACTGCCTTAGAATATGTCTGGATCACTGATGGGACGGGCGTTCCTTGGCATAAGCCACAACTCTATTGTCACACAATGGTAGGAATGTAGTTCATCTCATGAACCAATAAATACCCAAACAGCCTCTTTGGTAGCATCTTAAGTAGCGATGTATCCTGCCTTTATCGTCTAGTAAGTCACGGTATTTAGCTCGGAACTTTTCCAACATACCGTCCCTCCACTGAGGGTAAAGACAATGCCTGTGACTGACATTCAGTCGTCTTTATCACCCTGGAACCCTTCCAGTGATTCTCCCTAGGATCGATTGATACCATCTCACTACAACTAGTGAGAATCCTAACATCCAATTAAATCTATCTCATAGATCCAAAACTCAGGATTTAGGAGGTATCATCTTGATCCTATATGGAGAATCATAGTGATAAGCGGAGATTGATCGAGCGTAGCATAGGAAACTCCTTCCCTATCAAGAGTATGTCATCCACGTACTCTACGAGAATTGTCACAATACTCCCTACTACCTTTTTGTTTATACAAGGTTCATCTACCATATTGATGATGTCAAACTCTTTGACTAATCTATCAAAACAGATGTTCCAACTCCGCGATGCCTGCTTTATCCTATAAAGCATTTTGCACACGTTTCCGCTGCTCCCACTGTCTACGAGGCCCTCTGGCTGTGTACTTATAGACGCACTATTCTAAAACATCATTTAGAAAAGCAGTCATGGCACCCAACCGCCAGATATCGTAGTTATGGTATGTAGCCGTGGCAAGTAGGATCTGGATGGACTTAAGCATAGCTACTGGAAAAGGTTTCATCATTATCCACGCCTGGTCGATGACGAAAACCTTTAACAATTCTAGCTTTGAAAGTCTCAACTTTTCCATCTACACCAAGTAATCTTCTCAAGATATACTTGCTCCTGATGGGGATTTAACCCTTCATATATAGCAACCAAAGTCCATACTTTGTTGGTGTACATGGATTCCATCTCAGATCACTAAGCATCCAGCCATTCTTACAGAGTCTTACTCCTGATGGCCAGCTCGAAACTAGTTGGGTCATCATCTCATGATGCAATCCTCGCTCCCACTGTCATAGAGAAACCGAAGTATCTCTCAGGTGGGTGAGGAACCCTACTAGATCGGCGGAGAGGCTGAGGTTCGTTGGTATCTACTGAATCCTTTGGCTCTATCAAATCACCTGCTGCAGTTTGTATGGCTGGAACATTTCCAGTTCTACATAACAGACCTTGCCTCGAGCTTGTCCGGATTTTTCTTTTAGATATAGGCCGGACAACCCCAAATCTTAACTAGCTTAAGACATGGGCTCTTCCCTTTCCATATCACATATGAAATGGTAGGCAACCGATTTGATTTGAACTCTATTCAATAGGTATGCAGCTTCTCAAGCGCATAACTCCCAAAAAGAAATAGGTAACTCAGCAGTACTCATCATAGAGCACACCATATCATATAGGGTGTATCTGCTCCGCCCCGATATACCATCGTGCTATGGTGTATTCGGAGGAGTAATGCTGAGAGAGAATCTCATTCTCCTTTAGAATAGTCCAGTATTTCCGTGCTCAAGTATTCTCCTCCTTGATCTCATCAAAGGACATAATACTTATACCCGTTTTGGTTCTCTACTTCTAACTTATATTCTGTGAATATCTTAAAAGGTTCGGACTCATGTTTCAACAGGAACATAGGTCTGAATCTTAAAAGATTATCAGAGAATATAATAAAGTATAAAGAACCAGTCCTGGTATGTGTAGACAGGGGACCTACATACATCAACATGTATCATCCCAAGAGTTTACTAACTCTTTCTCTGTTTCCATTAAACAGAGCTGTGGTCATCTTATCTTTGTGACATGACTGGCGAGTTTCACAAGATGTAAATTCAAACTAATTTAAATATGCATCTTTATGTAACTCTAGCTAGTCGGGTCACATTGATCTGACCTAGTCTACAATGCCTCAAGAAGAATTCGTTCATTTCTGAACTCTTCCTCTTGTGTGTGTTCCATATACTAAGAACTGTAGTTTGATTTAGAACATTAATGCTTTTAGATAACGTGCCTGAACCGATCAACTTTTGATATAGGAAATGTTCAAAACATTATCCAACAATACAAAATTTTATCATTTCTTTACTGATAAAGAGACTGATATGATTTTGTATATCAGGTTCGGTATCTAATAACATTCGTTCAGAATCAATGTATTGGTAATACAGGGTGACAGTGACCAACAGACTTGGCTGCAACACTTGCCCCGTTTTCTGCCTCATGAAACTTATCACCCGTTCTCAGTTCTCTACCTATCTATAGCCCTATATAACAGATTACATATCTGGGATCCTGATCTGGTATCACATACCCAGGACGTAAAGGATACTGAGAAACGGTTCTTTATAATGAACACACCCGAAGATGATGCATCAGCATGCACTCTCTTCGTTTGGGCGGCACGGGAAATCTGGTATTCCCCAATTTCCTGCTCTGTCTTATAACAATTATAAGTTGGAGCGGGACCAACGTTCCCTAGCTCAGTATAACAAGCGGGTTCGGTCAATTATCCGTATTATTATCTTGATTAAGGCGTGATATGGTCGCTACCAGGAGAGAGAGAGAAGAAAACACTCAGCGTGCGCTCTTGCAAGAATAGATTGGTTATTATTTTATCTAATCAGGATGGCTCCCACTGCTTTTTATCAAATCTTCCTTCAAACCCTAAAAGGAAAGACTAGCCGGGATTAATTACACACTACAAGTTCGCCAATCTTTCAGCCAGGCCAGTGTCGGTACTTTGAGGGAGGTCTCCCGTGCTTTCGCACGAACCTAATTAATGTAAACCTCGTTTTCCCAGAGGCGTAACCCCGTTAACACCTTTCTAGACACCTACTTGATCGGCTAATTGTAATGTATAAAACTCTCCCAGGAGTAACTCTTACTCGCAGCGGGTATCGGGATCCAACTATCTCATAGAAGGTATGCAATCTCATTGCAAATTTCAACACTTGAAATTCCCGATAATATTTTGCCCCCAGCACCCTATGACCTTGACGGAGGTCAACAAACCATAGGCTACTAGTCAAGTTCAACCCGTCATTTCTTGATCGAATTAAACCCACCCGCACGACCCTTGACGGAGGTCAACAAGGCCGCACGACTACCCTAACTCAATCTGCATCATATGCATAAACAGATAAATACTAGTTAGCTACCGCACACTACGCCTTGACGGAGGTCAACAAACGTAGCACGAATACTAAATAGGACTTATCTGAAATGACGGAGGGCTACGACAGGTTTTTCTGAAAACCTATTGCGTAATGAACTTGATATCGTTGTAGGATCGAATGGTTTTAAAATGGAGTGCTTTTGAGGCTTTTCCAGTTTTGCTAAAGGAGTCACTCCCGGTGAAGGGATCGTCGGTCCTTTCCTCGTCGAATGAGGTGCGGGATATATCACATATATCGCTGTGCAAAGCAAAAACTCTTAAAAGCAATCAAAAGACAAACCGAGTGTGTAGCATCTGCCAGTTATTGCTAAAGGAGTCACTCCCTGTGAAGGGATCTCGGTCCTTTCCTCATCGAATAAGGTGCAGGATATATCTCATATACCGCTATGCAAAGCAAGAACTGTAGCTACCTGTTTTATTTTGAAATTCGATTCTGCAACATCTTAGGTTTCTTTTATTTCATTAATCACATTAATGAAGTCCCATCATTTAAGCACCTAAACATCACAGATAAATACGACGTACACTTATGCCATCCGCATTCGCCTCGATGTCCCCTCGTGCACCGTTAGGTTAGGTAACTAACGACAGAGCGGGGCAGGGCTAGCGCGGGTGTAAAACATAAGTAACGTCTATATAATATATCATATATACTATATACTGTATCTATCACAGAACATCACATGATCACATCACAGATATCGCAGCAGAAGAATCATATGAAATATTGGATATACTAGGACGTCCGTGTTTTCAATACGAGCCAGTATAAAACACGGATTCCACGGTCGTGATGAATAGCCAAACCCACACCCCTAGACCCCTACGAGAGCGGCAAGCAACCCTACCACTTCTGGAGTTAGGAGACCCGGACTCGACTCCTCAAGTTGGTCTCCCACTGGACTCCAGAACCCGGTTGCTTGTGCCCTCCTCCTTGGGTCTATCCTAGTGCGGAAAAGTAAATAATATACAAACGGTGACAACTTCCGCAACCTGGAAGCGCCCCAATAAAAGAATATTACATACAAGTTTTTACATGAATGAAAATGAAGAACACTCATCTCACATAAAAACCCCCGGCTATTCAAACACGACGATCCAATATAACATATCCAGCAACACATAACATCACATGTCATCAACGTAAGTAAATATGTCCATCCTAATTGTCGTTGACATATAGCAACGAAACCGGCGATATCACATATTACACTTACGGTCACATAAAAGAAAGTGTAAAACTACAACAGTTGGAATCCGCAATCTCTTCAGACATCGCATGCCTGACCAAATGAATTCTTTAGACATCGCATGCCTAACAATTATAAACCCCGCATTTTAGTCTCAAAATCGAAAACTCTTTTCAATATCAAGTCGGGCAATTCAACAAGATTCCCGACATCCTGATCGAATGCTCGTCGCAAACTTCAGTAGACGGCCGCACCCCCGATACCGTCGACGAAGTGAACCAAGGCGGAACACCGCTACCGCGAGCACCCGAACGGATGCTTTCGGCGACGGGGTTCTCCTACAGTCACTTGGTCGGGGCTATGGAGTGAGGCTGTCCATTAAGTTTACCCGGCGAGTATCCGCGTACGCTACGTGATTGCGACGGACTTTTGATCACATCAAAATTCCGTGGCAACCGATCAAGTGAGACTAAATTGCTACATTTATAACATTCATTTAGTTATCTCATAACTATTTGTGAATTCCAATTATTGTATCCCATTCCAGATAAATAGAAAATGTTAAACTTTCCGATCGAACATTCTAACACCCAAGTTTTCCCGATACAGATCAACACATGAAACTAGTCTAACAACATTCAGTTCGTACCACAGTACCAACGGTCCAGCCGTAGAAGGGTCAAGCCAACGCCTCACATGTGGCACGCCGTACTGCCCCAAACCCGAAGGTTCAAAGGGCAGTTCAAGACGGTCACATAATCGAGTTAAGGTTTGTTGCTTCTAGAGGGACCATCGCGTTACTTGCACTACTTAGAACGTCGTTAAACTACGGAAAAATCCAACACTTGGAAATTTCCCGACAGGGGAAAAGTTGGGTATTTATATCCGGTCGAACTTTTTAACATATTCTAAGATTTATCCGGAAAGCCACACAGACAAAATTTGATAATCCGATCGAACATTCGAATCCCCAAAACAACTCAGAAAAATCAACTCTGGAAAAAATATTAAAAATTCCCAGAAACACCAGCATACAAAACTAAGAATTACTGTGCAGAATGATACACACAAAACGACAAATATGCCGCGGATCCGCCGCACGAGCCAAGATCGTGCCGCGGAACCGCGGCTGAATGATGGATTTAGGAACTCATGCTGCACAGTTATTCTTAGGATTCTCTGCTTATTTTTCTGAACATTTTTAATGTGGAAAAAGACCAGATTTTAAAAATTGGACAGAGAGCATGTTTGAATCGGGGTTTCGGGTTCGTTCGGACTTCAAATTCCGTCTAGACTTCGCCTAAGGCTCTAGCTAGGCTCTGATACCACTGTAGGGTTCCTAGGCACGCTAGTGAGGTCTCCTAAGCCATCAACCATGGCAATTTCAAATTTTACGGTGCCGAGAAACCCTAAACTACGGATCGATAACTAGATGTCTAGGCGAAAAAGAACTAGTTAACACTTAACTATTGGGAATACGGAAATACAACCTTTGTAGATCCGGTGCTCCACCTCCATAGCTCCGCAACGAAGTCGTCTCCGCTGTCCAAAACAAATCCGGGCTCTAGAGTCAGCTTCGTCAGAGAAAAAGTGAGCTAGGTCGCCGATGTCCATGCCGAAGATGATCTACGTCGAAGCATCGCTAGATCAAGCTACACCTTCATAAATCCATGAAAACTTGTGAAGGAAACACACTCTACTACTTGGCAAGAGGTAGAGCATGAAGAAATAGGAAGTGGGTAGACTTTAGAATTGGATTTCTCACTCATATCATCAATCTACCATTGATGACTTCAAGCTTTTTCTTCATGTGTTTTATGAAGAAGAAGAAGAATATGTTATGATAAGAATAATAGAATAGAAATAAAATCTATTCTTATCATAATATTAACCTTAGTTTAGTGTAGAGAATGAACCATGGTTAGATATGATGGTTAGGGTTAAGGAAGAGATAAGAATGGTTGACTTGATCAAAGTTTCAAGAAACTTCAACATAAAACAAAATAAGCCACCATCCTTAAATAATTTCCAAAATGAATATATATATAAATAAATGAATAAGATAATCAAAACCCTAATCACTAAGTAAACCATGGTTTAATCTTTACACTTAACCAAGTTAATATGCATCATCAAACATGATACAAACATGTGCATAAAAGTATATCACATATACAACTTGCACAATCCAAGTGAGAAAATCCATTTAAAGTGAACCATTACTAGTTAATGCAAAGTAATATATCAAATATATAATTATACATTAAATCATTAAATCAACACTTGATTCAATGATCCGGTCATGTCGCACACAACCGACTAGTATACAATGTATCGGCTTATCGAATCAACGCTTGAATCGATAACTAGGTTATATCGCATACAACCACTCGATACATTCATCGCGAGAATGGAATACGGTATCACATACACGCATTATTCTCGGTCCCGCACATATCTCATATGCGCTCCTATTTCGTTTCGCTTGAGCCAGGAAACCTCTGTGTAGGACTCTAAAGACTCGTCAATATGCCGGCAGCAGGTGATGATCATATCAAACACCCACAAGCCGCAAGCGGTCTGCTAAACGTAACGGCCACCCGGGTATTGAGCGATCTGAAGATCGACGAGCAAGCCCGCTCACACTCCAGTGAATCCGACCAGTAACACTACTGTACAGTCCGGTCTGATCGTCTGATATGTCGCATATCTTGCCTAGGGGTGGTAAACGTCAGACCCCAATAGCTCGATAAGTCATGTCTATATGAGGCTCATAACGGGTCGAGAAACTACTGGTAACACTTACCAGCAATTCTCTGAGCAGCCCTGGCCAGGGACTTCCTGTTATAGCCAATCGAACACAGCGCAACATCAACCCCCTATACCGGGAGAGACGAATCCCCTCCTATCGCTCATTGCCTCCATGTGACTCGGGACTGTACCCAAAAACTACCGTTTTGCACGCCTTCTTGGACGTGGTAAGATGGAAATCAAAGCACAGTGGGAACCACACAAGACTCTATGACGATCTCGGGTCAACAGACTACTCTGTACCAGTGTCACCAGAGAACTGCCATCTGACATGAGGTATAATACCATCTGGGAGTTCTCGGCGAGTCCGTCCAGTGTACCCAGTCTTTACTGAGCACCCGTATATCATCTCCGATGTCAAACACCAATGGATATGGGATCATCCATCGCCCATCTGTATGGGTCGAGAAGGTATACGCTAGTCTACTCTGGTATATCGATGCCCCGTTTCGATACACCCACGACTAGGGACTTTGAAGGATGTACTTATAGACTACCATGTCCCCACTAGTATGATCCGCATCATAGTCCAGGTAGTCAAGCACACATCCTAAGGGCTTTACCAACATGTAACAGAGAGACAATCAGTATACACGTTAAGGTAAAGTGCAACCAGATAGCATACTATCATGTCGAGCAAGAAAGTCCTCCCTACATACGTCCCAGCATCCACTACAATATACATCCTATGTACAGTAATGGCCTCTAGGGCATACATATAACTAACAGATAGAGGGGCTTGTGCGTCTAAGTGTTTCTCTTTGGGGAGCTCCTATTCTGTTCGTTAGGAGAAGGACGGCAGTTGAGGTTGTGTATTGATGGATCGTCAATTGAACCGTGTTATGGTGCGGATAGGTATCCTTTACCTCGTATTCACGATTTCTTCGATCAGCTCTAGAGTGCGAGACATTTTCTAAGTTTGTTTAGGATCAGGTCATCATTGGGTTTGGAGTGATGACATTCCGAAGACTGCTTTTGTGCGCGCTACGGGCTTATGTGTTTTGGTGGTGTCGTTGGACTCACCAATGCCCTAGCAGCATTTGTGGATGTGATGAACCAGATTTCTTCAGGCCGTTCCTCGACCAGTTTATTGTTGTGTCATTGATGACATTCTGGTCTTTTTCAAGAGTCGTGAGGAACTAGGATAGCACTTGAGGATTTGTTTTGGAGACATTGGGAGAGCACCAGCTGTTTGCTAAATTCTCGGAGTGTTCTTTCAGGCTTGTTTGTGTTGACTCCTAGGTCTTGTAGTTACGGGAGACGATTTTCGTATGGTCCCGAGGAAGATCGCGGCCGTACAGCTTTGGTCCAGACTTGTTTACGGACCTAGGTCCACAGATCTTTGGGCTTCGCAGGTTTTTACTGCCGTTTCGTGCAGGATTGCTAGTGTATCGCTGCACCGTTGACTGAACTGACCGGAAAGGAGGTTCTTTTCTTTGGACTGAGGCATGTGTGCGGAATTTTCAGCTGTTGGAGATTCGGTTGACAACTGCACCAGTTCTTTCTTTGCTTTCTGGTTCGGGCGACTTTGTTGTTTAACTGTGATGTTTCGCGAGTGGGGCTCGATTTTGCGCTGATGTAGCACTATAGAGTTATCGCTTATGCTTCCCGAAAGTTGGAGGAAGTACGAGAAGAATATCCCACTCATAATCTGGAGATGGCCGCGGTAGTCGTGCGTCGAAGATCTGAGGACACTACTTGTGCGGAGTGTCGTGTCAGATTTTCACGGACCACCAGAGCTTAATGTACATCTCCCTGCAGCGGGTTTTGAGTATTGAGACGGTCTTCTGCAGATTTACAGTTCTTGTGTGATCGTTGAGTACAGCTTAAGTTCGCCTCTACTGAGGGGACAGCTTGCTCATGTCCGTGTCCGACCACTTTTCCTTAATCGCTTTCGCGAGGCACAGCCCGCCAATGCTCGTCGTCAGAGATTCTTGAGCATACTCGGCTGGGTAAAGATTTAGAGTCTTTGATTTATGACCAGATGTGCTACGTTTAGGGACGCGTTTGTGTGTACCTGTTGCTGATGGGGCAGAGACGCGAAATCCTAGAGCAGGCACCTCAGTCAACTTTCTGTGTTCATTCAAGTTCCACCAATTTGTAGCGTGACTTGTGAGATAGTTACGGGTGGACAAGGATGAAGAGTGAAGTTTTGGATTTTGTCTCAAGGTGTCTGTCTTGTTGTGAGCTAAGGTTGAGCATTTGAGAACGGCTGGAGAGTTGCAATCTTTAACCGTTCCGGAGTGGGAATAGGAGCAGATCTCTATAAATTTCGTTGTGGTGTCTACCCAGGTTTAGTCAGGGTGTGACTCCATTTGGGTGTTTGATGTCCGATTATGTTCAGTTTGCTCAGTTGTTCTTTGTTAAGTTTGTGCGTGTGCACGGAGTTCCTTCATGCGTTGTATCCAATTGAGGCACCCTGTTTGCTTGCCGTCTTGGGCAGAAGCATCAGGAAGCCTTGGGTACTGGTTGAGCTTTAGCTCCGCCTTCCATCCGTTGGCTGGTGGTTAGACAGAACGGACTATACAAACTCTGGGGGATATGCTTGTTGCGTGCGTACTATTTGTTGTCGGCAGTTGGGATCGTCACTTGCCATTGTTAGGATTCTCCTTCGATAGCAGTTATCAGGAGACATTCCAATTGCCAACCATAGGTTTTGTTGGAAGGTTGTGTCGATCGCCAGTCTGTTTTCTGACTCTGCGAGAGTAGGATTTTTGGACCCCAGCTAGTCTAGAGACTTCGGAGATCATCTAGTTGGTTCAGGTCAGGATGAGAGCAGTCCAATGCAGACAGAGGTCTTATACCGACCGTGGTGGTCGCAGACTTGAGTTCGCAGTGGGAGATCATGTATTCCTACGGATTTTCCGATGAATTGTTAGTTATATGTATGCCCTTGAGGCCATTACTGTACATTGGATGTATATTGTAGTGAATGCTGGGACATATATAGGAAGGACTTTCTTGCTCGACATGATAGTACGCTATCTGGTTGCTCTTTATCTTAACATGTATACTTTCTATCTCTCTGATTACATGTTGATAAAGCCCTTAGGATGTGTACTCGACTTCCAGGACTATGATGCAGATCATACTAGTGGGGCCTGGGTAGTCAATGAGTACATCCTTCATTGTTCCTAGTCGTGGGAATATCGAAATGGGGCATCGATATTCCAGAGCAGACTAGCGTGTATCTTCTCGACCCATGTGATGGGCGATGGATGATCCCATATCCATTGGTGTTTGACATCAGATATGGTATACGGGTGCTCAGTGGAGACTGGGTACACTGAACGGACTCGCCGAGAACTCCCAGATGGTATTATACCTCACATCAGATGGCAGTTCTCTGGTGACACTGGTACAGCTTAGTCTGTTGACCCGAGATCGTCATAGAGTCTTGTGTGTCTCCCACTGTGCTTTGATTTCCACCCTACCACGGCTCTACTGAGTCATGCAAACAGGTGGTTTTTGGGTACAGTCACGATTCACATGGAGGCAATGAGCGATAGGAGGGGATTCGTCTCTCCCGGTATTGGGGGTTGATGTTGTGCTATGCTCGACTGGCCATAACAGGAAATCCCTGGCCAGGGTTGCTGTGATATACTGGTAAGAGTTATCAGTAGTTTCACGAATGTTATGGACCTCACGTCGGCATGACTTATCGAGCTATTGGGGTCTGACGTTTACCACCCCTAGGCGAGATATGCGAAATATCAGACGAACAGACCGGACTGTACGGTAAGTGTTACTGGTTGGATTCACAGGAGTGTGAGCGGGCTTGCTCGTCGATCTTCCGATCGCTCAATACCCGGGTGGCCGTTATGTTTAGCAGACCGCTTGCGGCCTGTGGGTGTTTGATATGATCAACATCTGCTGCCGGCGTATTGACGAGTCTTTAGAGTCCTACACAGAGGTTTCCTGGCTCAAGCGAAACGAAATAGGAGCGCATATGAGATATGTGCGGGACCGAGAATAATGCGTGTATGTGATACCGTATTCTATTCTCGCGATGAATGTATCGATTAGTTATATGCGATATAACCTAGTTATCGAATCAAGGATTGATTCGATAAGCCGATACGTTGGATACTGGCCGGTTATATGCGACATGACCGGATCATTGAATCAAGTGTTGATTTAATGATTTAATGTATAATTATATATTTGATATATTACTTTGCATTAACTAGTATAGGTTCACTTTAAATGGATTTACTCACTTGTATTGCACATTGTATATGCGATATATTTTTGTGCACATGATTGTATCATGTTTGATGATACATTCTTTCTTGGTTTTGTGTAAAGTATTGAACCATGGTTAGTTAGTGGTTAGGGTATCATTTCATTTGCTTATTCATTTATCTTTTTATTTATTTCATTTGAAAAGAAAAAGAGAAATGAATGGTGGCTATATTTGTTTTTAGTTGAAGATTCATGAAGCATTGACTTAGTCACCATTCTTGTCTCATGCCTAACCCTAACCACTCATCTAACCTAAGTTAAGTCTCTACACTAAACCATGGTTGAAGATATGATAAGTATTGTATTTTCTTTTCTATTTTTGATTGAACTTATCATATCTTTTCTTCTTCTTCTTCATCTTGAGCAAGAAAGAGAAAGCTTGACCATCAATGGTGATTGATGGAAAAGTGTGAGAAATCCAAATCTAAAGTTTACCCACTTCCTATTTCTTCATCCTCTACCTCTTGCCAAGTTGTATAGGGTGTTTACTTCACAAGTTTTCAAAGCTTGGTGAAGTTGGAGCCTGTTCTTGTGATGCTTCGACGTAGATCATCTTCGGCATCGAACCGACGATCAAGCCCGCCCATTCTTCGATGATGCCAATGCTAAAGTCATGAGTTCGATTTGGACAGCGGAGGGAGATCATCGTGGAGCTCACGAAGTGGTGGACCGGATCTACGAAGGTTGTAGTCCCTTCCCTATTTCTATATTTCCGTTTACTTGCTTGCTTTGCCTAAATATCTAGTTAACGATCCGTTCTAGGTTTTCTCGGCACCGTAATTTTTAGAAATTTGCATGTTTGATCACTTGTAAGACTCCATTAGAGTGCCTAGGAACCCTACAGTGGTATCAGAGACTAGCTAGAGCCTTAGGCGAAGTCTAGACGGAATTTGAAATCCGAACAAACCCCGAAACCCTAATCCGACCCACTCTCTAGACATTTTTGAAATATCTGGATTTTTCTGAATTAAAAATTACTAAAAAATTCAGCAGGGAAAAATAAGAATTACGGTGCAAAATATTTTTGGTGAACAGTGAAGAGTGCGGCGGAACCGTGGCAGAAGCCTGGCTTCTGCGGCGGTTCCGCGGCATTTATATGACGTCAGCCCTAAATAGATGCACAGTAATTCCTGATAAATTGTGCTGAGTTTTCTGGGAATTTTTAAAATTTATTCATGAGTTGAATTTTCTGGGGTGTTTTGGGGATTCGATTGTTCGATCGGATTATCAGATTTTGTCTGTATGGCTTTCCGGATATTTTACAATATGTTAAAAAGTTCGACCGGATATAAATACCCAACTTTTCCCCTGTCGGGAAATTTCCAAGTGTTGGATTTTTCCGTAGTTTAACGACGTTCTAAGTAGTGCAAGTAACGCGATGGTCCCTCTACAAGACAACAAACCTTAACTCGATTATGTGACCGTCTTGAACTGCCCTTTGAACCTTCGGGTTTGGGGCAGTACGGCGTGCCACATGTGAGGCGTTGGCTTGACCCTTCTACGGCTGGACCGTTGCTACTGAGGCACGAACTGAATGCTGTTAGACTTATTTCATGTGTTGAGCTGTTTCGGGAAAACTTGGGTGTTCGATTGTTCGATCGGAAAGTTTAACATTTTCTATTTATCCGGAATGTGATACAATAATTGGAATTCACAAGTAGTTATGAGATAACTGAATGAATGTTATAAACATAGCAGTTTAGTCTCACTTGATCGGTTGCCACGGAATTTTGATGTGATCAAAAGTCCGTAGCAATCACGTAGCGTACGCGGATACTCACCGGGTAAACTTAATAGACAGCCTCACTCCATTGCCCCGACCAAGTGACTGTAGGAGAACCCCGTCGCCGAAAGCATCCGTTCGGGTGCTCGCGGTAGCGGTGTTCCGCCTTGGTGCACTTCGTCGACGGTTTCGGGGGTGCGGCCGTCTACTAAAGTTTGCGACGAGCATTCGATCAGAATGTCGGGAATCTTGTTGAATTGCCCGACTTGATATTGAAAAGTGTTTTCGATAATGAGACTAAAATGCGGGGTTTATAATTGTTAGGCATGCGATGTCTAAAGAATTCATTTGGTCAGGCATGCAATGTCTGAGGTGGTTGTGGATTCCAACTGTTGTAGTTTTACACTTTCTTTTCTGTGACCGTAAGTGTAATATGTGATATCGCCGGTTTCGTTGCTATATGTCAACGACAATTGGGATGCGAATATTTACTTACGTTGATGACATGAGATGTTATGTGTTGCTGGATATGTTATATTGGATCGTCGTGTTTGAATAGCCGGGGGGTTTTAATGTGAGATGAGTGTTTTTCATTTTCATTCATGTAAAAACTTGTATGTAATATTCTTTTATTGGGGCACTTCCAGGTTGCGGAAGATGTCACCGTTGATGTATATTATTTACTTTTCTGCACTAGGATAGACCCAAGGAGGGGAGCACAAGTAACCGGGTTCTGGGGTCCAGTGGGAGACCAACTCGAGGAGTCGAGTCCGGGTCTCCTAACCCTAGAATTGGTAGGGTTGCTTGCCGCTCTCGTAGGGGTCTAGGGGTGTGGGATTGTCTATTCATCACGACCGTGGAATCCGTGTTTTATACTGGCTCGTATTGAAAACACGGACGTCCTAGTATATCCAATATTTCATATGTTTCTTCTGCTGTGTTTTATCTGTGATGAGATCATGTGATGTTCTGTGACAGGTATTATATATAGTATATATGATATATTATATAGACGTTGCTTATGTTCTACACCCGCGCTAGCCCTGCCTCGCTCTGGCGTTAGTTACCTAACCTAACGGTGCAGACGGGACATCGAGGCGAATGCGGATGGCATAAGCGTACGTTATATTTATCTGTAATGGTTAGGTGGACTTAAATGATGGGATATTCATTAATGAGATTAATGAAAGAAAATAAACCTAATTGATGTTGTGGAATCGAATTTCAAAATAAAAAAAGGTAGCTACAGTTCTTGCTTTGCATCGTGGTGTTCCTTGTAGAACATCCTGCACCTTATTCGATAAGGAAAGGACCGAGATCCCTTCACCGGGAGTGACTCCTTTAGCAATAACTGGCAGATGCTACAACCCTCGGTTTGTCTTTTGATCGCTTCTATAGTTTCTGCTTTGCACAGTGATATATATGATATATCCCGCACCTCATTCGACGAGGAAAGGGCCGACGATCCCTTTACCGGGAGTGACCCCTTTAGCAAAACTAGAAAAGCCTCAAAAACCATTCCATTTAAAAACCATTTGATTCCGCAACGAGATCAAGTTCAAAGCGTTAAAGGTTTTCACAAAAACCAGCCGCAACCCTCCGTCATTTTAGGAAGTAGAGTACTTAGTATTCGTGCTGTGTTTGTTGACCATAGTCAAGGCACAGTGTACGGTAGCTAAGTGATGTCTTCCTACACCGCATATGATGCGATTAGTTAGGACAGTCGCGTGACTTTGTTGACTTTAGTTAAGGGTCATGTGGGTGGGTCTAATTAATCACGAAATGACGGGTAGAACTTGACTAGTACTTATGATTTGTTGACCATAGTTAAGGTCATAGGTGCTAGGGGTAAAAACCTTTATCGAGAGTTTCAAGTGTTGAAATTTGCAATGAGATTGCATACCTTCTATATGATAGTTGGATCCCGATACCCACTGCGAGTAATTGTTACTCCTGGGAGAGTTTTGCACTTTGCAATTAGCCGATCAAGTAGGTGTCTAGAAAGGTGTCAACGGGGTTACGCCTCTGGAAAAACGAGGTTTACAGTAATTAGGTCCCTCCCTCAAAGTACCGACACTGGCCTGGCTGAAAGATTGGCGAACTTGTAGAGTGTAATTAATCCCGGCTAGTCTTTCCTTTTAGGGTTTGAAGGAAGATTTGATAAAAACAGTGGGAGCCATCCTGATTAGATAAAATACATAACCAATCTAATCTTGCAAGAGCGCACGCAGAGTGTTTTCTTCTCTCTCTCTCCAGGTAGCGACCATATCACGCCTTAATCAAGATAATAAAATGGATGTATTGAACGAACCCGCTTGTTATACTGAGCTGGGGAACATTGGTCCCGCTCCAACTTATAATTGTTATAAGACAGAGCAGGAAATTGGGGAATACCAGAATTCCTATGCTGCCCAAACGAAGAAAGTGCATATGATGCATCTCCTTCGGGTGTGTTCATTACAAAGAACTGTTTCTCAGTATCCTCTGAATCCTGGGTATATGATACCGGATCAGGATCCCAGATATGTAATCTGTTACATAGGGCTACAAAAGGGTAGAAAAACTGAGAACGGGTGATAAGTTTCATGAGACAGAAAACGGGGCAAGTGTTGCAGCCAAGTCTGTTGGTCACTGTCACCCTGTATTACGAATACATTGATTCTGAACAAATGCTATTAGATACCGAACCTGATATACAAAATCATATCAGTCTCTTTATTAGTAAAGAAAGGATATAATTTTGTATTCGTGGATAATGTTTTGAACACTTCCTATATCAAAAGTTGATCGGTTCAGGCACGCTATCTAAAAGCATTAACGTTCTAAATCAAACTACAGTTCCTAGTATACTGAACACACACAAGAAGAAGAGTTCAGAAATGAACGAATTCTTCTTGAGGCATTGTAGACTAGGTCATATCAATGCGACCCGACTGGCTGAAGTTACATTTTAGATGCATATTTAAATCAGTTTGAATTTACATCTTGTGAAACTTGCCAGTCATGTCCCAAAGATAAGATGACCATAGCTCTGTTTATTGGAAACAAAGGAAGAGTTAGTAAACTCTTGGGACTGATACATAATGATGTATGTAAGGTCTCCTGTCTACACATGTCAGGACTGGTTCTTTATACTTCATTATATTCTCTGATAATCTCTCAAGATTCAGTCATATGTTCCTGTTGAAACATAAGTCCGAACCTTTTGAGGTATTCACAGAATATAAGTTAGAAGTAGAGAACCAATAACCGGGTATAAGTATTATGTCCTTTGGTGAGATCAAGGAGGAGAATACTTGTGCATGGAATTCCTGGACTATTCTAAAGGAAAATGAGATTTTCTCTCAGTATTACTCCTCTGAATACACCACAGCACAACGGTGTATCGGGGCGGAGTAATCACACAATATTAGATATCGTGTGCTCTATGATGAGTACTACTGAGTTACCTATTTCCTTTTTGGGAGTTATGTGCTTGAGAAGCTGCATACCTGTTGAATTAGGTTCGAATCAAATCACTGCCTACCATTCCATATGAGATATGGTATGGGAAGAGCCTATCTCTTAAGTGAGTTAAGATTTGGGGTTGTCCGGCCTATTTTTAAAGCAAAATCCGGACAAGATCGAGGCAGGATCAGTTCTGTAGAACTGGAAAGGTTCCAGCTATACAAAACTGCAGTTGATGATTTGACTGAACCATAAGATTCTATAGTTCCCGACGAACCTCAGCCTCTCCGCCGATCTAGTAGGGTTCCTCATCCGCCTGAGAGATACCTCGGTTTCTCGATGACAGTGGGAGCAAGGATTGCATCATGAGATGATGACCCAACTAGTTTCGAGCAGGCCATCGAGAGTAGGGACTCTGTAAGAATGGCTGGATGCTTAGCGATCTGAGATGGAATCCATGTACACCAGCAAAGTATAGACTTTAGCTGCTATATCTGAAGGGTTAAATCCCCATCAGGAGCAAGTATATCTTGAGAAGATTACTTGGTGTAGATGGAAAAGTTGAGACTTTCAAAGCTAGACTTGTTAAAGGTTTTCGTCATCGACCAGGCGTGGATAATGATGAAACCTTTTTCCAGTAGCTATGCTTAAGTCTGTCCAGATCCTACTTACCACGGCTACATACCATGACTACGATATCTGGCGGTTGGGTGCCATGACTGCTTTTCTAAATACTGATTTAGAAGAGAACGTCTATAAGAACACAGCCAGAGGTCTTCGTAAACAGTGGGAGCAGCGGAAACGTGTGCAAGTTGCTTTACATAATGAAGCAGGCATCGCGGAGTTGGAACATCTGTTTTGATGGATTAGTAAAAGAAGTTGACATCATCAAAATGGTAGATGAACCTTGTATACACAAAAAGGTAGTAGGGAGTATGGTGACAATCCTCGTAGAGTACGTGGATGACATACTCTTGTTAGGGAAGGAGTTTCCTATGCTACACTCGATCAATCTCCGCTTATCACAAAGATTTTCCATATAGGATCAAAGTGATACCTACTAAATCCTAAGCTTTGGATCTATGAGATAGATCTAATTGAATGTTAGGATACTCACTAGTTGTAGTGAGATGGTATCAATCGATCATGGGGAGAATCACTGGAAGTGTTCCAGGGTGATAAAGATGACTGAATGTCAGTCACAGTCACTGTCTTTACCCTCAGTAAAGGGACGGTATGTTGGAAGAGTTCCAAGCTCGATACCGTGGCAAACTAGACGATAAAGGCTGGTAACATCGCTATTAAAGATACTACCAAAGAGAAAATTTGGGTGTACATTGGTTCATAAGATGAACTAGGTTCCTGCCATTGTATGACAATGGAAGCGTGGCTTCGACCCTGGAACCCTGGTCCCATCAGTGACCCAGACATATTCTGAGGCAGCATCACCTGATCATGGAGATAGTTGATCTCCAGGGTGATCGAGGTTAGGAGAGAAGACTCAGAGGACAACACGGCGGATCCACTCACGAAGGCCTTTTCCCAGAGAGAGACTCATATGGGATGGTTGAGTATGTGATACTGCAACCACTGCTACAGATGGCCCTAGTGCAAGTGGGAGATTGTTAGTTATATGTATGCCCTAGAGGCCATTACTGTACATTGGATGTATATTGTAGTGGATGCTGGGACATATATAGGAAGGACTTTCTTGCTCGACATGATAGTACGCTATCTGGTTGCTCTTTATCTTAACATGTATACTTTCTGTCTCTCTGATTACATGTTGATAAAGCCCTTAGAATGTGTACTCGACTTCCAGGACTATGATGCAGATCATACTAGTGGGGCCTGGGTAGTCAATGAGTACATCCTTCATTGTTCCTAGTCGTGGGAATATCGAGATGGGGCATCAATATTCCAGAGTAGACTAGCGTGTATCTTCTCGACCCATGTGATGGGCGATGGATGATCCCATATCCATTGGTGTTTGACATCAGAGATGGTATACGGGTGCTCAGTGGAGACTGGGTACACTGAACGGACTCGCCGAGAACTCCCAGATGGTATTATACCTCACGTCAGATGGCAGTTCTCTGGTGACACCGGTACAGCTTAGTCTGTTGACCCGAGATCGTTATAGAGTCTTGTGTGTCTCACACTGTGCTTTGATTTCCACCCTACCACGGCTCTACTGAGTCGTGCAAACAGGTGGTTTTTGGGTACAGTCCCGATTCACATGGAGGCAATGAGCGATAGGAGGGGATTCGTCTCTCCCGGTATTGGGGGTTGATGTTGTGCTATGCTCGACTGGCCATAACAGGAAATCCCTGGCCAGGGTTGCTGTGATATACTGGTAAGAGTTATCAGTAGTTTCACGAATGTTATGGACCTCACGTCGGCATGACTTATCGACCTATTGGGGTCTGACGTTTACCACCCCTAGGCGAGATATGCGACATATTAGACGAACAGACCGGACTGTACGGTAAGTGTTACTGGTTGGATTCACAGGAGTGTGAGCGGGCTTGCTCGTCGATCTTCTGATCGCTCAATACCCGGGTGTCCATTACGTTTAGCAGACCGCTTGCGGCCTGTGGGTGTTTGATATGATCAACATCTGCTGCCGGCGTATTGACGAGTCTTTAGAGTCCTACACAGAGGTTTCCTGGCTCAAGCGAAACGAAATAGGAGCGCATATGAGATATGTGCGGGACCGAGAATAATGCGTGTATGTGATACCGTATTCTATTCTCGCGATGAATGTATCGATTAGTTATATGCGATATAACCTAGTTATCGAATCAAGGATTGATTCGATAAGCCGATACGTTGGATACTGGCCGGTTATATGCGACATGACCGGATCATTGAATCAAGTGTTGATTTAATGATTTAATGTATAATTATATATTTGATATATTACTTTGCATTAACTAGTATAGGTTCACTTTAAATGGATTTACTCACTTGTATTGCACATTGTATATGTGATATATTTTTGTGCACATGATTGTATCATGTTTGATGATACATTCTTTCTTGGTTTTGTGTAAAGTATTGAACCATGGTTAGTTAGTGGTTAGGGTATCATTTCATTTGCTTATTCATTTATCTTTTTATTTATTTCATTTGAAAAGAAAAAGAGAAATGAATGGTGGCTATATTTGTTTTTAGTTGAAGATTTATGAAGCATTGACTTAGTCACCATTCTTGTCTCATGCCTAACCCTAACCACTCATCTAACCTAAGTTAAGTCTCTACACTAAACCATGGTTGAAGATATGATAAGTATTGTATTTTCTTTTCTATTTTTGATTGAACTTATCATATCTTTTCTTCTTCTTCTTCATCTTGAGCAAGAAAGAGAAAGCTTGACCATCAATGGTGATTGATGGAAAAGTGTGAGAAATCCAAATCTAAAGTTTACCCACTTCCTATTTCTTCATCCTCTACCTCTTGCCAAGTTGTATAGGGTGTTTACTTCATAAGTTTTCAAAGCTTGGTGAAGTTGGAGCTTGTTCTTGTGATGCTTCGACGTAGATCATCTTCGGCATCGAACCGACGATCAAGCCCGCCCATTCTTCGATGATGCCAATGCTAGAGTCGTGAGTTCGATTTGGACAGCGGAGGGAGATCATCGTGGAGCTCACGAAGTGGTGGACAGGATCTACAAAGGTTGTAGTCCCTTCCCTATTTCTATATTTCCGTTTACTTGCTTGCTTTGCCTAAATATCTAGTTAACGATCCGTTCTAGGTTTTCTCGGCACCGTAATTTTTAGAAATTTGCATGTTTGATCACTTGTAAGACTCCATTAGAGTGCCTAGGAACCCTACATGAATGACGTGTTGAGTTTTGGGAAGCTTATCCCAGGATTGTAGGTCCTTTTAAGATCCTCAAGCGAGTTAGTTCTGTTGCCTATAATTTGGCACTTCTGCCCAGATTATTGAGTATTCACCCCGTATTCCTTGTGTCGATACGTCGCAATTACCTTCATGACCTTCTCACATGATTCATCACCAGACCATTCTTTGGACGCGATCTTTCGTTCACCAGCAGCCGATAGTTTTAGTGGATCGGCAGGTGGAGAGACTTCGGTCAAGGGTCTTGCTATATGTGAAGTTTCTTGGCGTAGTCGTACAGTGAGGTGATCAATTGGGAGGCTGCGAGCGAAATTTGGGAGTTTTTGGTACTCATCTCTTTGAAGGTACGCTTAGTGAGAATTTTAAAATCGGGGACCGAATTTCTTTAAGGGGGGAAGATTGTAACGTTTTAGAAATCGTTTTGCGAATTTTTCCGTTTTAGGGTAAAATAGTCGGTGTTTTCTGTTTTAATCCGATTGTGATCAAACTTCTGTATAGACTTGTCGGCACCTAGTTTAGCTAGAATAAAGCTAGTGCGTGGGATTTGGGGGTCAATTGGAAGTTTTGGTTCACATAGAATTTTTTCCCTAATTGAATATTATTTTAATGTGTTATTTATGCACTTAATTAGTGGAAATTATATCTTTGTGTGGGTTAATTAGTTCTAATTGGGATCATTGCTAATCTAATCACTAGAATTAGTTTAGAACCTTCTCTTAATATATCTAGATATTTTGTGAGAAAAAGGTTTTAAATTTTAAAAAGAAAAGAAAAGAAGAAAAGGTGGCAAAATTACATTTAATGAAGCATTTATTGCATTTAGCTAGAACTTTCTTCATTTTTATTTCACAAACACCCTCCCCCCCCATCACCCTTGGCCGAGCCTCCCCACCAATTCTGCCCTCTTCTTTTGTTAAGCTCATTTCTTCTTCTTCTTGCTCACTAAATTCATCCAAATCATAAAATAAATCCATAAAATTCCTAAACTAAAAATTAAACCATCATTCTTCTTTACTGATTAGCTTGGATCTTCAAGAAAAGCATCTTTTTGGAGGAAAATTTTGCTGGAGCTAGTTGTTTTTGTGAGTTCTTGAAGATGTATAATTTCTTATCTTAATCCTTAATTATTATGTTTAAATTTTTAATTAGCTATTTAAGTGATTATTATAGCTTTAAACTCATAATAAATTCATTCCTTATAATTTTTAGGAAATTCAAGTTAGGTTTTAAACTTGTTGTACTGTTGAATTTTAATTGAAGTTTAAGAAAACTTAACCTAGTAGAATATGATAATTATTGTTAATTACTACTTTGTCTAATTAAGAGTTTTAGCTTACTAGATATTTTACTAAAGCTTATTTAGGCAAGTTTAAAAATATGGAGGTGGTTTCGATAACCTAGTTAAGCAATTTTAAGGTGTTTGTTATCGCTAGAATTGTATTAGCTTTAGACTTGTGCAAAATATTGCTTACTAGGTTTCGGTAAATTTTAGGCGTGGGTTTCTTTTGACGTTGCGACGTTAATTATATTGATTCCACGCTATATCTTGTGTTGTGAATGCGCGATCGGTACGATCAGGGTCTAGGCTTGGTAGTTGTGTCGCTTTGCGTTCCTACCTAGGGTCGTGCCGATATCGCTCGTGTCTTTATGTAGCTTTTGCTCTTGAGTTAGTTTCGTAATGTCGCTACGCGCGTTAGCCACTTGACGAACACTTGAGAGTATGTTTGGAGTTGGTGTGTCGGTCAAACGTAATCAGTACGTGTTATTGGTCGATTGCTAATATAGACTTGTTATATTGTTATTTGCTTTCAGGATCACAGGCGGGGACTTCGGGCGCTGCGAATAGGGGAAAGCGAGTAGTTGGCTTTACTTAGCCAGGAACGTTCGTGAGTAGATTTAACATCTACAGGAGAATCGCCCGTATGGCGTTATGCGTCTGGGCTAGAGATGTTATGAATTGTCGCATATTCTATTTCATATATAGAGTTGTGCATACACCTTATTGCTCAGTTATTTGTTGTGCTTGGACTTGTACCTTTAGGACACTGCACTATTATTGACGGCTCATGTTGCACGAGCACTGATTGTATTCCACACACACCGTCAATAATTGCCATGACACGCACAACACGCATACCTAAATGATATTGTTTGGTTAGGGACATTGAGACATTGATTCATATTTCTTTATGCATATGACATATAGCATACCTGTATACCTACATGTTTACACATATGCCATGACATGCTTACATGCTAGTTACCATTAGTGATAGGTATATTTCACACATAATGACATAGCTACATGTATACCTTGTATACATACTTCACTTATACCTGAAGGGTATATTACATCATTACTGATAGGTAGATACATTTACCTTGCTACACCTTTTATGTTTACACCTATATCTGGTTATAGCTACTTGTGCACCTTTATTTGATGTTATATAGACTTGGAGAAATTAGGAACCGCATAATATTTATATTAATTTTTTGCAGTTAAATAGCGGCTTTTCCTTTATATGCTCGCATTTTAGTTTTATGTTGCGTATATAATATTCATGGATTTTCGCATTGAGATATGGATTTTTCATGATATTTTCTGGATTTGAAGACCGTGGTAGTTTCATGAAATTATACATTATTTGAAAAACCCGGTTTCTCTTGATATGATATTTCTGCATCCACCATGAGATTTATCGGTTCTGATATAAATATACCCCACGCGAGGAAATGAGGGGGCCATGTGCGGGTACATGGTGGGGCCCGGAGGTACCCCGGGGCAAGATTTTCATGGAGCTAGACGATGAGTTAGTGGGGGAACCATACCTTCCAGTGACAGTACCTTTGACTCGACGGGTATCGTAGGGATACAGGCCGGGGTCATGTACGTATGGATACGTCAAAAGACGAGGGTCGAAGCAGGGCACTCGGGTTTCTGGAATTGCGTATGCTACGTACCTATCAGGGGCCAGTCGTAGTGACAATACCTGATAGATCAGTATTTTTGTGTTGATGCTTGACAAATTGGTTTCATGATATTTTTACTCCTAAGTATATAACAGTGGAATAGGACGCTGTTATATATATATATATATATATATATTGGTGGAATGGGTTGCTAATATATATGTATACATATCAATTCATATATATCATCATAATTATTCATGCAAACATACTTAGGATATTTGAGATTCACTTGATATTGGACTTAGGATATTTGAGATTCACTTAATGTTGGACTTAGGATATTTGAGATTCACTTGATATTGGATACAGGATATATGAGATTTACTTGATATTGTACATTCAGGATTTGTGAGACTTACATGATATGAGAGCCAATTTGGGGGCTGATTTGAGGAAATTGGGATTTGGATTCTCTTGCTGGATTTTGGTCCTACCACGATATCAGGATTCCGTGGAAATGACATGTTTTATCCCGTACTCCACATTTATTGTTTACGCATTGCTTCATATATTAGTTGTACCTACTAGAGTACCTTTCAAGGCTGTTGCATATACATATTGTCATATTATTACTTCATGTATTAGTTGTACCTGCTAGAGTACCTTTCATGACTATTGCATACATATGACCTTTTATTGCTATTAGCTTGCATATGTTAGATTCGCGTTGTACGTGCATACTTGCGATTACCTATATATATTATTTACTATTCACGAGTTGGCAACTCACCCCCGTTGTGCCACGGTGTTTTGCAGGTTGATCCTCACAGTAGTCAGAGGCAGGGCTATTATCATCTATCATATTATCTTTTGTTGCGGTTACTGCTTCGGCTCACAGTGTGCAGTTTTTCTTTAGATGGGTTTTGTGGTTATCCGTTCATGTTGCTTATTGTATATTCGTGGTATCATGTACTCTCCATCTACCACTTTCATGTGTATGACTTAGAGACTTAATGTGAGGACGATATTGTCTACTTTGGTGACTTGGATGTCTTTTATGCAGTTTTACTTATATCATCTTTTATTTTTTCGCTACGACGTCGTATATCTGTTGTGGTGGTTGTTTTCCGCCGTTGGGAATGGATTTGCTCCCGTTGGGGATGCTTTACTTTATATTTATATTGTACCCATTTTTGGGGTTAGTTTTACAAAAGAGGTGCTGCCAAAATTTTTAAGAAATTAAAGTTGGATTTTAAAAAATTTGGTTTGAGATTTCAAAAGTTTTGAAAATGCTATTATCACTTACTACTTTTAATAGTTTAGATTGCTGGGTTTTCAGCTTACTTAAATTGCGTTACGCCTGTAGACGTTGCGTAGTGTAAGGGCCGTCACATGCCAATTTCGGGTCATGACAGCTTGTCACACTATTGAACTTATTCAGGTGCTTTATCACTGAACCGTTCCCTACCATCTTTATGTTGAAAAGCTTCTTCATCAAAAAAAAATTATTTGATGTCGATGGCTTTTCATACAACTTCGCTAACGTCATCATTAACGTCTTAGTTGTTTTCTCCTTTGAGATATTAAAGTCCACCTGCGGACTCAATGACAATCTGATCGTCGCTAGGTCTTTCCTTACCAAAAGGTTCCATTCCTCATCGGTCATCTACTCGGGCTTTTCTCCTAGCAACGGAAGATATAGATCCTTTTAGTATAGACAGTCTTCCAACTGCATGCGCCACCAACCAAAAATGTGACCATTGAATTTCTCAATTCTTATCTTATCCTCCGCCATCTTTCGTCTGTATCGCAGCAAACTCGGCTTCCCCTATATCTGAACCAACGTCTTCAAAACTACAATCTAAGAAAGTAGGAAAGAGGACACAAGCGTCGTTACCCACCGTTGACCTAGATTGTAGAATCGAAGAACCCTAGGTTCTCTTAACCTTACTCTGATACCAGTTGTTGGGGTGAGATTCGATCCACGAAACAGTGCTCGCGATAAAACCCATATCACGCAAAAATACAATCACGCAATTAAATGATGAAAGTGCAAGAACAAGAAAGTAATCAATCACAAACAAGATAGATTTGTTAACAAGGTTCACCCACTGTATGGCTAGTCTCCAGCAGAGCGGAATCTGCAAACGTCTACTAAACTTGAATCAAGTTTTCAAACAAAAGTAATCCTAGGAGATTTCTCTCAAATCTCTCTATAAAAATCACTCTCTGCCTCTACCTCTTGTGATGATCCTTGTGGTTGATTTACAATGCCTCACTCATAAGATGTGCTTTTATAGCACCTAGAAGAATGTCGCCACCTAACAATGTCATGCATGTCAAAGTAACACCTAACAAAGTCACCACCTAATATTATCACCACCTAACAATGTCATGCATGTCAAAGTAGCACCTAATAAAGTCACCACCTATCATTGTCACCACCTAACAATGTCATGCATGTCAAAAGGTGGCACCTAACCCTAGACTTTAATTTGCATCAATTTTCAACACATATTACGCGACTATCTAATATCTATAAGTTCGTGCACGGTCTCTCTCTCCCTTAAGTATATTTAATGTGGATTTGATAGGGGATCACCAATGACAAATCATGGGATGGGGTGTGTCGTTAACGTGAATTGAGTAGACCTTTAGGATTGGCATAAAAGGGTAAGGACTCACATATCCCCCACATATTTACTATTACGTTTCCTACTCTCTTAAGAAATCAAATTTCCACATTTTGAGGGGGATCTACTCTGCATTAATTGATTAATGGGTAATTACACTAAAATACCCTTAACTATCGCGGAGTTTTACCAGAATACCTTGAAGTCTTTTTATTACTGTGAAATACCTCAAACTAGGGATTTGTTTTCACTAAAGTACCCCAAAATTCCAAATTAAGTTATTTTACCCAAAATCCATGATAGTTAAGGACCTAAGGTATTTTAGTGTTATTTACCCCGAAATAAGTGAAAAAAGCTTGTCTGCTTTCATTCTGTTCATATTCCTTGCTCCCATTTTCCTTTCTCTTTAATAGAATCATCCATTTATTGTGTTTTTCTTTTTAAATTGCTATTGTTTTGGAAT
Source organism: Agapanthus africanus (assembly GCA_030015575.1). Taxonomy (NCBI): domain Eukaryota; kingdom Viridiplantae; phylum Streptophyta; class Magnoliopsida; order Asparagales; family Amaryllidaceae; genus Agapanthus; species Agapanthus africanus. The sequence continues at coordinate 307,485,014 of CM057337.1, forward strand.
TGACTTGTATTCAACAGAGTTGTGCTTCATACTTCTGAGCCACAGTGCTTCAGACGTCTGAAAAAGAAGTTTTCAGAAATCCAGAGCGTGCTTAAACGTCTGAGCACTTGTGTTTCAGAAGTCTGTCAACGAGTTCTGGCATAATTTAGAAAGTTTGTAAAGTTTGGTAAATTGAAGATTAATTAAGAGAATCTGTTGCAAATTCATTTGAAGATTTATTTGAATATTTGTGAAGAGATATTTGAATATTTGTTTTGAAGATTTGATGAGATCCTAATTGGAGTAGGAATTCTATTATTTTGTGTAATAAATAGATAATGGTCGTATTAAAGAAAAGTGGCCAAACATAAAGAAAAAGAATAAGAAGAAGAGAAGACAAAAGCAAAAAAAAGGGTAGTCATCCATAAATGAAGGTGGAGCACAGGAAAAGTGGTCTTTGTGTTTATATGAAAAGACGAAGGCAGTGGCGAAAGGTAGTCATCCACAGATGAAGGTGGAGCACCAGAAGACTGGTCATTGTGTTTGTATGAAGAGACGAAAGCAGGGGCGAAGGGGAGCCATCCACAGGTAAAGGTGGAGAGATCTACCAAGAGTAGTCTTTGTGTTTATATGAGCATTAAGATGCGAAGAGAGATGTGAGAGAATATAAAATGTACCGGTATATATTCTTGATCATTAATGAAAAGATTCTCATGTTTGTCCCGTGGAAATAGGCTTTTGGTCGAACCACGTTAAATACTGGTGTTGCGTATTCTTATATTTTCTCATCTTCCTCCTATGCCTAGCAAAAACCCCAACAGTTATAGGGATGAGCAATTTACTCGAACGACCAATAGTATGAAACTTTTATCTCTTAAACGACCTATATCTGAAAAAATATTTAAGGATTTCCAGTTGTTCTTGCTTTATTGTAGTGGCCGATTTTAGCTAGCATTGCATCCATTTTTCTAGGAGTTTTAATATGTTTTCGGTGCTTGAGGCATAGGTTGAGGAGTTTTGAGCGAAGCTGGGGACTCTAGGGTTCAAAGTTTTCGTGTTTGAATATCTTGTATCAGAATCATATGAATTCATGCAGGTGTCAGTTGAGGTTTGATTCTGTTGGACATAGTGCCCTCAGAGTCAATTATTGGATCATAGGCACGTGATTGCAATGATTGAGGGAGGACCTATACCGGTAGGACAGTCTTACTCAAGATGATAGTATGCTATCTGGTTTACTTTTATCATCGTGTACTGCTTTAGGTGACCTTACAGGTTACTATTGCACGTTGATAGAGCCCCTAGGATTCTTTCTTGACTACCAGCAGTATGAGGGCGATCATATACGTAGGAGCTGGGGTCTATAAGCACATCCTTAAAAGGTCCCTAGTCGTGGGAGTTTCGAGACAGGGCATCGATACTCCAGATAGACTAGTGTATACAGTCGAGACCCCGACGAGGGGCGGTGGCTGGTCTCACAAGCCACTGGTGTCAGTTGGTTCACCTAAGATATATATACAAGTGCTCATTGAGTTATGAGTACACCGGACAGGACTCGCCGGGAACATGCTAGTTGGTCTTATACCTGACGTCAGATAGCAGTTCCCTGGTGACATGTGTACAGGTTAGTTCATCGACCTGAGATCGTCATTTGTCTCGTGTGAGTTCCCACTGTACTTTGATTACTACCCTACCACAGCTCAAAGGAGTCGTGCAAACAGGTTTTAGTTGGGTACAATCCCGAGCCACATGGAGGCAGTGAGCGGATCTGTAGGGGTTCGTCTCTCCCGGTATCGGGGATGAGGTCGCGCTGTGTCTAGGAGAGCCATTACACAAAGCCCTCGGCCGAGACAAGAGATTTACAGGTAGGCATTCCAGTAGTATGTCAGGGTGTTCTGGGCTACACTCCGACACGACTTGTACCACTTTTGGGGGTCTGACTTTTACCAATCCCCTAGGCCCGCCATGCGATTCTCATAGACGAACGGACCAGACTGTACGGATATTGTCACTGACAGGCTCAGTAGGGTGTCAGGATGAGTTCGCTCATCGACGTCCCTTTTGGTCAATACCTGGTAGCCCGTTACGTATGGCTAATACCTCTGACGTGCTAGTGGTTAAATCCACAACCAAAGTATTGACGAGTCTTTAGAGTCCCCCACAGACAGTTACTCAAGTTTCGGACGAAACGCTGTAGAGGCCGTATGGAGATATGGCAGGGTTCGATCATATACGTGCGGTATTGCACTGATCATGATCGGACGGATAATACTAGTGGGCTTTGGTTTAAGCCGGATCCTAGTATTGTACTGTGTAGATTTTGTCTCATTGTATTTGTATTCAGTCGGAATACAAATACGGGTATGTATATACAGTCGCGGGGTTTTCCTGTAATTTATTACCGGATCAGTTTTTTGAAGTTGCCAGTTTGCATTCCGTTTCGACCATTTTCCTTTGTTTCCTTTCTTTGGCTGAAAATTGGTGGAGAGGGTTATTTGCAATTGTGCAATTAACAAAGGAGAAGACTTTTTATGGCACATGATAGTTTCATGATGATTCCACCACCATTTGACTTCTTGCTTCATGATTATGCATCATCATTGCTTGATGGTGATGGGATATGATTAGGTGATGGAGTGGGGATTTGGTAGTGATGATTATTCCTCATGATCATCTCTTTTCTCTTCCTTGTATTATTTCTCTCTCTCTCCTTTTCACTAGATGAGGCCGGCCACTTTGGTGGGGGGTTGACACAATTTTGGTGTGGCATTTTTGTTTCTCATTTGCTTGAAAAGATCCTCTTGGTTCATCTCCAAAGCTCATAGTTCATTTCCTCCATCAAATAGCAACTTCATACCCGCTTGAGACAAACATTATTATACTTAGCCTACAGCATCCTTGGGCACGTCAACTCGCCAACTTCGTGCTCGAGTTGCCTCGGTCCAGAGGTGGGAGCCTGTAAAAGAACCCGGCGATGTGGTGCCCTTCCGACGAGGAGATGAAGACCGGAGACTCCGTGGGGAGATCGGGACAACGACGAGAAGACCGAAGGACAGGATCGCTCGGTATATCTCTCTACCCCTTCTCTTGTTAGCTAGGAGTAGGTTAATGGCCCGATCCGAGTTTATAGTCCGCGGTAGCGCCAGTTTCTTGTTTAAAGAAAAGTTTTGATTCCGCATTTTGGCCTCGTTCTGACGGCCGGGGCGCTGCCGTGGCCTATCATGGTATCAGAGCCACGCCATTAACCTAGTCGAGCTTGCTTTAATATGTTTACAAGTTCGATCGAACGGATTTTCCAAAAACCCCATATCCATTTGCATCAGTTTCTGTCGAATTATTTTTGGCTCGAAAAATTATTTTAAGTGTTGCAAAAATTTATGCAGGCAGTTTTAAGAACTCTATGAAAAAATGGTAGTGTGATACTATAGAAGGACCGCGGAACCGCGGCCAAACCCCTATTCCGGCCGTGGTTCCACCGCAATACAGTGTCTTCACTATACCAGTTTTATACAGAGCTCTTTAAAGTTGGAAATGGGGTTTCTGGTATATTCTTTTTGGGCCCAGATTTTCTTTGAAGTGCTACAGTAGTGCTTGGGGCCCACTCCGGAAAATTTAGTCGATCGAAACTTTCAAACATGTTAGTTCACAGTATTTACATTATATCTGCGACCGTGAATATCACTTGATCGGTAAATCCTGTCTAACTGCTATAGCCCTTGTAGACGGATTTGCGAACGTGACATTCACGTTGATGTTCTGTGTTATGCTGTGATGTTGCGGATTGTCGTGGTGGATAGCCTGGATGCAATGGTAGTACAGTTTGGTGTATCATGTACATTTGATATTGCGGGGCGAGCGTCCGACATGTGGACTGCCGTTACTGCCTGTTTGTATATTATTCTTTTGGGGCACGACCGGGCTGAGGTCGATGTACCCGTTGTATATTTTACTTTCTGTACTAGGATTACCCCAAGGAGGGGTGCACGGATAGCCGGGTTCTAGAGGGCAACGGGCCCGCATCTCATGGCATTGAGATGGAGGGGGCTTCACTCTAGAATTGGCGAGCTATTCGCCGCACTCGTAGGGGGTACAGGTTGACCCAAAGAGGGGTGCCCAAGTTACCGGATTCCGTGAAGTGCTGGGTGGTCCATTCACGTTGCTGAAGGGGGCTGCCTCGCTTCAGGTTTTGGCGGGTGACTTGCCGCGCCCGTAGGGGTCTAGGATTTTCATTGCACAGGCTATCCACACGACCAGGGGAACGTCGGGTTTCAGTAGCGGCTCTATGAAACCCGGGGATCCCAGATATCTGTATTATTCTGTGATGCTTATTACTTTTCTGTGATGTTGCATTTTATCATGCCTTGAGCGAATATTATATATTGATATATATACTAGTAGATGTTGTATATGTTTTGCATCCGCGCTAGTCCAGTCCTTACTCTGTCGTTAGTTAAGTAACCTAACGGATGATGACGAGACCCAGTGGCGAATGCGGATGGCATATACGTACATCATTATTTTCATTCTTTATTGGTGTGATCAATTGATGGGACTGCGTTGATTCGGATCAATGCAAGATAAACAAACATATTCTGATGTTGTTGGAACATTTTTCATAAAAAGGTGTTATTGCAAGGACGTTCTCTTTTGTTTTGCACAGTGGTATTCGGTTATGAATATCCAGTACCTCAGTCGACGAGGCAAGGGCCGAGATCCCTTCACCGGAAGTGACCCCTTGGACAGATGTTTGCGTCAAGGTAATAACTTCACTATAGCCGATTACTTTTGCTTTGCATCGTGGTATTCAGTTGGAATATCCTGCACCTCATTCTACGGGGAAAGAGCCGAGATCCCTTCACTGGGAGTGACCTCTTTAGCAAAGATTTTCGTCACTATATTTTTATAAAAAGCTATGCAGTTTCTTCAACGATATCAAGTTCATTACGTTAAAAGTTTTTCGCCAAAAACTAGACGTGGCCCTCCGCCATTTCTTACAAGTATTATTTAGTATTCGTGCTGCGTTTGTTGACCTAGTCAAGACGTAGTGTTCGGTAGCTAAGTGGTACTTGTTTGTTGCATAAATGGGATTGGTTAGGACAATCGTGCGGCCTTGTTGACCTAGTCAAGGGCACGTACGGGTGGGTTTAATGCAATCCAGAATAATGACGAGTTGAACATGACTGGCGGTTTATGGTTTGTTGACCTAGACAAGGTCATAAGCCGCTAGGGGTAAAAATCACATCGGGAGTTTCGAAAGAAACTGAAACTTGCCAGACATGCGCATACCTTCTGGAGTGTGATAACGTGAGTGGATTCCGTCACGTTATCATGCGATGATAGTTGGATCCCGATTCCCACTGATGAGTTGGTTTACTCCTCGGGTGATCCCGACTAATTCTTCTTTCAGGTTTGGAGAAGAATTTGACGTTACAGTGGGAGGTTTCCTGATTAGATAAATTGATAACCATTCTGATCTAGATTAGAGTGCACACTGAGTGTTTCTTTTCTCTCTGTCTTTGGCAGCGACCATGACCCGACCCTAGACTATGACTCAGTGACCAAATTAACCGAACTTTCTTAAAACACAGGCTTTTGGATTGTCTGAGTTGCATACCTCATTGCCACTCCTACTCTTAACCTTTTCTCCAGGACACCCCGTATTACTACGAACGTCCACTTCCATTGGATAAAACCATCGTATGGTATATACGAACTCGAAGGAACTTGTTCCAGATTCGAGGATGGTTTCTGGTTCTGGAGAAAACGAATAGGACTATTCAGTTGTCTTTTCCTTTTACCTTCTCTCAGGTTGCGAGTGCTCCTTAGATTAGGGGATAGTACACCCGTTACGCCTATTGGATAGTCTTCTTCCAAACTTTAGGCCAGTGCCGAATGGTAGGGAATGAAGAAAGCCGATTAGCCTAAGTGTGGTGTACAGAAGGTAATAAGTTAAGACAAATAAAGGGATTAGAAGGAGGGAAAAATAAATTGCGACTGCTATTCACGACCAAACCAAGTATTTTATTACCACTCCCACTTCACCTTTGTATTTCTCCGGAACACTCCGTATCACTACGAAGATCCACAGGTTATTGGATACTCCATCGTATGGTTATATACGAACTCGAAAGGAACTTGTTCCAGTTCAGGGATGGATTCTGGTTCAGGAGAAATAGGAATAAGGTTTTATTCAGTTGTCTTTTATCTTTACCTTCTCTCGCATTACGAGTGCTCCTAGGACAGTACACCCATTATGCTTATTGGATAGTCTTCTTCCAAATCATAGGCTGGTGTCGAACGGTAGGGAAGGAAGAAAACCATTTAGCCTAAGAGGGTGTACAGAAGGTAATGACTAAAGACATATATAGGGATTTGGAGAGATAGCAAAGAAATATACGGTTACAGTGGTGAATCTGGATAATGGAAGAGGCATTACTAGGAATACCCGGATACCCCTACGAAACATTTCAATGTTTCAGTTTCACTGTGTACTGTTAAAAGAAAACCGTTTTCCCAATTTGCCCTTGCTCCAGGGTATGGATTTACCAGGTGTGATTCTCACATCTGTATGGTTTTACAGATGATGAGTGGGAGTAAGCTAGTGGGAATTAGGTGATTATCCTCATTATATCGGAATTCGTTGTAATTGGTGATATTTGAGGAAGTCACCTGGGTTGTTTGCCGGACGGCGAATATTTGGTTTTGAATATACGTTGTTATGCACCAATTTCAAATTGATATATCTGTACGTTCATTTTCATGAAGTGAGATATAACCTTTTGAAATTATGTCTATGACATTTACCTATATCAGTGGATGGTTAGGTAAGGAGCATTAAACAGTGGTGTAATTCTTCTTAATCATGAGTACAGTTTTCAACCTATGACACACAAGGAGTGAGTTATTAGATTTAGAGGAATTATACAGAGGATTGTATGTTGTCCAGTGTCCATTAGGACAGAGGGGATGGTCCTCGTACTATATTCTGTTTACTTGTGATTTCTCTAGTTCTTAGACAAGTGTTTCGTAGAAATACAAGGTCCAAGTTTTGAGAAGTTATAGGTATAAGAGTAAAGTAGAGAACCAGGTATTACAAGTATCAGGATTCTTTAAGGTGATCGAAAATGTAGATACTTGTGTATGGTGTTCAGTTGATAGTAATGGTTTTAAGAGAACCTGCTTCTCTTTCAGGTTACTCTTAAGTGGAAGCACTCCAAAGTTGAGTAATGCTGATCGGCCTCTCTCCATTTAGTTGACATGCACTGGAGAAAGCTGCATGATTTGAATCTGGTTCAATTAAATCAGTGCCTCTGTTTCTGTATTGGATATAGAACAGTTCATATCTTGACATTATTAAGGTACGGGGAGTTTTCCGGCTTATGCTTAAAATCAGACTCCGGATAACTCAAGGCACGTTTCTGTAATGGCTGTTTGTGGGTTGACCCGGGCTATGACGAGAGTTGATTTTCTACCATCTGGAAGATCAATAGTGATATTGTTCTAGACTCGTCACAGTTTTAAGTAAAATGGATTTTTTTCCAGAAAACAGTAGTGGGAGTATGGTAGAACTGGAAGTGATTCCAGAACCGCAAACGATTACTAAAAATTTGATGAGAACCTAAAGATTCAATCTGATTTGACATTCCATTGGCCACTCCACAGATATGGTGGGTAACCTCAGGCACTCGAGAGGTACTTCGATATGCTCAAAGACGGTGACAGGGAGGTTCTTGTTTACCCAGACTTGCCATTGCTGTTGTTCCAGACTGTAAGACCCGGCAGGAGAATGAGTATAGCGTCATTCTAAACAAGCTTTAGAAGTGCACGTGTATATGATTCTGCCAGAGGGTTGTCGTAGTCAGTGGGAGCAGCGGAAGCAATGGTGGACAAGTGGCTTATGTCTATTAAGAGACTAAAGCAGATGTAGCGGACATAGATCATCTATTTCTGATGTGACAGTCATAGGTTTGACTTCATCAGAATAGGGGATGGATTTGTTAAGAAGGTAGTAGGGTGTAATGTCCTGGTATTTGGATGACATACACAGAGTAGGAAGTGAAATTCCTATACTACGATCGGTTATACTTTGGTTGTCACACAGTGGTTTCTCCACATAGGGTATAGATATAATATCTGACATTCTGGTTACTGGATCTATGGTTTTAGATCTAGATTTGGGAAGTGTCCCAATCAGGGTACTAAGACAGCATTCTAAAGGTATTTAGAATGGACGACTCCTGGCACGGTAGTGTACCTGTAGGTGATGGAGTCACCCCTCTCTAAAGGTGTCTTACAGACTAAAGGGGAGAGGGATGTGCATGATTGGCAGATCACTTACATAGGCAATTGAGTCAATCATGAGATGTCAAGTACCACACCAGATGTTGTTTTGCACAGGATGCAATAAGTTGATATTGATCCAATACTGGAGAAACATTCAGAAGCAGTTTTAAAACATAAGTGGATGTTCTAGGGATATGATAACAACAGCCTTTTTTAGGAGACAGTTATCATTCCAGACTTCCAAGGTGACCTGGACGACAGGGTGGCCGTCATAGTTATGGTTTTCCCTCTGACGAGGGGCAGTGTTTTGGACAGGTGATCCAAGCGGACACTGAGAGAGGCATGGCGCAGGGTACTGATTAAGTTCAGTTGACGATGCAGTCTAAGAAGTTTGGATTTGGAGTTCATTTGCGAACTAGGTCCCATCAGACATCCAGACATATTCTAAGACAGGTATTGCTCTTTTCGGGAGATGGCTTTCTCCGCGAACTTGAGATATAGAGAGACATAGAAAGAAACATCAAGGCGGATCCACTCACTGAGGCTATTCCTCGAACGCAATAGTTTTGCAAACGGGTTTTGTGAGACTGATTAGTAGAGGAGTTGGATGTTCGGTATCATACGAGCTGTGGTATGCGACATCGCAATAATTAACCTTGAGTGCAAGTGGGAGATTGTTGGACATAGTGACCTCAGAGTCAATTATTGGATCACAGGCACGTGATTGCAATGATTGAGGGAGGACCTATACCGGTAGGACAGTCTTACTCAAGATGATAGTATGCTATCTGGTTTATCTTTATCATCGTGTACTGCTTTAGGTGACCTTACAGGTCACTATTGCACGTTGATAGAGCCCCTAGGATTCTTGCTTGACTACCAGCAGTATGAGGGCGATCATATACGTGGGAGCTGGGGTCTATAAGCACATCCTTAAAAGGTCCCTAGTCGTGGGAGTTTCGAAACAAGGCATCGATACTCCAGAGTAGACTAGTATATACAGTCGAGACCCCGACGAGGGGCGGTGGCTGGTCTCACAAGACACTGGTGTCAGTTGGTTCACCTAAGATGTATACAGGTGCTTATTGGGTTATGAGTACACCAGTCAGGACTCGCCTGGAACATGCTAGTTGGTCTTATACCTGACGTCAAATAGCAGTTCCCTGGTGACATGTGTACAGGTTAGTTCATCGACCTGAGATCGTCATTTGTCTCGTGTGAGTTCTCACTGTACTTTGATTACTACCCTACCATGGCTCAAAGGAGTCGTGCAAACAGGTTTTAGTTGGGTACAGTCCCGAGCCACATGGAGGCAGTGAGCGGATCTGCAGGGGTTTGTCTCTCCCGGTATTGGGGGTGAGGTCGCGCTGTGTCTAGGAGAGCCATTACACAAAGCCCTCAGCCGAGGCAGGAGATTTACTGGTAGGCATTCCAGTAGTATCTCAGGTGTTCTGGGCTACACTCCGACACGACTTGTACCGCTTTTGGGGGTCTGACTATTACCAACCCCCTAGGCCCGCCATGCGATGCTCATAGACGAACGGACCGGACTGTACAGATATTGTCACTGACAGGCTCAGTAGGGTGTCAGGATGAGTTCGCTCATCGACTTTCCTTTTGGTCAATACCTGGTAGCCCGTTACGTATGGCTAATACCTCTGACGTGCTAGTGGTTAAATCCACAACCAAAGTATTGACGAGTCTTTAGAGTCCCCCACAGACAGTTACTCAAGTTTCGGGCGAAACGCTGTAGAGGCCGTATGGAGATATGGCAGGGTTCGATCATATACGTGTGGTATTGCACGGATCATGATCGGATGGATAATACTAGCGGGCTTTGGTTTAAGCCGGATCCTAGTATTGTACTGTGTAGATTTTGTCTCATTGCATTTGTATTCGGCCGGAATACAAATGCGGGTATATATATACAGTCGCGGGATTTTCCTGTAATTTATTACCGGATCAGTTTTTTGAAGTTGTCAGTTTGCATTCCGTTTCGGCCATTTTCCTTTGTTTCCTTTCTTTGGCTGAAAATTGGTGGAGGGGGTTATTTGCAATTGTGCAATTAACAAAGGAGAAAACTTTTTATGGCACATGATAGTTTCATGATGATTCCACCACCATTTGACTTCTTGCTTCATGATTGTGCATCATCATTGCTTGATGGTGATGGGATATGATTAGGTGATGGAGTGGGGATTTGGTAGTGATGATTATTCCTCATGATCATCTCTTTTCTCTTCCTTGTATTATTTCTCTCTCTCTCCTCTTCACTAGATGAGGCCGGCCACTTTGGTGGGGGGTTGACACAATTTTGGTGTGGCATTTTTGTTTCTCATTTGCTTGAAAAGATTCTCTTGGTTCATCTCCAAAGCTCATAGTTCATTTCCTCCATCAAATAGCAACTTCATACCCGCTTGAGACAAACATTACTACACTTAGCCTACAGCATCCTTGGGCACGTTGACTCGCCAACTTCGTGTTCGAGTTGTCTCGGTCCAGAAGTGGGAGCCCGTAAAAGAACCCGGCGATGTGGTGCCCTTCCGACGAGGAGATGAAGACCGGAGACTCTGTGGGGAGATCGGGACGACGACGAGAAGACCGAAGGACACGGATCGCTCGGTATATTTCTCTAGCCCTTCTCTTGTTAGCTAGGAGTGGCTTAATGGCCCGATCCGGGTCTATAGTCCGCGGTAGCGCCGGTTTCTTGTTTAAAGAAAAGTTTTGATTCCGCATTTTGGCCTCATTCTGACGGCCGGGGCGCTGCCGTGGCCCAACAGATTTTTCCTGATCTTTTTCTTGAGGTGACTGTTCCAGAAGTTCTTGATGTCGCTGTCTGTTCTTTGAGAAAGGTATGATGCTTTGGCTGCCTACCTACAAAGAAAGTGGGGGAAAAAAGGCTTGAGTTGATTGCAAATTTTTACCGGAAACAAACTTATGATCATCTTCAAGACTTCTCCATCGTTATTTGAATCAAGGCTCTAGAAAGGATATGACATAAGATTGTTTGACTTCTCCATCGTTATTTGAATCAGCAGAACTACTTGATTTATGAAGTAGGTAGGCTATTGTTTGATGTCCTCCAAAACTCGAGAAAAAGACTGAAATATATGGAGGTTGTGGTCATATGATTTCTTGAAATTTCTTATCATGTGGAATGGATTGCCGCCAGGTGTCTTCTGTTTTTCAATTTATTTTTTCCACGTTAATTGATTTATGATGCTAAGAGTATTACTATTATCTGCTACTGCTATATATATATATATATATATATATATATATATATATATATATATATATCTTGATTAGCTACAGTGATAAGTTATGGACCTCATTAGTTAATTTGTGTTATCCAGCTAACTTAATTTACTATGATTATGTAATGATTTTGTATGAAAAAAATAATCATGAATAATTCGAGAAAGATTGGAGACCAAAGCTTAAAAGATATTAAGGATCTTGAATTAAGCCGTTTTTCCCCCAACTTAATTTACTATGCTTAAGCAATGATATTGTATGAAAAAATACTTCAACTTTTATTCATTTTTATGGGAAATATGCATAATAAAAGATTCCATTCGTACCGAGCTTAGTCTTACTGATGTATATTATATCCTGGGTATAGGAGATCTGTTGTGATCAAAACCCTGGTTAAACATCAACATCATAATTAAATTGCAATAACAATGCTCAAGGGAGATAACTTTTGGGGAGCGGCCAAACGTAATCCCCAAGCACACGAGAATACCGATAGAGAAGTGTTTGCATTGATAACTGGTGCATAATCTGCATCTGTCGAGCGCAAAATATCTGCAGTATGTTTTTTAAGGGCAACGGATTCTGATCTATATATATCGATGCGGGAAACATCTTTTTATTTCTTTTGCATGCAATTTTCTCTATAAATATATTGCAATGAAATTTACAAAGGTGTGCATTCTTTAGATGTTACAGTCGTCGAAGGCAAATATCATGCAAAGATATCATTAATATATCGATAATGATTGATTGAGCCATGATGATTTTGAAAAGATCCTAGTCATGAAGATTTATTCTAGGGATAGCAACTCCGTTGGCTGGAAATGGCGACATATCCAGTAAGAGAATAAAGGGCCGGGCCATGTGCCTTCACTGAAATTTTGTAAAATAGAAGAGACCCTATATCGTTCACATTGAGTCTTTGAATTTTTGGATATATATTCTTGGTATAAAAGATGCAAATATTTTGTTTATAGACACTAAAGGTCTTGGACCCAATTCTCACTGCCCATAATTATTTTTTGCATTATATTTATAAGAGGTTGTGAATTTCATGTTGTTGTTTTTTATTTAAGAAAGAAAAGTTTTCTTATGTTTGCATTCAAAGCCGGCTAAATTTTTATTTGATATCATGGACTATATATAGACATTTTTCCAAATAGTAAAATAGACTTTTAAAATGATGGATTGTTGCCATGAATTTTCATGATATCAAACGAAACTCTTCTATCCGCATTAATAGAAATTTACAAAAATGATATAATATTTTTTCCATATTAATTACCTTTTTTATAATTATAGTTTTCTTTTATATTATATGTGAGGGGAATTATTGTCTTTTTGAAATTTTCCGTTAGCACCGTTGGAAGGATTTTTTGATGCTTTGTAAATTCATGGTCATTTGGAAAAGTGTCTATAGATCATGTTAACAAATAGAAATTTAGGCTTTAAATTAATTTATGGTTTTGTTAACAGTTTCCAAAATACCTAACGGATTTCATATAATATTTCTTTTGACTTATTAATGAAGCGTTGCTCTTTACGTTGTCCTATTTAGTGAAAATTCCTACGTCCCTCGAGTGGAATTGAGATTTGCCTGTTCACATGCCTCATGCTAGCTAGACAACAAATTTGTCCCCATCAATACTTAAATCAAACACAATACCGCCAAAGGGAAAGAAATTTTACCGATTTAAACCGCTTTATTGTTTTCTTTTATGAAGTCCAAACTTTATTTCCAACTCTAAATTAAAATTTCATTTTCTTATACATATGATATAGTTTTATTAACAATTGTTGTTAATTCCTTTATTAAGGGTCACTTTGAGGATAAAATTTTGAATTTTTAACAAAAAATAGTCCAGTAAACCACACACTAGAATAGAGCATGACATTATGCAAAAATGTCTATATATTTCCAAGGAATTGATTGAAACTTTTGGATTGGGACCCACTAAACAGTATTTATAGGTGTATTATCCAGTGGAATTTTAATTTGGCTATTTGTTATAAATGGGTTAAATTCCTTGTGTAATACTCAAATCAAACTTTGTTTCCACCATTAGAGAAAAAAAAATTCCCCTTCATGTAAACAAACTTGAATTTTGAATTTGAGAGATTCACTTTTTATATTTTGGGAAAAACTTCAAACACATTCACTCTAAGCAAACAATGAAACTGCAGCTCCAAAATGCAAAATCACATGGATTTTTACACAAATTCAACTTTTATTTATTTATTCATTTTCTTGGGCCATGGAATGTTCTACACTCTGGGTCCCACAACCAAATGTTTGGGGACATGGTGGCTTGCTATGAGCAAACAATGAGATACCCTTGATGATTTGATTTTGTTCCCTCTTCTTTTTAATTTTAAAATGGTGAACGTATAGGGACGTTCTCCATATTAGCCTAATTGGTTTAAAATTATTTTAAATGTTAATAAATGAATAAAGTTGTGATTTTAGTAAATTGGATCAAAAGTATTCTAGAATATATTATAATATATTATTTACCATAATTAAGTAAAAGAAGATAGTTATAAGTAAATAAAAGTAGAATTTGAAAAATGATAAGATTAAAATAATTTCCAGAAAGTTCTTTTTTGTCTTAAGTTTAAGTATAATGTAGATTGAATTTGGATTTCAAATTAATTTCTAGAAAGTTTTTTTTTTGTCTCAAGCTCTAGAAAGCCCATTTTTCTTTGTTTTTTAAAAGAATGAAAATGTTTATAAATATTTTTTGTGTTTTCCTTTGTTGATGTGGATGCCCAATGAATGGAGGATTCTTCTTCTTCTTTGGTTGTTTTTTTAAAAAAAAGGAGAGGATGATTTCTAACCAATGTCATTTGCATTATATAGTACTATAGAAATATAGATGAAGATCATTGTTCAGAGAAATGGACAAAATGAGGCTTTTGGCACACTTTCATTAGTTACCCCCATACTTGATCTAAATTGCATGAAAGGCTCCTCACTTTTTCTAGGCATATCAATATTATAATTTTTTAATTTTTAGTTATAGTTTGCCTTGCCATCTCTTCTTATCAAAGTTTTGTCGGTTTGTTTTACCTGCAACCTTTTTTATTTTTGAAAGATTTGTCCTTTTGTTTATCGTTTTACACATATAGTTTATGTATTACTGTTGTCAAACACATAAAAAAAAGAGTGAAATTGTTGGTAAAATCTAAGAATTTTTAGTTGAAAGTTGCAAAATCTATGTAGGTTGGAGGAAAAATAGAGGTCCGAAGACATTATGATTTGACTATTCCTAAAATTAAAAGACTATCTCGCAAACTTACAGTCGATGTGGATTTATTTCATCTGCATTCATGGTTGCTTTTAGGGCTTAATTACACATAACAACCTTGTACTACAGCGGGTGGGTTGACCATTTATTCCTCTCCAACCATGCATTAATTATTTGCGTCTATGCAAGGAAACCGTGCAGACCCCCACAGTAAGGATAAAACGGGCTATATGTAGATACTGTATAAAAAATTTGCAAGGGAGTTTTAACTAGTGCTTCGAGGCTAGAGAGTTTTTGACTGCGAAAAATGTGCTTGGAGGGTTTTGGAAGATTACCCTAAAAGAAAAAAAAATCATTTCAAGTCTATACTTTTAAACTCAAAATCTTTGAATTCTTGACCAAACATTTTCGTGGCTTCAAATATATGTATACAGTGAAGCATGCATGAAATACTTACTCTTTTAAGATAATTATTTGTCCTTTTAATTTCTGGGTTTTATTCTATATATCACCCCCAAAACTTGTCTATTTCTAAATATCACCCCCAAAACTTCGATATTCCATATAACAAAAGCATATAAGTTATCCAAAAATATGTTGAATGTAGTGCCCTCAAGGCAATCATTGTAATTGCAGCCACGCGGTTATGATAATTGAGCGAGGACCTATACGGATAGAACAGTCTTACTCGAGATGATAGTATGCTTTCTGGTTTGATGTCTTATGTTGTATTGTGTATCGCTATTACATATTTGATAGAGCCCATAAGATTCTTGCTTAACTACCAGGGTTATGATGGCGATCATACTAGTGAGGCCTGGACGGTCTATAAGCGCATCCTTAAAATGTCTCTAGTCGTTGGATTATCGAGACTGGGTATCGATACTCCGATGTAGACTAGTTTATGTGCTTTTTATTCCCGGGAGGGGAGGTGGCCAGTCTCATAGCTGTTAGTTATGTATATGCCCTAGAGGCCATTGTTGTACATATGATATATATTGTGATGGATGCTTGGATATATACAGAGAGGACTTTCTTGCTCGTCATGATAGTATACGATTTGGTTTCACTTTATCTTAACATGTTGACTTGTATTGGTTTACTGTCTTTCTCTCACATGTTGATAAAGCCCTTAGGATTTGTACTCGACTACTGGGATTATGATGAGATCATACTAGTGGGGCCACGGTAGTCGATGGGTACATCCTATAAATGTTCCTAGTCGAGGGTATATCGAGACGGGGCATCGATACACCAGAGTAGACTAGCGTATACGCATCTTGACCCATATGATGGGCGATGGATGATCCCATATCCATCGGTGTTTGACATCAAGGATGGTGTACGGGTGCTCAGTGGTGACTGGGTACACTGGACGGACTCGCCGAGAACTCCCAGATGGTGATATACCACACGTCAGATGGCAGTTCTTCGGTGACACTGGTACAGGGTAGTCTGTAGACCCAAGATCGTCATAGGGTCTTGTGTGATTCCCACTGTGCTTTGATTTCCACCTTACCACGTCCAAGAGGGCATGCAAAACGGTGGCTTTTGGGTACAGTCCCGAATCACATGGAGGCAATGAGCGATAGGAGGGGATTCGTCTCTCCCGGTATAGGGAGTTGATGTTGTTCTGTGTTCGATTGGCTATAACTGGAAGTCCCTGGCCAGGGCTGATATAGAGATATACTGGTAAGTGTTACCAGTAGTTTCTCGACCTGTTATGAGTTTCACGTTGACACGACTTATCGGTTACTGGGGTCTGACGTATACCACCCCTAGACTTGATATGCGACATATCAGACGAACAGACCGGACTGTACGAGAGTGTTACTGATTGGATTCACAGGAGAACGGACAGGCTAGCTTGTTGATCTTCTGATCGCTCAATACCTGGGTGGCTGTTACGTTTAGCTGACCGCTTGCAGCTTGTGGGTGTTTGATATGATCATCACCTGCTACCGGCATATTGACGATTCTTTAGAGTCCTACACAGAGATTTCTTGGCTCAGGAAAAATGGAGTAGAGGCACATATGTGATATGTGCAGGACCGAGGATAATGCGATATGAGATACCGTATTATATTCTCGCGATATTTAGATATGAACCGGGACATCGGATCAAGTGTTGATTCGATGAATCGGTACATGATATATTAGTCGGTTATATTCGATATAGCCGGATCGTCGGATCAAGTGTTGATTCATGATTTAATGTATAATGATATATATGATATATTGTATTACATTATCTAATATTGGCTCGCTTTATTATTTCATTTTCTCACCGGATTAATACATTGATATATATGCGATATATGTTAATTGTATTATTTTCTTTTGTTGCAAATATATAATATATATGTGATATATATTATTGTGACATGATATGATTTATTATGAAACATGTTTAGGGATGATAAAAAGAGATTAGGGTTTGATTAGGGTTAGCCTCTTCTTGATTATTCTAGAAGGATTCCCTTTTGTCTTGGTTAAGATATTATGGTTGGTATTTATCCTTGACTCATACTTAACCTAACCAAACCCTAGCTCTAGTTTATTCTCTACAAAGGTTTAGCGTCTCGTCCTTGACCATGGTTCCATAATCAATCATATACTCTTATCTACTATTCATCACAAAAGGATAATTCTCATTATTCTTCATCTTCTTCTCTCTTTAGTTTGAGAGAGAGCTCACTTGTGATTTCTTTTGTGATGAGTTCTTATGAGAAAATGATATAAAAAGAAAGCATAAATACTACTCCATCATCCTCATCTAATCTAGCCCTTTAGATTAGGGTGTTCACCTCATTAGAGTGAGAAAGCTTGGGTTATAGCAACTTCGACGTAGATCATCGGAGAAGCGGAACATTTCAAGCTAGCATGGATCGTTTGAGTCATGGAGCCTTTTTTGAGTCTGGGAGATCGTGGATCACGGTGAAGGGACTTCTACTCGGAGATTGTGAAGCGAAGGTGCGGACTACAAAGGTTGTAATCCCTCACACTTAGGTTTAAAGATGTTATCTTGCATGTTAAACCCTAATAATCTAGCAAAGATCCTGGCTTTGGGTTGTTCGGCACATGTAAAATTTTATTCGGGCATGTTTGATGCTTTATGAACCTTCACAAGAGTGCCTAGGAACCCTGCAGTGGTATCAGAGCCTAGCTATAGCATTAGGCGACGTGTATACGAATTTAAAACTCCGATCGAACCCGAACCGACGAAAATGAACCCCTCTCTGGATATTTTTCAAAAATGCGATTTTTTCTGAATTAAAAATACCTGAAAAATTCAGCAGACAAAACTAAGAATAACTGTGAAATTCGATGATGTGATCCGTACAGACAGCCGCAGAATCACGGCCGTACCCTGCTTGGGCCGCGGTTCCGCGGCAGTAATGCTTGATGTGACTGTTTTTTTTCACAGTAATTCTTTTTAAATGCTTATATAGTTTCTGGTATTTTTAATTTGACTCAAGGGTTGAGTGTCCTGGGGTTTATTTTGTAATCGTAGATTCGATCGGAAAATTTAAATTCGTTTTTATTTCCGGATATTTAGAATCTGTTAAAATGTTCGAACGGATATCATTAACTCAATTTTTCCCGACACGAAAAATATTCAAGTGTTGAATTTTTCTCGGGTTTAAGTCTTTCGGAAAACCGTGCATGTGACGCGATGGACCCTCTAGAAGACAACAAACCTTAACTCGATTATGTGACCGTCTTGAACTGCCTTTTGAACCTTCGGGTTTGGGGCAGTACGGCGTGACACATGTGAGGCGTTGGCTTGACCCTTCTACGGCTGGACCGTTGCTACTGTGACGTATTCTGGAACTTTTGAACTCCGCTCAAGTGTTGAGCTATTTAGGAAATCTTGGGTATTTGATTATTCGATCGGAAAGTTTAATACTGTCTATTTATCTGGAATGTGATACAATATGTGGAATTCATAGAGTTAGGCATGAAATGCGAAGTATGTGATATTTCGGATTTACGATGTCTAAAGTGATTGTGGATTCCAAATATTGTAGTTTTACAATTTCTTTTCTGTGACCGTAAGTGTAGTATGTAGTTGTATTGCCGGTTTTCGTTGCTATACGACAACGACGATCGGTGTATGCATACTTACTTACGTTGATGATATGTGATATTATGTGTTGCTGTGATATGTTATATTGGATCGTCGTGTTCTGAATAGCCGGGGGTTTTATGTGAGATGAGGGTTTTTATTTTTATTCATGTAAAATTCATTTGTATGTAATATTCTTTTATTGGGGCACTTCCGGGATGAGATTGATGTCACCCTTGTATATTATTTACTTTTCCGCATTAGGTAGACCCAAGGAGGGGAACACAAGTAACCGGGTTCTAGGATCCAGTGGGAGGCCATCTCAAGGAGTCGAGACCGGGTCTCCTAACCCTAGAATTGGCAGTGTTACTTACCGCTCTCGTAGGGGTCTAGGGATATGGGTTTGGCTATTCATCACGACCGTGGAATCCGTGTTTTACACCGGCTCGTATTGAAAACACGGACATCCTAGTATATCCAATATTTCATATATGTTCTTCTGCTGCAATGTTCTGTGATGAGATCATATTACTGCCTGAGACGAATGCTTATACTATATATATATGCTGATATATAAATATTAGTGCTTTCGTTTCTTCTGTGATGCTTAGGAAGCATAAGCTGATGGGATTTTTTATTAATGAGATTAATAAAAAGAAAAGAAACCTAAAAGATATTGTAGAATCAAAACTTTATAAAAAGGGTAGCTACAGTTTTGCTTTGCATAGCGGTATATATGATATACCCTGCACCTTATTCGATGAGGAAAGAGCCGAGATCCCTTCACCGGGAGTGACCTCTTTAGCAAAACTAATGAAAGCCTCAAAAACACTCCATTTCAAAATTTCACATGATTCTACGACGATATCAAGTTCATTACGCTCATGGTTTTTTGAAAAACCTGCGTAGCCCTCCGTCATTTCAGATAGATATTATTTAGTATTCGTGCTATGTTTGTTGATATAGTCAAGGCGTAGTGTACGGTAGCTAAGTAGTGTTTATCTGCGAAAACATGAGATGTGATTGGATTAGGGTATTCGCACAGCCTTGTTGACTCAGTCAAGGGTCGTACGGGTGGGTTTAATTCAATCGGGAAATGTACGGGTTGAACTTGAATTGCTAGATCGCTAGGGGCAAAATATTATCGGGGATTTCATGTGTTGAAATTTGCAATGAGATTGCATACCTCCTATGAGATAGTTGGATCCCGATACCCACTGCGAGTAAGAGTTACTCTTGAGAGAGTTTTACACAGGACAATTAGCCGATCAATTAGGTGTCTAGAAAAGTGTTAACGGGGTTACGCCTTTGGGAAAACGAGGTTTACTTTAATTAGGTCCGTGCGAAAGCACGGGGAACCTCCCTCAAGTACCGACACTGATCTGGCTAAAAGATTGACGAAATTGTAGGGTATAATTAATCCCGGCTAATCTTACCTTTTAGAGTTTGAAGGTAGATTTGATAAAAACAGTGGGAGACATCCTGATTAGATAAGATAATAACTAATCTAATCTTTCAAGAGCATACGCTAAAGTGTTTTCTTCTCTCTCTCTCCAGGTAGCGACCATGTCAGGCCATAATCAAGATAATAATATGGATGTATTGACTGAACCCGCTTATTATACTGAGCAGGGGAACGTTGGACCCGTTCTTTCTTATAAGAGTTATAAGACTGAACAGGGAATAAGGGAATATCTGGATTCTCAAGCCGCCCAAAAGAACGTGCATGTTGATGCATCTTCTTCATGTGTGTTAGTTATTGAGAACTGTTTCTCAGTTCACCCCACGTCCTGGGTATTAGATACCGGATCAGGATCCCACATATGTAAATTGTTACATGGGCTGCGGAAAGGTAGAGAACTGGGAAAATGTGATCATTCCGTTCAAGTAGGAAATGGTGCAAGTATTGCAGCCAAAGCAGTTGGCGAATATCACCTTGTATTGCCAAGTCGTAATACACTGATTCTAAATGAGTGCTATTATATACCGAACATGATGTGCAACATTATATCAGTTTTTTTATTAAGTAAAGAAGAATATAATTTTGTAGTAAAGGATAATGTTATGAACATATTCCTGGATCAAAAGTTGATTGCATCAGGCTCGTTACATAATGGCATATTCATTCTAAATCAGAATACAGTCCTCAATATACAAAACACACACAAGAGCAAAAGTTCAGAAATGAACGAATCCTTCTTGTGGTATTGTAGACTTGGCCATATCAATGAGACACGGCTAGCTAAGTTACATAAAAATGAATATTTGAATTCATTCGAATTTTCATCTTATGATACTTGCCATTCATGTCTCAAATGAAAAATGACCAAAGCTCCATTTAGTGGACACGGAGAAAGAGTTACGGAACTCTTAGGACTGGTACATAGTTGTAGGGCTCCTAGGCACACTAAGGAGGTCTCACATGGCATCAACCATGCCAATTTCAAATTTTACAAGTGCCGAGAAACCCTAATACGGATCGTTAACTAGATTTTTAGGCGACCAAAGCAACTAGTTTACAACTAAACTAAAAGAACGGAAATACAACCTTTGTAGATCCGTTTCTCCACCTCCATAGCTCCATGATGAAGTCCTCTCCGCTGTCCAAATCGAACCTTGGGCTCTAGCGTCGGCTTCATCGGAGAAAAAGCAGGCTAGGTCATCGACGACGATGCCGAAGATGATCTACGTCGAGGCATCGCCAGATCAAGCTCCAACTTCACCAAGTCATGAAACTTGTGAAGAAAACACACTCTACTACTTGGCAAGAGGTAGAGGATGAAGAAATAGGAAGTGGGTTCACTTTAGAATTGGATTTCTCACTCTTTTCATCAAGTTGCCATTGATGAGGCAAGCTTTTTTTTTAAGAAGAAGATGAAGAAGAAGAAGATAATATTATGATAAGATATTAAAATGAAAAGGAAAATCAATACTTATCATAATACTAACCTTAGTTTAGTGTAGAGAATAGACCATGGTTAGATATGATGGTTAGGGTTAAGCAAGAGACAAGAATGGTGGACTAGGTCAAAGATTCATGAAGCTTCAACTAAACTACAAAAGAAGCCACCATTCTTTCTCTTTATGCTTATCATTTTCAAAATGAATAACTAAATAAGATAAATGAAAAAGAAAACAAAACCCTAACCATTCATATAACCATGGTTTAGTCTTTACACAAACCCAAGTTAGCATGCATCATCAAACATGATACAAACTTGTGTATAAATGTATATCACATATACAATGTGCACAAAAAGTGAGAAAATCCATTTAAAATGAACCAATACTAGTTAATGCAAAGTAATATATCAAATATATAATTATGCATTAAATCATTAAATCAACACATGATTTAACGATCCGGTCATATCGCATATAACCGACTAATATACAATGTATCGGCTTATCGAATCATTCCTCGATTCGATAACTAGGTTATATCGCATACAACCATTCGATACAATCATCGCGAGAATAGAATACGGTATCACATACACGCATTATTCTCGGTCCCGCACATATCTCATATGCGCTCCTATTTCGTTTCGCTTGAGCCAGGAAACCTCTGTGTAGGACTCTAAAGACTCGTCAATACGCTGGCAGCAAGTGATGATCATATCAAACACCCACAAGCCGTAAGCGGTCTGCTAAATGTAACGGCCACCTGGGTATTGAGCGATCAGAAGATCGACGAGCAAGCCCTCTCACACTCCAGTGAATCCAACCAGTAACACTACCGTACAGTCCGGTCTGATCGTCTGATATGTCGCATATCTCGCCTAGGGGTGGTAAACGTCAGACCCCAATAGCTCGATAAGTCGTGTCGATATGAGGTCTATAACAGTTTGAGAAACTACTGGTAACACTTACCAGTAAATCTCAGCAACCCTGGCCAGGGATTTCCGGTTATAGCCAATCGAACACAGCGCAACATCAACTCCCTATACCGGGAGAGACGAATCCCCTCCTATCGCTCATTGCCTCCATGTGATTCGGGACTGTACCCAAAAACCACCGTTTTGCATGCCCTCTTGGACGTGGTAAGATGGAAATCAAAGCACAGTGGGAACCACACAAGACTCTATAACGATCTCGGGTCAACAGACTACTCTGTACCAGTGTCACCTGAGAACTGCCATCTGACGTAAGGTATAATACCATCTGGGAGTTCTCGGCGAGTCCGTCCAGTGTACCCAGTCTCCCCTGAGCACCCGTATATCATCTCTAATGTCAAACACCAATGGATATGGGATCATCCATCGCCCATCTGTATGGGTCGAGAAGGTATACGCTAGTCTACTCTGGTATATCGATGCCCCATCTCGATATACCCACGACTAGGGATTTTGAAGGATGTACTTATGGACTACCATGTCCCCACTAGTATGATCCGCATCATAGTCCAGGTAGTCAAGTACACATCCTAAGGTCTTTACCAACATGTAACAGAGAGACAATCAATGTACACGTTAAGGTAAAGATCAACCAGATAGCATACTATCATGTCGAGTAAGAAAGTCCTCCCTATATATGTCCCAGCATCCACTACAATATACATCCTATGTATAGCAATGGCCTCTAGGGCATACATATAACTAACAATCTCCCACTTGCACTAGGGCCATCTGATAGCAGTGGTTGTAGTATCTCATACTCAACCATCCCATAAAAGTCTCTCTCTGGGAAAAGGCCTTTGTGAGTGAATCCGCCGTGTTGTCCTCTGAGTCTACTCTCCTAACCTCGATCACCATGGAGATCAACCATCTCCATGATCAAGTGATACTGCCTTAGAATATGTCTGGATCACTGATGGGACCAGCGTTCCTTGGCATAAGCCACAACTCCATTGTCACACAATGGGAGGAACAAAGTTCATCTCATGAACCAATATACATCCAGACTGCCTCTTTGGTAGCATCTTAAGTAGCGATGTATCCTGCCTTTATCGTCTAGTATGCCACGGTATCTAGCTTGGAACTCTTCCAACATACCGTCCCTTTACTGAGGGTAAAGGCAATGCCTGTGACTGACATTCAGTCGTCCTTATCACCCTGGAACCCTTCCAGTGATTCTCCCCAGGATCGGTTGATACCATCTCACTTCAACTAGTGAGAATCCTAACATCCATTTAGATCTATCTCATAGATCCAAAACCCAGGATTTAGTAGGTATCATTTTGATCTTATGTGGAGAATCATTGTGATGAATGGAGATTGATCGAGCGTAGCATAGGAAACTCCTTCCCTATCAAGAGTATGTCATCCACGTACTTTACAAGGATCGTTACTATACTCCCTACTACCTTTTTGTTTATATAAGGTTCATCTCCCATTTTGATGATGTCAAACTCTTTGACTATCACATCAAAACAGATGTTCCAACCCCGCGATGCCTGCTTTATCCTATAAAGCATCTTGTACACGTTTCCGCTGCTCCTACTGTCTACGAAGCCCTCTGGCTGTATACTTATAGACGTTCTCTTCTAAAACATCATTTAGAAAAGCAGTCATGGCACCCAACCGCCAGATATCGTAGTCATGGTATGTAGCCGTGGTAAGTAGGATCTGGATGGACTTAAGCATAGCCACTTGAAAAGGTTTCATCATAATCCATATCTGGTCAATGATGCAAACCTTTAACAAGTCTAGCTTTGAAAGTCTCAACTTTTCCATGTACACCAAGTAATCTTCTCAAGATATACTTGCTCCTGATGGGGATTTAACCCTTCAGATATAGCAACCAAAGTCCATACTTTGTTGGTGTATAAGGATTCCATCTCAGATCGCTAAGCATCCAGCCATTCTTACAGAGTCCCACTCCTGATGGCCAGCTCGAAACTAGTTGGGTCACCATCTCATGATGCAATCCTCGCTCCCACTGTCATAGAGTAACCGAAGTGTCTCTCAGGCGGGTGAGGAACCTTACTAGATCGGCGGAGAGGCTGAGGTTCGTTGGTCTCTACTGAATCCTTTGGTTTTATCAAATCATCTGCTGTAGTTTGTATAGCTGGAACCTTTCCAGTTCTACATTACAGACCTTGCCTCGAGCTTGTCCGGATTTTGCTTTTAGACATAGCCCGGACAACCCCAAATCTTAACCAACTTAAGATATGGGCTCTTCCCTTTCCATATCACATATGAAGCGGTAGGCAACTGATTTGATTCGAACCCAATTCAATTGGTATGCAGCTTCTCAAGTGCATAACTCCCAAAAGGAAATAGGAAACACAGTAGTACTCATCATAGAGCACACCATATCACATAGGGTTCTATTGCTCCGCCCCGATATACCATCGTGCTATGGTGTATGCGGAGGAGTAATGCTGAGAGAGAATCTCATTCTCCTTTAGAATAATCTAGGATTTCCGTGCTCAAGTATTCTCCTCCTCGATCTCATCAAAGGACATAATACTTATACCCGTATTTTGGTTCTCTACTTCTAACTTATATTCTGTGAATATCTCAAAAGGTTCGGACTTGTGTTTCAACAGGAACATATGTCTGAATCTTGAGAGATTATCAGAGAATGTAACGAAGTACAAAGAACTGGTCCTGGCATGTGTAGACAGGGGACCTACATACATCAACATGTATCGTCCCAAGAGTTTACCAACTCTTTCTCTGTTACCATTAAACAGAGCTGTGGTCATCTTATCTCTGTGACATGACTGGCAAGTTTCATAAGATGTAAATTCAAACAGATTTAAATATGCATCTATGTGCAACTTAGCTATTCGGGTCGCATTGATATGACCTAGTCTACAATACCTCAAGAAGGATTCGTTCATTTCTGGACTCTTCCTCTTGTGTGTGTTCTGTATACTAAGAACTGTAGTTTGATTTAGAACATCAATGCCTTTAGATAACGTGCCTGAACTGATCAACTTTTGATATAGGAAATGTTCAAAACATTATCCAACAATACAAAATTATATCCTTTCTTTACTAATAAAGAGACTGATATGATTTTGTATATCAGGTTCGGTATCTAATAACATTCGTTCAGAATCAATGTATTGGTAATACAGGGTGACAGTGACCAACAGACTTGGCTGCAACACTTGCCCCGTTTTCTGCCTCATGAAACTTATCACCCGTTCTCAGTTCTTTACCTTTCTGTAGCCCTATATAACAAATTACATATCTGGATCCTGATCTGGTATCATATACCAAGGATGCGGAGGATACTGAGAAACAGTTCTGTATAATGAACACACCCGAAGATAATGCATCAGCATGCACTCTCTTCGTTTGGGCGGCACGGGAATTCTGGTATTCCCCAATTTCCTGCTCTGTCTTATAACAATTATAACTTGGAGCGGGACCAACGTCCCCCAGCTCTGTATAACAAGCGGGTTCAGTCAATAATCCGTATTATTATCTTGATTAAGGCGTGATATGGTCGCTACCTGGAGAGAGAGAGAAGAAAACACTCAGCGTGCGCTCTTGCAAGAATAGATTGGTTATTATTTTATCTAATCAGGATGGCTCCCACTGTTTTTATCAAATCTTCCTTCAAACCCTAAAAGGAAAGACTAGTCGGGATTAATTACACACTACAAGTTCGCCAATCTTTCAGCCTGGCCAGTGTCGGTACTTTGAGGGAGGTCCCCCGTGCTTTCGCACGAACCTAATTACAGTAAACCTCGTTTTCCCAGAGGCGTAACCCCGTTGACACCTTTCTAGACACCTACTTGATCGGCTAATTGTAATGTGTAAAACTCTCCCAGGAGTAACAATTACTCGCAGCGGGTATCGGGATCCAACTATCTCATAGAAGGTATGCAATCTCATTGCAAATTTCAACACTTGAAATTCCCGATAATATTTTGCCCCTAGCGTGCTATGATCCTGACGCATGCCAAACAACCCATAGTTCGCTAGTCAAGTTCAACCCGTACATTTCTTGATTGAATTAAACCCACCCGCACGACCCTTGACGCATGCCAAACAACGCCGTGCGAATACCCTAATCCAATCGCATCGTATGCTAGCAGATAAGCACTAGTTAGCTACTGTACACTACGCCTTGACGCATGCCAAACAACCGCAGCACGAATACTAACTAGTACTTATCTGAAATGACGGAGGGCTACGACAGGTTTTTCTGAAAACCTATTGCGTAATGAACTTGATATCGTTGTAGGTTCGAATGAATTTTGAAATGGAGTGTTTTTGAAGCTTTTGTAGTTTTGCTAAAGGAGTCACTCCCGGTGAAGGGATCGTCGGTTCTTTCCTCATCGAATAAGGTGCGGGATATATCATATATATCACTGTGCAAAGCAAAAACTCTTAAAAGCAATCAAAAGACAAACCGAGTGTGTAGCATCTGCCAGTTATTGCTAAAGGAGTCACTCCCGGTGAAGGGATCTCGGTCCTTTCCTCATCGAATAAGGTGCAGGATATATCACATATACCGCTGTGCAAAGCAAAGAACTGTAGCTACCTGTTTTATTTTTGAAATTCGATTCTACAACATCTTTAGGTTTCTTTTATTTCATTAATCTCATTAATGAAGTCCCATCATTTAAGTACCTAAACATCACAGATAAATACGACGTACACTTATGCCATCCGCATTCGCCTCGATGTCCCCTCATGCACCGTTAGGTTAGGTAACTAACGGCAGAGCGAGGCAGGGCTAGCGCGGGTGTAAAACATAAGTAACGTCTATATAATATACTATATACAGTATCTATCACAGAACATCACATGATCACATCACAGATATCGCAGCAGAAGAAACATATGAAATATTGGATATACTAGGACGTCCGTGTTTTCAATACGAGCCAGTATAAAACACGGATTCCACGGTCGCGATGAATAGCCAAACCCACACCCCTAGACCCCTAAGAGAGCGGCAAGCAACCCTACCAATTCTAGAGTTAGGAGACCCGGACTCGACTCCTCGAGTTGGTCTCCCACTGGACTCCAGAACCCGGTTCCTTGTGCTCCCCTCCTTGGGTCTATCCTAGTGCAGAAAAGTAAATAATATAAAAACGGTGACATCTTCCGCAACCTGGAAGTGCCCCAATAAAAGAATATTACATACAAGTTTTTACATGAATGAAAATGAAAAACACTCATCTCACATAAAAAAACCCGGCTATTCAAACACGACGATCCAATATATCATATCCAGCAACACATAACATCACATGTCATCAACGTAAGTAAATATGCGCATCCTAATTGTCGTTGACATATAGCAACGAAACCGGCGATATCACATATTACACTTACGGTCACAGAAAAGAAAGTGTAAAACTACAACAGTTGGAATCCGCAACCATCTCAGACATCGCATGCCTGACCAAATGAATTCCTTAGACATCGCATGCCTAACAATTATAAACCCCACATTTTAGTCTCATTATCGAAAACACTTTTCAATATCAAGTCGGGCAATTCAACAAGATTCCCGACATCCTGATCGAATGCTCGTCGCAAACTTTAGTAGGCGGCTGCACCCCTAATACCGTCGACGAAGTGCACCAAGGCAGAACACCGCTGCCGCGAGCACCCGAACGGATGCTTTCGGCGATGGGGTTCTCCTACAGTCACTTGGTCGGGGCTATGGAGTGAGGCTGTCTATTAAGTTTATCCGGCGAGTATCCGCGTACGCTACGTGATTGCGACGGACTTTTGATCACATCAAATTGTTAGTTATATGTATGCCCTAGAGGCCATTACTATACATAGGATGTATATTGTAGTGGATGCTGGGACATATATAGGGAAGACTTTCTTGCTCGACATGATAGTATGCTATCTGGTTACCCTTTACCTTAACGTGTATGCTGATTGTCTCTCTGTTACATGTTGGTAAAGCCCTTAGAATCTGTACTTGACTACCTGGACTATGATGCGGATCATACTAGTGGGGACATGGTAGTCCATAAGTACATCCTTCACAGTCTCTAGTCGTGGGTGTATCGAGACGGGGCATCGATATACCAGAGTAGACTAGCGTATACCTTCTCGACCCATACAGATGGGCGATGGATGATCCCATATCCATCGGTGTTTAACATCAGAGATGATATACGGGTGCTCAGTAGAGACTGGGTACACTGGACGGACTCACCGAGAACTCCCAGATGGTATTATACCTTACGTCAGATGGCAGTTCTCTGGTGACACTGGTACAGAGTAGTCTGTTGACCCGAGATCGTCATAGAGTCTTGTGTGGTTCCCACTGTGCTTTGATTTCCATCTTACCACGTCCAAGAGGGCGTGCAAAACGGTGGTTTTTGGGTACAGTCCCGAATCACATGGAGGCAATGAACGATAGGAGGGGATTCGTCTCTCCCGGTATAGGGAGTTGATGTTGCGCTGTGTTCGATTGGCTATAACAGGAAATCCCTGACCAGGGTTGCTGAGATTTACTGGTAAGTGTTACCAGTAGTTTCTCAAATTGTTATAGACCTCATATCGACACGACTTATCAAGTTATTGGGGTCTGACGTTTACCACCCCTAGGCGAGATATGCGACATATCAAACGATCAGACCGGACTGTACGGTAAGTGTTACTGGTTGGATTCACAGGAGTATGAGCGGGCTTGCTCGTCGATCTTCGGATCGCTCAATACCCGGGTGGCCGTTACGTTTAGCAGACCGCTTGCGGCTTGTGGGTGTTTGATATGATCATCACCTGCTGCCGGCGTATTGACGAGTCTTTAGAGTCCTACACAGAGGTTTCCTGGCTCAAGCGAAACGAAATAGGAGCGCATATGAGATATGTGCGGGACCGAGAATAATGCGTGTATGTGATACCGTATTCTATTCTCGCGATGATTGTATCGAATGGTTGTATGCGATATAACCTAGTTATCGATTCAAGCATTGATTCGATAAACCGATACATAGGATACTAGTCGGTTATATGCGATATGACCGGATCGTTAAATCAAGTGTTGATTTAATGATTTAATGTATAATTATATATTTGATATATTACTTTGCATTAACTAGTATCGGTTCACTTTAAATGGATTTTCTCGCTCGGATGTGCACATTGTATATGTGATATACTTTTTGTGCACTTGATTGTATCATGTTTGATGATACATGCTCTCTAGGATTTGTGTAAAGATTAAACCATGGTTGTGTAATGGTTAGGGTTTTCTTTTTCATTTATTTATTTATTTCATTTATTTTATTTTGGAAAAGAAATGGCAAAAGAAAAGAAAATGGTTGCTAGTTTTGTTTTACATTGAAAGTTCATGAAGCTTTGACTAAGTGACCATTTTGTCTTCATGCTTAACCCTAAACATTCCATTTAACCATGATTTATTCTCTACACTTGACCATGGTTGCAACATGATAAGTATTCAATTTATTTTCTATTTTGAATTAACTTATCATAATATTTTCATCTTCTTCTTCTTCATCTTCATGAAGAGAAGCTTGCCTCCATCAATGGCAACTCTTGAAGATGAGTGAGAAATCCAATTCTGAAGTGAACCCACTTCCTATTTCTTCATCCTCTACCTCTTGCCAAGTAGTAGAGTGTGTTTTCTTCACAAGTTTCATGACTTGTTGAAGTGGGAGCTTGATCTTGTGATGCCTCGACGTAGATCATCTTCGGCACGAAGCCGACGACCTTGCCCGCCCATTTCTCCGATGAAGCCGACGCTAGAGCCCGGGTTTCCGTTTGGACAGCGAGGAGACTTCATTGCGGAGCTATGGAGGTGGAGGACCGGATCTACAAAGGTTGTATATCCGTTCTCTTAGTAAAATAGTTTACTAGTTTCTTTTTCGCCTAGACATCTAGTTAACGATCCGTAGTCTAGGGTTTCTCGGCACCCGTAATTTTTGAAATTGGCATGGTTGATGCCTTGTGAGACCTCTTGAGAGTGTCTAGGAACCCTACAGTGGTTTCAGAGCCTAGCTAGAGCCTTAGGCGAAGTCTAGACGGAATTTGAAACCCGATCGAACCGAAACCCGACCCAAAAATTGCTCTCTGGACTTTTTCTAAAAACGTGGATTTTTCAACATTAAAAATGCTTAAAAAATTCAGCAGGGAATTATAAGAATTACGACGCAAAAATTGAGTCATGAACAGTAAATATCGCGGCGGCACCGCGGCAGAAGCCTGGCTTCTGCGGCGGCACCGCGGCAGAAGCCTGGCTTCTGCGGCGGTTCCGCGGCGAGATGATGACGTCATCCTCCTATGTTTGCACAGTAACTCTTAAGATATTATGCTGGATTTTCTGGGTATTTTTAAATTTTATTCAAGAGTTGAATTTTCTGGGATTGTTTTGGGGATTCAAATGTTCGATCGGATTATCAAATTTTGTCTGTGTGGCTTTCCGGATAAATTTTAGAATATGTTAAAAAGTTCGACCGGATATAAATACCCAATTTTTCCCCTGTCGGGAAATTTCCAAGTGTTGGATTTTTCCGTAGTTTAACGACGTTCTAAGTAGTGCAAGTAACGCGATGGTCCCTCTAGAAGACAACAAACCTTAACTCGATTATGTGACCGTCTTGAACTGCCCTTTGAACCTTCGGGTTTGGGGCAGTACGGTGTGCCACATGTGAGGCGTTGGCTTGACCCTTCTATGGCTGGACCGTTGGTACTGAGGCACGAACTGAATGTTGTTAGACTTGTTTCATGTGTTGAGCTGCATCGGGAAAACTTGGGTGTTTGACTGTTCGATCGAAAAGTTTAACATTTTCTGTTTATCTGGAATGGGATACAATAATTGGAATTCACAAAAGTTATGTGATAACTGAATGAATGTTATAAATCTAGCGGTTTAGTCTCACTTGATCGGTTGCCACGGAATTTTGATGTGATCAAAAGTCCGTCGCAATCACGTAGCGTACGCGGATACTCGCCGGGTAAACTTAATAGACAGCCTCACTCCATAGCCCCGACCAAGTGACTGTAGGAGAACCCCGTCGCCGAAAGCATCCGTTTGGGTGCTCGCGATGGCGGTGTTCCGCCTTGGTGCACTTCGTCGACGGCGTCGGGGGTGCGGCCGCCTACTGAAGTTTGCGACGAGCATTCGATCAGGATGTCGGGAATCTTGTTGAATTCCCCGACTTGATATTGAAAAGTGTTTTCGATAATGAGACTGAAATGCGGGGTTTATAATTGTTAGGCATGTGATGTCTAAGGAATTCATTTGGTCAGGCATGCGATGTCTGAGGTGGTTGCGGATTCCAACTGTTGTAGTTTTACACTTTCTTTTCTGTGACCGTAAGTGTAATATGTGATATCGCCGGTTTCGTTGCTATATGTCAACGACAATTGGGATGCGCATATTTACTTATGTTGATGACATGTGATGTTATGTGTTGCTGGATATATTATATTGGATCGTCGTGTTTGAATAGCCGGGGTTTTTTATGTGAGATGAGTGTTTTTCATTTTCATTCATGTAAAAATCTGTATGTAATATTCTTTTATTTGGGGCGCTTCCAGGTTGCGGAAGTTGTCACCGTTTGTATATTATTTACTTTTCCGCACTAGGATAGACCCAAGGAGGGGAGCACAAGTAACCGGGTTCTGGAGTCCAGTGGGAGACCAACTCGAGGAGTCGAGTCCGGGTCTCCTAACTCTAGAATTGGTAGGGTTGCTTGCCGCTCTCGTAGGGGTCTAGGGGTGTGGGTTTGGCTATTCATCGCGACCGTGGAATCCGTGTTTTATACTGGCTCGTATTGAAAACACGGACGTCCTAGTATATCCAATATTTCATATGTTTCTTCTGCTGCGATATCTGTGATGTGATCATGTGATGTTCAGTGATAGATACAGTATATATGATATATGATATATTATATAGACGTTACTTATGTTTTACACCCGCGCTAGCCCTGCCCTGCTCTGCCGTTAGTTACCTAACCTAACGGTGCACGAGGGGACATCGAGGCGAATGCGGATGGCATAAGTGTACGTCGTATTTATCTGTGATGTTTAGGTATATAAATGATGGGACTTCATTAATGTGATTAATGAAATAAAAAGAAACCTAAGATGTTGTAGAATCGAATTTCAAAATAAAACAGGTAGATACAGTTCTTGCTTTGCACAGCGGTATATGTGATATATCCTGCACCTTATTCGATAAGGAAAGGACCGAGATCCCTTCACCGGGAGTGACTCCTTTAGCATTAACTGGCAGATGCTACACACTCGGTTTGTCTTTTGATTGCTTTTAAGTGTTTTTGCTTTGCACAGTGATATATGTGATATATCCAGCACCTCATTCGACGAGGAAAGGACCGACGATCCCTTCACCGGGAGTGACTCCTTTAGCAAAATTAGAAAAGCCTCAAAAACACTCCATTTTTAAAATCATTTGATTCTACAACGATATAAAGTTCATTACGCAAAAGGTTTTCTTAAAAACCTGTCGTAGCCCTCCGTCATTTCAGATAGGTAATAGTTAGTATTCGTGCTGCGTTTGTTGACTCAGTCAAGGCGTAGTGTGCGGTAGCTGATTATTGCTTATCTGCAAAGCATATGATGCGATAGGATTAGGGTAGTCGTGCGGCCTTGTTGACTCAGTCAAGGGTCGTGCGGGTGGGTTTAATTCAATCGAGAAATGACGGGTTGAACTTTACTTGTGGTCTATGATTTGTTGACTCAGTCAAGGTCATAGATCGCTTGGGGCAAAATATTATCGGGAATTTCAAGTGTTGAAATTTGCAATGAGATTGCATACCTTCTATGAGATAGTTGGATCCCGATACCCGCTGCGAGTAAGAGTTACTCCTGGGAGAGTTTTACACATTACAATTAGCCGATCAAGTAGGTGTCTAGAAAGGTGTTAACGAGGTTACGCCTCTGGGAAAACGAGGTTTACATTAATTAGGTTCGTGCGAAAGCACGGGGGACCTCCCTCAAAGTACCGACACTGGCCTGGCTGAAAGATTGGCGAACTTGTAGTGTGTAATTAATCCCGGCTAGTCTTTCCTTTTAGGGTTTGAAGGAAGATTTGATAAAAAGCAGTGGGAGCCATCCTGATTAGATAAAATAATAACCAATCTATTCTTGAAAGAGCGCACGCTGAGTGTTTTCTTCTCTCTCTCTCCAGGTAGCGACCATATCACGCCTTAATCAAGATAATAAAACGGATTATTGACCGAACCCGCTTGTTATACTGAGCTGGGGAATGTTGGTCCCGCTCCAACTTATAATTGTTATAAGACAGAGCAGGAAATAGGGGAATACCAGAATTCCTATGCCGCCCAAACGAAGAAAGTGCATATGATGCATCTCCTTCGGGTGTGTTCATTACAAAGAACTGTTTCTCAGTATCCTCTGCATCCTGGGTATATGATACCGGATCAGGATCCCAGATATGTAATCTGTTACATAGGGCTACAAAAAGGTAGAAAAACTGAGAACGGGTGATAAGTTTCATGAGGCAGAAAACGGGGCAAGTGTTGCAGCCAAGTCTGTTGGTCACTGTCACCCTGTATTACGAATACATTGATTCTGAACAAATGCTATTAGATACCGAACCTGATATACAAAATCATATCAATCTCTTTATTAGTAAAGAAAGGATATAATTTTGTATTGATGGATAATGTTTTGAACATTTCCTATATCAAAAGTTGATCGGTTCAGGCACGTTATCTAAAAGCATTAACGTTCTAAATCAAACTACAGTTCCTAGTATACTGAACACACACAAGAAGAAGAGTTCAGAAATGAACGAATTCTTCTTGAGGCATTGTAGACTAGGTCATATCAATGGGACCCGATTGGCCGAAGTTACATTTAGATGTATATTTAAATCAGTTTGAATTTACATCTTGTGAAACTTGCCAGTCATGTCACAAAGATAATATGACCATAGCTCTGGTTATTGGAAACAGAGAAAGAGTTAATGAACTCTTGGGACTGATGCATGATGATGTATGTAAGGTCTCCTGTCTACACATGCCAGGACTGGTTCTTTATACTTCATTATATTCTCTGATGATCTCTCATGATTCAGTCATATATTCCTGTTGAAATATAAGTCCGAACCTTTTGAGGTATTCACAGAATATAAGTAGGAAGTAGAGAACCAAAATACGGGTATAAGTATTATGTCCTATGATGAGATCAGGGAGGAGAGTACTTGTGCATAGCATTCCTGGACTATTCTAAAAGAAAATGGGATTCTCTCTCAGCATTACTCCTCCGGATAAACCATAGCACGATGGTATATCGGGGCGGAGCAATCACACCCTATATGATAAGGTGTGCTCTATGATGAGTACTACTGAGTTACCTATTTCCTTTTTGGGAGTTATGCGCTTGAGAAGCTGCATACCTATTGAATAGGGTTCCAATCAAATCAGTTGCCTACCGCTTCATATGTGATATGGAAAGGGAAGAGCCCATGTCTTAAGCTAGTTAAGATTTGGGGTTGACCGGTCTATGCTTAAAAGCAAAATCCGGACAAGCTCGAGGCAAGGTCTGTAATGTAGAACTGGAAAGGTTCCAGCTATACAAACTACAGCAGATGATTTGGTAAAACCAAATGATTCAATAGTTACCAACGAACCTCAGCCTCTCCGCCGATCTAGTAGGGTTCCTCACCCATCTGAGAGATACTTCGGTTTCTCTATGACAGTGGGAGCGAGGATTGCATCATGAGATGATGACCCAACTAGCTTCGAGCTGGCCATCAGGAGTAAGACTCTGTAAGAATGGCTGGATGCTTAGCGATCTGAGATGGAATCCTTATACACCAACAAAGTATGGACTTTTGTTGCTATATCTGAAGGGTTAAATCCCCATCAGGAGCAAGTATATCTTGAGAAGATTACTTGGTGTAGATGGAAAAGTTGAGACTTTCAAAGCTAGACTTGTTAAAAGTTTGCATCATTGACCAGCTGTGGATAATGATGAAACCTTTTCAAGTACCTATGCTTAAGTCCATCCAGATCCTACTTGCCACGGCTACATACCATGACTACGATATCTGGCGGTTGGGTGTCATGACAACTTTTCTAAATGATGTTTTAGAAGAGAGCGTCTGTAAGTACACAGCCAGAGGGCTTCGTAAACAGTGGGAGCAGCGGAAACGTGTACAAGATGCTTTATAGGATAAAGCAGGCATCGCGGAGTTGGAACGTCTGTTTTGATGAATTAGTCAAAGAGTTTGACATCATCAAAATGGTAGATGAACCTTGTATATACAAAAAGGTAGTGGGGAGTATGGTGTTGATCCTCGTAGAGTACGTGGATGACATACTCTTAATAAGAAAGGAGTTTCCTATGCTACGCCCGGTCAATCTCCGCCTATCACAATGATTCTCCACATAGGATCAAAGTGATACCTACAAAATCCTGGACTTTGGATCTATGAGATAGATCTAAATGGATGTTAGGATACTCACTAGCTATAGTGAGATGGTATCAATTGATCCTGGGGAGAATCACTGGAAGGGTTCCAGGGTGATAAAGACGACTGATTGTCAGTCACAGGCATTGTCTTTACCCTCAGTAGAGGGACGGTATGTTGGAAGAGTTCCAAGCTAGATACCGTGACATACTAGACGATAAAGGCAGGATACATCGCTACTTAAGATGCTACCAAAGAGGAAGTCTGGGTGTATAATAGTTCATAAGATGAACTTTGTTCCTACCATTGTGAGACAATGGAGTTGTGGCTTATGCCAAGGAACACCCGTCCCATCAGTGATCCAGACATATTCTAAGGCAGTATCACCTGATCATGGAGATGGTTGATCTCCAGGGTGATCGAGGTTTGGAGAGTAGACTCAGAGGACAAACACAGCGGATCCACTCACGAAAGGCCTTTTCCCAGAGAGAGACTTTTATGGGATGGTTGAGTATGAGATACTGCAACCACTGCTACAGATGACCCTAGTGCAAGTGGGAGATTGTTAGTTATATGTATGCCCTAGAGGCCATTACTGTACATAGGATGTATATTGTAGTGGATGCTGGGACATATATAGGGAGGACTTTCTTGCTCGACATGATAGTATGCTATCTGGTTGCTCTTTACCTTAACGTGTACACTGATTGTCTCTCTGTTACATGTTGGTAAAGCCCTTAGGATGTGTGCTTGACTACCTAGACTATGATGCGGATCATACTAGTGGGGATATCGTAGTCCATAAGTACATCCTTCACAGTCCCTAGTCATGGGTGTATCGAGACGGGGCATCGATATACCAGAGTAGACTAGCGTATACCTTCTCGACCCATACAGATGGGCGATGGATGATCCCATATCCATCGGTGTTTGACATCAGAGATGATATACGGGTGCTCAGTAGAGACTGGGTACACTGGACGGACTCGCCGAGAACTCCCAGATGGTATTATACCTTACGTCAGATGGCAGTTCTCTGGTGACACTGGTACAGAGTAGTCTGTTGACCCGAGATCGTCATAGAGTCTTGTGTGGTTCCCACTGTGCTTTGATTTCCATCTTACCACGTCCAAGAGGGCGTGCAAAATGGTGGTTTTTGGGTACAGTCCCGAATCATATGGAGGCAATGAACGATAGGAGGGGATTCGTCTCTCCCGGTATAGGGAGTTGATGTTGCGCTGTGTTCGATTGGCTATAACAGGAAATCCCTGGCCAGGGCTGCTGAGATTTACTGGTAAGTGTTACCAGTAGTTTCTCGAATTGTTATAGACCTCATATCGACACGACTTATCAAGCTATTGGGGTCTGACGTTTACCACCCCTAGGCGAGATATGCGACATATCAGACGATCAGACCGGACTGTACGGTAAGTGTTACTGGTTGGATTCACAGGAGTATGAGCAGGCTTGCTCGTCGATCTTCTGATCTCTCAATACCCGGGTGGCCGTTACGTTTAGCAGACCGCTTGCGGCTTGTGGGTGTTTGATATGATCATCACCTGCTGCCGGCGTATTGACGAGTCTTTAGAGTCCTACACAGAGGTTTCCTGGCTCAAGAGAAACGAAATAGGAGCGCATATGAGATATGTGCGGGACCGAGAATAATGCGTGTATGTGATACCGTATTCTATTCTCGCGATGATTGTATCGAATGGTTGTATGCGATATAACCTAGTTATCGATTCAAGCATTGATTCGATAAACCGATACATAGGATACTAGTCGGTTATATGCGATATGACCGGATCGTTAAATCAAGTGTTGATTTAATGATTTAATGTATAATTATATATTTGATATATTACTTTGCATTAACTAGTATCAGTTCACTTTAAATGGATTTTCTCGCTCGGATGTGCACATTGTATATGTGATATACTTTTTGTGCACTTGATTGTATCATGTTTGATGATACATGCTCTCTAGGGTTTGTGTAAAGATTAAACCATGGTTGTGTAATGGTTAGGGTTTTCTTTTTCATTTATTTATTTATTTCATTTATTTTATTTTGGAAAAGAAATGGCAAAAGAAAAGAAAATGGTTGCTAGTTTTGTTTTACATTGAAAGTTCATGAAGCTTTGACTAAGTGACCATTTTGTCTTCATGCTTAACCCTAACCATTCCATTTAACCATGATTTATTCTCTACACTTGACCATGGTTGCAACATGATAAGTATTCAATTTATTTTCTATTTTGAATTAACTTATCATAACATTTTCATCTTCTTCTTCTTCATCTTCATGAAGAGAAGCTTGCCTCCATCAATGGCAACTCTTGAAGATGAGTGAGAAATCCAATTCTAAAGTGAACCCACTTCCTATTTCTTCATCCTCTACCTCTTGCCAAGTAGTAGAGTGTGTTTTCTTCACAAGTTTCATGACTTGTTGAAGTGGGAGCTTGATCTTGTGATGCCTCGACGTAGATCATCTTCGGCACGAAGCCGACGACCTTGCCCGCCCATTTCTCCGATGAAGCCGACGCTAGAGCCCGGGTTTCCGTTTGGACAGCGAGGAGACTTCATTGCGGAGCTATGGAGGTGGAGGACCGGATCTACAAAGGTTGTATATCCGTTCTCTTAGTAAAATAGTTTACTAGTTTCTTTTTCGCCTAGACATCTAGTTAACGATCCGTAGTCTAGGGTTTCTCGGCACCCGTAATTTTTGAAATTGGCATGGTTGATGCCTTGTGAGACCTCTTGAGAGTGCCTAGGAACCCTACACAAAATTCCGTGGCAACCGATCAAGTGTGACTAAACTGCTATGTTTATAATATTCATTCAGTTATCTCATAACTTATTGTGAATTCCAAGTATTGTATCCTATTCCAGATAAATAGAAAATGTTAAATTTTCCGATCGAACATTCAAACACCCAAGTTTTCCCGATACAGCTCAACACATGAAATAAGTTCAAAGACATTCACTTCGTGCCTCAGTACCAACGGTCCAGCCGTAGAAGGGTCAAGCCAACGTCTCACATGTGGCACGCCGTACTGCCCCAAACCCGAAGGTTCAAAGGGCAGTTCAAGACGGTCACATAATCGAGTTAAGGTTTGTTGTCTTCTAGAGGGTCCATCGCGTTACATGCACTACTTAGAACGTCGTTAAACCACGGAAAAATCCAATACTTGGAAATTTCCCGACAGGGGAAAAATTGGGTATTTATATCCGGTCGAACTTTTTAACATATTCTAAAATTATCCGGAAAGCCACACAGACAAAATTTGATAATCCGATCGAACATTCGAATCCCCAAAACAACCCAGAAAATTCAACTCTTGAAAAAATATTAAAAATTCCCAGGAAAACCAGCACTGCAAATTTTGAATTACTGTGCAAAATTCGATGCCACATAAGACAAAACGGCCGCGGAACCGCCGCACGAGCAATGCTCGTGCCGCGGAACCGCGGCGCATTGATGGAATTAGGCACACAAATTTTACAGAAACCCTTAGAATTTCCTGTTGATTTTTTTGCATATTTTTAATATCGAAAAACTCCAGATTTTGGAAAAAGTCCAGAGAGCATGTTTGTGTTAGGGTTTCGGGTTCGTTCGGGTTTCAAACTTCGTCTACGCATCGCCTAAGGCGCTAGCTAGGCTCTGATACCACTGTAGGGCTCCTAGGCACACTAAGGAGGTCTCACATGGCATCAACCATGCCAATTTCAAATTTTACAAGTGCCGAGAAACCCTAATACGGATCGTTAACTAGATTTTTAGGCGACCAAAGCAACTAGTTTACAACTAAACTAAAAGAACGGAAATACAACCTTTGTAGATTCATTTCTCCACCTCCATAGCTCCATGATGAAGTCCTCTCCGCTGTCCAAATCGAACCTTGGGCTCTAGCGTCGGCTTCATCGGAGAAAAAGCGAGCTAGGTCATCGACGACGATGCCGAAGATGATCTACGTCGAGGTATCGCTAGATCAAGCTCCAACTTCACCAAGTCATGAAACTTGTGAAGAAAACACACTCTACTACTTGGCAAGAGGTAGAGGATGAAGAAATAGGAAGTGGGTTCACTTTAGAATTGGATTTCTCACTCTTTTCATCAAGTTGCCATTGATGAGGCAAGCTTTTTTTTTAAGAAGAAGATGAAGAAGAAGAAGATAATATTATGATAAGATATTAAAATGAAAAGGAAAATCAATACTTATCATAATACTAACCTTAGTTTAGTGTAGAGAATAGACCATGGTTAGATATGATGGTTAGGGTTAAGCAAGAGACAAGAATGGTGGACTAGGTCAAAGATTCAAGAAGCTTCAACTAAACTACAAAAGAAGCCACCATTCTTTCTCTTTATGCTTATCATTTTCAAAATGAATAACTAAATAAGATAAATGAAAAAGAAAACAAAACCCTAACCATTCATATAACTATGGTTTAGTCTTTACACAAACCCAAATTAGCATGCATCATCAAACATGATACAAACTTGTGTACAAATGTATATCACATATACAATGTGCACAAAAAGTGAGAAAATCCATTTAAAATGAACCAATACTAGTTAATGCAAAGTAATATATCAAATATATAATTATGCATTAAATCATTAAATCAACACTTGATTTAACGATCCGGTCATATCGCATATAACCGACTAATATACAATGTATCGGCTTATCGAATCATTCCTCGATTCGATAACTAGGTTATATCGCATACAACCATTCGATACAATCATCGCGAGAATAGAATACGGTATCACATACACGCATTATTCTCGGTCCCGCACATATCTCATATGCGCTCCTATTTCGTTTCGCTTGAGCCCGGAAACCTCTGTGTAGGACTCTAAAGACTCGTCAATACGCTGGCAGCAGGTGATGATCATATCAAACACCCACAAGCCGCAAGCGGTCTGCTAAACGTAACGGCCACCCGGGTATTGAGCGATCAGAAGATCGACGAGCAAGACCGCTCACACTCCAGTGAATCCAACCAGTAACACTACCGTACAGTCCGGTCTGATCGTCTGATATGTCGCATATCTCGCCTAGGGATGGTAAACGTCAGACCCCAATAGCTCGATAAGTCGTGTCGATATGAGGTCTATAAAAGTTCGAGAAACTACTGGTAACACTTACCAGTAAATCTCAGCAACCCTGGCCAAGGATTTCCGGTTATAGCCAATCGAACACAGCGCAACATCAACTCCCTATACCGGGAGAGACGAATCCCCTCCTATCGCTCATTGCCTCCATGTGATTCGGGACTGTACCCAAAAACCACCATTTTGCACGCCCTCTTGGACGTGGTAAGATGGAAATCAAAGCACAGTGGGGACCATACAAGACTCTATGACGATCTCGGGTCAACAGACTACTCTGTACCAATGTCACCTGAGAACTGCCATCTGACATAAGGTATAATACCATCTGGGAGTTCTCGGCGAGTCCGTCCAGTGTACCCAGTCTCCACTGAGCACCCGTATATCATCTC
The DNA here is from genome assembly GCA_030015575.1 of Agapanthus africanus. Classification (NCBI taxonomy): domain Eukaryota; kingdom Viridiplantae; phylum Streptophyta; class Magnoliopsida; order Asparagales; family Amaryllidaceae; genus Agapanthus; species Agapanthus africanus. Next base: position 307,526,669 of record CM057337.1, read on the forward strand.
TGATGTCAAACACCAATGGATATGGGATCATCCATCGCCCATCTGTATGGGTCGAGAAGGTATACGCTAGTCTACTCTGGTATATCGATGCTCCGTCTCGATATACCCACGACTATGGATTTTGAAGGATGTACTTATGGACTACCATGTCCCCACTAGTATGATCTGCATCATAGTCCAGGTAGTCAAGTATACATCCTAAGGGCTTTACCAACATGTAACAGAGAGACAATCAGTGTACACGTTAAGGTAAAGATCAACCAGATAGCATACTATCATGTCGAGCAAGAAAGTCCTCCCTATATATGTCCCAGCATCCACTACAATATACATCCTATGTATAGCAATGGCCTCTAGGGCATACATATAACTAACAATAGTGATGCATGCGGTTCCATGTCTACACACGCCAGGAACGGTTCTTCCTACTTCATTACATTCACTGACGATCTCTCTAGATACGGGCATGTGTTCCTGTTGAAACACAAGTCTGAAGCTTTTGAGAAATTCAGAGAATATAAGCACGAAGTACAGAACCAAACGGGCAAAAGTATTAAGATCCTTCGATCTGATCGAGGAGGAGAATACTTGAGCAATGATTTTCTGGATTATCTAAAAGAGAATGGGATTCTCTCTCAGCTTACTCCTCCTTATACACCACAGTACAACGGTGTATCGGAACGGAGAAATCGGACCATATTAGATATGGTGCGCTCTATGATGAGCGAAGCTGAGTTACCTATTTCCTTCTGAGGGTATGCGCTTGAGATAGCCATATACATATTGAATCTAGTTCTGTCTAAATCTGTACCTACCACACCATATGAGATATGGAGTGGGAAGAGACCATATTTTAAACGAGTTAAGATATGGGGTTTTCCGGCCTATGTCAAAAGGCAAAATCCGGACAAACTCGAGGCACGATTAGTTCTTTGCAAATTTGTGGGATATCCAAAGAATTCTCAAGGATATTTTTTCTACCACGCTGAGGAACAAAAAGTGTTTGTTGCTCAACATGCCACCTTTTTGGAAAAGGAATTTCTTGCAAAAGAAATTAGTGGCAAAGAGGTAGAGCTGGAAGAGGTTCCATCACCACAAACTACAACTGATGATTTATTGGAACCAGAAGATTCAGTAGTACCCGACGAACCCCAGCCTCTCCACCGATCTAGTAGGGTTTCTCGTCCACCTGAGAGATACTACGGTTTTCTCATTGATGGTGGAAGTGAGGATTGCATCATGGAAGATGATGACCCGACTAGTTTCGAGCAGGCCATCACGAGTGGTGACTCTGTGAAATGGCTGGATGCAATGCGATCTGAGATGGAATCCATGTACACCAATAAAGTATGGATTTTGGAAAATGCTCCTGAAGGGGTAAAACTCATTGGGAGCAAGTGGATTTTTAAAAAGAAATTTGGTGTAGATGGAAAAGTTGAGACTTTCAAAGCTAGACTTGTAGCAAAGGGATTTCGTCAACGACCAGGTGTGGATTATGACGAAACCTTTTCTCCAGTGGCTATGCTTAAGTCCATCCGGATCTTACTTGCCATTGCTGCATACCATGACTACGAAATCTGGCAAATGGATGTTAAGACCGCCTTTCTAAATGGTGATTTAGAAGAGTGCGTGTACATGACTCAGCCAGAGGGCTTTATAGATAGTGGGAGAAGCGGAAAGGTGTGCAAGCTGCTTAAATCCATTTATGGGTTAAAGCAAGCATCGCGGAGTTGGAACATCTATTTTGATGTTGTAGTCAAAGAGTTTGACTTCATCAAAAACATAGATGAACCTTGTATCTATAAGAAGGTAGCAGAGAGTAAGGTTGTCTTCCTCGTATTGTACGTGGATGACATACTCTTGATAGGAAATGATATTCCTATGCTGCAATCAGTCAAGCTCTTCTTATCACAAAGATTCTCAATGAAAGATCTAGATGATGCCTCCTGCATATTGGGAATTAGGATCTATAGAGATAGATCCAAAAGGATACTGGGATTGTCCCAATCCAGGTACATTGACACCATATTAAAGAGGTTTAGTATGGAAGAATCCAAGTGTGGGAACCAACCAATGATATCTGGACTCACTCTTTCCAAAGAGATGTCTCCCAAGACTGATTTGGAGAGAGCTCGCATGCAAGGGATACCCTATGCATCGGCAGTAGGCTCTATCATGTATGTGATGCTATGTACCAGACCCGATGTAGCATACTCACTAAGTGTAGTGAGTCGGTATCAAGCAGATCCTGGAGAGAGTCACTGGACAGTTGTGAAGAACATTCTCAAGTACTTGCGAAGGCCTAGAGACATGTTCTTGGTGTATGGTAACGGAGAACTCCGGGTGGAGTCCTTTACCGATTCCAGCTTCCAAAGTGATAAGGACGACTCTAAGTCGCACTCGGGATTTGTCTTTACCCTCAATGGAGGGGCGGTATGTTGGAAGAGTTCCAAACAGGATACCGTTGCAGACTCGACGATGGAGGCTGAATACATCGCTGTCAACGATGCTGCCAAAGAGGCTGTCTGGATGAAGAAGTTCATTAGTGAACTTGGTGTGGTTCCATCCATTGAGCATCCAATACTTCTGTATTGCGATAACAATGGAGCTGTGGCTTTGGCCAAGGAACCCAGATCCCATCAGAAGTCTAGACATATTCTGAGGCGGTATCACCTGATCAGGGAGATAGTTGATCGCCGGGAGATCGAGGTCAGGAGAGTAGATACGAAGGACAACACTGCGGATCTACTCACGAAGGCCATTCCCCAGATACAGTTTGAGAGATTATTCGGGATGCTAGGTATGAGATACTACAGCAGCTGGCCTTAGTGCAAGTGGGAGATTGTTAGTTATGTATATGCCCTAGAGGCCATTGTTGTACATATGATGTATATTATGATGGATGCTTGGATATATACAGAGAGGACTTTCTTGCTCTTCATGATAGTATGCTATTTGGTTTCACTTTATCTTAACATGTTGACTTGTATTGGTTTACTGTCTTTCTCTCACATGTTGATAAAGCCCTTAGGATCTGTACTCGACTACTGGGATTATGATGAGATCATAGTAGTGGGGCCTCGGTAGTCGATGAATACATCCTATAAATGTTCCTAGTCGAGGGTATATCGAGACGGGGCATCGATACACCAGAGTAGACTAGCGTATACGCATCTTGACCCATATGATGGGCGATGGATGATCCCATATCCATCGGTGTTTGACATCAAGGATGGTGTACGGGTGCTCAGTGGAGACTGGGTACACTGGACGGACTCGCCGAGAACTCCCAGATAGTGATATACCACACGTCAGATGGCAGTTCTCCGGTGACACTGGTACAACGTAGTCTGTAGACCCGAGATCGTCATAGAGTCTTGTGTGATTCCCACCGTGCTTTGATTTCCACCTTACCATGTCCAAGAGGGCATGCAAAACGGTGGCTTTTGGGTACAGTCCCGAATCACATGGAGGCAATGAGCGATAGGAGGGGATTCGTCTCTTCCGGTATAGGGACTTGATGTTGTGCTGTGTTCGATTGGCTATAACTGGAAGTCATGTTCACACCATAATATTGTATTATTATATTCCCCATTCTTATTCTTTTTATAAATAAATAGGTGCTTTTGACGCATGTCTGCTACATATTACAGGTTACAGGTTCTTGGAGCGAAAACAGTGAAAACGATGAAAAGACGATGCAAAAGTGGACTTTGACCAACAAACAGAAGACTCTTGATCAAGCCTACATCAAAAATAAAATTCACAAAGTACAAGGCAATGCAAGGTCCAAGATTACAAAGTGAACGGTTAAAAGTCCACCACAATTATTCACTGGAGATCTGGAAGAAATAGAAAAGCCAAATTGAATAAAGACATGCTCATTTGTACATATTTTTGCATTTGCATACTTATTTAAAAACCCATAAAAATTGAAAAATTTCAAAAATTATAAAAATTATAGTATTCAATTTTGGCCATATTTGACTTGAGTTTGACAAATAGGTTAACCGGCTAGGAAAAACTAGATTTTAGACTTAGTAAATCAAAAACCCTAAAAATAACCTTCCTTAAAGTTTAACGGTAGAAAGTATATGTCTTTGTAGTTTATTTAGAAATAGGCAAATTTTGAGTTCATTTTTTGGGCTAAGTCGAAACGAAGGAAAAGTATTGATGTTCTTATTAGAGTATAAGTTTAAAAAATAATTCCTAGCTTAAGTCTAGATTCTGAAAATGTATACCCTACAAAATGCACAATCACGCACCTTGAAACTTGGAATAGTAGAAGAGACCTTGAAATGCTCTTGTCTAAAGTCCTTAGTACAATGAAAATAAAAGGAAAAAAAAGTGAATGAAGAAAAAAAAATGGACACTGGTTTTTGTGATTACTTAAGGCTGTAAAAATAAAAAAATATTTAGCGAGGGTGCTTCATCACCTAGTGCATTAGACCAACTGGTTTGGGAGTCACTGCTAAAGCCTTGGTGGTTGCAAGACTAGGAATTACGCTTTAATTTGCAAACACATCTTGTAATCGGTTGTTGGTACCTCAAGAAGTATTAACGGTAGCATGAAGGATGTGTAAGCAAAATTCATTTAAAAAATTCACCAATTAAGAAGTGCTTTGGACAACGGACAAGGGTATGATTGCTTGATTTGAATTTCCAAGTGTAGGGGTGATTTATACACATACGTGGGGGTATGTGATTGGGATTTAGATGAGAGAAAGGGATGAAAAATAGAACTTGTATCTTTAGTAGAGTTGATAAAAATTCCTGAGTGGAGATGAAACCCTAGAAAGAAAACTTAAGAAATGCCAAAAGCTAAGTAGGTCTGCAGAACATATATAATCTTAAGTTAAATGATGAGGAAGTGTGAAGAATATGGATGGATAATTTATGAGTCGACGATAATAGAATTTCTTATTGGAAAACTTAATTGGAGAATAATAGTCGAAAAGCCAAATTGATAGGATTTTGTGGGTAGTATCCGCTGAAAACCCTCAGGACACTCCTCCTACTAGGGACACCTAGAGGTTTAACGGCTTGTTGCACGTGCTCAGTGCAATCGCGTTTCCCTGCGAAAGTGTGGTTATGATTTTAGTGAATAAAAATAAGTTTGCTCGAGGACGAGCAAAAGATAAGTTTGGGGGTATTTGTTCACACCATAATACTGTATTATTATATTCCCCATTCTTATTCTTTTTATAAATAAACAGGTGCTTTTGACGCATGTCTGCTACATATTACAGGTTACAGGTTCTTGGAGCGAAAACAGTGAAAACGATGAAAATACGATGCAAAAGTGGACTTTGACCAACAAACAGAAGACTCTTGATCAAGCCTACATCAAAAATAAAATTCACAAAGTACAAGGCAATGCAAGGTCCAAGATTACAAAGTGAACGGTTAAAAGTCCACCGCAATTATTCACTGGAGATCTGGAAGAAATAGAAAAGCCAAATTGAATAAAGATCCAAAGAAATAAAAAGCCCAAGAAGCCCAGAATCAGTTCCAAAATTTCCAGACATAAAATTTTACCAAACCTTGGAAGTCTACTTTGACTAGGTCTTCCTAAGGATATTTTGGTAAATGTAGACATGCGAATCAATTGTAACCTACGGTTTCTATCTCCTATAAATAGAAGCCCAAATCATTGTATTCTTTTCATGCCTCCCTTCATTAATAAATTTCAGAATTCTTTTGGAGAGCATCAAGTTGTAAGTTCTTTATTTTCTGCCCTAGGTTAATTTTCTTTTCTTGCCCTAGATAAATTTAATTCCTTGCCCTAGTTAATCTTTTATTCTCTGCCCTAGATAAATGTATTTTAATTCCCTAATGAGTGAGTAGTCTCATCGCTTGTTGGGGTTAGGAATAGGGAAGGGTTTGAGAGATGAAGATCTCTCATCTCTTTTCTTTCCCAATCTATTATGAACATTATGACTCCATGCATACTTTCATCTTCCGCTCCTTACGGCACTCTATGTTCATATCAGATTTTTGCATTTTCATACCGCCCAATTTTTATCACATTGCATATCGGTAGGTACTCTTGAGCCGTTTTTGCTAGTCAATTGCAGGATACAGGTTCTCGGCTCTAAACGGTGAAATTCATGGAAAAACACGACAAAATCCGGGTTCCTGCCAACCACAGAAAAAACACGGGTCTCCACTCTTTATCCGTCTGTTGCCACACACCAGTTTAAGAGATAAAATGGCAAATCATTGTCATTTTCATGCACAAGGCTCAATGGCAACACAAGATCCAAGAAATTTACACGGAGCTCGAGGAAATCATGACAAAAAGATCCACATCAAATCACCTTTTGCTCAACAGAAATTCTGGAAAAATCGTGAAGAAAATCTGAGAAAACACATATACCAGAATAAAGGACATAGAAAACCAGGGAAGCACAAGAAAACCTAGACCCCAACTCACTTATACGGCCGCGGAACCGCGGCCAATAGGGGGTCTAGGCCGCGGTTCCGCGGCCATACTGGCGCCTCACTTGATGGGATTTCAGGGGTTGTTTGGTCTTTTCGTGTTGGTTCAGAATGTTGCCCTAGATTTCCATCTCCCTGCCTATAAATAGTCCAGAACCTTATGAGCCAAGGGTACTTAATCTTGTATTTTTTAGGGTTTAGAATACTTGTTCTTTTTCCTCTTCTCATCTCTTCTCCATTGAAAAACTTGTAGTGAGCTTTTGTGAGTGAAGAATGATGAATAAAGAAGTTCATTTTGCTATTATATTTGTCTTGCTTTTTTTATGTTAATCGCTTGTAATCGTTAATTGATAAGTAGTTGTTGTTATTTATTGTTGTTTCTTTCTTTTCTCTTTTTCTTTATCCTTAAAACAACCATGATGCTTACGCTTGATCCTTGCCAAGGTGAGGTCGCAAATAGCTAGTTGTTATCTTCTAATCTCTTTCTTTCTATCTTCCTCTTTGTTTTATTTTCTTTTCATTATGATGTGTGAGTAGTTTCCATACTTGTTAGGGTAGGATAAGGGAAGTTTGAGAGAAGGAAATCTCTCTCACTCTTTCCTTACCCAACATCTTAAATCAACTCCCGTTAATTGAACCACAATCCGCTCCCTACGGCACCCTATCCTACATGATAGTGGTGATTCCGTAGTGAGACCGGTTGTGGTTGAATTAATCGGAGGTTATGGCTAAGAACCAAGAACGGACGGACAAGCACCAAAAGGAAGAACTTAAGCGTTGGAAAGCCTAGCTTATACTCGCAAGTTCCTTCCTAGTCGTGCTAATCCCCGTTGTTGCCGATTACCGTAACACCGATATTAAGAGTGGCAACGAAAGAAGTGAGCGACTCCTAACTCAAACTAACCTAATCCTAACCCTAACAAGCTCTCTTTACATATCATTTTAACACTTAGATAATCACAAAAAAATCTGGAAAATTGGACTTAACTCGTTAGAGCACATAGAAAAAGATTCCCATCTCCCTGCGGACGACCCGTACTCAACCGGCTAGCTACAAGCGAAACCGTTTTGATTGCGGTAATTAACTAAACTTAAACACGCAGAATCTCTAACAATCACTTTACCCTCGAGATAGCGGTGATCCGTAGTATAAAAGACCGGAGTTGTAAGTTTTCCATGGAGGTTAGGGTAAAGGTTAAAAAAGAAAGGACAAGGATCTAGAGGAAGAAGCATCTTCCCAATCATCCTAATCCCCTTTATTAAAATTTACCATAACTCCTAATATGATATCTAAATTAAGGCATTGAAAAGAGGTGTAGATCTTTATTTACCAAACTTTACCTAAACCTAATCCTAGCAAGTTTCCTAATCCTAATAGAACACAACTTAGTTTTTAGATCTAATTAAAAGACCAAACACCATTTGGAATTAACTCGTAAGAGCGATTAGGAAATTCACAACATCCCTGTGGACCGACCCGTACTCACCGGCTAGCTACCAAGCGACGCCGTTCTTGATTGCGGTTATTAGATAGTTTTTGAGATCAATCAAGTCCCTGGCCAGGGCTGATATAGAGATATACTGGTAAGTGTTACCAGTAGTTTCTCGACCTGTTACGAGCCTCACATCGACACGACTTATCGGTTACTGGGGTCTAACGTATACCACCCCTAGACTTGATATGCGACATATCAGACGAACAGACCGGACTGTACGGGAGTGTTACTGATTGGATTCACAGGAGAACGGACAGGCTAGCTTGTTGATCTTCTGATTGCTCAATACCTGGGTGGCTGTTACGTTTAGCTGACCGCTTGCATCTTGTGGGTGTTTGATATGATCATCACCTGCTACCGGCGTATTGACGATTTTTTAGAGTCCTACACAGAGGTTTCTTGGCTCAGGCAAAACGGAGTAGAGGCACATATGTGATATGTGCAGGACCGAGGATAATGCGATATGAGATACCGTATTATATTCTCGCGATATTTAGATATGAACCGGGACATAGGATCAAGTGTTGATTCGATGAATCGGTACATAATATATTAGTCGGTTATATTCGATATAGACGGATCGTCGGATCAAGTGTTGATTCGATGATTTAATATATAATGATATATATGATATATTGTATTACATTATCTAATATTGGCTAACTTTATTTTTTCATTTTCTCATCGGGTTAATACATTGATATATATGCGATATATGTTAATTGTATTATTTTCTTTTGTTGCAAATATATAATATATATGTGATATATATTATTATGACATGATATGATTTATTATGAAACATGTTCAGGGATGATAAAAAGAGATTAGGGTTTGATTAGGGTTACCCTCTTCTTGATTATTCTAGAAGGATTCCCTTTTGTCTTGGTTAAGATATTATGGTTGATACTTATCCTTGACTCATACGTAACCTAACCAAACCCTAGCTCTAGTTTATTCTCTACAAAGGTTTAGCCTCTCATCCTTGACCATGGTTCCATAATCAATCATATACTCTTATTTACTATTCATCACAAAAGGATAATTCTCATTATTCTTCATCTTCTTCTCTCTTGAGTTTGAGAGAGAGCTCACTTGTGATTTCTTTTGTGATGAGTTCTTATGAGAAAATGATATAAAAAGAAAGCATAAATACTACTCCATCATTCTCATCTAATCTAGCCCTTTAGATTAGGTGTTCACCTCATTAGAGTGAGAAAGTTTGGGTTATAGCAACTTCGACGTAGATCATCGGAGAAGCGGAACACTTCAAGCTAGCATGGATCGTTCGAGTCGTGGAGCCTCTCTTGAGTCCGGAAGATCGTGGATCGCAGCGAAGGGACTTCTACTCGGAGCTTGTGAAGCGAAGGAGCGGACTACAAAGGTTGTAATCCCTCACACTTAGGTTTAAAGATGTTATCTTGCATATTAAACCCTAATAATCTAGCAAAAATCCCGGCTTTGGGTTGTTCGGCACATGTAAAATTTTATTCGGGCATGTTTGATGCTTTATGAACCTTCACAAGAGTGCCTAGGAACCCTACAATAGCCATTGATGTACGACACTAAAGATTGTATACAGATGATCATTAGGGTATGAGTTATACTGGACGGAATCGCCGAGAACAGCTAGTAGATACTATACCTACGTCAGATAGTTGTTCTCTGGTGACATGAATACAGAGTAGTCTGTTAATCTAAGATCGTCATTTGTCTTGTGTGAGTTCCCACTGTAATTTGATTACTGCCCTACCACGGCTCTACTGAGTCTTGCAAACAGATTTTAATTGGATACAGTCCCGAACCATATGGAGACAGTTAGCGGATCGGGGGATTCGTCTCTCCCGGTATACGGAGTCGCTATCACGCTGTGTACGGTTGGTTAATACCATAAGTTCCTGGACAGGGAAGATGAGATTTACTGAGGTCAGTAGTTTCAAAGTTGGTATTGAACTTGATATCGGATTGACTTATCGGGTTATTAGTGTTGGGTTTCGGTGCCCACGCGGCGGAAGCCGCGGCCGAGGCGGAAGCGAAAACAAAAACTTTTGCGAGCACCGAACGCCCGTAAAACCCAGGATACGGTATAATAATCTAAACTAGCTAACTTAAAATGCAATGGTAGAGGAACTACAACATTTATCGCGTGTCCACCCGATTGTGAAAGACCCCTCCAAGCTCGTAGCCGCCGGGATCGCGCTTGAGAATTGATCACCTTTACCAAAGACGATCCACCCGAGAGAAACCGGAGGAGGCTCTAACCGATGATCCAAGCTCGCTAGGTTTGGATGGCCGGTGATATAGGAATACTGCACTAAATTTTTCTCTTTTTTTATCTCAAGATCATGAGAGCAGGAGAAGGTAGAAGACGGAGAAGATGTTGAGCATGAAGCAACCATGGAGCATGAAGCTTATGTGTGGAATCAAGAAAAACATCATCAAAACTCTAATAATGATAAAAGAGAATGGCTACATATATTTCCTTTACAGTCATGCATCAAATAGTGCACACAACAAATGCAAGCCATTCCTCATCACCATGCTCATGCCACCTCATTTCCAATTTGTTTTTCTAAAAAGAAAAACAAATATGATGTGTCCTTCTTCTATAAGTATTCCCGTATAAATATGGAATACTTCACCTGGTATATGTATCGCTACATATATGCATATCCGTATAAAAATACGGATAGCACCAAATAGAGAAAATGAATAGTGAACAATAATACTAAAATATATGTATCAAAATACATACATAAATTATTAAATCAAAACCTGATTTAATAACCTGGCTTAATCCTAAGCCAGCCAGTATTATTATCACACCCAGCTTTCCATTGTACGGAGAAGGGGACGCGGTAAGACCCACTACGTATTTACTTAGAAGTAAACATGCTAAGCGTATCTAAGCAATATAAAGTAAATGTACACAAGAACATGACAATAGATGTAAATGAACAAAAACTTTAATTATTTATTATTCTTTTACAATACAACTGAAATGTAAATACATGAGTAGAAAGCAATGCCTAAACAATGGCATAACTGAAATGGAAATAGTATGTACAAGAATCTAAAGCTCTGGGTCAAATGCTAACTACTCCAAGTACTCCATACTGGGCTCGATCTCCAGTGAGTCCGATCCACCTGATAACATTCCAAAGAAAGAAGAAAAGGAATGTCGTCAACGAACAATCGCTTGGTATGTCCCAAAGACGAGTAGAGATAGAATAGACAGAATGAGAATATAACTAATAATGTTTTATTATAATATTAACGCAGTTGTTTGTAGCTTGGTACAAAAAATGCCAGTGTATACGAGAGGAGTCCAACTATTCCGGAGACTAAGGTATATGGAGCACAAGTAGCCGTTAAGCCACGGTACAACAGCAATGGATATTCAGATTATGTGTATTAAAGTGACCGTCTCGTGCCACTTCTAGCACATTCCGTACCAGTCTACCCCTTTAAAAACCCTGTGATATCTTTTTTATTGATTGTATTGTTTTTTTATATAGATGGATGACTTGCCGAAACCATGATATAAGATAAATGGAACGGATATAATAGATAGACATGTAGACGGAGTATATCTATGCTTCGGTTCAGTCGATATAGATTGATATAGATTGAATAAACAGATTCATGTTGAATTGTAGCTTTATACTTGAATCATATTCAAGTCAGATTGATTAGATTGAGACTCAGTCTGAGTCAGACACTTTGAAAAGAAATTTGGAGTCCTGAATTAGTTTTGATGTTATTGGTAGTTGGTGTACATGAACGGCAGGATTTGTGTCTTTTTCCAAGACAATTATCGTATTGATAACACCGTTTGATAGATTGTCTACCTTAGATAGGCAAGCACCCACTTTCTCCGGCTCCCTGAGGCTCAAGAGAATTGGTCCCGCTTAAACCTATATTTACTAGGGTCCTTATTGTAAATTTATATAACATGAGGGGGTTTTATGTAAAAATAGTTTTGATATAATTTCAAAATACACCTCAAGTATTTAGTTATCGTATTTAGTGTTTTCATAGATGTATATTTTATAAAAGTGAGATTTTCTAGTGAGTAGAACCTCGTTTTCATAGTATATGGTATTTTATTGAAATATTGGAATTGTTTTGTATTTGGATGGTAATTTCATATAATGGTGATTCCTTTGATTTAGAAAATATAGAATATTTGTATAATATATTTAAAATAGATCTTTTGATAATACTTATATATATTTATATAAAAATAAATTTAATTTATTTTCTAGAAATCTCATTTTATTAAAAATAGTATTAGAAATTCCATCGGAATTCGAATGCTCCTTGCGGAGGTCTGAATTCCCCTGTACTAGGCCCGAGGACGTGCGATAATCTGCACCATCACGAACGGGGTTGCCCAAAAGTTGGCTGTAGAGACGTAATTGTAAGGAATTAGATAATACACTTTTTAAAGAAATGGTTTTGCCGGTTTGATGGTATTTATTTGTAATGTCGTATTATCCCATAACTATATTTCCAAAATTTCATCGTGTTATGTCAAAGATATGTGTTGTGATGAGATAGGTCATTACCTCGTGAGTTATCTAAAGGTAATACAAGTATTATGTTGATTTGTGTCAAAAATAAATCATACGGTATTTTACCGTAAAAGTACGATTAAAGTTGCATAAATGATTTTTTTGAGATGAAACTTATTTTAATGTGTTTGTTAATTTTTGTTAAATATTATATGAGAGTATGCTATTTTATTGTTTAAGAAAAATAGAATTTTAAAGAAAAATCGAATCGGAAGTCGGATTAACTCCGCTTCTATTGGGTTTTAGAAATGAAAGTTTTTAGACTAGAAGATGAGAGGGGGAGAGGGGATTTATAGGTTAGGGAACAAGAGAAGAGAGAGAGGAAACTAAGGAAGATGTCTGGGCGTCGTTTCGTCGCCGGAATATTCTAAAAACTTCGCCGGAACTTCGCCTTTCGCTAACTCCACTTGCACACTATAAGATCTTGAGAATTTTTAAGAGTTTTGGCAGGGAATTTCCGAGTGATGAGGGGTGGAATATGGTGTGGTATTTATAGGGAAAAATTAGGGTTTAGAGGGTTAAAGAATGCATTAAAATTTGCATTAAAAATGCGATTAAAGGGTATTTTATTGTTCTCTGTATGAATGCAGAGTATTCAAACAACATGGAAGAAGTGGGGTAACTGAAAAGGTGCTCGGGTGAAAAGATAGAGGCCATTCCCTATAGGCGGCCTGGCGGTACTGGCCCAATCAAGAATGTCGCCGGTCGTTTTCCGGCGGTGGAGGGTGAGATTTGTGCCACGTGTCCCCGTCACCTCATATACCCTCGTGCACATGTTTATTTATTCAGTAACTTATCATATTACATGTAGTGCATGTGAAAACTCTTGGGCTTCTAAAAGATTAAAAAGAAAATTTAATAAAAAGATAATGTGGCTCGGGGGATTCGATCACAAAGCTACGTCACAGTAGTGCAAGGCTTTACCAATGTGCTACAAGTATTTTCTTGCTGTTCAAAAGAAAAACAAATACTTATAGTATACACAGGATTTGCAAATACCCCAATTGTACATTAAATTTTAAACAATTTGCTGTACATTGAAATTGGAGTTGTTACAGTCTACCCTCCTTACAAAAATTTCGTTCTCAAAATTTACAATTTATTTTAAGGATTAGGTTACAAATAAATGAGGGTATTTTGCACGCATCTCATCTTCCCTTTCCCACGTTGATTCTCCCGGTATGTCTTTTCTCCACATCACTCGAACCAAGTTGACTTCCTGTTCCGAAGTGACTTCACTTTTCTGTCTAGGATTTCAACAGGGTGTTGCTCACAGGATAAATCTGGCTGTACAGTGAGCTCGGAGCGATCAAGAATATGGCTGGGGTCACTCACATACTTTCTGAGTTGGGATATGTGGAACATATTGTGCACTCCTTCCAATGAAGGTGGAAGTGCCAAGCGACAAGCCACTTCACCGATTCGTTCGAATATGTCGAACGGTCCAATATACCTCGGACTAACTTTACCCCATCTTCCAAAACGAATCACTCCACGGTTCGGGGATATCTTCATAAATACATGATCTCCTGGTTGAATCCCCAAGTGACGGCGCTCTGCATCAGCCCAATGCTTCTGTCGATCTTGGGCTATGCGCATTCTTTCCTTGATAGTGCGTACTACATCGACAATTTCCACTATCATCTCAGGTCCAAGGAGTTCTCTATCTCCGATGTCGTCCCAACTTAATGGTGATCGACACTCCCTTCCATAGAGCGTTGCAAAGGGTGTCATTCTAATGCTTGCTTGGTAGATGTTATTATATGAAAACTCCACATGATGTAAGTGATCTTCCCACGATCCTCCGAAGTCTAGCATACACGCACTTAGCATATCCTCCAAGATCTGAATAGTTCTCTCAGACCGACCATCAGTTTATAGATGATAAGCTGTGCTGAAGTTCAGACTTATTCCCAATCTAGCTTGCAGACTCTGCCAAAATTGCGATCGGAATCTGGTGTCACTATCGGAGACAATGCAAACCGGTACTCCATGTAATCTCACGATTTCCTGCATGAGTTCATGGGTATCAGAGATAGTACATTATGAAGAGTTTAAATCTTACTTAGATTCTTACCTCTATGTACTTCTTTGCTAATGTCTCAGTAGATTGGCCAACTCGAAAAGGGATAAAGTGAGCCGACTTTGTGAGTCAATCCATAATAACCCATAACACATCGTTACCTTTCGTGCTGCGAGGAAGTGCGGTCACGAAATCCATTATGATGTGTTGCCACTTCCATTCTGGGATAGGTAACGGATGAAGTAATCCAGCAGTTCTGTGATATTCAGCCTTTACCTGCTGACACACCAAGCATTTAGTGACGCTTCTAGCTACTTCACGCTTCATTCCATTCGACCAGTCATTTTGACGCAGATCTTTGTACATCTTTGTACATCCAGGGTGTACTGAGTAGGGAGAGCTGTAAGCTTCTTTGATTAACTCATCCTGAACAGAACTTTTTGGTACATACAGTCTGCTGCCGTATCTCAAAGATCCGCCTTCATGGATGGAGTCTGTTCTAAGTCCATTCTATACTTGTTCTCTGATCTTTTGCAACTTAGCATCACTTGCTTGAGCTGTTTTGATCTGATTGACAATGGTAGATTGAACTTGTAAGTTCATCAAATAAGAAGCGTTATCTGGCACGACTACTTCAATCTCCATTTGATGCAAGTCTTGTTGAAGCTTCCACTGTGCGGTGAGATTCAATGCTAATGGTTGGCGACTAAGGGCATCAGGTACTACATTCACCTTCCCCGGATGATATTGTAGGTTGATGTCAAAGTCCGCCATGAGTTATAACCATCTTCTCTGCCGCTTATTCAACTCCTTCTGAGTAAACACATATTTTAGACTTTTGTGATCTGTATATATGTCCACTCGCTCACCAAGAAGATAATTGCACCAAATCTTGAGTGCAAAGATCACGGCTGCCAAGTCCAAATCATGCGTCGGATAATTGCGCTCATGAATCTTCAGCAGTCTTGATGCATAAGCTACAACTTTACCGTGCTGATGTAGAACACATCCTAATCCTTTACCGGATGCATCGCAATGCATTACAAAACCTCCAGTTTGGTCCGGTATAACAAAGATAGGCGCTGATGTCAATCTTGACTTGAGTTCTATGAAATCTCGTTCGCATGCTTCTGACCACACGAATTCTTCATCTTTACGTGCAAGCTTGGTCAGGGGTGTTGCGATTTTGGAAAATCCTTCAATGAATCTTCTGTAATATCCTACTAAATCCAAGAAGTTTTGAATGTCCTTCACTGACTTTGGTGTCGGCCATTCGTTCACTGCTGATACTTTTGCTGGATCTATAGAGATTCCTTCGCCCGATACAATATGTCCGAGAAATCCGACATGATCTAGCCAAAACTCACACTTGCTGTATTTGACATATAGTTGATGCTGTCGCAAAGTCCCCAGGACAATCCTCAAGTGTTCGGTGTGTTCTTTCCGACTCTTTGAATACACCAGGATGTCGTCGATGAAGATGACAACAAACCTGTATAGGTACTCTCGGAAAACTTGATTCATCAGGTTCATGAATATTGCTGGTGGGTTGGCCACTCCGAATAGCATTACGAGATATTTGTAATGTCCATAGCCAGTTCTGAATGTTGTTTTTTGAATATCAGCTTTCTTGACCTTCACATGATGATAACCCCAATGAAGATCTAACTTAGAGAAAACACAAGATCCACTTAGCTGATCGAATAAATCGCCCATGCGCGGTAGTGGATACTAGTTCTTTATCGTTACTTCGTTCAAGGCTCTATAATCAATGCACATTCAGTATGAACCTTCCTTCTTCTTCACGAGCAAAACTGGAGATCCCCAACTTGAAGTGCTGGGACGAATCCATCCTTTCTTTAATAATTCGTCCAACTGAGTTCGGATCTCCTTCAAACCTTCTGGACTTAGGAGATAAGGTGCTTTGATCACCAGTTGTGCTCCAGTACCTAAATCAATGCTGAATTCAAGAGCTCGATCTGGAGGCAAACCTGATATGTCTTCAGGAAATACATCATCGAACTCTCAAACTACCTCTGGCTTGACTTCTTCCGCCTGATGCGTAGCAATCACTACCTTCTTCGGCTTTGCCTTGTAGGTTCCTGGCTCCAGGGTACGATCTCCACTTTTGAAATAAAAGATTGGATGGTCTGGAATCTCGAACACTACCCTCCTTTGACGATAGTCGATGGTAGCATAGAAGGTTACTGGCCAATCCATACCCAGAACCACATCGAAGTTCGGTATGTCCAGTACCTTGAAGTCAGCATAGAATTCTCTGCAGCAGATGACCACTGGATACAGGTTGTATCCCATTGTTGCCTTTAGAACGCCGTTTCCTAAACTGACATTCTAGCTGGACACAAGCGGTTTGACTAGAATCGCATGAGTTCGGACAAACCGTTGCGACATAAAGCAATGAGATACTCCAGTATCGAAGAGTGCGAGTGTAGGTAGTGAGGCTACTAAGATTGTACTTAAGTTATGTGGGATATGTTTTAGGTATAATGAAAAGATATATAGGTACCGGTGGCTTCAGCTTCTTCCACAGTCATTGTGAAAGCCTATCGCATCGGTACATTCCTCCTTGCTGGGGGAGCGTTCCTATGCCCGTTCCTTTGTACTTGGGGTGCGTTCCTTTGAGCTTGATGGAACTTACGAGATGGAGGTGCAGTCGGTCCAATGTCACGACCCAAAGTT
Organism: Agapanthus africanus; assembly: GCA_030015575.1. Classification (NCBI taxonomy): domain Eukaryota; kingdom Viridiplantae; phylum Streptophyta; class Magnoliopsida; order Asparagales; family Amaryllidaceae; genus Agapanthus; species Agapanthus africanus. Next base: position 307,543,906 of record CM057337.1, read on the forward strand.
CGTCCCGTGACCGGCACTTAACCACGTACGTCTACAGGCATAACGCGACTAAGTAAGCCGAAACCCATAAATCAAAACCATTAAAAGTATTGAGTGTTAAAACATTTAATAGAAACATTTGTTAAAACGTTTAGAAAACCTTAAGTAATTTAGTAAAATTCTTTAAAGTTAAAGTTATTATCTTAAAAATTTTGGCAGCATTTCCTTTGTAAAAACTAGCCCCGAGATCGGGTATAAGACAATATATGAGTAAAATGATATACAATAAGAATAATGCATCCCAAACGGGAGCAATCACGCCCAACGGCGGAAACAATCACCACAATGATAATATACGACGTCGTAGCGAAGAATGAACAAATAAGTGAAGACAAGTATCATGAAAGATAAAACTGCATAAATAAAGTCGGCTCACAACGAGCTCGACACCAGAGTACAAAATAAAATACATCGTCCTCACAACTGATCTCTAAGTCAATACACGAAAAAGTAGATGGAGAGTACTAGATACAATAGTATATACAACTGGAAAATAAACAGATACCGCACAAAAACCCACCTATCAGCAAAAGGGCTCGCACGCCAACTGCAATGGTATTTGTACCAAAAGATGCAAGAAAACAGCCTGCCGTGACTACTCCGAGGGGCAACCTGCAAAAACTGTGGCACAACGGGGTGAGTTGCCAACTCGTGAATACTAGATAACATATAAAGGTAATCGCGAGTATGCACGTACTGCGATACTCTAACCTATGCCAACAGATAACATCTATATGATGAGCTAGATGAGTAATAATCATGCAATAAGTGCAATCTAATAACATCTCTATATGATGAGCAGGGTATGCAATAATCGTGCATAGAAAATGCAATCTAATAACATCTATATAGGATGAGCAGGGTATGCAATAATCGTGCATAGCAAATGTACTCTATCAGGTACTACAGATACATGATGGGATGTATAACACTGAATGATGAGCATGGGAATAAATAATATCTACACGGAATGTCAACGTGGAAAATAACCGGTGTCCATCAATAATCCAAATCCCAGTAAAACTCAGGCGCCGACACTCCAATCGGCCCTCAAATCCTGTAAATCTCATAGAATCAGGAGTGCCCAACATCGGCTCTCAAAATATCATACAATAATCGTGTCCAGCAACGACACGCAAATCCTCAAGTATCGGGCTCCGTCCGTCCGGATCGGCCCACAGGCTCCGTCTGCGGAATCGGCCCTCGGCCCCGGCAGTACGTGTCGTCCCGTATCCATCTATCGACTCTGGTCGGTGTCCTCCGGATAACCGCCAGGTCCAACCAATCACCGGTAGGTATTGTTAGTTATATGTATGCCCTAGAGGCCATTATTATACATAGGATGTATATTGTAGTGGATGCTTGGACATATATAGGGAGGACTTTCTTGCTCGACATGATAGTATGCTATCTGGTTACTCTTTACTTAACGTGTATACTGATTGTTTCTCTGTTACATGTTGGTAAAGCCCTTAGGATGTGTACTTAACTACCTGGACTATGATGCGGATCATACTAGTGGGGACATGGTAGTCCATAAGTACATCCTTCAAGGTCCCTAGTTGTGGGTGTATCGAGATGGGGCATCGATATACCAGAGTAGACTAGCATATGCCTTCTCGTCCCATACAGATGGGCGATGGATGATCCCATATCCATTGGTGTTTGACATCAGAGATGATATACGGGTGCTCAGTGGAGACTGGGTACACTGGACGGACTCACCGAGAACTCCCAGATGGTATTATACCTTACGTCAGATGGCAGTTCTCTGGTGACACTGGTACAGGTTAGTCTGTAGATCCGAGATCGTCATAGAGTCTTGTGTGATTCCCACTGTGCTTTGATTTCCACCTTACCACGTCCAAGAGGGCGTGCAAAACGGTGGTTTTTGGGTACAGTCCCGAGTCACATGGAGGCAATGAGCGATAGGAGGGGTTTCGTCTCTCCCGGTATTGGGGGTTGATGTTGCGCTATGCTTGATTGGCCATAACAGGGAAGTCCCTGACCAGGGCTGGTTTAAAGATATACTGGTAAGTGTTACCAGTAGTTTCTCGACCCGTTATGAGCCTCATATCGGCATGACTTATCGGTTATTGGGGTCTGACGTTTACCACCCCTAGACTTGATATGCGACATATCAGACGAGGAGATCGGACTGTACGGTAGTGCCACTGTCAGGCTTTTGCAGGAGTTGGAGCGGGCTTGCTTGCTGATCTTCTGATCGCTCAATACCCGGGTAGCCGTTACGTCCAGCTAGTACCGCTGACGGCTTGTGTATGTTTGATATGATCATCACCTACTGCCGGCGTATTGACGAGTCTTTAGAGTCCTACATAGAGGTTGTACTGGTTCAGGCAAAACGAGATAGGAGCGCATATGTGATATGTGCGGGACCGAGAATGATACAAGTATGTGATACCGTATTCTATTCTCACGATGGTTGTATCGATTGGTTGTATGCGATATAACCTAGTTATCGAATCAAGGATTGATTCGATAAGTCGATACATTGGATATTAGTCGGTTATATGCGATATGACCGGATCGTTAAATCAAGCGTTGATTTAATGATTTAATGTATAATTATATATTTGATATATTACTTTACATTAACTAGTATTGGTTCACTTAAGATTGATTTTCTCACTTGATGTGTACAAGTTGTATATGTGATATATTTTTTGCGCACAAGATTGTATCATGTTTGATGATACATGCAAACTTGGGTGTGTATGCTTTAAACCATAGTTTAGGTTAATGGTTAAGGTTTTATTTATTTATTTATTTATTTAATTTTGGAAAAACTAAATGGTGGCTTTTTGTTTCTTTGCTAGAAGCTTCATGAAGCATGCTAGCATCTTTGAAAAAGTCTTGCCATTTTGTTTTATCCTTAACCTAACCATCAACCTAAACCCTAGTTTATTCTCTACGTTTGTTAACTCACCCATGGTTGCAATATGATAAACATCACTTGATAATTCATTTTTGATTATTCTTATTCTTATTCTTTTCTCTTCTTCTTCTTCTTCATGAAGAAAAAGAAAAGCTTGCTAGAAAATTATCAAGTGATGAATCCAAGTGAGAAATCAAAATCTAAAGAGTACCCACTTCCTATCTCACCATCCTCTACTAGACTAGCACTTTAGATTAGGGTGTTTGCTTCACTAATTCTATGGTTAGTGAGGTAGAAGCTTGAGTCCGTATTCCCTCGACGTAGATCATCTTCGGCACCGAAGACTTCAAGCGATCCCGTTGCAATTTCCTCATGGAGCCGTCCGAGAGTCTGGGAGTTGGTTGATCGCAGCGAAAGGACGTCGTCACGGAGCTATGGAAGTGGAGGACCGGATCTACAAAGGTTGCAGTCCCTTCCCTTAGTGATAATTGTTGTCTACTAGCTTTATGATTCGCCTAATCTTTAGTTAACGATCTAGCTTAGGGTTGTTAAGCACCTAAAATTTTTTTAATCCGACATGGTCAATGCCTTGTAGAGCCTTCTTAGTGTGCCTAGTAACCCTACAGTGGTATCAGAGACTAGATAGAGCTTTAGGCGAAGAGTAGACGCAGTTAGAGATCCGATCGAACCACGAAACCCGATCAAAACCCTTCTCTGTACATTTTTTCAAACTGTGGACTTTTGTGAATTAAAAATGCGCAGAAAATTAAGCAAGAAAATCTAAGAATTACTGTGATGTACGGATCCCTAACTCAAAAATTTGACCGCGGAACCGCGGCCAAACCAAGGGTTTGGCGGCGGTTCCGCGGCCAAAATTGTGACTTAGTCCCTGGAATTTCATGTAATTATTCTTAGGTCCTTTCTTGTTAATTTTTTCTGATAATTTTTTAATTCCACTCAAGTGTTGAGTTTTCTAGGGTTGTATTGTGGACTCGTTGATTCGATCGGATAACTTAACTTCATTTATGTTTTTCCGGATATTTTAGAAACTGTTAAGAAGTTCGACTGGATATAAATACCCACTTTTTCCCCTGCCGGGAAATTTCCAAGTGTTGGATTTTTCCGTAGTTTAAGAATGTTCTAAGTAGTGCAAGTAACGCGATGGACCCTCTAGAAGACAACAAACCTTAACTCGATTATGTGACCGTCTTGAACTGCCCTTTGAACCTTAGGGTTTGGGGCAGTACGGCGTGCCACATGTAAGGCGTTGGCTTGACCCTTCTACAGCTGGACCGTTGGTACTATGGCATGAAATGGATGTTTTTAAACTTATTTCAAGTGTTGAAAACCATTCGGGAAAACTTGGGTGTTTGATTGTTCGATCGGAAAGTTTAACATTTTCTATTTATCTGGAATGCGATACAATATTTGGAATCCACAAGTAGTTATGAGATAACTGATATGAATGTTATAAACATAGCACTTTGGTCTCACTTGATCGGTTGCCACGGAATTTTGATGCGATCAAAAGTCCGTCGCAATCACGTAGCGTATGCGGATACTTGCCGGATAAACTTAATAGACAGCTACACCCCTTAGCCCCATCCAAGTGACTGTAGCAGAACTCCGTCGCCGAAAGCATCCGTTCGAGTGCTCGCGGTAGCGGTGTTCCGCCTTGGTGCACTTCGTCGACGGTATCGGGGGTGTGGCCGCCTACTAAAGTTTGCGACGAGCATTCGATCAGGATGTCGGGAATCTTGTTGAATTGCCCGACTTGATATTGAAAAGAGTTTTCGATAAAGAGACTAAAATCTGCGGTTTATAATAGTTAGGCATGCAATGTCTAAAGAATTCATTTGGTTAGGCATGCGATGTCTAAAGAGTTTGCGGATTCCAACTATTGTAGTTTTACACTTTCTTTTCTGTGACCGTAAGTGTAATATATGATATCGCCGGTTTCGTTGCTATATGTCAACGACAATTGGGATGCGCATATTTACTTACGTTGATGACATGTGATGTTATGTGTTGCTGGATATGTTATATTGGATCGTCGCGTTTTGAATAGCCGGGGTTTTTATGTGAGATGAGAGTTTTTATTTTCATTCATGTAAAATTTAATTGTATGTAATATTCTTTTATTGGGGCACTTCCGGGTTGAGGTTGATGTCACCACTTGTATATTATTTACTTTTCCACACTAGGATAGACCCAAGGAGGAGAGCATAAGTAACCGGGTTCTAGAGTCCAGTGGGAGACCAACTCGAGGAGTCGAGTCCGGGTCTCCTAACTCTAGAATTGGCAGGGTTGCTTGCCGCTCTCGTAGGAGTCTAGGGGTGTGGGTTTGGCTATTCATCGCGACCGTGGAATCCGTGTTTTATAGAGGCTCAAAATAAAACACGGACGTCCTAGTATATCCAATGTTTCATATGTTTCTTCTGCTGCGATATCTGTGATGTGATCATTTGATATGTTGTGATGGATACTGTATATAGTATATATGATATATTATATAGACGTTACTTATGTTTTGCACTCGCACTAGCCCTGCCCCGCTCTGTCGTTAGTTACCTAACCTAACGGTGCACGAGGGGACATCGAGGCGAATGCGGATGGCATAAGTGTACGTCGTATTTATCTGTGATGTTTAGGTGCTTAAATGATGGGACTTCATTAATATGATTAATGATAGAAAAAGAAACCTATGATGTTGTGGAATCGAATTTTCAAAAACAGATAGTTATAGTTCTTGCTTTGCATCGCGGTGTTCCTTATAGAACATCCTGCACCTTATTCGATGAGGAAAGGGCCGAGATCCCTTCACCGGGAGTGAGCCCTTTAGCAATAACTGGAAGATGCTACAACCCTCGGTTTATCTTTTGATTGCTTCTATAGTTCTTTCTTTGCATAGTGGTATATATGATATATCCTGCACCTCATTCGACAAGGAAAGGGCCGACGATCCCTTCACCGGGAGTGACCCCTTTAGCAAAACTAGAAAAGCCTAAAAACACTCCATTTTAAAATCATTTGATTCTACAACGATATCAAGTTCATTACGCAATAGGTTTTCAGAAAAACCTGTCGTAGCCCTCCATCATTTCAGATAAGACGTATATAGTATTCGTGCTATATTTGTTGGCTTTCGTCAAGGTGTAGTGTGCGGTAGCTATGTGCTGCTTATCTGCAGCATACGATGCGATTGGATTAGGGTAGTCGTACGGCTTTGTTGGCTTTCGTAAAGGGTCATGCGGGTGGGTTTAATTCAGTCAAGAAATGTACGGGTTGAACTTGACTAGCGGGCTATGGTTTGTCGGCTTTCGTCAAGGTCATAGCACGTTAGGGGCAAAATTATCGGGAATTTCAAGTGTTGAAATTTGCAATGAGATTGCATACCTTCTATGAGATAGTTGGATCCCGATACCCGCTGTGAGTAAGAGTTACTCCTGGGAGAATTTTACACATTACAATTAGCCGATCAAGTAGGTGTCTAGAAAGGTGTTAACGAGGTTACGCCTCTGGGAAAATGAGCTTTACTTTAATTAGGTCCGTGCGAAAGCACGGGACACCTCCCTCAAAGTACTGACACTGGCCTGGCTGAAAGATTGGCGAACTTGTAGCATGTAATTAATCTCGGCTAGTCTTTCCTTTTAGGGTTTGAAGGAAGATTTGATAAAAACAGTGGGAGCCATCCTGATTAGATAAAATAATAACCAATCTGATCTTGCAAGAGCATACGCAGAGTGTTTTCTTCTCTCTCTCTCTCTCCAGGTAGCGACCATATCACGCCTTAATCAAGATAATAATACGGATTATTAACCGAACCCGCTTGTTATACTAAGCTGGGGAACGTTGGACCCGCTCCAACTTATAATTGTTATAAGACAGAGCAGGAAATTGTGGAATACCAGATTTCCCGTGCCGCCCAAACGAAGAAAGTGCATGCTGATGCATCATCTTCGGGTGTGTTCAGTATCCTTTACGTCCTTGGTATGTGATACCGGATCAGGATCCCGCATATGTAATCTGTTACATGGGCTACAGATAGGTAAAGAACTGAGAACGGATGATAAATTTCATGAGACAGAAAACGGTGCAAGTGTTGCAGCCAAGTCTGTTGGTCACTGTCACCCTGTATTACCAATACATTGATTCTGAACAAATGCTATTAGATACCGAACCTGATATACAAAATCATATCAGTCTCTTTATTAGTAAAGAAATGATAAAATTTTGTTTTGTTGAATAATGTTTTGAACATTTCCTATTTCAAAAGTTGATCCGTTCAGGCACGTTATCTAAAAGCATTGAAGTTCTAAATCAAACTACAGTTCCTAGTATACAAAACACACACAAGAGGAAGAGTTCAGAAATGAACGAATCCTTCTTGAGGCATTGTAGACTAGGTCATATCAATGCGACCCGACTGGCTGAAGTTACATTTAGATGCATATTTAAATCAGTTTGAATTTAAATCTTGTGGAACTTGCCAGTCATGTCACAAAGATTAGATGACCATAGCTCTGTTTTGTGGAAACAGAGAAAGAGTTAGTAAACTCTTGGGACTGATACATGATGATGTACGTAAGGTCCCCTGTCTACACATGCCAAGACCGGTTCTTTGTACTTCATTACATTCTCTGATGATCTCTGTTCATCACAGAATTTTGTATATTTGTACCGCCCATTCTTGATCACATTGCATACAGGTAGGTGCTTTTTATCCGTATTTGCTGCATGTCTACAGATTACAGGTTTCCAGTCCAAGAGAGCACAAATCCAACAAAATCTCCACAGTTACGGCAAAATCCAGAACATCTGTCACAAACAGATAAAAGTCGGGTTCCAGCATCCGTCCAGTATCCGTCCCGTACCAGTTCAGAAGAGGGGACGAAAATAGTCGTCATTTGTGACTAAATCAAGATTTGAAGTCAAAGGAGGTAAAAGTCAAAAGAAAAGAAATGAAGAAATCTTGGATCAGAAATCTGAAGATCCTCTGGAGAAATTGATGCAGTTTAAAGTTTTCAAACATCAGGAAAAAAGTGACCAAGACCACAGAAATCAACCAGACAAAGTTTGGCCACCAACAAGCCGCGGATCCGCGGCCAAACCCCCACTATGGCCGCGGATCCGCGGTCGACACGTGTCCCCATCTGGTGGAATTTTGGGGTTATTTCTGTAAATGTGTATACGCTTGTGTTTTACTGCTAAACTCTCAGAATCAGGCCTATAAATAGCCCAGAGCAGAACCAAGAGTGGGTACTTAATTTCATGTGTAATTTTTGTATTAGATTTATTTAGTTTATAATAAAAGTCCATTTTCCTCCATCTTCCTCCATTAAAGCTTGTGAGAGGTTTTATTGAGTGTGAAGCATGCAAGAAGTGTTCTTTTTCTATATGTGTAATTTGTAATTCGGTTTCTTATGTTGCTTGTAATTTCGATTGTTAAACGTAGTTGTTGTTATTTATTAAAATTGTCGTTTTAATTTTCTTCCATTTTCTGTTTTCCTTACAACCATGATGCTTAGTGTGATCCTTGCCTAAGTGAGGTCCCGAATAGCTAGTTGTGATTTTCTACCTCAATTCTTATTACCCTCTTTCTTTGTTTAATTTAATCTAACTTTTCTAATGGGTGAGTAATTTCTCACTTGTTAGGGTAGGAAACGGAAAGTTTGAAAGACGGAAACCTCCCTCACTTTTCTCTTTTACATATATCTTGATTTGAACTCTTGTTAATTAATCCACAATCCGCTCCCTACGGCACCCTATTCTTCATAATAGCGGTGATACCCTAGTGAGACCGGTTGTGGTTGAATCAACTTGAGGTTGCGGCTAAGAGCCAAGAACGGACGGACAAGGACCAAAAAGAGGAAACGAAGTGTTGGAAAGCTTAGCTTATACTCGCAAGTTTTCTCTTAGTCGTGCTAATCCCCGTTGTTGCCGATTACCGTAACATCGATATTAAGAAGTGGCAAAAGAATCAAGTGAGCGATCCTCCTAACTCAAACCAACCAAATCCTACCCTTAACAAGTTCTCTTATCATTCATTTTCAATTAGCTAATCTCAAACAAACCCAAACATATTTGGACTTAACTCGTCAAAACATTAAGAAAAAGACTCCCATCTCTCTGTGGATCGACCCGTACTCATCCGGCTAGCTGCAAAGCGAAACCGTCCTGATTGCGGTAATTAAACTAGAACACGCAGAAAGTCTGTCAATCAAATGGCGCCGTTGCCGGGGAGACGGTAGTTTATTTCTTTTTGTAATTTCGGGTTAATTTGTGAATATAAATATAACCAAAAACAAAACAAAAAAATATACTGTACAAAATCATCTTGTTATTCTTTGTGCAAGAGTGCAGGAAAAGGAGAACATCAAGATCAGTGCCAAAGTCGTGGGGAGTTAGACCCATATCTCGCGGCTACACCGCGGCGGATCAAGGCGAAAACCAAAAATCCTCTGTGAGTATCCCAACCCTCTTCTCAACTCCTCTGAACTCCACTGAACTGTGTTTTCTGCAGCATTCTTTGCACGAATTCTTTCCCCCTTCCAATAAACTGTTCTTGTGCAGGATTCTTTGCGCCACGCTTAAAAAAAAAAAAATGTTTGCAGTTGATTTGTTACCGCTTTGCATTCATTAATACGGACTTTAAGGGGCTTGAAACCAATTCAGATTGGGTGGGGATTTCATCACCCTTCCCAGGACCGCAAAAATCACAAAAAGCAAATGCACTGACCATTGTTAATTAAAAAATACTAGACTCAGCCCTAAGGACTTTGCGCTCATTAGGAGAAGTTAAACCGTGTTTAGAACCTTGCTTAACGGTATATTGTTTAAGGGGTGTCTAGGAAAGTGTTAACGGCGCAACCGCCAAAAGAGAAAGGGTTACATAATTAAGGAACTTCGCGAAAGCGTTGGAAAACCTACACTTATCTCTGCACTTACCTGGCCTCTTGATCAGTGTATCTTGAGCCTGTTTCTCTACACAGTTTTGCTTCGACAATCAAGTTTTGGAGCAGGTCTAGCAGACCTAGGTGACCCTAGATCTAGAAGTGATTGTGCATATCTTGTTTGTGATTGCTTAAAGCCGTAAATCTGTACATATCTCTGTAAGCTCTTTCTAAAAAAAAAGGAAAAAATCAAAAACTTTTATAAAAACTTGCCCTTTGTCGCCACATTCCATTTTTTTTTACTCCACCACCCATTGCCTTTCTCATTGACGTTTTCTTACCCTCACCTTCTTCGCTTTGACTATACTAAACTCGTTTAGTATATGTCCGCTTGGACTCGGGACACTAGCGCCCGCCTAGTCCGCGTTTCGTTAGTCGCCACCGACTGCGCGATCGACTCAGAAGTCGATACTCCATCACCAACCTCTTCTTCCGCGATGTCAGGATTTAATCCGAACATCCCTTTGACTACCCCTGGATTGGCTCCACCTCCTATGGAGACCAATAACCCACCACCACCGCCTGTTGTAGCGCCGCAGCGAATTGCGCTCCAGGATCGTTTCTATCCCACCCGTTCTGCACTTCCCACCTGCCTTTCTCTTCCACCGGCCAATGAGGATAATTTTGAAATTAAGCCCCACTTCATCAACATGCTTCCACGATTCCACGGGCTTGAATCTGAAGATGCCTATATCTTCATTAATAAATTTCAAAACGTGTGTGCCATGATGAAAACCACCCAACTGTCGGACGATGCTATACGTCTACGAGTCATTCTATTCACTCTATGCGATCTTGCGGAAAAATGGCTGTATAGCACCGCTTCCCACTCCATAACCAGTTGGGACGAGTTTGTTAAAGCGTTTCTCAAAAAGTTCTATCCAAATCATAAAACCGCAAGGATTCGCAATGAAATCAATCAATTCTCCCAGCTTCCTTCTGAACCCTTCTGGAAGTGCTTTGACCGGTACAAAGACCTTCTTGTTCAGTGTCCTCACCACGGTATAGAAAGATGGCAACTTTGCCAAACCTTATACGAGGGCCTGAACCCAGCAACCAAACAGTTGTTGGAAACCATTTGTCAGGGCCACTTCCTATCGAAATCTGATGAGGAAGCGTGGCAGTTTTTCGACGACCTTGCGGAGCAAACGCTACAGTGGGAGAGCACCAGACCGACTTCTTCATCTTCCTCTACATCCACTTCTACCGGTCAGTCTAGGGTAGGGATTCACCAACTTGACGTCTCTATTGTGATGAAAGCTGAAATGGCTGCAATAACGAGAAAGCTTGAAGCGATAGAGAGCAAATTTTCTTCTCCTGCTCCTAGCCCTGTTCTTCCCCTTCGTACCATCTGCGCTTGTTGTTCCGATCCCTCTCATTTAACCGAAGAGTGTCCTTACAATCCACCATCTCAGGGACAGGATCAGGTTAATGCTGCATTTCAGCAAAGACCGAGGAATGATCCATACTCTTCCACGTACAATCCCGGCTGGAGGAACCATCCCAATTTCGCCTGGAATCAGAATCAGAATCAATTCCAGGGAAACAATTTCCAGAGGCCCCCTCCGCCGCAGCAACAAGCGCAACAACAAACTCAACATCAATTTCAGCAGCCCTTCCAACCCCAACCTTTCCAAAATCAGACGAACAACTTTGCACCCAACAATTCTTTTCCACCAAACAATTTTGTTCCGTCAAACAACGATAAGGTTTCCTCGCTCGAACGAAGTCTGGAGGCGTTTGTTAAACAATCGACACAATCCACAGCAAACATCCAGTCTTCCATTCAGTCCTTAGTGCAACACACTGCCGCTCACGGGCAAAGCATCAAGACCATCGAGGCCCAGATTGCACAGCTGAATGCGGCCTTAAGCGAGCGAGAGAAGGGGAAGCTCCCGTCCCAGCCACTTCCAAATCCCGGTCACCCACATAATGCACATGTTGCTTTTGAACAACAGAACCATAATGTGAATGCCGTGACCACATTGAGATCAGGAAGGATTCTGCAAAACAACATTGGCACACAGATCAACGATGACACCCCGGCCGCTTCTTCTTCTTCTTCTCCTACTTCATCATCTTCTGAGCCTATTCTCCGTTCTTCACAAGGCTCTTCTTCCTCTTCTTCTGCTTTGAATGGACCCACTTCTCACTCCACGAAAACACCTGTTCTGGGATCCGTTCCAACTCCACAATCTCCTCCTCCAGCTTTAGACTCAACCAATTTTCAAAACGTCCCATTTCCAAACCGGTTGAGGTCTAATAAACAAAATCCACAAATGGAGAAGATTCTGGAGTTATTTAAGCAGGTTAACATTAACATTCCTCTTTTAGATGCAGTCCAACAAGTCCCATCTTACGCGAAAATCTTAAAGGACTTGTGCACGAAAAAGAGGAAGTCTCAGGTACCAAAGAAAGTTTTCTTGGCCAGTGCTGTGAGTGATGCCCTTACCCAATCTTTACCACAAAAACGGAAGGACCCTGGCTGTCCTACTATTTCTATTACCATTGGGGATAAGAACATCGACCGCGCACTATTAGATCTTGGTGCCAGTGTTAACCTGCTTCCGTACTCAGTATACGAGCAATTAGGCATAGGAGAGCTGAAACCTACGCACTGCACTCTCCAAATGGCCGACCGATCGATCACCCATCCAAGGGGTGAGCTAGAGGATGTGTTAATCAAAGTCGGGGACTTCATCTTCCCCGTTGACTTCATTGTATTAGACACACAACCTGTAGCTAACCCCAGGAATCAAATTCCTGTGATACTCGGTCGCCCATTCCTCGCAACCTCAAATGCTGTGATCAATTGTCGCAATGGTTCTATGAACTTATCTTTTGGAAATATGACAATTGAACTCAACATTTTTAGGTTGGGGAATCAGCCCTCTGAACCTAATGCTCATATACTAGACGTCTGCTCAATTCAGGAGATCACCTCAGAAGAGTGTGAATTCGAGGAGTTTCTGTTTGATCACGATAACTTTGATGCCACTAGTGCGTTCCTCTTCGAACCTGCTGCTGTTTCTGCGCTCGACAACGACTACGAGTGTTTCACGTTCTCGAACGATCTTAGCCGCTCAAAACCCGAGTTTGAATCCTTCGAATTTCCGGATGAGTCACATGAACCATCCAACTCGGTCGCTTACACTCGTTTTGAACCTTTGCTGGAGTCCTTTGAGTTCGAGACCTTTTCACCGATCTTGCCTTCAATCGTTTCACCTCCAACGCTCGAACTCAAGCCTTTGCCGTCTCACCTTAAGTACGCTTACTTGGGTGACAACGAGACCCTCCCTGTCATCATCTCGGCTTCTCTAGCTTCTGAGCAAGAGAAAGCCCTTCTTGCGGTCTTGCACAGCAATAGGCAAGCCTTTGGCTGGTCCATGGCGGACATCAAGGGGATTAGTCCCCTGATCGTTGAACATCACATTCATCTGATGGATGATGCCAAACCAGCCAGGGACCCACAAAGACGTCTCAACCCAGTCATGAAGGAGGCTGTGAAGAAGGAAATCGTAAAATGTCTGGATAGTGGAATCATTTACCCTATCTCTGATAGCCAGTGGGTTAGCCCCATTCACGTTGCCCCAAGAAATCAGGTATCACGGTCATAACCAATGAGGCAAACGAGTTAATCCCTACTCGCACCCAAACTGGGTGGCGAGTATGCATCGATTACAGAAAACTCAACGCCGCAACAAGGAAAGACCACTTTCCGCTACCTTTCATTGACCAGATGCTTGAACGATTGGCCGGATATGAGTACTACTGCTTTCTTGATGGCTACTCTGGCTATAATCAAATTCCCATCGCCGAAAAAGACCAGGACAAGACCACTTTCACTTGTCCTTTCGGCACGTTTGCATATCGTCGCATGCCCTTTGGGTTATGCAATGCACCCGCTACCTTCCAGCGGTGTATGATGGGAATCTTTTCAGACATGGTGGAAAAATTTCTGGAGATCTTCATGGACGATTTCTCCATCTTTGGCGATTCCTTCAATGAGTGTTTGCTGCATCTTGACGCAGTTCTTACCCGATGTAAGGACAAGAACCTCACTTTGAATTGGGAGAAATGCCACTTCATGGTGCGAGAAGGTATTGTCTTAGGACATATCATTTCGCAAAATGGCATAGAGGTTGACAAAGCAAAGATTGAGGTCATTTCCAATCTTCCTCCTCCCAGTTGCGTCAGAGACATCCGAGCCTTCCTTGGCGAGGCCGGTTTCTATAGACGGTTTATCAAGGACTTTAGCAAGATTGCTAGGCCCTTGACTCTTCTACTGGCCAAGGACATGTTAGTTATATGTATGCCCTAGAGGCCATTACTATACATAGGATGTATATTGTAGTGGATGCTGGGACATATATAGGGAGGACTTTCTTGCTCGACATGATAGTATGCTATCTGGTTGAACTTTACCTTAACGTGTACACTGATTGTCTCTCTGTTACATGTTGGTAAAGCCCTTAGGATGTGTGCTTGACTACCTGGACTATGATGCGGATCATACTAGTGGGGACATGGTAGTCCATAAGTACATCCTTCAAAGTCCCTAGTCGTGGGTGTATCGAGACGGGGCATCGATATACCAGAGTAGACTAGCGTATACCTTCTCGACCCATACAGATGGGCGATGGATGATCCCATATCCATTGGTGTTTGACATCAGAGATGATATACGGGTGCTCAGTAGGGACTGGGTACACTGGACGGACTCGCCGAGAACTCCCAGATGGTATTATACCTCACGTCAGATGGCAGTTCTCTGGTGACACTGGTACAGAGTAGTCTGTTGACCCGAGATCGTCATAGAGTCTTGTGTGGTTCCCACTGTGCTTTGATTTCCATCTTACCACGTCCAAGAGGGCATGCAAAACGGTGGTTTTTGGGTACAGTCCCGAGTCACATGGAGGCAATGAGCGATAGGAGGGGATTCGTCTCTCCCGGTATAGGGAGTTGATGTTGCGCTGTGTTCGATTGGCTATAACAGGAAATCCCTGGCCAGGGTTGCTGAGATTTACTGGTAAGTGTTACCAGTAGTTTCTCGAATTGTTATAGACCTCGTATCGACACGACTTATCGAGCTATTGGGGTCTGACGTCTACCACCCCTAGGCGAGATATGCGACATATCAGACGATCAGACCGGACTGTACGGTAGTGTTACTGGTTGGATTCACTGGAGTGTGAGCGGGCTTGCTCGTCGATCTTCAGATCGCTCAATACCCGGGTGGCCGTTACGTTTGGCAGACCGCTTGCGGCTTGTGGATGTTTGATATGATCATCATCTGCTGCCGGCGTATTGACGAGTCTTTAGAGTCCTACACAGAGGTTTCCTGGCTCAAGCGAAACGAAATAGGAGCGCGTATGAGATATGTGCGGGACCGAGAATAATACCAGTATATGATACTGTATTCGATTCTCGCGATGTGACATTGATCGGTTATATCCGATATAGCCGGGTTATCGGATCAAGTGATGATTCGATAAGTTGTTACTAATGATACTAGTCGGTTATATGCGATATGACCGGATCGTTAAATCAAGTGTTGATTTAATGATTTAATGCATAATTATATATTTGATATATTACTTTGCATTAACTAGTATTGGTTCACTTTAAATGGATTTTCTCACTTGAAGTTCACAAGTTGTATATGTGATATACTTTTGTGCACTTGATTGTATCATGTTTGATGATACATGCTTTATGGTTAAGTGTAAAGAATTAAACCAAGGTTAAGTTGTTGATTAGGGTTTTACTTATTCATTTATCTTACAATTTATTTATTCATTTTGAATAAATTGAAAGATAAATGAATGGTGGCTTCTTTTGTTTTTAGTTGAAGCTTCATGAAGCTTTGACTTGATGACTTTTTTGTTCTCATCCTTAACCCTAACCATCAACCCAACCTTAGTCAACTCTCTACACTTAACTAAGGTAAAGATTATGATAAGTATTGTTTTATTTTTCTATTTTAAAATAACTTATCATATTCTTCATCTTCTTCTTCTTCTTCACTTCAAGAAAAAGCTTCACAAGCTTTAATGGCAAAGTGAGAATTAGAGTGAGAAATCCAATTCTAAAGTCTACCCACTTCCTATTTCTTCATCCTCTACCTCTTGCCAAGTAGTAGAGTGTATTTACTTCATAAGTTTCTTGACTTGGTGAAGTCGGAGCTTGATTTAGCGATGCCTCGACGTAGATCATCTTCGGCGTGGACATCGACGACCTAGCTCGCTTATTCTCCGATGAAGTCGACGCTAGAGCCCGGATTCTTTTTGGACAGCGGATAGGACTTCGTTGCGGAGCTATGGAGGTGGAGAACCAGATCTACAAAGGTTGTATTTCCGTATCTCTTAGTTAAGTGTTAACTAGTTTATGTTTTCGCCTAGATTTCTAGCAAACGATCCGTAGTCGGGTCTCTCGGCACCCGTAATTTTTGAAAATGGCATGTTCGATACCTTGTGAGACCTCATCGGGGTGCCTAGGAACCCTACAGTGGTATCAGAGCCTAGCTAGAGCCTTAGGCGAAGCGTAGACGGAATTTGAAGTCCGAACGACCCGAAAACCCAAACTCTAACATGCTCTCTGTCCTTTTTTCAAAAACTGGGATTTTTCCAAATTAAAAATTGCTAAAAAATTCAGCAGGGAAAAATAAGAATTATGATGCAAAAATATTTCCATGAACAGTATTTATTGCGGCGGAACCGCGGCAGAAGCCTAGCTTCTGCGGCGGTTCCGCGGCAATCTGGTGACGTCAGCCCTTAATGTTTGCATAGTAATTCCTGATAAATTATGCTGAGTTTTCTGGGAATTTTTAAAAAATTTCCAGAGTTGAATTTTCTGCAGTTGTTTTGGGGATTCGGTGTTTCGATCGGATTATCAAATTTTGTCTGTGTGGCTTTCCGGATAAATTTTAGAGTATGTTAAAAAGTTCGACCGGATATAAATACCCAACTTTTCCCCTGTAGGGAAATTTCCAAGTGTTGGATTTTCCGTAGTTTAACGACGTTCTAAGTAGTGCAAGTAACGCGATGGTCCCTCTAGAAGACAACAAACCTTAACTCGATTATGTGACCGTCTTGAACTGCCCTTTGAACCTTCGGGTTTGGGGCAGTACGGCGTGCCACATGTGAGGCGTTGGCTTGACCCTTCTACGGCTGGACCGTTGGTACTGAGGCACGAACTGAATGTTGTTAGACTTATTTCATGTGTTGATCTATATTGGGAAAACTTGGGTGTTCGACTGTTTGATCGAAAAGTTTAACATTTTCTGTTTATCCGGAATGGGATACAATAATTGGAATTCACAATAAGTTATGTGATAACTGAATGAATGTTATAAACGTAGCACTTTAGTCTCACTTGATCGGTTGCCACGGAATTTTGATGTGATCAAAAGTCCGTCGCAATCACGTAGCGTACGCGGATACTCGCCGGATAAACTTAATAGACAGCCTCACTCCATAGCCCCGACCAAGTGACTGTAGGAGAACCCCGTCGCCGAAAGCATCCGTTCGGGTGCTCGCGGTAGCAGTGTTCCGCCTTGGTGCACTTTGTCGACGGTATCAGGGGTGCAGCCGCCTACTAAAGTTTGCGACGAGCATTCGATCAGGATGTCGGGAATCTTGTTGAATTGCCCGACTTGATATTGAAAAGTGTTTTTGATGATGGGACTAAAATGCGGGGTTTATAATTGTTAGGCATGCGATGTCTAAGTAATTCATTTGGTCAGGCATGTGATGTCTGAAGTGATTGTGGATTCCAACTGTTGTAGTTTTACACTTTCTTTTCTGTGACCGTAAGTGTAATATGTGATATCGCCGGTTTCGCTGCTATATGTCAACGACAATTGGGATGCGCATATTTACTTACGTTGATGACATGTGATGTTATGTGTTGCTGGATATGTTATATTGGATCGTCGTGTTTGAATAGCCGGGGGTTTTTATGTGAGATGAGTGTTTTTCATTTTCATTCATGTAAAAACTTGTATGTAATATTCTTTTATTGGGGCACTTCCAGGTTGCGGAAGTAGTCACCGTTGATGTATATTATTTTCTTTTCCGCACTAGGATAGACCCAAGGAGGGGAGCACAAGTAACCGGGTTCTGGAGTCCAGTGGGAGACCAACTCGAGGAGTCGAGTCCGGGTCTCCTAACTCTAGAATTGGTAGGGTTGCTTGCCGCTCTCGTAGGGGTCTTGGGGTGTGGGTTTGGCTATTCATCACGACCGTGGAATCCGTGTTTTATACTGGCTCGTATTGAAAACACGGACGTCCTAGTATATCCAATATTTCATATGTTTCTTCTGCTGCGATATCTGTGATGTGATCATGTGATGTTCTATGATAGATACAGTATATAGTATATATGATATATTATATAGACGTTACTTATGTTTTACACCCGCGCTAGCCCTACCCTGCTCTGCCGTTAGTTACCTAACCTAACGGTGCACGAGGGGATATCGAGGCGAATGCGGATGGCATAAGTGTACGTCGTATTTATCTGTGATGTTTAGGTACTTAAATGATGGGACTTCATTAATATGATTAATGAAAGAAAAGAAACCTAAGATGTTGTAGAATCAAATTTCAAAATAAAACAGGTAGCTACAGTTCTTGCTTTGCACAGTGATATATATAATATATCCCGCACCTTATTCGATGAGGAAAGGACCGAGATCCCTTCACCGGGAGTGACTCCTTTAGCAATAACTGGCAGATGCTACACACTCGGTTTGTCTTTTGATTGCTTTTAAGTGTTTTTGCTTTGCACAGTGATATATATGATATATCCCGCACCTCATTCGACGAGGAAAGGACCGACGATCCCTTCACCGGGGGTGACTCCTTTAGCAAAACTAGAAAAGCCTCAAAAACATTCCATTTTTAAAATCATTTGATTCTACGACGATATCAAGTTCATTACGCAATAGGTTTTCAGAAAAACCTGTCGTAGCCCTCCGTCATTTCAGATAAGTACTAGTTAGTATTCGTGCTGCGGTTGTTTGGCATGCGTCAAGGCGTAGTGTACGGTAGCTAACTAGTGTTTATCTGCTAGCATATGATGCGATTGGATTAGGGTATTCGTACGGCGTTGTTTGGCATGCGTCAAGGGTCGTGCGGGTGGGTTTAATTCAATCAAGAAATGTACGGGTTGAACTTGACTAGCAGACTATGGGTTGTTTGGCATGCGTCAAGGTCATAGCGAGCTAGGGGAAAAATAAAATCGGGAATTTCAAGTGTTGAAATTTGCAATGAGATTGCATACCTTCTATGAGATAGTTGGATCCCGATACCCGCTGCGAGTAAGAGTTACTCCTGGGAGAGTTTTATACATTACAATTAGCCGATCAAGTAGGTGTCTAGAAAGGTGTCAACGGGGTTACGCCTCTGGGAAAACGAGGTTTACATTAATTAGGTTCGTGCGAAAGCACGGGGGACCTCCCTCAAAGTACCGACACTGGCCTGGCTGAAAGATTGGCGAACTTGTAGTGTGTAATTAATCCCGGCTAGTCTTTCCTTTTAGGGTTTGAAGGAAGATTTGATAAAAAGCAGTGGGAGCCATCCTGATTAGATAAAATAAAAACCAATCTATTCTTGCAAGAGCGCACGCTGAGTGTTTTCTTCTCTCTCTCTCCAGGTAGCGACCATATCACGCCTTAATCAAGATAATAATACGGAATATTGACCGAACCCGCTTGTTATAATGAGCTGGGGAACGTTGGTCCCGCTCCAACTTATAATTGTTATAAGACAGAGCAGAAAATTGAGGATTACCAGAATTCCCATGCCGCCCAAACGAAGAGAGTGCATGTTGATGCATCATCTTCGGGTGTGTTCGTTACACAGAACTGATTCTCTGTATCCTCTACGTCCTGGGTATGTGATACCAGATCAGGATCCCAGATATGTAATCTGTTACATAGGGCTACAGAAAGGTAGAGAACTGAGAACGGGTGATAAGTTTTATGAGACAGAAAACGGGGCAAGTGTTGCAGCCAAGTCTGTTGGTCACTGTCACCCTGTATTACCAATACATTGATTCTGAACGAATGTTATTAGATACCGAACCTGATATACAAAATCATATCAGTCTCTTTATCAATAAAGAAATGATAAAATTTTGTATTGATGGATAATGTTTTGAACATTTCCTATATCAAAAGTTGATCGGATCAGTCACGTTATCTAAAAGCGTTGATGTTCTAAATCAAACTACAGTTCTTTAGTATACTGAACACACACAAGAGGAAGAGTTCAGAAATGAACGAATCCTTCTTGAGGCATTGTAGACTAGGTCATATCAATGCGACCCGACTAGCTGAAGTTACATGAAGATGCATATTTAAATTAGTTTAAATCTACATCTTATGAAACTTGCCAGTCATGTCACAAAGATATAATGACACCAGCTCTGTTTATTGGAAACAGAGAAAGAGTTAGTGAACTCTTGGGACTAATACATGTTGATGTATGTAAGGTCCCCTGTCTACATATGCCAGGACCGGTTCTTTTTACTTCATTACGTTCTCTGATGATCTCTCAAGATTCAGACCTATGTTCCTGTTGAAACACAAGTCCGAACCTTTTGAGATATTCACAGAATATAAGTTAGAAGTAGAGAACCGATACGGGTATAAGTATTATGTCCTTTGATGTGATCAAGGAGGAGAATACTTGAGCACGGAAATCCTGGACTATTCTAAAGGAGAATGAGATTCTCTCTCGGCATTACTCCTCCGAATACACCATAGCACGATGGTATATCGGGACGGAGCAATCACACCCTATATGATAAGGTGTGCTCTATGATGAGTATTACTGAGTTACCTATTTCCTTTTTGGGTGTTATGCACTTGAGAAGCTGCATACCTATTGAATAGGGTTCGAATCAAATCAATTGCCTACCACTTCATATGTGATATGGAAAGGGAAGAGCCCATGTCTTAAGCTAGTTAAGATTTGGGGTTGTCCGGCCTATGTCTAAAAGCAAAATCCGGACAAGCTCAAGGCAAGGTCTGTTATGTAGAACTGGAAGTGTTCCAGCTATACAAACTACAGCAGATGATTTGGTACAACCAGAGGATTCAGTAGAAACCAACGAACCTCAGCCTCTCGGCCGATCTAGTAGGGTTCCTCACCCACCTGAGAGATACTTCGGTTTCTATATGAAAGTGGGAGCGAGGAATGCATCATGAGATGATGACCCAACTAGTTTCGAGCTGGCCATCAAGAGTGAGACTCTGTAAGAATGGCTGGATGTTTATCGATCTGAGATGGAATCCATATACACCAACAAAGTATGGACTTTGGTTGCTATATCTGAAGGGTTAAATCCCCATCAGGAGCAAGTATATCTTGAGAAGATTACTTGGTGTACATGGAAAAGTTGAGACTTTCAAAGCTAGACTTGTTAAAAGTTTGTATCATTGACCAGGTGTGGATAATGATGAAACCTTTTCAAGTAGCTATGCTTAAGTCCATCCAGATCCTACTTGTCACGGCTACATACCATGACTGCGATATCTGGTGGTTGGGTGTCTTGACTGCTTTTCTAAATGATGATTTAGAAGAGAGCGTCTATAAGTACACAGCCAGAGGGCTTCGTAGACAGTAGGAGCAGCGGAAACGTGTGCAAGATGCTTTATAGGATAGAGCAGGCATCGCGGAGTTGGAACATCTGTTTTGATGTATTAGTCAAAGAAGTTGACATCATCAAAATGGTAGATGAACCTTGTATAAACAAAAAGGTAGTAGGGAGTATGGTGGTGATCCTCGTAGAGTACGTGGATGACATACTCTTGATAAGAAAGAGTTTCCTATGCTACGCTCGGTCAATCTCCGGTTATCACAAGAATTCTCCAT
Source organism: Agapanthus africanus (assembly GCA_030015575.1). NCBI lineage: Eukaryota > Viridiplantae > Streptophyta > Magnoliopsida > Asparagales > Amaryllidaceae > Agapanthus > Agapanthus africanus. The sequence continues at coordinate 307,565,675 of CM057337.1, forward strand.
AATAGGATCAAAGTGATACCTCATAAATCCTGGATTTTGGATCTATGCGATAGATCTAAATGGATGTTAGAATACTCACTAGCTGTAGTGAGATCAAACGATCCTGGGGAGAATCACTGGAAGTGTTCCAGGGTGATAAAGACGACTAAATGTCAGTCACAGGCATTGTTTTTACCCTCAGTAAAGGGACGGTATGTTGGAAGAGTTCCAAACAAGATACCGTGACACTCTAGACGATAAAGGCTGGATACATCGCTACTTAAGATACTACCAAAGAGGCTGTTTGGGTGTATATTGGTTCATGAAATGAACTAGGTTCCTACCATTGTGAGACAATGGAGTTGTGGCTTATGCCAAGGAACGCCCGTCCCATCAGTGATCCAGACAAATTCTAAGGCAGTATCACCTGATCGTGGAGATGATTGATCTCCAGGGAGATCGAGGTTTAGAGAGTAGACTCAGAGGACAACACAGCGGATCCACTCACGAAGGCCTGATCCCAGAGAGAGACACTTTTGTGGGATGGTTGAGTATGAGATACTACAACCACTGCTATCAGATGGCCCTAGTGCAAGTGGGAGATTGTTAGTTATATGTATGCCCTATAGGCCATTACTATACATAGGATGTATATTGTAGTGGATGCTGGGACATATATAGGGAGGACTTTCTTGCTCGACATGATAGTATGCTATCTGGTTGAACTTTACCTTAACGTGTACACTGATTGTCTCTCTGTTACATGTTGGTAAAGCCCTTAGGATGTGTGCTTGACTACCTGGACTATGATGCGGATCATACTAGTGGGGACATGGTAGTCTATAAGTACATCCTTCAAAGTCCCTAGTCGTGGGTGTATCGAGACGGGGCATCGATATACCAGAGTAGACTAGCGTATACCTTCTCGACCCATACAGATGGGCGATGGATGATCCCATATCCATTGGTGTTTGACATCAGAGATGATATACGGGTGCTCAGTAGGGACTGGGTACACTGGACGGACTCGCCGAGAACTCCCAGATGGTATTATACCTCACGTCAGATGGCAGTTCTCTGGTGACACTGGTACAGAGTAGTCTGTTGACCCGAGATCGTCATAGAGTCTTGTGTGGTTCCCACTGTGCTTTGATTTCCATCTTACCACGTCCAAGAGGGCGTGCAAAATGGTGGTTTTTGGGTACAGTCCCGAGTCACATGGAGGCAATGAGCGATAGGAGGGGATTCGTCTCTCCCGGTATAGGGAGTTGATGTTGCGCTGTGTTCGATTGGCTATAACAGGAAATCCCTGGCCAGGGTTGCTGAGATTTACTGGTAAGTGTTACCAGTAGTTTCTCGAATTGTTATAGACCTCGTATCGACACGACTTATCGAGCTATTGGGGTCTGACGTCTACCACCCCTAGGCGAGATATGCGACATATCAGACGATCAGACCGGACTGTACGGTAGTGTTACTGGTTGGATTCACTGGAGTGTGAGCGGGCTTGCTCGTCGATCTTCAGATCGCTCAATACCCGGGTGGCCGTTACGTTTGGCAGACCGCTTGCGGCTTGTGGATGTTTGATATGATCATCATCTGCTGCCGGCGTATTGACGAGTCTTTAGAGTCCTACACAGAGGTTTCCTGGCTCAAGCGAAACGAAATAGGAGCGCATATGAGATATGTGCGGGACCGAGAATAATACCAGTATGTGATACTATATTCGATTCTCGCGATGTGACATTGATCGGTTATATCCGATATAGCCGGGTTATCGGATCAAGTGATGATTCGATAAGTTGTTACTAATGATACTAGTCGGTTATATGCGATATGACCGGATCGTTAAATCAAGTGTTGATTTAATGATTTAATGCATAATTATATATTTGATATATTACTTTGCATTAACTAGTATTGGTTCACTTTAAATGGATTTTCTCACTTGAAGTTCACAAGTTGTATATGTGATATACTTTTGTGCACTTGATTGTATCATGTTTGATGATACATGCTTTATGGTTAAGTGTAAAGAATTAAACCAAGGTTAAGTTGTTGATTAGGGTTTTACTTATTCATTTATCTTACAATTTATGTATTCATTTTGAATAAATTGAAAGATAAATGAATGGTGGCTTCTTTTGTTTTTAGTTGAAGCTTCATGAAGCTTTGACTTGATGACTTTTTTGTTCTCATCCTTAACCCTAACCATCAACCCAACCTTAGTCAACTCTCTACACTTAACTAAGGTAAAGATTATGATAAGTATTGTTTTATTTTTCTATTTTAAAATAACTTATCATATTCTTCATCTTCTTCTTCTTCTTCACTTCAAGAAAAAGCCTCACAAGCTTTAATGGCAAAGTGAGAATTAGAGTGAGAAATCCAATTCTAAAGTCTACCCACTTCCTATTTCTTCATCCTCTACCTCTTGCCAAGTAGTAGAGTGTGTTTACTTCACAAGTTTCTTGACTTGGTGAAGTCGGAGCTTGATTTAGCGATGCCTCAACGTAGATCATCTTCGGCGTGGACATCGACGACCTAGCTCGCTTATTCTCCGATGAAGTCGACGCTAGAGCCCGGATTCTTTTTGGACAGCGGATAAGACTTCGTTGCGGAGCTATGGAGGTGGAGAACCGGATCTACAAAGGTTGTATTTCCGTATCTCTTAGTTAAGTGTTAACTAGTTTATGTTTTCGCCTAGATTTCTAGCAAACGATCCGTAGTCGGGTCTCTCGGCACCCGTAATTTTTGAAAATGGCATGTTCGATGCCTTGTGAGACCTCATCGGGGTGCCTAGGAACCCTACAGGACACGCCATTCGACTTCAACTCGAGCTGTATGACTGCGTTCGAGTCATTGAAAAGCTCACTCACTTCTGCTCCCGTTCTTTCTTCACCTGACTGGACGCACCCATTTGAGATTATGTGCGATGCATCCGACTTTGCCATTGGAGCTGTCCTTGGACAACACATCGACAAGATGCCGCACGTGATCTATTATGCGAGCCGAACCCTGAACGATGCCCAACTCAATTATACAACAACTGAGAATGAATTCTTGGCTGTTGTATTTGCTTTAGAAAAGTTTAGGCCCTACCTCATCGGCTCTCCAGTCATTGTCTACACAGACCATTCTTCTCTGCGCCATCTTTTTGCGAAGAAAGATGCGAAATCTCGGCTAATACGTTGGATCCTCTTGCTTCAAGAGTTTGACCTTGTCATTAAGGACAAACGAGGATGTGAAAACGTAGTTGCCGACCATCTCTCACGACTTCCTTCTTCGCCTTCTCTTCCAATTCCGATAAACGACGTTTTCCCGGATGAACAGCTCTTGACGGTATCTTGCGAACCCTGGTTCGCAGATATTGTGAACTATTTGGCCACAGGGTTACTACCTACTGAATGGTCAAGTCAGGACAGACTTCGCTTCTTATCCCAAGTAAAACATTTTTACTGGGACGAACCCTATCTGTTCAAGTACTGTCCTGACCAGATTATTCGTCGGTGTGTTCCTGACAATGAATTCAAGAGTGTGCTGTCGTTTTGCCACGACCAAGCATGTGGCGGGCATTTTGGCCCCAGAAAGACAGCTGAGAAGATCTTGCAATGTGGTTTCTACTGGCCACAACTCTTCAAAGACGCTCATGACTATTGCAAGACTTGCTCCCGGTGCCAACACATGGGCCGGATATCCCGGAGGAACGAGATGCCACTCCAACCAATCTTGGTTGTGGAGATTTTCGATGTTTGGGGGATAGATTTCATGGGGCCGTTTCCCAGCTCTTTCGGGAACTTGTACATCCTTCTAGCTGTTGATTACGTCTCTAAATGGGTCGAGGCTGTGCCCAGCCAGACTAACGACAACAAAGTTGTCGTTAGGTTCCTTAAAGAAAACATTTTCTCCCGTTTTGGGCACCCCCGAGCAATCATTAGCGATAATGGAACTCATTTCTGCAATAAGACTTTCGAAGCCTTGATGCGGAAGTATTCCATTAATCATAAGCTATCCACGCCCTACCACCCCCAAACCAGTGGTCAAGCCGAAGTTTCAAATCGGCAGATCAAGCAGATATTGGAGAAGAAGGTTTCCAAGAACCGTAAGGATTGGTCATTAAAACTCACTGATGCCCTTTGGGCCTTCCGAACCGCTTATAAGACCAATCTTGGCATGTCTCCTTATCGGCTTGTATACGGAAAAGCTTGCCACCTTCCTGTCGAAATAGAGCATCGCGCATTTTGGGCGATAAAAGAGCTAAATTTGTCTTTAGAAGATGCGGGCAGCAATCGGAAGCTGCAACTGAACGAACTGAGCGAGCTTAGGGATGAGGCTTACGATAACGCGGTTGTCGTTAAGAATCGAACGAAGGTGTTTCATGATAAACACCTTGTGCGCAAAACCTTCGTACCTGGTCAGCAGGTACTGCTCTACGACACCCGGCTACACTTCCATCCAGGAAAGCTCAGATCTCGCTGGAAAGGGCCGTATTTTGTGCGGAATGTGTATCCGCATGGCGCTGTGGATTTGGAGAATCCAAAGGACGGTTCATTTTTCAAAGTGAACGGACATCGACTAAAACCGTACCTTAGCGCCGACCCAACAGAGGAGCTCCTGTTTTTACAGGAGCCGGTTTACCCTGCATAATCTTCCTCCCCCTACACCCGAACTTCGATAATCCAGCCAAAAACAGTGGAAACACTGTTTCAAATAAGTTTGGGGTATGTAAATACAATTTTGTTTTTGTGTGCCTAGAAAATTTCAAATAATAAATAAAAAAAAAACAAAAAAATAAATACAAATAAAAATTTACAAAAATAAAAATTTTCAGAAAAAATAAATATGTAAATATATATTTATAAATAATTTTTTTTCTCAATTGTCTATTTATAGGGGTTTAAGTGTAAATAACCAAAAAAAAACCCCTATAAATGCATCTCTTCCCATTCCAGACTTCCTCTCTGCACAAAAATAACCCCAATTCCAAACCCTAGCCGCCGACAGAATTTGCGCCGCCGATCAGCTTCCGCCGCCGCTGAACCGCCGCCGGAACCGCCTAGCCGCCGCGGAAGCGCCGCGCCCTAGCCATCTCACCCTATGGAATTTTTTCTAGAGGAGGTTTGCAATATTCTGACCCCTTTCTCATCTGTAAAATCTGAAATTTTGTTAATGGCTTCATATTTTCAATATGAGAGAAATTTTTCACAAGTGTTTGAACATAACGTGTATGGAAGCTATTTCGGCGACGAGATCCGGAAACGCGGATGGAATTATCTTTTGTATAACCATCCGAATGCATTCGCGCTTCCGGATCTAGTCGAACGATTCTATGATAACATGGAGGAGGGTAGTTTTCAAAAATACGGATTTATTCGTTTATTTTGGGGAGATCAAGAAATACGAATAGATAGGGACTTCATTCATGAAGTCACGTTGATTCCGCGAATACCCGCCCATGACCAACCCCTCCAGTTTGAGGATTACACCCCGTTGATGGGAAACGATTGTTATAGGGAGCCACGAAAAAGGATTCAGGCACGTACACTTTACGCGAATGTGCTGACTGTGTGCCGATGGGCACAAAATAACATCTTTGGCAGCTCACACAACACGACATTTTTCACACCCTCACTACACATCGTGCACACATTAATGACCAAAAACCCAAGTTATGACATGTGCACGGTGTTACTTCAGTCGATTGATGCTGGCAAAGGTTCAGCCAACCATCCGTGCCCTATGTTGGTGACACAACTGTGTCGCCGTTTCATCCCTTCTGACGAGTTTGCAATACACATGCATGCTGGCACACCCATTCGACCAGTTCTTGAGGTTGTTTCGACATCCTACACTAGACTTCATGATATATGGTCGCGCACCGAGCCGGCCGAGCATGTAATGGCCAAAACATCCAGCTCGAGCTCCACAGCAAGCGATGAAGAGCTTACCCCCGCTGCGCAAGCGCGCCTACTTAGACGAACACAAAGGGGGGTAGAAAGAATGATGCGAATGATGACAAACTTCGATCAGAGACTGACAAACTTAGAACAAGGAATGGCCACCCTATTGGCACGAGAGGAAAGATCGAGGTCGAGATCCAGAGCCCCTAGGGCAGATGCTGGTTAACCAGGGACGAGTGACGCAGCGTCTAGGAGACGACGCAGGGGACAGTGAGGACACTGCAATCAACAAGTTTGGGGGAGGGATTAGATTGTAAATAGTTATCCTTGCATTGCATCTGCATGTTTTATTTATCTTTTATGTAAATATTTGTTTTTACTTTGCATGTTTAAATTCTGCACGCTGTAAATATTTATTTATCTTTTCTGCACTGCATTTTTAATAAAAAATTGAAAAAATAAAAAAAATTGAAAAATACAAAAAAGAAAAAAAAATTAAAAAACTTGAAAATAAAAACAAAAATTTTAAAAGAAAAAAAACAAAAATATTTATTGACCGTTTCTGACTCAAGTCTAATATGACAGTTGACTAGTTAGAAACTACTAGATCTTAAACTTAGTTAATTATGAACCCTAAAAATAACCTTCCTTGAAATATAACTATAGAAAATATACGCTCCAGCGGTTTGTTTTGAAATAAGTAAATTTTGAGTCTAGTTCTTAGGCGAAGTCAAAATGAGGGAAAATTATTGAAGCTCTATTCGAAGAATAATTCTGAAAAATAATTCTAAATCTTAAGTCCAAAATTTTGAAAGTATATACCCTACAAAATGCACATACACCACCTTGAAACTCGGAATAGTAGAGGATACCTAGAAATACTTTTGCCTGAAAGCCTAGTATGAAAGAAAAAACGGTATTTAAAGCTAAACACCAAAAGAGCATGTTGAAAAATATATCCGGTCTTGAAAAAGAAAAAAAAAGGAATGAAAAAGAAAAGAAAAATAGAATAAAGTCAAGACCTAGAAACTGCTATTTACGCTTTAAAGTTCACACATTCAGTAATCGGCCGTTAGTGCCTCAAGAAGCATTAATAGTCGCATGAAAGATGTATGAGCAAAACCGTCCATCATTAATAAAAAGAAGTAGTGCTAGGTATTAAGGCAAGGGTATTATAGCTTGAACTGAATTTCCAAGTGTAGGGGTGACAATTACACACACGTAGGGATATATAATCAGAGTTTGGAGGAAAGATAAGGAATGAAAAATAGGGTTTATTTCTTCAGTAGAGTGGATAAAAATTCCGGATTTGAGATTGCGCTTAAGAAGGAAAACTCGGGAGATGCTGAAAGCTTTATAAACTGGCTAGGCGTATATGATCTTAAGTTAAATAAAAAGGAAGTGTGAAGAATACGGGTTAATGATTTCTAAGTTAATGATAATAGAGTTTTTGGTTAGAATGCTGAAATAAAGGATTAGAGTCGACGGCCAATTGATCGGATTTTGTGGGTGTAATCCGCTGAAAACCCTCAGGAGACAACACTCCTCCTACTAGGGACACCTAGAGGTTTAACGGCTTGTTGCACATGCTCAGTGCAATCGCGTTCCCTGCGAAAATGAGGTTAGGAATTTTTGTGAATAAAATGGTTTTTGCTCGGGACGAGCAAAAGATAAGTTTGGGGGTATTTGTTCATCACAGAATTTTGTATATTTGTACCGCCCATTCTTGATCACATTGCATATAGGTAGGTGCTTTTTATCCGTATTTGCTGCATGTCTACAGATTACAGGTTTCCAGTCCAAGAGAGCACAAATCCGACAAAATCTCCACAGTTACGGCAAAATCCAGAACATCTGTCACAAACAGATAAAAGCCGGGTTCCAGCATCCGTCCAGTATCCGTCCCGTACCAGTTCAGAGAGGGGACGAAAATAGTCGTCATTTGTGACTAAATCAAGTTTTGAAGTCAAAGGAGGTAAAAGTCAAAAGAAAAGAAATGAAGAAATCTTGGATCAGAAATCTGAAGATCCTCTGGAGAAATTGATGCAGTTTAAAGTTTTCAAACATCAGGAAAAAAGTGACCAAGACCACAGAAATCAACCAGACAAAGTTTGGCCACCAACAAGCCGCGGATCCGCGGCCAAACCCCCACTATGGCCGCGGATCCGCGGTCGACACGTGTCCCCATCTGGTGGAATTTTGGGGTTATTTCTGTAAATGTGTATAGGCTTGTGTTTTACTGCTAAACTCTCAGAATCAGGCCTATAAATAGCCCAGAGCAGAACCAAGAGTGGGTACTTAATTTCATGTGTAATTTTTGTATTAGATTTATTTAGTTTATAATAAAAGTCCATTTTCCTCCATCTTCCTCCATTAAAGCTTGTGAGAGGTTTTATTGAGTGTGAAGCATGCAAGAAGTGTTCTTTTTCTATATGTGTAATTTGTAATTCGGTTTCTTATGTTGCTTGTAATTTCGATTGTTAAACGTAGTTGTTGTTATTTATTAAAATTGTCGTTTTAATTTTCTTCCATTTTCTGTTTTCCTTACAACCATGGTGCTTAGTGTGATCCTTGCCTAAGTGAGGTCCCGAATAGCTAGTTGTGATTTTCTACCTCAATTCTTATTACCATCTTTCTTTGTTTTATTTAATCTAACTTTTCTAATGGGTGAGTAATTTCTCACTTGTTAGGGTAGGAAACGGAAAGTTTGAAAGACGGAAACCTCCCTCACTTTTCTCTTTTACATATATCTTGATTTGAACTCTTGTTAATTAATCCACAATCCGCTCCCTACGGCATCCTATTCTTCATAATAGCGGTGATACCCTAGTGAGACCGGTTGTGGTTGAATCAACTTGAGGTTGCGGCTAAGAGCCAAGAACGGACGGACAAGGACCAAAAAGAGGAAACGAAGTGTTGGAAAGCTTAGCTTATACTCGCAAGTTTTCTCTTAGTCGTGCTAATCCCCGTTGTTGCCGATTACCGTAACATCGATATTAAGAAGTGTCAAAAGAATCAAGTGAGCGATCCTCCTAACTCAAACCAACCAAATCCTACCCTTAACAAGTTCTCTTATCATTCATTTTCAATTAGCTAATCTCAAACAAATCCAAACATATTTGGTCATAACTCGTCAAAACATTAAGAAAAAGACTCCCATCTCTCTATGGATCGACCCGTACTCATCCGGCTAGCTGCAAAGCGAAACCGTCCTGATTGCGGTAATTAAACTAGAACACGCAGAAAGTCTGTCAATCAAATGATTTTGTACAGTATATTTTTTTGTTTTTTATTAAAAATGCAGCGTGTTCTAGTTTAATTACCGCAATCAGGACGGTTTCGCTTTGCAGCTAGCCGGATGAGTACGGGTCGATCCACAGAGAGATGGGAGTCTTTTTCTTAATGTTTTGACGAGTTAAGTCCAAATATGTTTGGGTTTGTTTGAGATTAGCTAATTGAAAATGAATGATAAGAGAACTTGTTAAGGGTAGGATTTGGTTGGTTTGAGTTAGGAGGATCGCTTACTTGATTCTTTTGACACTTCTTAATATCGATGTTACGGTAATCGGCAACAACGGGGATTAGCACGACTAAGAGAAAACTTGCGAGTATAAGCTAAGCTTTCCAACACTTCGTTTCCTCTTTTTGGTCCTTGTCCGTCCGTTCTTGGCTCTTAGCCGCAACCTCAAGTTGATTCAACCACAACCGGTCTCACTAGGGTATCACCGCTATTATGAAGAATAGGGTGCCGTAGGGAGCGGATTGTGGATTAATTAACAAGAGTTCAAATCAAGATATATGTAAAAGAGAAAAGTGAGGGAGGTTTCCGTCTTTCAAACTTTCCGTTTCCTACCCTAACAAGTGAGAAATTACTCACCCATTAGAAAAGTTAGATTAAATAAAACAAAGAAAGAGGGTAATAAGAATTGAGGTAGAAAATCACAACTAGCTATTCGGAACCTCACTTAGGCAAGGATCACACTAAGCATCATGGTTGTAAGGAAAACAGAAAATGGAAGAAAATTAAAACGACAATTTTAATAAATAACAACAACTACGTTTAACAATCGAAATTAAAAGCAACATAAGAAACCGAATTACAAATTACACATATAGAAAAAGAACACTTCTTGCATGCTTCACACTCAATAAAACCTCTCACAAGCTTTAATGGAGGAAGATGGAGGAAAATGGACTTTTATTATAAACTAAATAAATCTAATACAAAAATTACACATGAAATTAAGTACCCACTCTTGGTTCTGCTCTGGGCTATTTATAGACCTGATTCTGAGAGTTTAGCAGTAAAACACAAGCCTATACACATTTACAGAAATAACCCCAAAATTCCACCAGATGGGGACACGTGTCGACCGCGGATCCGCGGCCATAGTGGGGGTTTGGCCGCGGATCCGCGGCTTGTTGGTGGCCAAACTTTGTCTGGTTGATTTCTGTGGTCTTGGTCACTTTTTTCCTGATGTTTAAAAACTTTAAACTGCATCAATTTCTCCAGAGGATCTTCAGATTTCTGATCCAAGATTTCTTCATTTCTTTTCTTTTGACTTTTACCTCCTTTGACTTCAAATCTTGATTTAGTCACAAATGACGACTATTTTCGTCCCCTCTTCTGAACTGGTACGGGACGGATACTGGACGGATGCTGGAACCCGGTTTTTATCTGTTTGTGACAGATGTTCTGGATTTTGCTGTAACTGTGGAGATTTTGTCGGATTTGTGCTCTCTTGGACTGGAAACCAGTAATCTGTAGACATGCAGCAAATACGGATAAAAAGCACCTACCTATATGCAATGTGATCAAGAATGGGCGGTACAAATATACAAAATTCTGTGATGAACAATCTCTCAAGATTCAGTTACATGTTCCTGCTGAAACATAAGTCTGAAACTTTTGAGATATTCACAGAATATAAGTTAGAAGTAGAGAACCAAAATTACGGGTATAAGTATTATGTCCTATGATGAGATCAAGGAGGAGAATACTTGTGCATAGAATTCCTAGACTATTCTAAAAGAGAATGAGATTCTCTCTCGGTGTTACTCCTCTGAATACACCACAGCACAATGGTGTATCAGGGCGGAGCAATCGCACCATATTAGATATGGTGTGCTCTATGATGAGTACTACTGAGTTACCTATTTCCTTTTGGGAGTTGTGCACTTGAGAAGCTGCATACCTATTGAATTAGATTCCAATCAAATCAGTGCCTACCACTCCATATAAGATATGGTATGGGAAGAGCCTATCTCTTAAGTAAGTTAAGATTTGGGATTGTCCGGCCTATGTCAAAAGCAAAATCCGGACAAGATCGAGGCAAGGTCAGTTCTGTAGAACTGGAAAGGTTCCAGCTATACAAAACTGCAGCTGATGATTTGACAGAACCAAAGGATTCAATAGTCCCCAATGAACCTCAGCCTCTCCGTCGATCTAGCAGGGTTCCTCATCCGCCTGAGAGATACTTTGGTTTCTCGATGACAGTGGGAGCGAGGAATGCATCATGAGATGATGACCCAACTAGTTTCGAGCTGGCCATCAGGAGTGGGACTCTGTAAGAATGGCTGGATGCTTAGCGATCTGAGATGGAATCCTTATACACCAACAAAGTATGGACTTTGGTTGCTTAATCTGAAGGGTTAAATCCCCATCAGGAGCAAGTATATCTTGAGAAGCTTACTTGGTGTACATGGAAAAGTTGAGACTTTCAAAGCTAGACTTGTTAAAGGTTTGCATCATAGACCAGTTGTGGCTAATGATTAAAACTTTTTCCAGGGGCCTATGCTTAAGTCCATCCAGATCCTACTTGCCGCGGCTACATACCATGACTACGATATCTGGTGGTTGGGTGTCATGACTGCTTTTCTAAAATGATGTTTTAGAAGAGAGCGTCTATAAGTACACAGCCAGAGGGCTTCGTAGACAGTGGGAGCAGCGGAAACGTGTACAAGATGTTTTATAGGATAAAGCAGGTATCGCGGAGTTGGAAGATCTGTTTTGATGTGGTAGTCAAAGAGTTTGACTTCATCAAAATGGTAGATGAACTTTGTATATACAAAAAGGTAGTAGGGAGTATGGTAGTGATCCTCGTAGAGTACGTGGATGACATACTCTTGATGGGGAAAGAGTTTCCTATGCTACGCTCGGTCAATCTCCGCCTATCACAAGGATTCTCCATATAGGATCAAAGTGATACCTCCTAAATCCTAAGTTTTGGATCTATGAGATAGATCTAACTGGATGTTAGGATTCTCACTAGTTGTAGTGAGATGGTATCAATTGATCCGGGGGAGAATCACTGGAAAGGTTCCAGGGTGATAAAGACGACTGAATGTCAGTCACATGCATTGTCTTTTCCCTCAGTGGAGGGACGGTATGTTGGAAGAGTTCCAAGCTAGATACCGTAACATACAAGACAATTAAAGGCAAGATACATCGTTACCAAAGATGCTACCAAATAGGCAGTCTGGATATTTGTATAAGTTCATGAGATGAACTTCGTTCCTACCATTGTGTGACAATGGAGTTGTGGCTTATGCCAGGGAACGCCCGTCCCATCAGTGATCCAGATATAATTCTTAGGCAATGTCACCTGATCATGGAGATGGTTGATCTCCAGGGGATCGAGGTTAGGAGAGTAGACTCAGAGGACAACACGGCGGATCCACTCACAAAGTCTTTTTCCCAGAGAGAGACTTTTATGGGATGGTTGAGTATGAAATACTACAACCACTGTTATCAGATGGCCCTAGTGCAAATGGGAGATTGTTAGTTATATGTATGCCCTAGAGGCCATTACTATACATAGCATGTATATTGTAGTGGATGCTTGGACATATATAGGGAGGACTTTCTTGCTCGACATGATAGTATGCTATCTGGTTACTCTTTACCTTAACGTGTATACTGATTGTCTCTATGTTACATGTTGGTAAAGCCCTTAGGATGTGTACTTAACTACCTGGACTATGATACGGATCATACTAGTGGGGACATGGTAGACTATAAGTACATCCTTCAAGGTCCCTAGCCGTGGGTGTATCGAGACGGGGCATCGATATACCAGAGTAGACTAGCGTATGCCTTCTCGACCCATACAGATGGGCGATGGATGATCCCATATTCATTGGTGTTTGACATCAGAGATGATATACGGGTGCTCAGTGGAGACTGGGTACACTGGACGGACTTGCCGAGAACTCCCAGATGGTATTATACCTTACGTCAGATGGCAGTTCTCTGGTGACACTGGTACAGGTTAGTCTGTAGATCCGAGATCTTCATAGAGTCTTGTGTGATTCCCACTGTGCTTTGATTTCCACCTTACCACGTCCAAGAGGGCGTGCAAAACGGTGGTTTTTGGGTACAGTCCCGAGTCCCATGGAGGCAATGAGCGATAGGAGGGGTTTCGTCTCTCCCGGTATTGGGGGTTGATGTTGCGCTATGCTCGATTGTCCATAACAGGGAAGTCCCTGGCCAGGGCTGGTTTAGAGATATACTGGTAAGTGTTACTAGTAGTTTCTCGACCCGTTATGAGCCTCATATCGGAATGACTTATCAGTTATCGGGGTCTGACGTTTACCACCCCTATACTTGATATGCGACATATCAGACGAGGAGACCGGACTGTACGGTAGTGCCACTGTCAGGCTTTTGCAGGAGTTGGAGCGGGCTTTCTTGCTGATCTTCTGATCGCTCAATACCCGGGTAGCCGTTACGTCCAGCTAGTACCGCTGACGGGTTGTGGGTGTTTGATATGATTATCACCTGCTGCCAGCGTATTGACGGGTCTTTAGAGTCCTACATAGAGGTTGTACTGGCTCAGGCAAAACGAGATAGAAGCGCATATGTGATATGTGCGGGACCGAGAATGATACAAGTATGTGATACCGTATTCTATTCTCGCGATGGTTGTATCGATTGGTTGTATACGATATAACCTAGTTATCGAATCAAGGATTGATTCGATAAGTCGATACATTCGATATTAGTCGGTTATATGCGATATGACCGGATCGTTAAATCAAGTGTTGATTTAATGATTTAATGTATAATTATATATTTGATATATTACTTTATATTAACTAGTATTGGTTCACTTAAGATTGATTTTCTCACTTGTTGTGCACAAGTTGTATATGTGATATATTTTTTGCGCACAAGATTGTATCATGTTTGATGATATATGCAAACTTGGGTGTGTATGCTTTAAACCATAGTTTAGGTTAATGGTTAAGGTTTTATTTATTTATTTATTTATTTAATTTTGGAAAAACTAAATGGTGGCTTTTTGTTTCTTTGCTAGAAGTTTCATGAAGCATGCTAGCATCTTTGAAAAATTCTTGCCATTTTGTTTTATCCTTAACCTAACCATCAACCTAAACCCTAGTTTATTCTGAACATGTGTTAACTCACCCATGGTTGCAATATGATAAACATCACTTGATAATTCATTTTTGATTATTCTTATTCTTATTCTTTTCTCTTCTTCTTCTTCTTCATGAAGAAAAAGAAAAGCTTGCTAGAAAATTATCAAGTGATGAATCCAAGTGAGAAATCAAAATCTAAAGAGTACCCACTTCCTATCTCACCATCCTCTACTAGACTAGCACTTTAGTTTAGGGTGTTTGCTTCACTAATTCTATGGTTAGTGAGGTAGAAGCTTGAGTCCGTATTCCCTCGACGTAGATCATCTTCGGCACCGAAGACTTCAAGCGATCCCGTTGCAATTTCCTCATGGAGCCGTCCGAGAGTCCGGGAGTGTTAGTTATGTATATGCCCTAGAGGCCATTGTTGTACATATGATGTATATTATAATGGATGCTTGGATATATATAGAGATGACTTTCTTGCTCGTCATGATAGTATGCTATTTGGTTTCACTTTTTCTTAACATGTTGACTTGTACTGGTTTACTGTTTTTCTCTCACATGTTGATAAAGCCCTTAGGATATGTACTCGACTACTGGGACTATGATGAGATTATACTAGTGGGGCTACGGTAGTCGATGAGTACATCCTATAACTGTTCCTAGTCGAGGGTATATCGAGACAGGGCATCGATACACCAGAGTAGACTAGCGTATACGCATCTTGACCCATATGATGGGCGATGGATGATCCCATATCCATCGGTGTTTGACATCAGAGATGGTGTACGAGTGCTCAGTGGAGACTGGGTACACTGGACGGACTCGCCGAGAACTCCCAGATGGTGATATACCACACGTCAGATGGCAGTTCTCCGGTGACACTGATACAGGGTAGTCTGTAGACCCGAGATCGTCATAGAGTCTTGTGTGATTCCCACTGTGCTTTAATTTCCACCTTACCACGTCCAAGAGGGCGTGCAAAACGGTGGCTTTTGGGTACAGTCCCGAATCACATGGAGGCAATGAGCGATAGGAGGGGATTCGTCTCTCCCGGTATAGGGAGTTGATGTTGTGCTGTGTTCGATTGGCTATAACTGGAAGTCCCTGGCCAAGGCTGATATAGAGATTTACTGGTAAGTGTTACTAGTAGTTTCTCGACCCGTTATGAGCCACACATCGACACGACTTATCGGTTACTGGGGTCAGACGTTTACCACCCCTAGACTTGATATGCGACATATCAGACGAACAGACCGGACTGTACGGGAGTGTTACTGATTGGATTCACAGGAGAACGCACATGCTAGCTTGTTGATCTTCTGCTAGCTCAATACCTGGGTGGCTGTTACGTTTAGCTGACCGCTTGCGGCTTGTGGGTGTTTGATATGATCATCACCTGCTACCCGCATATTGACGATTCTTTAGAGTCCTACACAGAGGTTTCTTGGCTCAGGCGAAATGGAGTAGAGGCACATATGCGATATGTGCAGAACCGAGGATAATGCGATATGAGATACCGTATTATATTCTCGCGATATTTAGATATGAACCGGGACATCAAATCAAGTGTTGATTCGATGAATCGGTACATGGTGTATTAGTCGGTTATATTCGATATAGCCGGATCGTCGGATCAAGTGTTGATTCGATGATTTAATGTATAATAATATATATGATATATTATTACATTATCTAATATTGGCTCGCTTTATTATTTCATTTTCTTACCGGATTAATACATTGATATATATGCGATATATGTTAATTGTATTATTTTCTTTTGTTGCAAATATATAATATATATGTGATATATATTATTGTGACATGATATGATTTGTTATTAAACATGTTTAAGGATGATTAAATGGGATTAGGGTTTGATTAGGGTTAGTTGCTTCATGCACATTCTAGAAGCTTTTTCTTTTGTCTTGGTTAAAATATTATGGTTGATAATATCTCATGACTCATTTCTAACCTAACCAAACCCTAACTCTAGTTCATTCTCTACAAACTCTTAGCTACTCATCCTTGACCATGGTTTATATATCAATCATATACATTTCTTTCTATTCATCATAAAAAGAATTATCATTTCCATTATCATCTTCTTCTCTCTTGATTTTGAGCTCACTAGAAATTCCATTTGTGATGATAAATTGTGAGAAAGTGAATTAAAAGGAAAGCATAAATACTACTCCCTCATCCTCATCTCATCTAGCCCATGAGATTAGTGTGTTCATCTCTTTAGAGTGAGAAAGCTTGAGTTATTGAAACTTCGACGTAGATCATTGGAGATTTGGAACACTTCAAGCTAGCATGGATCGTTCGAGTCGTGGAGCCTCTCTTGAGTCCGGGAGATCGTGGATCGCGGCAAAGGGACTTCTACTCGGAGCTTGTGAAGCGAAGGAGCCGACTACAAAGGTTGTAATCCCTCACACTTAGATAAAAAGATGTTATCTTGCATGCTAAACCCTAATAATCTAGCAAAGATCCCGGCTTTGGGTTGTTCGGCACATCTAAAATTTTATCCGGGCATATTTGATGCCTTATGGACCTTCACAAGGGTGCCTAGGAACCCTACAGGGAGTTGGTTGATCACAGGGAAGGGACGTTGTCACGGAGCTATGGAAGTGGAGGACCGGATATACAAAGGTTGTAGTCCCTTCCCTTAGTGATAATTGTTGTCTACTAGCTTTATGATTCGCCTAATCTCTAGTTAACGATCTAGCTTAGGGTTGTTAAGCACCTAAAAAAATTTTAATCCGGCATGGTCGATGCCTTGTAGAGCCTCCTTAGTGTGCCTAGTAACCCTACAGGTATTAGTCCCTCCGCCGAGTTAGTTATATGTATGCCCTAGAGGCCATTGCTGTACATACGATGTATATTGTAATGGATGCTTGGACATATATAGGGAAGACTTTCTTGCTCGACATGATAGTATGCTATCTGGTTGTACTTTAACTTTACATGTACTCTGATTGTCTCTATGTTACATGTTGATAAAGCCCTTAGGATATGTACTCGACTACTGGGACTATGATGAGATCATACTAGTGGGGCCACGGTAGTCGACGAGTATATCCTATAACTGTTCCTAGTCGAGGGTGTATCGAGACAGGGCATCGATACACCAGAGTAGACTAGCGTATACGCATCTTGACCCATATGATGGGCGATGGATGATCCCATATCCATCGGTGTTTGACATCAAGGATGGTGTACGGGTGCTCAGTGGAGACTGGGTACACTGGACGGACTCGCCGAGAACTCCCATATGGTATTATACCTCACGTCAGATGGCAGTTCTCCGGTGACACTGGCACAGAGTAGTCTGTTGATCCGAGATCGTCATAGAGTCTTGTGTGATTCCCACTGTGCTTTGATTTCCATCATACCACGTCCAAGAGGGCGTGCAAAAAGGTGGCTTTTGAGTACAGTCCCGAATCACATGGAGGCAATGAGCGATAGGAGGGGACTCGTCTCTCCGGTATAGGGAGTTGATGTTGTGCTGTGTTCGATTGGCTATAACCGGAAATCCCTGGCCAGGGTTGCTGAGATTTACTGGTAAGTGTTATCAGTAGTTTCTCGAACTGTTATAGACCTCATATCGACACGACTTATCGAGCTACTGGGGTCTGACGTTTACCACCCCTAGACGAGATATGCGACATATCAGACGACGAGACCGGACTGTACGGGAGTGTTACTGTTTGGATTCACAGGAGAATGTACAGGCTTGCTTGTTGATCTTCTGAGCGCTCAATACCTGGGTGGCTGTTACGTTTAGCTGACCGCTTGCAGCTTGTGGGTGTTTGATATGATCATCACCTACTGCCGGCATATTGACGATTCTTTAGAGTCCTACACAGAGGTTTCTTGGCTCAGGCAAAACGGAGTAGGGGCACATATGTGATATGTGCGGGACCGAGGATAATACGATATGAGATACCGTATTCTATTCTCGCGATATTTGATATCAGCCGGGTCATCGGATCAAGTGTTGATTCGATGAATCGGTACGGATAAATATTAGTCGGTTATATGCGATATAGCCGGATTGTCGGATCAAGGGTTGATTCGATAATTTAATGTATAATAATATATATGATATATTAAATTACATTAACTAATATTAGCTCACTAAAAGATTCTTTTTCTCACCGGATTAATACATTGATTTATATGCGATATATGTTAATTGTATTATTTTCTTTTGTTGCAAATATATAATATATATGTGATATATATTATTGTGACATGATATGATTTATTATAAAACATGTTTAAGGATGATAAAAAGGGATTAGGGTTTGATTAGGGTTAGCTCCTTCTTGTTCATTCTAGAAGGATTCTATTTTGTCATGATAAAGATATTTTGTTATGACTCATGCTTTGACCTAACCAAACCCTAACTCTAGTTTATTCTCTACATAGGTTTAGCCTCTCATCCTTGACCATGGTTTGATAATCAATCATATATTCTTGATTACTATTCATCACAAAAGGATAATTTTATTATTCTTCATCTTCTTTCTTCTTCTTTCTTCATGGAAAAAGCTTACTAGCTTTTTTCCAAGTGATGAATAAATGTGAGAAAAAGATAAATAAAGAGAGCAAAAATCCTACTTCATCATCCTCATCTTCCCTTGCCCTTTAGATGAGAGTGTTCACATCATTTCATGAGTGATAGCTTGTGTTAACGAAACTTCAAGGTAGATCATCTTTGTATCGAAGATCGGAAGCAAATGTTGCATCATTCTCTTCGTGAAGCCTCTCGAGAGTCCAGAACACGATGATCGCAGCGAAGGGACCTCAACATGGAGCTTAAGAAATGAAGGACCGGATCTACAAAGGTTGTAATCTCTCTCACTTAGCGTTAAGTGTTTAACATGTTAGTTTTCCCCTAAACTCTAGTTTAAAGATCCGTATTTGGGTTGTTCGGTACGGCTAAAATTTTAATCAGGCATGGTTGATGCCTCTAGACCCTTGTGCGCGTGCCTAGCAACCCTACAGTGGTATCAGAGCCAAGCTAGAGGTTTAGGCGAACTGTTAACAAAGTTAAAACCCCGATCGAACCCGATAACATCAATTTAACCCCCTCTCTGGACTTTTTTTAAAAACTGGGTTTTTCCAGAATTAAAAATATCTAAAAAATTCAGCAGGTAATTTTAAGAATTACGGAGCAAAATTGGTGACGTAAGCCGTACGGTCCGCCGCGGAACCGCGGCAGTAGGCTTCTTGTGCCGCGGATCCGCGGCCGTACAGTGTGCTTGTGCTGTCAATTTTGCATAGTAATATCCTTCTCTGTTGGTGATATTTTATGGGTATTTTTAATCTGACTCAAGTGTTGAGTATTCTGGGGTTTATTTTGTAATCGTCGATTCGATCGGGAATTTTTAATTCGTTATATGTTGTCCGGGTAATTTATAGAAACTGTTAAAAAGGTCGAACGGATATCAATAACTCACTTTTTCCCCAGTCGGAAATTTTTTCAAAAGTTGGATTTTTTCTCGAGTTTAAGAACGTTCTAAGTCATGCAAGTAACGCGGTGGACCCTCTAGAAGACGACAAATCTTAACTCGATTATGTGACCGTCTTGAACTGCCTTTTGAACCTTAGGGTTTGGGGCAGTACGGCGTGCCACATGTGAGGCATTGGCTTGACCCTTCTACGGCTGGACCATTGGTACTGTGGCATGTGATTGATGTTTTTAAACTGATTTCAAGTGTTGAGATATATTGGGGAAATCTTGGGTGTTTGATTATTCGATCGGAAAGTTTAACATTATCTATTTATCTCGAATGTGATACAATATTTGGAATCTACAAGTAGTTATGAGATAACTAATTTGAATGTTATAAATCTAGCACTTCAGTCTCAAATTGATCGGTTGCCACGGAATTTTGATGTGATCAAAATTCCGTCGCAATCACGCAGCGTACGCGGATACTCGCCGGGTAAACTTAATAGACAGCTACGCCCCATAGCCCCGACCAAGTGACTGTAGGAGAACCCCGTCGCCAAAAGCATCCATTCGGGTGCTTGCGGCAGCGGTGTTCCGCCTTAGTGCACTTTGTCGACGGAATCTGGGGGTGCGGCCGTCTACTAAAGTTTGCGACGAGCATTCGATCAGAATGTCGAGAATCTTGTTGAATTGCCCGACTTGATATTGAAAAGAGTTTTCGATAATGAGACTAAAATGCGGGGTTTATAATTGTTAGGCATGCGATGTCTAAGGAATTCATTTGGTTAGGCATGCGATGTCTAAAGAGGTTGCGGATTCCAACTGTTGTAGTTTTACACTTTCTTTTCTGTGACCGTAAGCGTAGTATGTGGTGTATCGCCGGCTTCGTTGCTATACATCAACGACAATCGGGATACGCATACTAGTTTACGTTGATGATATGAGATATTATGTGTTGTTGTGATATGTTATATTGGATCATCGCGTTCTGAATAGCCGGGGGTTGTTAGTTATATGTATGCCCTAGAGGCCATTACTGTACATAGGATGTATATTGTAGTGGATGCTGGGACATATATACGGAGGACTTTCTTGCTCGACATGATAGTATGCTATCTGGTTGCTCTTTACCTTAACGTGTATACTGATTGTCTCTCTGTTACATGTTGGTAAAGCCCTTAGGATGTGTACTTGACTACCTGGACTATGATGCAGATCATACTAGTGGGGACAGATAGTCTATAAGTACATCCTTCAAAGTCCCTAGTCGTGGGTGTATCGAGACGGGGCATCGATATACCAGAGTAGACTAGCGTATACCTTCTCGACCCATACAGATGGGCGATGGATGATCCCATATCCATTGGTATTTGACATCAGAGATGATATACGGGTGCTCAGTGGAGACTGGGTACACTGGACGGACTCGCCGAGAACTCCCAGATGGTATTATACCTTACGTCAGATGGCAGTTCTCTGGTGACACTGGTACAGAGTAGTCTGTTGACCCGAGATCGTCATAGAGTCTTGTGTGGTTCCCACTGTGCTTTGATTTCCACCTTACCACGTCCAAGAGGGCGTGCAAAACGGTAGTTTTTGGGTACAGTCCCGAATCACATGGAGGCAATGAGCGATACTGGTTGGATTCACTGGAGTGGGAGCGGGCTTGCTCGTCGATCTTCTGATCGCTCAATACCCGGGTGGCCGTTACGTTTAGCAGACCGCTTGCGGCTTGTGGGTGCTTGATATGATCATCACCTGCTGCCGGCGTATTGACGAGTCTTTAGAGTCCTACACAGAGGTTTTCTGGCTCAAGCGAAACGAAATAGGAGCGCATATGAGATATGTGCGGGACCGAGAATAATGCGTGTATGTGATACCGTATTCTATTCTCGCAATGATTGTATCGAATGGTTGTATGCGATATAACCTAGTTATCGAATCGAGGATTGATTCGATAAGCCGATACATTGGATATTAGTCGTTCACATGCGATATGACCGGATCGTTAAATCACGTGTTGATTTAATGATTTAATGCATAATTATATATTTGATATATTACTTTGCATTAACTAGTATTGGTTCACTTTAAATGGATTTTCTCACTCGCTTGTGCACATTGTATTTTCGATATAGTTTTGTGCACTTGATTGTATCATGTTTGATGATACATATTTCCTAGGGTTCTTGTGTAAAGATCAAACCATGGTTACATGATAATGGTTAGGGTTTTGCTTTTCATTTTCTTATTCATTTATTTACTTGTTTATTCATTTTGGAAATGATAAGAAAAGAATGGTGGCTTTATTTGTAGTTTAGTTGAAGCTTCATGAAACTTTGACCTAGTCCACCATTCTTGTCTCTTGCTTAACCCTAACCATCATATCTAACCATGGTCTATTCTCTACACTAAACTAGGGTTAGTATTATGATAAGTATTGTTTTTCCTTTTTATTTTAATTAACTTATCATAACACTTTCTTCTTCTTCTTCATCTTCTTCAATGAAGAAAGCTTCACTTCATCAATGGTGGATTGATGAAAAGTGTGAGAAATCCAATTCTAAAGTGAACCCACTTCCTGTTTCTTCATCCTCTACCTCTTGCCAAGAAGTATAGGGTGTTTCCTTCACAAGTTTTCATGGCTTGGTGAAGGTGGAGCTTGATCTAGCGATGCCTCGACGTAGATCATCTTCGGCACGTCGTCGATGACCTAGCCCGCTCTTTCTCCGATGAAGCCGATGCTAGAGCCCGGGATTTGATTTGGACAGCGGAGAGGACTTCATCACGGAGCCGTGGAGGTGGAGGACCGGATCTACAAAGGTTGTATTTCCGTATTCTTGTAGTTAAGTGTTAACTAGTTTGTTTTTCGCCTAAACATCTAGCCAACTATCCGTATTAGGGTTTCTCGGCACCGTTAAAAATTGAAATTGGCATGGTTGATGCCTTGTGAGACCTCTAGTGTGTGCCTAGGAACCCTACAGGGGTTTTGTGTGAGATGAGAGTTTTTTCTTTTTCATTCATGTAAAATTCATTTGTATGTAATATTCTTTTATTGGGGCACTTCCAGGTGGCGGATGATGTCATCGTTGTATATTATTTATTTTTCCGCATTAGGTAGACCCAAGGCGGGGAGCATAAGTAACCGGGTTCTAGGGTCCAGTGGGAGACCATCTCGAGGAGTCGAGACCGGGTCTCCTAACCCTAGAATTGGCAATGTTACTTGCCGCTCTCATAGGGGTCTAGGGATGTGGGTTTGGCTATTCATCGCGACCGTGGAATCCGGGTTTTATACAGGCTCGTATTGAAAACACGGACATCCTAGTATATCCAATATTTCATATATGTTCTTCTGCTGCAATGTTCTGTGATGAGATCATATTACTGCCTGAGACGAATGTTTATATTATATATATGAGATATATGTTATATTACAGATTTCGTTTCAAAAGAGATGCTTGTGAAGCATAATAAAATGGGACTTCATTAATGAGATTAATGAAACTAAAAGAAACCTAAAGATGTTGTAGAAACTTGTTTAAAAACTGGTAACTCTAGTTCTTGCTTTGCATAGCGGTGTTCCTTGTAGAACATCCAGCACCTTATTCGATAAGGAAAGAGCCGAGATCCCTTCACCGGGAGTGACCTCTTTAGTGAAACTAGCAGATGCTACAAACTCGGTTTGTCTTTTGATTGCTTCTATAGTTCTTGCTTTGCATAGTGGTATATATGATATATCCTGCAACTTATTCGATGAGGAAAGGGCCGACGATCCCTTCACCGGGAGTGACCCTTTTAGCAAAACTAGAAAATCCTCAAAAACACTCCATTTAAAATCACTCGATTCTACGACGATATCAAGTTCATTACGCAAAAGGTTTTCTTAAAAACCTGTCGTAACCCTCCGTTATTTTAGGAAGTAGAGTACTTAGTACTCGTGCTGTGTTTGTTGACCATAGTTAAGGCACAGTGTACGGTAGCTAAGTGATGTCTTCCTATATAGCATATGATGCGATTAGTTAGGACAGTCATATGACTTTGTTGACCTTAGTTAAGGGTCATGTGGGTGGGTCTAATTAATCAAGAAATGACGGGTAGAACTTGACTAGTGCTTATGATTTGTTGACCATAGTTAAGGTCATAAGTCACTAGGGGCAAAATATTATCGGGAATTTCAAGTGTTGAAATTTGCAATGAGATTGCATACCTTCTATGAGATAGTTGGATCCCGATACCCGCTGTGAGTAAGAGTTACTCCTGGGAGAGTTTTACACATTACAATTAGCTGATCAAGTAGGTGTCTAGAAAGGTGTTAACGGGGTTATGCCTCTAGGAAAATGAGGTTTACTTTAATTAGGTTCGTGCGAAAGCACGGAGGACTTCCTCAAAGTACCGACACTGGCCTGGCTGAAAGATTGGCGAACTTGTAGCGTGTAATTAATCCCGGCTAGTCTTTCCTTTTAGGGTTTGAAGGAAAATTTGATTAAAACAGTGGGAGACATCCTGATTAGATATATTAGATAACCAATCTAATCTTGCAAGAGCATACGCTGAGTGTTTTCTTCTCTCTCTCTCCAGCTAGCGACCATATCACGTCTTAATCAAGATAATAAAATGGATACATTGACCGAACCCGCTTTTTATACTGAGCTGGGGAAAGTTGGTCCCGCTCCAACTTATAATTGTTATAAGACAGACCAGGAAATTGGGGAATACCAGATTTCCCATGCCGCCCAAACGAAGAAAATGCATGCTGATGCATCTTCTTCGGGTGTGCTCATTATAGAGAACTGTTTCTCAGTATCCTTTACGTCCTAGGCATAAGATACCGGATTAGGATCCCGCATATGTAATCTGTTACATGGGCTACAGAAAGGTAGAGAACTGAGAACGGGTGATAAGTTTAATGAAATAGAAATGGTGCAAGTGTTGCAGCCAAGTCTGTTGGTTACTATCACCCTGTATTACCAGAATACATTGATTCTGAACGAATGTTATTAGATACCGAACCTGATGTACAACATCATATCAGTCTCTTTATTAGTAAAGAAAGGATATAATTTTGTATTGTTGGATAATGTTTTGAACATTTCCTATATCAAGAGTTGATCGGTTCAGGCACGTTATCTAAAAGCATTGACGTTCTAAATCAAACTACAGTTCTTAGTATACAGAACACACACAAGAGGAAGAGTTCAGAAATGAATGAATCCTACTTGAGGCATTGTAGACTAGGTCACATCAATGCGACCCGACCAGCTGAAGTTACATAAAGATGCATATTTAAATAAGTTTGAATTTACATCTTATGAAACTTGCCGGTCATGTCACAAAGATAAGATGACCATAGCTCTGTTTATAGGAAACAAAGAAAGAGTTAGTAAACTCTTGGGATTGATACATGCTGATGTATGAAAGTCTCCTGTCTACACATGCCAAGACCGGTTCTTTGTACTTCATTACATTCTCTGATGATCTCTCATGATTCAGACATGTGTTCCTGTTGAAACATAAGTCCGAAGCTTTTGAGATATTCACAGAATATAAGTTAGAAGTAGAGAACCAAATACGGGTATAAGTATTATGTCCTTTGATAAGATCAAGGAGGAGAATACTTAAGCACGGAGATTCCTAGACTATTCTAAAGGAGAATGAGATTCTCTCTCAGCATTACTCCTCCGTATACACCACAGCACGTCGGTGTATCGGGGCAGAGCAACAACACCCTATGTGATATGGTGTGCTCTATGATGAGTACTACTAAGTTTCCTATTTCCTTTTGGGAGTTATGCGCTTGGGAAGCTGCATACCTATTGAATAGGGTTCAAATCAAATCAGTTGCCTGCCACTTCATATGTGATATGGAATGGGAAGAGCCCATATCTTAAGTTTGTTAAGATTTGGGGTTGTCCGGCCTATGTCTAAAAGCAAAATCCGGACAAGCTCGAGGTAAGGTCTGTTATGTAGAACTGGAAATGTTCCATCTATACAAACTGCAGCTGATGATTTGGTAGAACCAAAGAATTCAATAGTTTCCAACAAACCTCAGCCCGATCTAGTAGGGTTCCTCACCCACCTGAGAGATACTTCGATTTCTCTATGCCAGTGGAAGCGAGGATTGCATCATGAGATGATGAACCAACTAGTTTCGAGCTGGCCATCAGGAGTGGGACTCTGTAAGAATGGCTGGATGCTTATCGATCTGAGATGGAATCCTTATACACCAACAAAGTATGGACTTTGGTTGCTTTATCTGAAGGATTAAATCCCCATCAGGAGCAAGTATATCTTGAGAAGATTACTTGGTGTATATGGAAAAGTTGAGACTTTCAAAGTTATGCTTAAGTCCATCCAGATCCTACTTGCCACGACTACATATCATGACGACGATATCTGGTGGTTGGGTGTCATGACTGCTTTTCTAAATGATGTTTTAAAAGAGAGCGTCTATAAGTACACAGCCAGAGGGCTTCGTAGATAGTGGGAGCAGCGGAAACGTGTGCAAGATATTTTATGTGATAAAACAGGTATCGCGGAGTTGGAACATCTGTTTTGATGTGGTAGTCAAAGAGTTTGACTTCATCAAAATGGTAGATGAACCTTGTATATACAAAAAGGTAGTAGAGAGTATGATGGTGATCCTCGTAGAATACGTGGATGACATACTCTTGATAGGGAAGGAGTTTCCTATGCTACGCTCGGTCAATCTCCGCTTATCACAAGGATTCTCCATATAGGATCAAAGTGATACCTCCTAAATCCTGGGTTTTTGGATCTATGAGATAGATCTAATTGGATGTTAGGATACTCACTAGTTGTAGTGAGATGGTATCGATCGATCCTGGGGAGAATCACTGGAAAGGTTCCAGGGTGATAAGGACGACTGAATATCAGTCGCTGGCATTGTCTTCACCCTCAGTTGATGGACGGTATGTTGAAAGAGTTCCAAACTAGATACCGTGACTTACTAGACGATTAAAGGCAAGATACATCGTTACCAAAGATGCTACCAAAGAGGCAGTCTGGATAGATATAAGTTCATGAGATGAACTTCGTTCCTACCATTGTGTGACAATGGAGTTGTGGCTTTAGCCAAGGAACTACCGTCCCATAAGACATCCAGATATAATTCTTAGGCAGTATCACCTGATCATAGAGATGGTTGATCTCCAGGGAGATCGAGGTTAGGAGAGTAGACACAGAGGACAACAGCGCGGATCCACTCACAAAGGCCTTTTTCCAGTAGAGACTTTTATGAGATGGTTGAGTATGAGATACTTCAACCGCAGCTAATTGTTGGGTATGTGATACCACAACAGATGGCCCTAGTGCAAGTGGGAGATTGTTAGTTATATGCATGCCCTAGAGGCCATTGCTGTACATACGATGTATATTGTAACGGATGCTTGGACATATATAGGGAGGACTTTCTTGCTCGACATGATAGTATGCTATCTGGTTGTACTTTATCTTAACATGTACTCTGATTGTCTCTATGTTACATGTTGATAAAGCCCTTAGGATATCTACTCGACTACTGGGACTATGATGAGATCATACTAGTGGGGCCATGGTAGTCGATGAGTACATCCTATAACTGTTCCTAGTCGAGGGTGTATCGAGATAGGGCATCGATACACCAGAGTAGACTAGCGTATACGCATCTTGACCCATATGATGGACGATAGATGATCCTATATCCATTGGTGTTTGACATCAAGGATGGTGTACGGGTGCTCAGTGGAGACTGGGTACACTGGAAGGACTCGCCGAGAACTCCCAGATAGTATTATACCTCACGTCAGATGGCAGTTCTCCGGTGGCACTGGTACAGAGTAGTCTGTTGACCCGAGATCGTCATAGAGTCTTGTGTGATTCCCACTGTGCTTTGATTTCCATCATACCACGTCCAAGAGGGCGTGCAAAAAGGTGGCTTTTGGGTACAGTCCCGAATCACATGGAGGCGATGAGCGATAGGAGGGGATTCGTCTCTCCCGGTATAGGGAGTTGATGTTATGCTGTGTTCGATTGGCTATAACCGGAAATCCTTGGCCAGGGTTGCTGAGATTTACTGGTAAGTGTTATCAGTAGTTTCTGGAACTGTTATAGACCTCATATCGACACGACTTATCGAGCTACTGGGGTCTGACGTTTACCACCCCTAGGCGAGATATGCGACATATCAGACGACGAGACCGGACTGTACGGGAGTGTTACTGTTTGGATTCACAGGAGAATGTACAGGCTTGCTTGTTGATCTTCTGAGCGCTCAATACCTGGGTGGCTGTTACGTTTAGCTGACCGCTTGCAGCTTGTGGGTGTTTGATATGATCATCACCTACTGCCGGCGTATTGACAATTCTTTAGAGTCCTACACAGAGGTTTCTTGGCTCAGGTAAAACGGAGTAGGGGCACATATGTGATATGTGCGGGACCGAGGATAATACGATATGAGATACCGTATTCTATTCTCGCGATATTTGATATCAGCCGGGTCATCGGATCAAGTGTTGATTCGATGAATCGGTACGGATAAATATTAGTCGGTTATATGCGATATAGCCGGATTGTCGGATCAAGGGTTGATTCGATAATTTAATGTATAATAATATATATGATATATTAAATTACATTAACTAATATTAGCTCACTAAAAGATTCTTTTTCTCACCGGATTAATACATTGATATATATGCGATATATGTTAATTGTATTATTTTCTTTTGTTGCAAATATATAATATATATGTGATATATATTATTGTGACATGATATGATTTATTATAAAACATGTTTAAGGATGATAAAAAGGGATTAGGGTTTGATTAGGGTTAGCTCCTTCTTGTTCATTCTAGAAGGATTCTATTTTGTCATGATAAAGATATTTTGTTATGACTCATGCTTTGACCTAACCAAACCCTAACTCTAGTTTATTCTCTACATAGGTTTAGCCTCTCATCCTTGACCATGGTTTGATAATCAATCATATATTCTTGATTACTATTCATCACAAAAGGATAATTTTATTATTCTTCATCTTCTTCCTTCTTCTTTCTTCATGGAAAAAGCTTACTAGCTTTTTTCCAAGTGATGAATAAATGTGAGAAAAAGATAAATAAAGAGAGCAAAAATCCTACTTCATCATCCTCATCTTCCCTTGCCCTTTAGATGAGAGTGTTCACATCATTTCATGAGTGATAGCTTGTGTTAACGAAACTTCAAGGTAGATCATCTTTGTATCGAAGATCGGAAGCAAAGGTTGCATCATTCTCTTCGTGAAGCCTCTCGAGAGTCAAGAACACGATGATCGCAGCGAAGGGACCTCAACATGGAGCTTAAGAAGTGAAGGACCGGATCTACAAAAGTTGTAATCTCTCTCACTTAGTGTTAAAGTGTTTAACATGTTAGTTTTCGCCTAAACTCTAGGTTAAAGATCCGTATTTGGGTTGTTCGGCACAGCTAAAATTTTAATCGGGCATGGTTGATGCCTCATTGACCCTTGTGCGCGTGCCTAGCAACCCTACATGCCGGGCTCACCATCTAACAATACGAGTCTTCTTGCCCCGGGGTACCATACCGGGTCCACCATGTACCCGAAATCGGTGCCTACCACTTCTCGAATCGAGTATACTCACACAAGCTCTCTGGAACCGAGACAACTCATGGTGGACGCACTGAAATATCATATCAAGAGAAACCGGGTTTTTAAAACAGTGCGTATTTTCTTAAAATAATACCATGGTTCTCAAATCCAGAAATCCCATAAATCCAAACTCAATGCGTAAATCCATGCAATGTGTCGTATGACACTAAGAGTAAAAAGGGGAAACCGCTCTTTCAAAAAGAATCCAGTTTTGAAAATATCTTATGCGGTCCCTATTTCCATGAAATCAAATCGATATCATCCATGTATGTAACATATGTATGTATGTAGGTATGGATGTGCAAATGGATATATACACGAATATGAGTGTGCCAAAATATGTGTGCACTGGTATGAATATATAGTGTGCATATGCGCAAGTATGAAGATATCAATATATGTATGCACTGGTATGAATATACAGTGTGCATGTGCGCATGTATGAAGATATCAATATATGTATGCACCGGTATGAATATACAGTATGCATGTGCGCAGGTATGAAGATATCAATATATGTGTGCACTGGTATGAATATACAGTGTGCATGTGCGCAAGTATGAAGATATCAATATATGTGTGCACTGGTATGAATATACAGTGTGCATGTGCGCAGGTATGAAGATATCAATATATGTGTGTACTGGTATGAATATACATTGTGCATGTTGTTGGATATATATGCCCTAGAGGCCTTCATTGTATAGGATACTGGGGATATGTATGTACATAACAGTCTTGCTTAATATGATAGTACGCTATTTGGTTTGTCTTTATCTTAACATATGATATATTTTGCGTAGTATTCATATATATATATATATACATACATGTTGATAAAGCCCATGGGGTGTTTGCCTGACTTCCGGCGTTATGATGTTAGTCATACTAGTGGGAGCTGGATAGTCAATAGGCACATCCTTAGATGTCCCTGGTCGCAGGAGTATCGAGACTGGGTATCGATACTCCGGAGTAGACTGGTGTATATATATCTAGACCCTGAGGAGGGGCGATGGATTGTTCCCGCAGCCATTGGTGGAGTGCACCTAAGATTGTATACAGATGCTCACTGGGTGTGAGTACACCGGACAGGACTCGCCGAGAACTGACTGGATGGTATTTATACCTAACGTCAGATAGCAGTTCTCAGGTGACATGTGTGCAGATAGTCCGTTGACTTAAAGTCGTCATTTGTCTCGTGTGAGTTCCCACTGTGCTTTGATTACTACCCTACCACGGTTCAAAGGAGTCGTGCAAACAGGTTTTAGTTGGGCACAGTCCCGAGCCACGTGGAGGCAGTGAGTGACTGTTAGGGATTCGTCTCTCCCGGTATAGGGAGTTGATATCGCACAGTGATCGGTTGGTCATTACCATAAGTCCCTGGCCAGGGCTGATTGAGAATTACTGATAGATTGATCAGTAGATTCTCGGATGGTGATAGAGCCATACCGACACGACTTGTACGGTTATTAGGGGTCTGACGTTTACCACCTCCCTAGACCATACATGCAATACTCTTAGACGAACAGACCGGACTGCAGGGATATTGTCATGCACAGGCTCAGTAGGAGTTCGGACGGGTATCCTCACCGGCCTTCTTATCAACATCTACCTGGGGACCGTTTCGTACAGCTAGTGCCGCTTGCGGTCTGTGGTTAAACCCACTGCCAGCGTAGTAGTCAAGTCTTTAGAGACCCACACAGAGTTTTCCCAAGTCCAGGCGAAATGATATAGAGGTCGTACGGTTTTACAACAAAGGGTTCGGACGCATACGTGTTTAAACGCACGTACGACATTCGGACAGTTTTTACTAGCCGGCTTTGGTTTAAGCCATATTCTAGTATCGGGTTATTGGATTTATACAGTCTAAAGTTTTTCCGTGTTTTCACGGATGCGAGGGGCGTTCTCTCCGGGAAGCTTCTAGAAGGATGGTGACTAAGGGGGTTAAGGTGTATGCAAATTGTGACTCATTAGTGTGATTCAGTATGTCATTAATGCATCATTTATTACTTAATGACTCATATGGTGAATCACTCTTGTTAAATAAATGAAGCATGGTGAATAATCATTTAATTTCATTTACTTGATAATTCATTATACTTCATATATTCAAGTGAGAAGCTTTTCTATTTTCATTATCATCTCCACCTTCTCTCTCCTCAAGTTCACTCCTTCTTCAAACCCTAATCCTACCACTCATGAGTTGAGGCCAAGGATTAGGATAGACTAAACACTCCATAACCTAACTCTACATCATCTTAGTTACTTTGATTAGCAACTAGAGAAACTAAGTAACCTCAAGTTTAGAGGTAATAGCTTGGATTAGGGTACTCGGGTGGATCATCTATTACGGAAAGGAGGCCGAGGAGGACGTAGAGATCATAAAGACGAAGGACTAGAATCATTAGGTATAATCTCTTTACATAGTAGCTAAGAACTCTATGGTTGTTGTTAATTATCATTTAGAAAAGATCTTCGGTTAGTCGATGTTTACATACAAAACAAGATCATTTTTCATATTTCCGCCTCCCCGCAACTCGTGGGGTGTTGCACATCGACTTACACATGTGCTCAAGTATGAAGATATCAATATATGTGTGCACTGGTATGAATATACAGTGTGCATGTGCGCAAGTATGAAGATATCAATATATGTATGCCAATATGCGACAAGTCATGACCATCATCAATGATGCGGAAATCAACGATATATATATATATTTCGTAGCAATCCTATAGTGCGAGTGTCATGGCAATCACTAACGGTGTGAGTGTAATATATAAATAGTGCTCGTGCAGCTTGAACCGTTATTGACAGTGCAGTGTTCTATAGCTACCATTTCTATATGCAACAAGGAAGGTATGCTACAATAGTACGTATAAACACTTATGACTAAATATCCTATCACGCCCTGACGCTTAACTCCATACGGGCGATTTTCCCGTGGATGTTAAATCTACTCACCTGGTCGCGTGCTAAGCGTAGCCGACCACCTGCTTCCTTTTCTTTGCGGCGTCCGACGTACCCGCTTGCGAACCTAGATTTACACAATGAATCCACATAAGTTAATATCTCGCAAAAACGCGATATCAAAATGAAACGAGAAACTCGCGTCGCGAACTAAACACGCGTGTGTCCGATACGCTGAAACATGTGTATACGCATCTAAAACTACCCCGACACGTCGCGATACGCAGCAACCACAGAACCCACTCACGTATCATGCATGTCGCGCAAACTAAACATATAGGAAAAATGATATTACGCTCCAGATTCTTACTCAGGTGAAAACTTACAAAATTGCACATGCCAAAACACTATAATATGCAACAGACTACCCTAGCCAAATCCCTAACCCCTAAGTCCCCTATCTGGCCACAAATTGCGGTCAGAAAAAATAAAACGGCGGCCTGAGTTGGGAATATGGGGCTCGTGCTCTGGGTATGTGATCAACATCTAACAAATATACTCCGATTATCTCAATTTTTCTCTGAAGTAACAGGGTCTAAAGCCGATCACAGAAAGGGCAAGTTTTGCTTAAAAACGTTATATTTTGCACAAAATGAAAGCCTAGGGTATTTTGTTGAAATCTGGGTTAAAGCTATGTTTAAGTGGCCCTAATAACACTTAACTGAGTTAATCTAACCACCAAAATCATCCCTTGGCCAAAAGTCCACACTAAACACCATTTTAGTACTAAATCTCACATTTTACACTAACCGATGCTAATTCTACACATAAGCTTAGCAAAAGGGAATTGAGTTCAGACATTATACCTCACTTGACCCTACGATGCAGGAAAAAGGAGGATGAGAAGAAGGGAAGGAGCTGGTGCTGCTGGAAATGGTGTTGCTGCTGCAGCTGCTACTACTTCTGTTGCTGCTGCTGCTTCATGTTGTTGCTATTGTTGCTGCTTGCTGTTGCTGCTGAGACTGCTGGTGCTGCTTCTTCTTCTTCTGGTGCTGCTGCTGGTGTTGTGTTGTGTGTGTGTGTGAATGAGAGTTGTGAGAAAAATGAGTGGCAAAAGCAAAAGAAATGAGAGCTAAGGCTAGTCAACCCCCCCTCTCTCTCTCTTCATTTAATGCTAGCATGGGCAAGCCCATCATGCCCATTCTCTCTCTCTCTCTCACCAAGTCAACTAGATTTCAAATGATTTTTCCATAAAAAAACACAATTAACCAAAACACTTATTTAAAATCAAAAGTGGCTTAACAAAATGGTTAGTCCACCATGGTTGCTAATCATGGTCTAACCTCAATTAAACCCTAGTTTACATGCACATGTGTGTGCAGGGCTAGAAAAATTTCTAATAAAATATTCATTAATCTTGATAAAATATTTGGAAATAAAATTGGTAAACTTTTTATTAAAAACCATATATTAAAATATAATTAGCCACTAATCACATCCTAAGGTGTTGCAATCTCTCCCCCTTAAGGAAATTCGTCCCCGAATATAAAAATATAAAGCTATGCATACCTTCAAAGAGATGAGGGAACTTCTTCCGCATCTCGCCCTCGGCCTCCCAAGTGATCTCTTCACCATTCGGGCTGCGCCAAATCACCTTCACTGATGGCAAGACCTTCGATCGAAGTTTCTTCACCTGCCGGTCCAATATCACGGCTGGTTGCTCGGTGAACGAAAGATCGCGCTCGAGCTGAACGGTCTGATACTGAATCATGTGAGAAGGGTCATATAGGTATCTGCGAAGCATCGACACGTGGAATACGGGGTGAACATCTGGGAAGTCGAGTGGAAGAGCCAAACGATATGCTATTGCGCCTACACACTCGAGGATCTCGAAGGGACCTATGAATCTGGGGCTATGCTTCCCCTTCTGTCCAAACCTCATCACTCCTTTCATCGGAAAGACCCTCAGAAAAACGTGATCGCCAACTGCGAACTCTAATCTGCGGCAGCGTCAGTCAGCATACGATTTCTGCCTGCTCTGAGTTGTCCTCATCCTATCTCGAATCAGCTGTATCTTCTCGGTCGTCTCCTGTACGATCTATGGCCCCAAAATACTGCTCTCACTGAGCTCTGTCTAACAGACGGGCGATCTACATCTCCTCCCATACAAGGCCTCGAAAGGTGCCATCTGAATAGTATTCTGGAAACTATTGTTGTAGGAGAACTCCACCAAGGGTAAATGATGATCCCAGCTACCACCAAAGTCTAAAACGCACGCTCAGAGCATGTCCTCGAGAGTCTGGATAGTCCGCTCTGACTGGCCGTCGGTCTGCGGATGAAATACTGTGCTGAAACTCAAGCGGGTGCCCAAAGCCTCCTGAAGCCTCTGCCATAGTCTGCTGGTAAACTGGGTGCCTCGGTCGGACACGATACACGTTGGGACTCCATGCAGTCGTACAATCTTGATGTATATCTGGGCATACTGAGCAAATCTGAAAGTCATCTTCACCGGCAGGAAGTGAGCCGCTTTCGTCAATCGATCTAGAATCACCCAAATGGAGTCATACCCTTGCCTAGTTCTGGGTAGACCCATAACGAAATCCATAGAAATCTGTTCCCATTTCTACTCCCGAATGGGTAACGGCTGTAGCTCTCCCGCTGGCCTCTGGTGCTCGGCCTAGACTTGCTGACAAGTCAGGCATCTCGACACGAAGTCTGCGATGTCCCTCTTCATTCCGTCCCACCAGTAAACATCTCTCATATCATGGTACATCTTGGTGGAACCCGGATGAACACTATACACCGATCGATGTGCCTCCTCAAGAATCTCACGCCGCAGTCCCTTAGCATCTGGTACGCACAGTCTAGTCCCAAATCGCAGTATCCCCTGATCATCGATCACGAACTCGGAAAATCTGCCCTGTCCAATCTGTGCCATGATCTCTGAACAATGGTCATCACTATAGTGTGCCTCATGTATACGGTCAAGAAGCTGTGGGCGTGCACGAACATTCGCAAGCTGTCCCCCGATCGGCGTGAACTCGAACTGCACTCGGCTGTTAAATAAAATCCGCCAATCTGCAACCGACTGCCTCTGCACTACGCTCAAACAAGATAGACTACCCCCGGGCCTCCTACTCAAAGCATCCGCTACTACATTCGCCTTGCCCGGGTGATACAAGATCTCGCAATCGTAGTCCTTCACTAGGTCCATCCAATGGCGCTGTCTGAGATTCAGGTCTCGCTGCTGAAATATATATTTTAAGCTCTTGTGATCAGTGAATATCTGGCACGACTCGCCGTATAGGTAATGTCTCCAGATCTTGAGTGCAAAGACCACTGCAGCCATCTCCAAATCGTGAGTGGGGTAGTTCTGTTCATGTTTCTTCAACTGCCATGAAGCATACACGATCACCCTGTCATGCTGCATCAATACGTACCCTAGCCCCACTCGAGAAGCATCACAATAGACCACAAATCCGCCTGATCCTGAAGGCAATGATAACACCGACGCCGTAGTCAAACAAGTCCGTAGCTGCTGAAAGTTATGCTCGCAATCCTCCGTCCAATCGAAAGGAACTCCTTTCTGGGTCAAACCGGTCAAAGGTGCAGCAATACGGGAGAAATCCTGTACAAATTGCCTGTAATAGCCGGCCAGCCCTAAAAAGCTGCGGATCTCAGTAACTGATGTTGGTCTGGGCCAACGCTGAACGGCCTCGATCTTCTTCGGGTCCACACATATACCGTCTCAAGTAATCACGTGACCCAAGAAGTCTACGCTGTCAAGCCACAATGCGCACTTGGAGAATTTTGCAAAAAGCTGGTGCTCCCTCAAAGTCTGCAGTGTGATCCGCAGGTGCTGCTCGTGCTCCTCTCGGCTTCGGGAATACACCAAAATATCGTCAATGAATACGATGATGAACAAGTCAAGGTACGGCCTGAAAATACGGTTCATCAAGTCCATGAATGCTGCTGGGGCATTGGTGAGTCCGAACGATATCACCAAAAACTCATAATGGCCGTAGCGCGTGCGGAAAGCTGTCCTCGGAATATCCTCCTGTCGAACCCGCAGCAGATGGTATCCTGATCGCAAGTCGATCCTCGAAAAATATCCTGCCCCTTGAAACTGGTCGAACAAGTCGTCGATGCGTGGCAAAGGTTATCTGTTCCGTACGGTAACCATGTTCAGCTGGCGGTAGTCGATACACAGACGCAGACTGTCGTTCTTCTTCTTGACAAACAGGACCGGAGCACCCCAAGGAGACACACTGGGTCGAATAAGTCCCTAATCCAGCAAATCTTGCAACTCACCCTTCAACTCACTAAGCTCCGTCGGGGCCATCCGATAAGGCGGTATAGAAATAGGCCCCGTGCCGGGAATCAAATCAATACAGAAAGCAATATCGCGCTCAGGCGGTAGCCCAGGAAGCTCGTCAGGGAAGACATCAGGGAACTCACAAACAATCGGAACCAACGGAACATCCATAGCTCTAGTATCGCAAACATAGGCTAGGAATCCCCGACATCCCTTCCTCAACAGCTGTCCAGCGCGAAGAGAAGAAATCAAACTGTGAGGGGCGGCAGAACAGTCCCCCTGCACAACAAAAGCCGACTCGCCGGGAAAACAAAATCTAACTGTCTTCTCATGGCAGTCCACAGACGCATAGCACGTGGCTAACCAATCCATTCCCAAAAGAACGTCAAAGTCCAACATCTCAAGAAGGATCAAGTCGACATGCAACTCTCTCTCGCCAATACGGACAACACAGGATCGGAACACGTGCCTAGCAACAAAAGACTCTCCCATAGGAGTGGTCACAACAAGCGGCTGATCAAGCAAACCGGACTCTCTACCCAAACTCGGCAAAAAGTGTGTGGAAACGTACGAGTGCGTGGATCCGGGATCAAACAACACGTGTGCGTCAACAGAACATACTGATAGGGTACTTGAGACCACTGCATTGGACGCCTGTGCGTCCTGATGCATCAACACAAAAACCCGTGCCTGTCCTCTGCCTGCAACTGGCGGTCCCCTACTAGCAACTGGCTGTACTCTGCCAGCAGCTGGCTGCCCTCTGTCTCGGCTACCTCGTCCTCTATGAGTAAACCCTCCGCGACCACGGCCTCTCTGTGCATGAGTCTGACGCGGAGCAACAGTAGGTACAATAAGCAACACCCTCTAGAGTGGGGAAGGTGGAAGTGTGACACATGGTACTGCTGCCTCCCTCCGGCGTATCTCGGTACAATCTCTGACGCGGTGATGGGGACTACCACACCCAAAGCATCCACGCGACGACTGCAAGCCCTCCTGGGGATAAGAGCTAAACATCTGACCTCGCCCCGAGTCTCTGCTACCTATACGACGTCTATCACGGCGTCCGAATGGAAGTCTCTGTGCTGCGGTTGTTGGATATAGTGCCCTCAGAGTCAATTATTGGATCACAGGCACGTGATTGCAATGATTGAGGGAGGACCTATGCTGGTAGGACAGTCTTACTCAAGAGAATTGTATACTATCTGGTTTATCTTTATCATCGCGTACATGCTTTAAGTGACATTGTAGTTCACTATTACACGTTGATAGAGAATAGTATACTATCTGGTTTATCTTTATCATCGTGTATTGCTTTAGGTGACCTTACAGGTCACTATTACACATTGATAGAGCCCTTAGGATTCTTGCTTGACTGCCAGCAGTATGATGACGATCATATATGTGGGAGCTGGGGTCTATAAGCATATCCTTAAAAGGTCCCTAGTCGTGGGAGTTTTCGAGACAGGGCATCGATACTCCGGAGTAGACTAGTGTATACAGTCGAGACCCCGATGAGGGGCGGTGGCCGGTCTCACAAGCCATTGGTGTCAGTTGAATCACCTAAGTGTTGGAGATAGTGCCCTCACAGTCAATTATTGGATCACAGGCACGTGATTGCAATGATTGAGGGAGGACCTATCCCGGTACGACAGTCTTACTCGAGATGATAGTATGCTATCTGGTTTACCTTTATCATCGTGTACTGTTTCAGGTGACCTTACAGGTCGCTATTACACGTTGATAGTGTAAGTGCACGGCGGCGCCCCGGCCGTCGATCCGACGCCGGAATGCGGAAGCGGTGATAAACATTAACTTTGCGGACTTAGCAAAACGGCACCCCCGCGCACTAAACACCCGGATCGTAACCATTAACAAGTCTAAGCAACTAACAGACGGGTTAGAGATATACCGACGATCCAAGTCCTCCGGTCTTCTCGTCATGGTCCCGATCTCCTGCGGAAAAGCCCCGTCTCCTCCTCGTCGCCGGAAGTGCACCACATCGCCTACTTTGTTTACGGGCTCCCACCTCAATGCCGAGGCAACTCGGGCACGAAGCCGGCTACTCGGCGTGCCCAAGATTCGCTGTAGAATGTGTAGTAGAACTTGTGTCTCTTTTTGGGGTAGTGGAGGTTGCCATTGGTGGAGGGATTGAACAAGAAGTGTATGGAGGAGCTTGGAGAACTTTGGTGCAAGAAATGAACAACATTTTCCCACCTCAATATTTTGGACAGCCCATCACCAATTTTGGCCGGCCACTTTCTTGTGTGGGAGGGAGTGAATGAAAATGAGCAACACAAAGAGGGAGTGAGTGGATCAATCATGCAAGAGGGCATCATGAAAGAATATGATTACAAGCAAAAACCACACACAACCACAACCATCAAGTCCACAAAGTCAAGCCATCATGAAGTATGAAGTCAAGCAAGTCAATGGATGGTGCACCATCATGAAGACTATCATGATGCTACAAAAAGCAAAGACCCCCTCCACAAATACTAATTTGCAACAATGCAAATAAACCCTCCTCCACCAATCTTCGGCCAATGAACGGAATAATGGAAATCGGCCGAAACGGAAAGCAAACTGGCAACTCCAGAAAACTGGTCCCGTAATAAATTACAGGAAAACCCCGATACTGTGCATACACACCCGCATTTGTATTTCGACCGAAATACAAATGCAATGAGACAAAGTCTACACTGTACTATACTAAGATCCGGCTTAAACCAAAGCCGGCTAGTAATATCTGTTCGATCCTGATCCGTGCAATACCGCACTTATCTGATCGAACCCTGCCATATACCCATACGGCCTATAGTACAAACTGTCCGATCCTGATCCGTGCAATACCGCACGTATCTGATCGGACCCTGCCATATCTCCATACGGCCTCTACAACTTTTCGCCCGAAAGCTGAGTAACTGAAATGTGGGGGACTCTAAAGACTCGTCAATACCTTGGTTGTGGATTTAACCACTAGCACGTTAGAGGTATAAGCCAATACGTAACGGGTTACCAGGTACTGACTAAAAGGGATGTCTGTGAGTGAACTCAGCCTGACAACCCTACTGAGCCTGTCAGTGACAATATCCGTGCAGTCCGGTCCGTTCGTCTATGAGTATCGCATGGCGGGCCTAGCGGGTTGGTAAAAGTCAGACCCCCAAAAGCGGTACAAGTCGTGTCGGAGTGTAGCCCAGAACACCCTGAGATACTACTGGAATACCTACCAGTAAATCTCCTTGCCTTGGCCAAGGACTTTGTGTAATGGCTCTCCTAGACACAGCACGACCTCACCCCCAATACCGGGAGAGACGAACCCCTGAAGATACGCTCACTGTCTCCATGTGGCTCGGGACTGTACCCAACTAAAACCTGTTTGCACGACTCCTTTGAGCCGTGGTAGGGTAGTAATCAAAGTACAGTGGGAACTCACACGAGACAAATGACGATCCCCAGGTCGATGAACTAACCTGCACACATGTCACCAGGGAACTGCCATCTGACGTCTGGTATATTACCAACTAGCATGTTCCCGGCGAGTCCTGTCCGGTGTACTCATAACCCAATGAGCACCTGTATACATCTTAGGTGATCCAACTGACACCAGTGGCTTGTGAGACCGGCCACCGCCCCTCATCGGGGTCTCGACTGTATACACTAGTCTACTAATGGAGTATCGATGCCCAGTCTCGAAACTCCTACGACTAGGGACCTTTTAAGGATAAGCTTATAGACCCCAGCTCCCACTTATATGATCGCCCTCATACTGCTGGTGGTCAAGCAAGAATCCTAGGGGCTCTATCAACGTGTAATAACGACGTGTCAGGTCACCTAAAACAGTACACGATGATAAAGGTAAACCAGATAGCATACTATCATCTCGAGTAAGACTGTCCTACCGGGATAGGTCCTCCCTCAATCATTACAATCACGTACCTGTGACCTAATAATTGACTCTGAGGGCACTATCTCCAACAATCTCCCACTTGCACTCAAGGCTAATTATTGCGATGTCGCATACTCACAGCCCGTGTGATACCGAACATCCAACTCCTCTACTAGTCAGTCTCACAAAGCTCGTTTGCGGAACTATTGCGTTCGAGGAATAGCCTCAGTGAGTGGATCCGCTTAGTTGTTTCTTTCTATGTCTCTCTATATCTCAAGTTCGCGGAGAAACCCATCTCCCGAAAAGAGCAATACCTGTCTCAGAATATGTCTGGATGTCTGATGGGACCTAGCTCATAAATGAACTCCAAATCCAAACTTCTTAGACTGTATCGTCAACTGAACTTAATCAGTATCCTGCGCCATGCCACCCTCAGTATTGCCTTGGACCACCTGTCCAAAATACTGCCCCTCATCAGAAGGAAAACTATAGCTCTGACAACTTCCTTGTCGTCCATGTCACCTTGGAAGCCTGGAATGATAACTGTTTCCCGAATGAGGCTGTCGTTATCATATCCCTAGAACATCCACTTATGTTCTAAAACTTCTTCCGACTGTTTCTCCAGGATTGGATTAATGTCAACTTATTGCATCTAGTGCAAGAACAACATCTGGTGTGGTACTTGACATCTCACGATTGACTCAATTGCCTGAGCAAGTGATCTGCCAATCATGCCCGTCCCTCTCCCCTTTAGTCTGTAAGACACCTTTGGAGAGGGTGACTCCATTACCTGCAGGTACACTACCGTGCCAGGAGTCGTCCATCCTAAATACTCTTAGAATGCTGTCAAGTACCCTGATTGGGAAACCACTCAAATCTAGATCTAAGACCATAGATCTAGTAACCAGTATGTCTGATATAAAATCCATTTCTTTGTGGAGAAACAACTGTGTGACGACCAAAGTATAACCGATCGTAGTGTAGGAGTTTCTTTTCCTACTCTGTGTATATCATCCAAATACCAGGATATCACAACCTACTACCTTCTCAACAGATCCATCCCCTATTCTGATGAAGTCAAACCCATGACTGTCACGTCAGAAATAGATGATCTATCTCCGCTACATCTGCTCTAGTCTATAAATAGACATAAGCAACCTGTCCACCAATGCTTCCGCTGCTCCCACTGACTACGACAACCCTCTGGCAGAGTCATATAGACGTACACTTCTAAAACTGGTTTAGAACGACGCTATACTCATCCTCCCGCCGGGTCTCGTAACCTGGAACAACAGCAATGGCAATTGTGGGTAAACAAGAACTTCCCTGTCACCGTCCTTGAGGCTACCGTAGTGCCTCTCGGGTGCCTGAAGTTACCCACCTTATCTGCGGAGTGGCCAATGGAATGTCAAACCGGATTGAATCTTAAGGTTCCTTATCAAATCTTCAGTAATCGTTTGTGGTTCTGGAATCACTTCCAGTTCTACCATACTCCCACTACTGTTTTCTGAAAAAATCCATTTTTAATAAAACTGTGGCGAGTCTAGAACAATATCGCTATTGTTCATCCAGATGGTAGAAAGTCAACCCTCGTCATAGCCTGGGTCAACCCACAAACAGCCATTACAGAAACGTGTAAACCGGACAATTCCCCGTACCTTAACATCGTTAAGATATGAACTGTTCTATATCCAATATAGAAACAGAGGCACTGATTTAATTGAACCAGATTCAAATCATGCAGCTGTCCCCAGCGCATGTCAACTAAATGGAAGGAGGCCGATCAGCGTTACTCAACTTCCAATTATGAGTAACCTGAAAGAGAAGCAAGATCTCTTTATCATTACTATCAACTGAATACCATACACAAGTACCTACATCTTCGATCACTTTGAAGAATCCCGATACTTGCAATACCTGGTTCTCTACTTTATTCAAATACCTATAACTTCTCAGCATTCAGACCCTGTGTTTCCGCGAAACACCTGTCTAAAAACTAGAGAAGTCATAAGTAAACCGAATATAGTACGAGGACCAACCCCTCTGTCCTGATGGACCCTGGACAACATACAATACTCTGTATAAGTCCCTTGAGTCTGATAACTCACTCACTGTGTGTCGTAGGTTGAAAACTGTACTTATGGTTAAGAAGAATTACACCGCTGTTTAATGCTCCTTACCTAACCATCCACTGATATAGGTAAATGTCGTAGACATAATTTCAAAAAGGTATATCTCACTCTATGAATATAGACGTACAGATATATCAATTTGAAATTGGTGCATGACAGCGGATATTCAAAACCAAATATTTGCCGTCCGGCAAACAACCCAGGTGACTTCCTCAAATATCACCGATTACAACGAATCCCGATATACTGAGGATGATCACCCAATTCCCAATAACTTACTCCCACTCATCATCTGTAAAACCATACAGATGTGAGAATCATACCTGGTAAATACATACCCTGGAGCAAGTGTCTAATCGGGAAATCAGTTTTCCTTTAACAGTACACAGTGAGACTGAAACATCGAAATGTTTCGATGGGGTATCCTGGTATTCCTAGTAATGCCTCTTCCAGATTCACGACTGTAACCGTATAATTCTTTGCCACATCTCCAAATCCCTTCATATGTCTTTAGTCATTACCTTCTGCACACCCCTTTAGGCCAAATGGTTTTCTTCCTTCCCTACCGTTCGGCACCAGCCTATGGTTTGGAAGAAGACTATCCAATAAGCATAATGGGTGTACTACCCCTAAACCAAGGAGTACTCGTAACCTGAGAGAGGGTAAAAGGAAAAGACAACTGAATAATCCTATCCGTTTTCTCCAGAACCGGAAACCATCCTCGAATAAATTCTTTCGAGTTTGTATCTAACCATACGATGGTTTTGTCCAATGGAAGTGGACGTTCGTAGTAAAACGGGGTGTCCTGGAAAAAAGGGTAAAAGTAGGAGTGGCAATGAGGTTTGCAACTCTGACAATCCAAAAGCCGGTGTTTAAGAAGGTTCGGTCAACTTGGTCACTGAGTCAAAGTCTTAGGGTCGGGTCAATGGTCGCTGCCAAAGAGAGAGAGAAAAGAAACACTCAGCGTGCACTCTAACCTAGATCAGAATGGTCACCAATTTATCTAATCTGGAAACCTCCCACTGTACCTCAAATTCTCCTCCAAACCTGAAAGAAGAATTAGTCGGGGTTACCCGAGGAGTAAACTAACTCATCAGTGGGAATCGGGATCCAACTCTCATCGCATGATAACGTGACGGAATCCGCTCACGGTATCACACTCTAGAAGGTATGCGCATATCTGGCAAGTTTCAGTTCTTTTGAAACTCCCGATGTGATTTCTGCCCCTTGCTCTTATGACCTTGACGAAGGCCAACAAATCATAAGTCACATGTCAAGTTCTACCCGTCATTCTCCAGGTTGATTTGAACCCACCCGCACAAGCCCTTGACGAAGGCCAACAAGGCTATACGACTGTCCCAAACCAACGCATCTATCTATGCTGCAGAAAGGCAACAAGCAGCTACCATACACTATGCCTTGACGAAGGCCAACAAACATAGCATGAATACTACTTACTACCCGGCTGAAACGACGGAGGGCTACGAATGGTTTCTGGCGAAAACCTTTAACGTAATGATCTTGATATCGTTGAAGGAACTGATAGCTTTTAAAAATATAGTGACGAAAACTTCCGCTAAAGAGGTCACTCCCGGTGAAGGGATCTCGGCTCTTTCCCCGTAGAATGGGGTGCAGGATATTCCAAATGAATACCACGATGCAAAGCAAAAGTAATCGGCTATAGTGAAGTCATTGCCCTGACGCAAACCTCTGTCCAAGGGGTCACTCCCGGTGAAGGGA
Organism: Agapanthus africanus; assembly: GCA_030015575.1. Taxonomy (NCBI): domain Eukaryota; kingdom Viridiplantae; phylum Streptophyta; class Magnoliopsida; order Asparagales; family Amaryllidaceae; genus Agapanthus; species Agapanthus africanus. The sequence continues at coordinate 307,610,029 of CM057337.1, forward strand.
TCTCGGCCCTTGCCTCGTCGACTGAGGAGCAGGATATTCTAATGAATACCACGATGCAAAACAAAAGTAAACGTCCTTGCAATAACAGCTTTTTGAAAAGTGTTCCAACAACATCAGATTAGGTTTGTTTTTAACTTCGCATTGATCCGAATCAATGCAGTCCCATCAATTGATCACACCAAAAAGAACGAAAATATACTGATGTACGTATATGCCATCCGCATTCGCCACTGGGTCCCGTCATTACCCGTTAGGTTAGCTAACTAACGACAGAGCGGGGACTAGACTAGCGCGGATGCAAAACATATACAACATCTACTAATATATATACCAATATATTATATTTCGCTCAAGGCGTGAAAGAAATGCAATATCACAGAGAATGAACAGCATCACAGAAACAATACAGATATCTGGGATCCCCGGGTTTCACAGAGCCACTACTGAAACCCGACGTTCCCCTGGTCGTGTGGATAGCCTGTGCAATGAAATCCTAGACCCCTACGGGCGCGGAAAGTTACCCGCCAAAACCTGAAGCGAGGCAGCCCCCTTCAGCAACGTGAATGGACCACCCAGCACTTCACGGAATCCGGTAACTTGGGCACCCCTCCTGGGTCAACCTGTACCCCCTACGAGTGCGGCGAATAGCCCGCCAATCCTAGAGTGAAGCCCCCTCCGTCTCAATGCCATGAGATGCGGGCTTGTTGCCCTCCAGAACCCGGCTATCCGTGCACCCCTCCGCGGGGCAATCCTAGTACAGAAAGTAAAATATACATACACCGGGTACATCGACCGCAACCAGGTCGTGCCCCAAAATAATAATACAAACAGGCAGTGACGGCAGTCCACATGTCGGACGCTCGCCCCGCAAAATCAAATGTACATAATACAACAAAACTGTACTAGCATTGCATCCAGGCTATCCCCCACGACCGATCCGCAACATCACAGCATAAACATAGAACATCAACGTGAAAGTCACGTTCACAAATCCGTCTAACCTGGCTATAGCAGTTAGACCGGATTTACCGATCAAGTGACATTCACGGTCGCAGATATAATGTAAATACTGTGAAAAATGTGTTTAAAATATCCGATCGATCAAAAATTAACGAGTGGGCCCCCAATCGAAACTGTAGCACTCACAGAAATCCTGGGCCCAATTTTAATATTCCAAAACCCATATTTTAAGCCCAGAAGGCCTCTGTAAAAAATTGGTGAAGTGATCTCCACAGTGTGCGGCGGAAGGGCGGCGGGAAGGGGGTTTTCGCGGCGGTTCCGCGCTCCCACTGTGGAGTTACTTCGTCGAATTTTTACAGAGCTCTTAGATTTTCCAGTACATCAATATTTTACAACCTGAAAAAATTTTCGACACCAAAAAATTCCAACAGAAAACTGATGCTAACAAAAATGTAGTTTTGGAACATTCGATCGATCGAAACAGAAAAACACATTACACCAAGCTAGACTAAGTTAATGGCGAGGCTCTGATACCACTATAAGTGCACGGCGGCGCCCCGGCCGTCGATCCGACGCCGGAATACGGAAGCGGTGATAAACATTAACTTTGCGGACTTAGCAAAACGGCACCCCCGCGCACTAAACACCCGGATCGTAACCATTAACAAGTCTAAGCAACTAACAGACGGGTTAGAGATATACCGACGATCCAAGTCCTCCGGTCTTCTCGTCATGGTCCCGATCTCCTGCGGAAAAGCCCCGTCTCCTCCTCGTCGCCGGAAGTGCACCACATCGCCTACTTTGTTTACGGGCTCCCACCTCAATGCCGAGGCAACTCGGGCACGAAGCCGGCTACTCGACGTGCCCAAGATTCGCTGTAGAATGTGTAGTAGAACTTGTGTCTCTTTTTGGGGTAGTGGAGGTTGCCATTGGTGGAGGGATTGAACAAGAAGTGTATGGAGGAGCTTGGAGAACTTTGGTGCAAGAAATGAACAACATTTTCCCACCTCAATATTTTGGACAGCCCATCACCAATTTTGGCCGGCCACTTTCTTGTGTGGGAGGGAGTGAATGAAAATGAGCAACACAAAGAGGGAGTGAGTGGATCAATCATGCAAGAGGGCATCATGAAAGAATATGATTACAAGCAAAAACCACACACAACCACAACCATCAAGTCCACAAAGTCAAGCCATCATGAAGTATGAAGTCAAGCAAGTCAATGGATGGTGCACCATCATGAAGACTATCATGATGCTACAAAAAGCAAAGACCCCCTCCACAAATACTAATTTGCAACAATGCAAATAAACCCTCCTCCACCAATCTTCGGCCAATGAACGGAATAATGGAAATCGGCCGAAACGGAAAGCAAACTGGCAACTCCAGAAAACTGGTCCCGTAATAAATTACAGGAAAACCCCGATACTGTGCATACACACCCGCATTTGTATTTCGACCGAAATACAAATGCAATGAGACAAAGTCTACACTGTACTATACTAAGATCCGGCTTAAACCAAAGCCGGCTAGTAATATCTGTTCGATCCTGATCCGTGCAATACCGCACTTATCTGATCGAACCCTGCCATATACCCATACGGCCTATAGTACAAACTGTCCGATCCTGATCCGTGCAATACCGCACGTATCTGATCGGACCCTGCCATATCTCCATACGGCCTCTACAACTTTTCGCCCGAAAGCTGAGTAACTGAAATGTGGGGGACTCTAAAGACTCGTCAACACCTTGGTTGTGGATTTAACCACTAGCACGTTAGAGGTATAAGCCAATACGTAACGGGTTACCAGGTACTGACTAAAAGGGATGTCTGTGAGTGAACTCAGCCTGACAACCCTACTGAGCCTGTCAGTGACAATATCCGTGCAGTCCGGTCCGTTCGTCTATGAGTATCGCATGGCGGGCCTAGCGGGTTGGTAAAAGTCAGACCCCCAAAAGCGGTACAAGTCGTGTCGGAGTGTAGCCCAGAACACCCTGAGATACTACTGGAATACCTACCAGTAAATCTCCTTGCCTTGGCCAAGGACTTTGTGTAATGGCTCTCCTAGACACAGCACGACCTCACCCCCAATACCGGGAGAGACGAACCCCTGAAGATACGCTCACTGTCTCCATGTGGCTCGGGACTGTACCCAACTAAAACCTGTTTGCACGACTCCTTTGAGCCGTGGTAGGGTAGTAATCAAAGTACAGTGGGAACTCACACGAGACAAATGACGATCCCCAGGTCGATGAACTAACCTGCACACATGTCACCAGGGAACTGCCATCTGACGTCTGGTATATTACCAACTAGCATGTTCCCGGCGAGTCCTGTCCGGTGTACTCATAACCCAATGAGCACCTGTATACATCTTAGGTGATCCAACAGACACCAGTGGCTTGTGAGACCGGCCACCGCCCCTCGTCGGGGTCTCGACTGTATACACTAGTCTACTAATGGAGTATCGATGCCCAGTCTCGAAACTCCTACGACTAGGGACCTTTTAAGGATAAGCTTATAGACCCCAGCTCCCACTTATATGATCGCCCTCATACTGCTGGTGGTCAAGCAAGAATCCTAGGGGCTCTATCAACGTGTAATAGCGACGTGTCAGGTCACCTAAAATAGTACACGATGATAAAGGTAAACCAGATAGCATACTATCATCTCGAGTAAGACTGTCCTACCGGGATAGGTCCTCCCTCAATCATTACAATCACGTACCTGTGACCTAATAATTGACTCTGAGGGCACTATCTCCAACAGATAGAGCCCCTAGGATTCTTGCTTGATTGCCAGCAGTATGAGGGCGATCATATACGTGGGAGCTGGTAGTATATAAGCACATCCTTAAATGGTCCCTAGTCGTGGGAGTTTCGAGACAGGGCATCGATTCTCCAGAGTAGACTAGTGTATACAGTCGAGACCCCGACGAGGGGCGGTGGCCGGTCTCACAGGCCACTGGTGTCAGTTGGTTCACCTAAGATGTATACAGGTGCTCATTGGGTTATGAGTACACCGGACAGGACTCGCCGGGAACATGCTAGTTGGTCTTATACCTGACGTCAGATAGCAGTTCCCAGGTGACATGTGTACAGGTTAGTTCATCGACCTGGGGATCGTCATTTGTCTCGTGTGAGTTCCCACTGTACTTTGATTACTACCCTACCACGGCTCAAAGGAGTCGTGCAAACAGGTTTTAGTTGGGTACAGTCCCGAGCCACATGGAGGCAGTGAGCGGATCTTCGGGGGTTCGTCTCTCCCGGTATTGGGGGTGAGGTCGCGCTGTGTCTAGGAGAGCCATTACACGAAGTCCTTGGCCAAGGCAGGAGATTTACTGGTAGGTATTCCAGTAGTATCTCAGGGTGTTCTGGGTTACACTCCGACACGACTTGTACCGCTTTTGGGGGTCTGACTTTTACCAACCCCCTAGGCCCGCCATGCGATGCTCTTAAACGAACAGACCGGACTGTACGGATATTGTCACTGACAGGCTCAGTAGCGTGTCAGGATGAGTTCGCTCATCGACGTCCCTTTTGGTCAATAGCTGGTGGCCCGTTACGTATTGGCTTATACCTCTGACGTGCTAGTGGTTAAATCCACAGCCATAGTATTGACGAGTCTTTAGAGTCCACCACACATTCAGTTACTCAGGCTTTCGGGCGAAACGCTGTAGAGGCCGTATGGAGATATGGCAGGGTCCGATCAGATACGTGCGGTATTGCACGGATCAGGATCAGACAGTTTGTACTAGAGGCCGTATATTTATATGGCAGTGTTCGATCTGATACGTGCGGTATTGTACGGATCAGGATCGGACGAACATTACTAGCCGGCTTTGGTTTAAGCCGGATCCTAGTTTAGTACAGTGTAGATTTTGTCTCATTGCATTTGTATCCGGTCGGAATACAGATGCGGGTGTGTATGCACAGTATCGGGGTTTTCCTGTGATTTATTACGGGACCAGTTTTTTGGAGTTGCCAGTTTGCATTCCGTTCCGGCCGGTTTTCCTTTGTTCTTTCCCGGCCGGACTTTTCCGATGGAGGGGGTTATTTGCAAGTTTGCAAATAACACATTGTGGAGGGGTTTCTTGCAAATGTTTTGATTATGATGGCATCTTTTCTTTTCCACCATCATTTTTGATTCTCTTGCATTAATGGTGATTAAAGAGAGGGTATGGGTTTGATGTGAATTGAGTATGGTTGATGTTTGTTTATGGTCACCTCTTCTTTTCTCCTACCATCACCTCCCTCTTGCATTATGTACACACTCCACCACCATTTCTCAAGAGAGCATGGACGGCCACATTTTGGAGGGGAGGAGGAAAAATGAGAGAGTTTCATTTGGTGTGGAAATTTATCATCCATCTCATTTTTCATTGCTACAAAAATCCCCAAGTTCATATCTTGTTGATTCCTCCATCAAGGCAACTTCACCAACCCAAAAGAGACTATGATTCTACACTACACTTTCTACAGCAAGTCTTGGGCATGTCGACTTGCCAGCTTCATGCCCGAGTTGCCTTGGTATAGAGGCGGGAGCCCGTAAAAGAAACAGGCGATGTGGTGCCCTTCCGGCGAGGAGGCGACGACCGGAGTTTCCGCGGGAGATCGGGACGATGACGAGAAGACCGGAGGACTCGAATCACTCGGTATATCTCTAACCCGTCTTGTTGTTAGCTAGATCTAGTTTAATGGCCCGATCCGGGGTTTAGTGCGCGGTGGTGCCGGTTTGCTAAGTTCGCAAAATTAAAGTTTATCACCGCTTCCGCATTTGGCCGTCGGATTGACGGCCGGGGCGCCGCCGTGCACTTACAGTGGTATCAGAGCCTCGCCATTAACTTCGTCTAGCTTTGTTTGATGTGTTTGCATTTCCGATCAACCAAAATTCCAAAAACCCGCGTTTTTCTTTACATCAGTTTTCTGTCGAAATTTTTTGAAGTCCAAAATTTTTTCAGGTTGTCTCAGAATGATGTGCAGGGAGTTCTAAGAACACTGGAAAAATTCGACAACACGATCCCTCCGTACGACCACGGAATCGCGGCCATGTCCACTATGGAGGCCGCGGATCCGCCGCATGAATGAGGGATCATGTCATCATTTTTTTGCAGTGGGCTTATGGGCTAAAAATAGGGGTTTTGGAATATTAAAATTGGGCCCAGAATTTCTGTGAGTGCTACAGTATTGCATGGGGGCCCACTTGTTAATTTTTGATCGATCGGATATTTTAAACACATTATTTCACAGTATTTACATTATATCTGCGACCGTGAATGTCACTCGATCGGTAAATCCGGTCTAACTGCTATAGCCCGGTTAGACGGATTTGCGAACGTGACTTTCACGTTGATGTTCTGTGTTTTGCTGTGATGTTGCGGATCGGTCGTGGGGATAGCCTGGATGCAATGCTAGTACAGTTTTGTTGTATTATGTACATTTGATATTGCGGGGCGAGCGTCCGACATGTGGACTGCTGTCACTGCCTGTTTGTATTATTCTTTTGGGGCACGACCTGGTTGCGGTCGATGTACCCGTTGTATGTATATTTTACTTTCTGTACTAGGATTGCCCCGCGGTGGGGTGCACGGATAGCCGGGTTCTAGAAGGCAACAAGCCCGCATCTCATGGCATTGGGACGGAGGGGGCTTCACTCTAGGATTGGCGGGCTATTCGCCGCACTCATAGGGGGTACAGGTTGACCCAGGAGGGGTGCCCAAGTTGCCGGATTCCGTGAAGTGCTGGGTGGTCCATTCACGGTGCTGAAGGGGGCTGCCTCGCTTCAGGTTTTGGCGGGTGACTTGCCACGCCCGTAGGGGTCTAGGTTTTCATTGCACAGGCTATCCACACGACCAGGGGAACGTCGGGTTTCAGTAGTGGCTCTGTGAAACCCGGGGATCCCAGATATCTGTATTGTTCTGTGATGCTGTACATTTCTGTGATGTTGCATTTGATTCACGCCTTGAGCGAAATATAATATATTGGTATATATATTAGTAGATGTTGTATATGTTTTTCATCCGCGCTAGTCCAGTCCCCGCTCTGCCGTTAGTTAGCTAACCTAACGGGTGATGACGGGACCCAGTGGCGAATGTGGATGGCATATACGTACGTCAGTATATTTTCGTTCTTTGTGGTGTGATCAATTGATGGGACTGCGTTGATTCGGATCAATGCAAGTTAAACAAACCTAATCTGATGTTGTTGGAACACTTTTCAAAAAGCTGTTATTGCAAGGACGTTCACTTTTGTTTTGCATCGTGGTATTCATTTGGAATATCCTGCTCCTCAGTCGACGAGGCAAGGGCCGAGATCCCTTCACCGGGAGTGACCCCTTGGACAGAAGTTTGCGTCAGGGCATTAACTTCACTATAGCCGATTACTTTTGCTTTGCACAGTGATATTCGGTTATGAATATCCAGCACCCAATTCTACGGGGAAAGAGCCGAGATCTCTTCACCGGGAGTGACCTCTTTAGTAAAGGTTTTCGTCACTATATTTTCTAAAAAGCTATCCGTTCCTTCAACGATATCAAGTTCATTACGTTAAAGGTTTTCGCCAGAAACCATTCGTAGCCCTCCGTCGTTTCATATGGGTAGTCAATAGTATTCAAGCTGTGTTTGTTGGCCAAAGTCAAGGCACAGTGTTTGGTAGCTGTTGGTTATTCATATGCAGCATAGATAGATGCGTTGGTTTGGGACAGTCGTACTGCCATTTTGGCCAAAGTCAAGGGTAGGTACGGGTGGATTCAAATTAACCTGGAGAATGACGGGTTGAACTTGACATGTGACTTATGATATGTTGGCCAAAGTCAAGGTCATAAGAGCATGGGGTAAAAATCACAGCGGGAGTTTCAAAAGAACTGAAACTTGCCAGATATGCGCATACCTTCTGGAGTGTGATACCGTGAGCGGATTCCGTCACGTTATCATGCGTTGATAGTTGGATCCCGATTCCCACTGATGAGTTAGTTTACTCCTCGGGTGACCCCGACTAATTCTTCTTTCAGGTTTGGAGGAGAATTTGAGGTACAGTGGGAGGTTTCCTGATTAGATAAAGTGATAACCATTCTGATCTAGGTTAGAGTGCACGCTGAGTGTTTCTTTTCTCTCTCTCCCTGGAAGCGACCATTGACCCGACCCTAGACTTTGACTCAGTGACCAAGTTGACCGAACCTTCTTAACACTGGCTTTTGGATTGTCAGAGTTGCAGACCTCATTGCCACTCCTACTTTTACCCTTTTCTCCAGGACACCCCGTATTACTACAAACGTCCACTTCCATTGGACAAAACCATCGTATGGTTAGATACGAACTCGAAGGAATTCAAGGATGGTTTCCGGTTCTGGAGAAAACGGATAGGATTATTCAGTTGTCTTTTTCCTTTTACCTTCTCTCAAGTTGTGAGTACTCCTTGGTTTAGGAGATAGTACACCTATTATGCAAATTGGATAGTCTTCTTCCAAACCTTAGGCTGGTGCCGACCGGTAGGGAATGAAGAAAACCAATTAGCCTAAACGGTGTGCAGAAGGTATTAAGATTAAGACAAAGCAAGGGATTAGTAAGAGGGCAAAGTAAATTGCGACTGATATTCACGACCAAACCAAGTATTTCTTCGCCAATCCTAAATCACCTTTGTATCTCTCCAGGACACTCCGTATCACTACGAAGATCCACAGTTTATTGGATACTCCATCGTATGGTTATATACGAACTCGAAAGGAACTTGTTCCAGTTCGGGGATGGATTCTGGTCCAGGAGAAATAGGAATAAGGTTTATTCGGTTGTCTTTTATCTTCACCTTCTCTCGCATTGCGAGTGCTCCTAGGACTAGGACAGTACACCCATTATGCTTATTGGATAGTCTTCTTCCAAACCATAGGCTGGTGCCGAACGGTAGGGAAGGAAGAAAACCATTTGGCCTAAGGGGTGTGCAGAAGGTAATGACTAAAGACATATAAAGGGATTTGGAGAGGTGGCAAAGAACTATACGGTTACAGTCGTGAATCTGGAAGAGGCATTACTAGGAATACCAGGATACCCCATCGAAACATTTCAATGTTTCAGTCCAACTGTGTACTGTTAAAAGAAAACTGATTTCCCGATTAGACACTTTCTCCAGGGTATGTATTTACCAGATTTGATTCTCACATCTGTATGGTTTTACAGATGATGAGTGGGAGTAAGTTATTGGGAATTGGGTGATCATCCTCATTATATCGGGATTCGTTGTAATCGGTGATAATTGAGGAGATACCTGGGATGTTTGCCGGTCGGCAAATATTTGGTTTTGAATATCCGCTGTTGTGCACCAATTTCAAATTGATATATCTGTACGTCTATTTTCATAGAGTGAGATATACCTTTTGATATTATGTCGATGACATTTACCTATATCAGTGGATGGTTAGGTAAGGAGCATTAAACAGCAGTGTAATTCTTCTTAACCATAAGTACAGTTTTCAACCTACGACACACAGTGAAAGAGTTGTTAGACTCGGCGGACTTATACAGAGTATTGTATGGTGTCCAGTGTCCATTAGGACAGAGGGGTTGGTCCTCATACTATATTCTGTTTACTTTTAACTTCTCTAGTTCTTAGACATGTGTTTCGTAGAAACACAGGGTCTAAGTTTTGAGGAGTTATAGGTATTTGAATAGAGTAGAGAACCAGGTGTAGCAAGTATCGGGATTCTTCAAGGTGATCGAAGATGTAGATACTTGTATATGGTATTCAGTTGATAGTAATGATAAAGAGAAATTGCTTCTCTTTCAGGTTACTCATAATTGGAAGCATTCCTAAGTTGAGTAACGCTGATCGGCCTCTCTCCATATAGTTGACATGCACTGGAGACAGCTGCATGATTTGAATCTGGTTCAATTAAACCAGTGCCTCTGGTTCTATATTGGATATAGTACAGTTCATATCTTAACATTGTTAAGGTACGGGGAGTTGTCCGGCTTATGATTAAAACCAGACTCTGGATAACTCAAGGCACGTTCCTGTAATGGCTGTTTGTGGGTTGACCCAGGCTATGACGAGGGTTGACTTTCTACCATCTGGCAGATCAATAGAAATATTGTTCTAGACTCGCCACAGTTTTAATAAAAATGAATTTTTCAAAAATAGTAGTGGGAGTATGGTAGAACTGGAAGTGATTCCAGAACCGCAAACGATTACTGAAAATTTGATAAGGAACCTAAAGATTCAATCTGATTTGACATTCCATTGGCCACTCCGCAGATACGGTGGGTAACTTCAGGCACCCGAGAGGTGCTCCGGTAGCCTCAAGGACGGTGACAGGGAAGTTCTTGTTTACCCAAACTTGCCATTGCTGTTGTTCCAGGCTGCGAGACCCGGCAGGAGGATGAGTATAGCGTCGTTCTAAACTAGATTTAGAAGTGCACGTCTATATGACTCTGCCAGAGGGTTGTCGTAGTCAGTGGGAGCAGCGGAAGCATTGGTGAACATCTGGCTTATGTCTATTTATAGACTAAAGAAGATATAGCGGAGATAGATCATCTATTTCTGATGTGACAGTCATGGGTTTGACGTCATCAGAATAGGGGATGGATCTGTTGAGAAGGTAGTAGGGTGTGATATCCGGGTTTTGGATGACATACACAAAGTAGGAAGTGACATTCTTATACTACGATCGGTTATACTTTGGTCGTCACACAGTGGTTTCTCCATAAAGGACTTGGTCATTATATCAGACATACTGGTTACTAGATCTATGGTTTTAGATCTAGATTTGGGTGGTTTCCCAATCAGGGTACTTTGACAGCATTCTAAGAGTATTTAGAATGGATGACTCCTGGCACGGTAGTGTACCTACAGGTGATGGAGTCACCCTCTCTAGAGGTGTCTTATAGACTAAAGTAGAGAGGGATGTGCACGATTGGCAGATCACTTGCTTAGGCAATTGAGTCAATCATGAGATGTCAAGTACCACACCAGATGTTGTTCTTGCACTAGATGCAATAAGTTGATATTGATCCAATCCTGGAGGAACAGTAGGAAGCAGTTATAGAACATAAGTGCATGTTCTAGGGATATGATAACGACAGCCTCATTTGGGAGACAATTATCATTCCAGGCTTCCAAGGTGACATGGACGACAAGGAGGTTGTCAGAATTATATTTTTCCTTCTGACGAGGGGCAGTATTCTGGACAGGTGATCCAGGCAGATACTGAGGGAGGCATGGCGCAGGATACTGATTAAGTTCAGTTGACGATACAGTCTAAGAAGTTTGGATTTGGAGTTCATTTATGAGCTAGGTTCCATCAGACATCCAGACATTCTAAGACAGGTATTGCTCATTTCGGGAGATGGCTTTCTCCGCGAACTTGAGATATTTAGAGAGACATAGAAAGAAACATCAGAGCGGATCCACTCGCTGAGGCTATTCCTCGAACGCAATAGTCTCGCAAACGAGCTTTGTGAGACTGACTAGTAGAGGAGTTGGGTGTTCGGTATCACACGGACTGTGAGTATGCGACATCGCAATAATTAGCCTTGAGTGCAAGTGGGAGATTGTTGGAGATAGTGCCCTCAGAGTCAATTATTGGATCACAGGCACGTGATTGCAATGATTGAGGGAGGACCTATCCCGGTACGACAGTCTTACTCAAGATGATAGTATGCTATCTGGTTTACCTTTATCATCGTGTACTGTTTCAGGTGACCTTACAGGTCGCTATTACACGTTGATAGAGCCCCTAGGATTCTTGCTTGATTGCCAGCAGTATGAGGGCGATCATATACGTGGGAGCTGGTAGTCTATAAGCACATCCTTAAATGGTCCCTAGTCATAGGAGTTTCGAGACAGGGCATCGATTCTCCAGAGTAGACTAGTGTATACAGTCGAGACCCCGACGAGGGGCGGTGGCCGGTCTCACAGGCCACTGGTGTCAGTTGGTTCACCTAAGATGTATACAGGTGCTCATTGGGTTATGAGTACACCGGACAGGACTCGCCGGGAACATGCTAGTTGGTCTTATACCTGACGTCAGATAGCAGTTCCCAGGTGACATGTGTACAGGTTAGTTCATCGACCTGGGGATCGTCATTTGTCTCGTGTGAGTTCCCACTGTACTTTGATTACTACCCTACCACGGCTCAAAGGAGTCGTGCAAACAGGTTTTAGTTGGGTACAGTCCCGAGCCACATGGAGGCAGTGAGCGGATCTTCGGGGGTTCGTCTCTCCCGGTATTGGGGGTGAGGTCGCGCTGTGTCTAGGAGAGCCATTACACGAAGTCCTTGGCCAAGGCAGGAGATTTACTGGTAGGTATTCCAGTAGTATCTCAGGGTGTTCTGGGCTACACTCCGACACGACTTGTACCGCTTTTGGGGGTCTGACTTTTACCAACCCCCTAGGCCCGCCATGCGATGCTCTTAGACGAACGGACCGGACTGTACGGATATTGTCACTGACAGGCTCAGTAGGGTGTCAGGATGAGTTCGCTCATCGACGTCCCTTTTGGTCAATAGCTGGTGGCCCGTTACGTATTGGCTTATACCTCTGACGTGCTAGTGGTTAAATCCACAGCCATAGTATTGACGAGTCTTTAGAGTCCACCACACATTCAGTTACTCAGGCTTTCGGGCGAAACGCTGTAGAGGCCGTATGGAGATATGGCAGGGTCCGATCAGATACGTGCGGTATTGCACGGATCAGGATCGGACAGTTTGTACTAGAGGCCGTATAGTTATATGGCAGTGTTCGATCTGATACGTGCGGTATTGCACGGATCAGGATCGGACGAACATTACTAGCCGGCTTTGGTTTAAGCCGGATCCTAGTTTAGTACAGTGTAGATTTTGTCTCATTGCATTTGTATCCGGTCGGAATACAGATGCGGGTGTGTATGCACAGTATCGGGGTTTTCCTGTGATTTATTACGGGACCAGTTTTCTGGAGTTGCCAGTTTGCATTCCGTTCCGGCCGGTTTTCCTTTGTTCTTTCCCGGCCGGACTTTTCCGATGGAGGGGGTTATTTGCAAGTTTGCAAATAACACATTGTGGAGGGGTTTCTTGCAAATGTTTTGATTATGATGGTATCTTTTCTTTTCCACCATCATTTTTGATTCTCTTGCATTAATGGTGATTAAAGAGAGGGTATGGGTTTGATGTGAATTGAGTATGGTTGATGTTTGTTTATGGTCACCTCTTCTTTTCTCTTACCATCACCTCCCTCTTGCATTATGTACACACTCCACCACCATTTCTCAAGAGAGCATGGCCGGCCACATTTTAGAGGGGAGGAGGAAAAATGAGAGAGTTTCATTTGGTGTGGAAATTTATCATCCATCTCATTTTTCATTGCTACAAAAATCCCCAAGTTCATATCTTGTTGATTCCTCCATCAAGGCAACTTCACCAACCCAAAAGAGACTATGATTCTACACTACACTTTCTACAGCAAGTCTTGGGCATGTCGACTTGCCAGCTTCATGCCCGAGTTGCCTCGGTATAGAGGCGGGAGCCCGTAAAAGAAACAGGCGATGTGGTGCCCTTCCGGCGAGGAGGCGACGACCGGAGTTTCCGCGGGAGATCGGGACGATGACGAGAAGACCGGAGGACTCGAATCACTCGGTATATCTCTAACCCGTCTTGTTGTTAGCTAGATCTAGTTTAATGGCCCGATCCGGGGTTTAGTGCGCGGTGGTGCCGGTTTGCTAAGTTCGCAAAATTAAAGTTTATCACCGCTTCCGCATTTGGCCGTCGGATTGACGGCCGGGGCGCCGCCGTGCACTTACACTAAGATGTATACAGGTGCTCATTTGGTTATGAGTACACCGGACAGGACTCACCGGGAACATGCTAGTTGGTATTATACCTGACGTCAGATAGCAGTTCCCTGGTGATATGTGTACATGTTAGTTCATCGACCTGAGATCGTCATTTGTCTCGTGTGAGTTCCCACTGTACTTTGATTACTACCCTACCACGGCTCAAAGGAGTCATGCAAACAGGTTTTAGTTGGGTACAGTCCCGAGCCACATGGAGGCAAGTGATCGGATCAGCAGGGGATTCGTCTCTCCCGGTATTGGGGGTGAGGTCACGCTGTGTCTAGGAGAGCCATTACACAAAGCCCTCGGCCGAGGCAGGAGATTTACTGGTAGGTATTCCAGTAGTATCTTAGGGTGTTCTGTGCCACACTCCGACATGACTTGTACCGCTTTTGGGGGTCTGACTTTTACCAACCCCCTAGGCCCGGCATCCGATGCTCATAGACGAACGGACTGGACTGTACGGATATTGTCACTGACAGGCTCAGTAGGTTGTCAGGATGAGTTCGCTCATCGACCTCCCTTTTGGTCAATACCAGGTAGTCCGTTACGTACAGATAGTACCACTGACGTGCTAGTGGTTAAATCCACAGCCAATGTGTTGACGAGTCTTTAGACTCCCCCACAGCTAGTTTCTCAAGTTTCGGGCGAAACGTTATAGAGGCCGTATGAAATATGGCACGGTTCGATCATATACGTGCGGTGTTGCACGGATCATGATCGGGCGGATCATATTAGTGGGCTTTGGTTTATGCCGGATCCTAGTATTAAATTTGTTGGATTACTTTAGTCTCATTGCATTCGCATTCAGTCGGAATGCGGGTGCAGGTATGTATATACAGGTGAGGGGTATCCTTGTGATCTGTCACGAGTTTACTTTAGATGTTGCCGTATCTTTTTATTGTTGCAAACATTTGGATTAATGTTTTTCATTTGGAAATAATGAGCTAGAATTCATCATGACATGCATTTAATGGGACATGGACAAATTGGTGACTCATGGTCTCTTTTTATGTGTAAATGTCACATTATGAGATTGATTTGTGTTAATATGATGAGAAGAGAGAGAGAGGGGCTGCCTAAGGGTGAGCTTGGTCTTGTATTATGCTTATCTCACTCTCTCTCATTTTATCACACACATCACAAAAGGAAAAAGAAAGCTTCTTCTTCTTCTTCCTCCTCTAGCTCAAATCTCCATTAATGGCAACACCTCTAACCTCCATCCAAAGCAATGGATGCAAGAAACAAAGTGATCACAAACATTCTCTACAACACCTTGGACACGTTGGCTAGCACACTTCGTGCCCGAATTGCTTCGGATGAAGCGGGAGCCCGTAAAAAGACTCGTCGATGTGGTGCCATTTCCGATGAGGAGATCAAGACCGTAGTTGCTGCGAGGAGCATGGGATGGTGGCCAAAGACCAAAGGACATGGATCGATCGGTATAGCTTTCCAACCCTCTCTCTTGATAGCTAGTTATAGGTTAATGGATCGATCCGGGTTTTAAGCATACGATAGCGCCAGTTTTCAAGTTAAGAAAAATTTTCGTTTACGCATTTTGGCCTCGGAAAGATGGCCGGGACACTACCGTAGTCTTACATGGCATCAGAGCCACACCATTAACATTTACTAGCTTGCTCTAATGTATTTTGAACTTCGATCGAACAAAAATTCCGAAACCGCGATTTCAAAAAGTGCAGTTTCTGTCGAAAAATTTTTGTTGTCAAAAAATTATTTGGTGTATTGCAGAAATTCGTGCAGGCTTTTCTTAGACCACTGGTGAAATTTGGTGACATGAGCTTACTGTTGCGCTGCGGAACCGCGGCCTTACCCTAGTTTTGACCGCGGTTCCGCCGCCGAACTGTAGCATCACTGCACCATTTTTCCTGCAGTGGTCTCTGAGTTGGAATTGGGGTTTCTGGTATTTTTCTTTTGGGCCCAGATTTGTTTGAGTACTGGGAATTGTGCTTGGGGCCCACTTGGGGAATTTTTGTCGATAAAAAATTTAAATATGTTAGTTCATAGTATTTACATTATATCTGCGACCGTGAATGTCATTTGATCGGTAAATCCTGTCTAATTGCTATAGCTCTTTTAGACGGATTTGCAAACGTGACATTCACGTAGATGTTCTGTGTTGTGCTGTGATGTTGCAGATTTGTCGTGGTGGATAGCCTGGATGCAATGGTAGTACAGTTTGGTCATATTTGTACATTTGGTATTGCGGGACGAGCGTCCGACATGTGGACTACCGTCACTGCCTGTTTGTATATTATTCTTTTGGGGCATGACCGGGCTGAGGTCGATGTACCTGTTGTATATTTTACTTTCTGTACTAGGATTACCCCGCGGAGGGGTGCACGGATAGCCGGGTTCTAGAGGGCAACGAGCTCGCATCTCATGGCTTTGAGACGGAGGGGGCTTCACTCTAGAATTGGCGAGCTATTTGCCGCACACGTAGGGGGTACAGGTTGACCCATGGAGGGGTGCTCAAGTTACCGGATTCTGTGAAGTGCTGGGTGGTCCATTCACGTTGTTGAAGGGGGCTGCCTCGCTTCAGGTTTTAGCGGGTAACTTGTTGCGCCCATAGGGGTCTAGGATTTCATTGCACAGGCTATCCATACGACCAGGGGAACGTCGTGTTTCAGTAGCGGCTCTATGAAATCCGGGGATCCCAGATTATCTGTATTGTTCTGTGATGCTTATTACATTTCTGTGATGTTGCATTTTATCACGCCCTGAGCGAATATTATATATTGATATATATACTAGTAGATGTTGTATATGTTTTACACCCGCGCTAGTCCAATCCCCGCTCTGTCGTTAATTAAGTTACCTAACGGTTGATGACGGGACCCAGTAGCGAATGCGGATGGCATATACGTACATCATATTTTCGTTCTTTATTGGTGTGATCAATTGATGGGACTGTATTGATTCGGATCAATGCAAGCTAAACAAACCTATTCTGATGTTGCTGGAACATTTTCAAAAAATAAACTGTTATTGCAAGGACGTTTTCTTTTGTTTTGCACAGTGGTATTCAGTTGGAATATCCTGCACCTCAGTCGACGAGACAAGGGCCGAGATCCCTTCACCGCGAGTGACCCCTTGGACAGAAGTTTGCGTCAGGGTAATAACTTCACTATAGTCGATTGCTTTTTGCTTTGTATCGTGGTATTCAGTTGGAATATCCTGCCTCTCATTCTACGGGGAAAGAGCCGAGATCCCTTCACCGGGAGTGACCTCTTTAGCAAAGGATTTCGCCACTATATTTTTATAAAAAGCTATCCGGTTCCTTCAACGATATCAAGTTCATTACGCTAAAGGTTTTTCGCCAAAAACCAACCGTAGCCCTCCGTCATTTCAGATTAGTATTGTTTAGTATTCGTGCTACGCATGTCGTGCTTAGCCGAGGCGTAGTGTGCGGTAGCTCTGTAATGCTTTTCTTCTTTATGGATATGTGATTGGTTAGGACAGTCGTACGGTCATTTGGGCTCAGTCAAGGACTCGTGCGGGTGGGTCTAATGCAATCAAGATAATGACGGGTTGAACTTGGTTAGGATGCTTTGATATGTTGGCTCAGTCAAGGTCACTTGGGTCCTAGGGGTAAAAATCACATCGGGAGTTTCTAAAGAAACTGAAACTTGCCAGGCATGTGCATACCTTCTGGAGTGTGATAACGTGAGTGGATTCCGTCACGTTATCATGCGATGATAGTTGGATCCCGATTCCCACTGATGAGTTGGTTTACTCCTCGGGTGATCCCGACTAATTCTTCTTTCAGGTTTGGAGGAGAATTTGAGGTTACAGTGGGAGGTTTCCTGATCAGATAAAGTGATAACCACTCTGATCTAGGTTAGAGTGCACGCAGAGTGTTTCTTTTCTCTCTCTCTTTGGCAGCGACCATGACCCGACCCGTGACAATGACTCGATGACCAAGATTAACCGAACCTTCTTAAAACACCGGCTTTTGGATTGTCTGAGTTGCATACCTCATTGTCACTCCTACTTTTACCCTTTTCTCCAAAACTGTCACGTCCCGAAAGTATGGAATATGACCGGCACTTAAACTACGAACGTCTCAAGGCGTACGTATTCTAAGTAAGCCGAAAACCCAGAAATCCAAACCAAGAAAAGTAGTAGAGTGTAGGAAAAACCATTTTAAATCAAACAGTTTGCAACATATGCCGAAGTATGCATGTTAAAATCATATGTCTTTTCTAAAATTTCGGCAGAGTTTCCTTTGTAAAAACTGACCCCAAACGGGTACAAAACCTGATAAAGCATATATAATGAGAAAAATGCATCCCCAAGCGGGAGCTAGCTCTTCGTCAATCGACGGTCACAACCACGCAAGCAATATAATATACAACGCCTAAAGGCGAGGATCACAACAGAAAAGGAAACTCAAACAGCATGGAATCCACAGAAATATAACGCGCGACCCTAAGGTCGAAAGAATAAACATCATTGGTCTCTATCTCAAATAAATACATGTTTGGTTGATGGAACTTCTAGATACAACTGAATAATAATATACAAAATATACTGATGGTCACGATACAAGTGAACCCACCTACTAGCAAATCACCCGGAATGGAAATAGTGCCAGAAAAGCCGTAATGACACCTGTACGGAAAAACCTGCAAAAAACTGTGGCACAACGGGGGTGAGTTGCCAACTCGTGAATAGAATACATCTACGAACAGGAATCGTATGTATCACGCAATCCTAGGTCATACGATCATAATATATAACCAGCAGCCTATAACCATGGCTAGGGTAAATGTCTAACCCAAGTGTAATCCCATGTTCCCGTGTCAATGTCTCAGGTAGCAATATATCATATGGATGATGTATGAATGCATGAAAATAGAATACATGTACTAAAGAAACTGCTTTCATAATTTAGTGAGATTTCCTTTGTATTTTTAAAATGAGGTATCATAAATGAAATCAGTATAAACAGTGTCTAGCATCGACACAAAACATAAATCTCAATGTCTCAAAATCCCAGGCTCCGGCTATCCGGACTGGCCTGTATCATCAAATCTCAGTACCTCAATATCTCCAAATCTCAATGTCTCAATCTCAATATCTATGGCGCCGTCAGTCCAGACCGGCCCCTACCATCCATCTCAAGACTACGACGGTATCCTCCGGATATCCGACGTGTCGGGTAAAATCACCGATCGGTAGTGCTCCCCTGCCAGGCTCAACGCCATCATCTGCGATCTTCTTGCCCCGGGGTACCGCACCGGGCCTGTTGGAGATAGTGCCCTCAGAGTCAATTATTGGATCACAGGCACGTGATTGCAATGATTGAGGGAGGACTTATCCCGGTAGGACAGTCTTACTCAAGATGATAGTATGCTATCTGGTTTATCTTTATCATCGTGTACTGCTTTAGGTGACCTTACGAGTTGCTATTACACATTGACAGAGCCCCTAGGATTCTTGCTTGACTACCAACAGTATGAGGGTGATCATATACGTGAGAGCTGGAGTCTATAAGCACATCCTTAAAAGGTCCCTAGTCGTGGGAGTTTCGAGACTGGGCATCGATACTCCATTAGTAGACTAGTGTATACAGTCGAGACCCCGACGAGGGGCGGTGGCCGGTCTCACAAGCCATTGGTGTTAGTTGGTTCACCTAAGATGTATACAGGTGCTCATTGGGTTATGAGTACACCGGACAGGACTCGCCGGGAACCTGCTAGTTGGGATTATACCAGACGTCAGATAGCAGTTCCCTGGTGACATGTGTACAGGTTAGTTCATCGACCTGAGATCGTCATTTGTCTCGTGTGAGTTCCCACTGTACTTTGATTACTACCCTACCACGGCTCAAAGGAGTCGTGCAAACAGGTTTTAGTTGGGTACAGTCCCGAGCCACATGGAGGCATTGAGCGGATCTGCAGGGATTCGTCTCTCCCGGTATTGGGGGTGAGGTCGCGCTGTGTCCAGGAGAGCCATTACACAAAGCCCTCGGCCGAGGCAGGAGATTTACTGGTAGGTATTCCAGTAGTATCTCAGGGTGTTCTGGGCTTCACTCCGACACGACTTGTACCGCTTTTGGGGGTCTGACTTTTACCAACCCCCTAGGCCCGCCATGCGATACTCATAGACGAACGGACCGGACTGTACGGATATTGTCACTGACAGGCTCAGTAGGGTGTCAGGATGAGTTCGCTCATCGACGTCCCTTTTTGGTCAATAGCTAGTAGCCCGTCACATATGGCTAATACCTCTGACATGCTAGTGGTTAAATCCACAGCCATAGTATTGACGAGTCTTTAGAGTCCACCACACACAGTTACTTAAGTTTTGGGCGAAACGCTGTAGAGGCCGTATGGAGATATGGCAGGGTTCGATCAGATACGTGCGGTGTTGTACGGATCGTGATCGGACGGATTTTACTGGCCGGGTTTGGTTTAAGCCGGATCCTAGTATTAAACGGTGTAGTTTTGTCTCTTTGCATTTGTGTTCAGTGGGAATACAAATGCGGGCATGTATATGCGGTAGCGGGGTTTTCCTGTAATTTATTACGGGATCAGTTTTCTGAAATTGCCAGTTTGCATTCCGTTCCGGCCGGTTTTCCTTTGTTCCTTCACGACCGGACTTTATCGTTGGAGGGTGTTATTTGCGGTTTGCAAATAACATTTTGTGGAGGGGTTTTATTGTGATTGTGGCTTCTATCATCATGAGATTCTTTTCTTGTCAATCCTTTGCATTCATTGTGATGGTTTTGTGAAAGGATTGAAATGTGAATTTGGTGTGACCATTTTTCTATTCTATTATTTCCTTCTTGCTTTATTGCATTTTTGATCCCACCATTCTCATCATATAGGTCGTCCACTTTTGGTGAGGGAGAGAGAGGGTTTTTCATTTTTGATGAGGGAATTTGATCATCTCATTTGCTTGCTCCAAAAATTTTAAACCCCTCTCCAAAGTTTTTTTGATTCTACACCTCCACATCCATGGCATCTTCACAAACCCCAAAGAGACAAGCCACTACACTACACCTACAGTACTCTTGGACGCGTCGGCTAGCCAACTTCGCGCCCGAGTTACCTCGGTCCAGAGGTGGGAGCCCGTAAATGAATCCGCCTACGTGGTGCCCGTTTCGACGAGGAGGTGACGAACGGAGATTCCGCGGGAGATCGGAGTGGAGACGAAGACCGAAGGACACGGATCGCTCGGTATAGCATTCCACCCCTTCTCTTGATAGCTAGCATTAGGTTAATGGTCACGATCCGGGTTTATTATCCGCGGTAGCGCCGGTTTAAAGTTAAGAAAATTTTTGATTCCGCATTTTGGCCTCGAGTAGACGGCCGCGGCGCTGCCGTGGCGCAACAGGGCCCACCATGTACCCGAAACGGTTCCTCCACTCCTCGAACTCGGGTCTCATATGTCGCTCTCATCACCAAGAAAACACATGGTGGACGCACTGAAATATCATATCAAGGGTAACCGGGTTTTTAAAACAATTACATATTCTCTTTTGAAATACCCACGGTTCCCAAATCCAGAAATCTTATGGAAGTCCGAATCCAAATCATCAATAACACGTAAAACCATGAATGTAGGCGTGAGAATCCATGAATGCGGCATAACAATGAATAACAGTATGCATGAAGTGACAAGTAATAACTACAATATCTAAGCTGGCATATAAGGCAAGTACACTAATATCATGTCAAACTACTAGCTAACAAGCTAAATCAAGCAATAATATTCTCTAAGTGTATGTGACATGGCAATTACCGATGAAGATGTGTGTGAGCCGGCAAGTAAGTGTACGTGGTACATACACATCATCGGTAATGGTGCTGGTGTCCTAACAGCATGATATCAACAATAGAATATGAATCATAATATAAGCATGCGACGCGGAGCGAATAACAATAATGAGTGGAAGCTAAATACTAGACATAACGATAACAAATCTGCATTTAATGTAATATGAGTCATACAGCTACTCTAAACTATACGGCCGAGCTAACAAACTAAACTAAAGGTAAGGAAGCCGCCTAAAATCTGAGTCGATACATACATACATATACATACATACATACATATATATATATATATATATGTAGATATTAGTCGGTGATCCCGCCTCGATAATATCACATCCGATATGTCACGACCCGAAAGAGCACGTGACTGGCCCTTGAACCATATGAAGTCTATAGGACCCCATCTGATCCAAGTAAGCCAAAAGCCCAGAAATCTAAAACCATTTTTAGGAGTAAATAAAGAAAACTGGTTTAAGAAGTAAAGAAATCTTGTTTTGAAAATCAAAGTTTTTAAATAACTAAGCCGAATATGCATTTCTTTCAAATGTGTAACCTTTCCTGAAAATTTCGGCAGAGTTTCCTTTGTAAATACTGGCCCCGAACGGGGTACAACAAGAATAATATATATAAGAAATGATAAAAAGCATCCTCAAGCGGGAGCTAGCTCTTCGTCAATTGACGGTCACAACCACGCAAGCAATATAATATACAACGCCAAATGGCGAGGATCAAATCCAAAGAACTCAAAACAGCCTGAAAACTGTAATACTACAAGCGCGACTCTAAGGTCGAAATAATACACACTGGGTCTAAGTCTGAAATAATATACAAGTTTTGGTTGATGGAATCTCTAGATACAATGAATAATACAGGAACAATGGCGGTTCTGATACAAAAGAACCCACCTACCCAAGCAAGTCACCCATATGGAAGCAGTATGCCAGAAATGCCGCTATGGAATCTGTACGGCAAAAACCTGCAAGAACTGTGGCACAACGGGGGTGAGTTGCCAACTCGTGAATAGAAAATATCGACAAGCAGAGATCGAATGTATGACCCATCCTAGGTCAATACGATCATATATATAACCTCAATATGAATAAGTCTGCAGCATGCTAAACTGGCAATGTAATCTCTATACATGAGTGTAGTGCCAAGTGCTCGTGCCGGTGCCTCAGGTAATAGCATATCATAAATGTGAGGTATGATCAATGTAATCAAATCTGCATGTATGTGGATCCCGTCCACTCGTCACCCAATGACAATAAGCATCATGCATGTAAATATCATAAAGTATATGCATGGAAAAATATGAGAATATAAACCATATGTGTCCCTCGTGACACGTCAAAATCATGGAACCGGAGTGCCCAACATCGACACTCGAAAACATCATGAAAGCTGTGCCCAGCATCGGCACGTAAATCCTCATATATCGGGCTCCGTCAGTCCGGATCAGCCCACGGGCTCCGTCTGCGGAATCGGCCCTCGGCCCCAACAGTACGCCCATATCCATCTATCGACTCTGGTCGGTATCCTCCGGATAACCGCCAGGTCCAACCAATCACCGGTAGGTAGTAGTCCCTCTGACAGGCTCACCGTCTACTACACAGCGAAACCGTTCTCGCCCCGGGATACCATACCGGGTCCACCATGTACCCGCAATCGGCCTCATCCACCTCCTCGAATCGGGTTTCACATGTCGCTCTCCGCACCGAGAAAACACATGGTGGACGCACTGAAATATCATACCAAGGGTAACCGGGTTTTTAAAACAATTACATATTCTCTTTTGAAATACCCGCGGTTCCCAAATCCAGAAATATCATGGAAACAACATATCTCAATGCGCATAATCAGAAAGCATGATGTATGTGACATGTAAATGAAGTGCAAGTATAACGGTATATCATGCAACATGGAATAATAGTATACACATACAAGGGTCATATCCTGATGCAATAATACTATTGTGTAGTGACATGGCAATTACCGATGAAGATGTGTGTGAGCCGGCAAGTAAGTGTACGTGGTACATACGCATCATCGGTAATGGTGCTGGTGTCCTAGCAGCATGATTGTAATATATCAATAAACACAAGCAATGCAATGCAAATAGCATGAATATGCGGAATCAATAATCAACACAACAGTGAAGAACCTACCTCAATAAATATATCATGCAGCCTTGCCCTTTGAAATAAGACGAATCGGGGGTTTTGGTAAAATAAGGGCTACGGGGTTTTAAGAAAAGATGCGTCGTTTGAAAATATCCGTAGAATCCCTTCCGCCTATCTTTAAAATATCCCCGATTCGTTAGTTTTGAAATAGGTAAGACTCAGGTCTAGTCTACGCCTACTATGCGAACTGCGGACCCAACTATCAAGTCAATCGGCAAGGGTATGGAAACCACCTAAATCTGAGTCGATATACATATATATATACAATAGTCGGTGATCTCGCCTCAATGGTATCACGTACGATACGGTATATCATGTAACATCCTCGAGTCATGAGTGCGGATCTAATATCAATATAAAGCTCGTACGGTAAATCGTCGTACGGCATCCCAATAGTTGGGTACAGGTCAATATCACATTATCTCATCACATATCAGGTATCACTACTATCATATCACATAATCTAGGGTACAACTCTAAGTCTAGTACCATCGATACCATCTATATAAATATGAATGCCCGGTAAAATACATGCCCAAAGGCCCGCTAAAACCATCATGCCGCATCTCAAATACGAACTCTGTCATATCGCCGAATCTCACGGCCTCATATCAAATCTCATCGACTCATCGTAATCCTACGTATCATCCTCAATTCCTGTATATGAACACATAGTCCCATACCCATGTGTAGATATACACACCTCCAAATGCGCACAGATAAAAGAAAGAATGTATGCAAGTATATGTGTACGTGTATGTGTGGGTGTGCAACCCTTACTCTAGGGTTTCGCACTATACTAAACCAATACATCCTTATCATCAATAATCCATTAGTACCATCAATAATCTTAAACAACACATAATAAATATACGTGTGTATACGTATTCGTATACATCACCACGAACTGCAGGGGTGCTATACGTCATCCACCCGACTTCCCCCGTAGATATAATCTACTCACCTTGCGTCTTTATCTGTCGACGTCACCACGCGTTTTCTTGTCATCCCGAAGTCTTCATGGGGTACCTACAAGTATATCACAAACGCTAAAGCACATGGAAATCACATCGGAAAACCAAAAAAGCACACGCTACTCGCATAGGTAAAAACCTATCGTCTCGCATGTAAACACGATCAATATCCACTTGTCGTTGACGTCCAAACACCACCCGACAGGAACGAATCACCAAATACCAAAATCCATGCTAAAACAAGTCGTAAATCATGCGCCAACATGGGAAAATCAACCCAGATTTTACCCTAGATGGAACCAGACAAAATTACACATGCCATTGGTCAAGACTACTGGAAATAGGGCCATGCACCAAAAACGAGGCAATTCCCTCCTGGTCTGGCCGCAATTTGAGGCCAGAAGGAATTAATTGGCGGCCGAAATTTGGAGTTGGGGGCTAGGGTTTTGTGTGGTGGTTCCATGGTGCCTGCACATCTCACTGTCAACTCAGTTTTATTTTTGGGGTATCGGGATGATAGCAGATTCCTAAATATGATCACAGATTCACAGTTTTTCCCCCGACATCGTCTCATAAATCTATATTCTGTATTTTAGCTCCAGGTTTGGTCCAATAACACATCACCAAAGGGGTTCTAAGGTCACCACAAGTCTCAATTTCACCCTTGAACTCAATTCAACTCCTCACCCTAACTTGAAGTTTCACAAATCCACCAAAAGACACCATATCGACATGAAACTAGAATTGATGCACAAGAAATGAAATACTATTCTAATAGGTCCATAATTTACCTCCTTTAGCAACTCAAGAAAATTCTTGAGTTGCTCAAAGTCCTCCAAATCCAATCTTGCTAGGTTCAATGTGTAACTAATGAGCTCGGGAACACTTTTTGTGAAATGGGAATAGGGTTTTGGGGTTGATTTCATTATGGATCTAGGGTTTTTGTGAAGAGGGAGAGAGAGGGAGCAGGAGCAGCAGCAGCTCTTGTTTGAAGAGGGGGGGAGAAAATGAGAAGGGAAATGATGGGGGGGCATGGGTCAAAAGAGGTTTGACCTTGTCTTTCTCTCTCATCATCATGAAACCTTTTCTTTTCTTTTCTTTTTCTTTTCTCCTTTCCTTCTCACTCAATGGAAATCCCTAAGCAACCATATTCCCAAAACATGCAACAAGTGTGACAAGTGTGTAAAATGATATGTGCACATTTTTGCACAAAAAATCTAAAAATCCGATTAGCGATTTTTAATCGCGATTAGCACTAAATTAGCATATAACTAATCATAAAAACTTTAAAATGGTATAATTCCATAAAATACCCTATTTTAGAATTTTCCATAATTTTCCCCTATTTATTTGTATTTAATTATACCAAAATATTAAAATATTCATTAAAATAATATTAAATTATAAAAATTTCCAAAAATCATATTTTATTATTTTGAAACGTTACACGATACCATATCTATAATCAGGTATTCCCAATTCAAGAGTGCGGATCAAACATAAAAATATAGCTCGTACGTAAATCCGTCGTACGGCATCCCAAATCCGGGTACGGGTCGATATCACATTCATCAAATTATTCATCTGTTACCCTCTTATCAAAGATCACCATCCGGGTACTGACCTACGTCTAGTACAATACTAATATCCTCAATCTAATCATGATCCGACTACTGATCAACAGTCTCGTACAAACCGATATCATCATCATATATCCTCATAAAGAGGTATACATCGCCTAATGCGACCTATCATAAATATCATATCATATTATATCTCATATCGCGATCACATGCCAACCATTTTGTATATATATCACTATTCACATGGCATTGTCATCCAAAGATCCGCTATAACATCAAGACGTATCTCAAGTACGCATCCTGCCATATCACCGATATCATAATCTTAGATCAAATATCATCGACTCATCTCAATCCCAAGTATCATCCTCAAATCCGTATGTGGACACATAGTCCCATACCCATGTGAACACATAACTATATAGAATCCCATATACGCACATATGAAAGAAGAATGAATGCAAGTATGGGTGTGTGTGTGCATGTGTGGTGCGACCACTACTCTAGGGTTTCGCAACACTAAACTAATCCAATCACACCTAGAATCCATCTTTATAATCAATAATCAATAAGTGTGTGTATACGTATTCGTATACATCACCACGAACAGCGGGGGTGCTATACGCCATCCACCCGACTTCTCCCCGTAGATATAAATCTACTCACCTTGCTTTTCGTGTTCCGATGCCGATGTCGCCATCTCAATCTTCAATGCCTCGACTTCACATGGGGTACCTACAAGGATATCACAAATGCTAAAGCACATGAAAACCATGTCGGAAACCAAAACGGTACACGCTACGCCCATAGGTTAAAACATATAGCCTCGCGTGCAAACACAGCCAGTAACCCTTTGCCGTTGACGTTCAAACGCCACCCGACAGAAACGAATCATCAAATACCCAAAATCCATGTTAAAACGAGTCGTAAATCATGCGCCAACATAGGAAAACTACCCCAGATTCTACCCTGATTGGAATCAGACAAAACTGCTCATGCCATGGGTCAAGTCTGCTGGAAATGGGGCCCTGCACAAAAAACAAGGAAATTCCCTCCTGCTCTGGCTGCAATTTGCGGCCAGAAGAAATTAATCTACGGCCAGAAAATGGTGGTTGGGGCTAGGGTTTTGGTAGGTGGTTTCAGGGTGCCTGCACATCATACTGCCAAGTCAATTTTATTTTAGGGGCCTCGGGGTGACAGCAGATTTCAAAACACACTCCCAGATTTACAGTTTTCCCCGATATCGATTCACAAAATCCGTATTCTGGTTCTAGTTCTAGGTTTGGGTCCAAAATAACATCACACCAGGGGTTCTAAGGTCACTACAAGTCTCAATTTCATATTTGAATTCAGATCAACCCCTAAACCTAACTTGGAATTTCCAACATCTTCAAACTACACAATATCGACATGAAACGAGTATAGATGCATAAAGAAATGAAATACTACTCTAATAAGTGCAGAAATTACCTCCTTTGGCAACTCAAGAAAATTCTTGAGTTGCTCAAAGTCCTCAAAATCCTATCTTGCTTGGTCCAATATGTAGCTAGCGAGCTCGGGAACAAGTTTTGTGAAGTGGAATTGGGGTTTTGGGTTTGTATTCATGGTGTTTTGGGGGAATTGAAGGAGGAGGAAGAAGAACAGAGAGCAGGAGCAGCAGCAGCTCCAGGGCCGGTCCGAAAGGGATCGTTCGCTTATAGAAGAGGGGAGAGAGAAAAGGGGTTGAAGAAATGATGAGGGAGGCATGGTTCAAAAAGTGAAGGTTGCCCTAGTCTCTCTCTCTCTCTCTCTTCATCATGAAACATTTTGGGTACAATCCTGAATCACATGGAGATAATGAGCGATAGGAGGGGATTCGTCTCTCCCGGTATAGGGAGTTGATTTTGTGCTGTGTTCGATTGGCTATAACTGGAAGTCCCTAGCCAGGGATGATGTAGAGTACTACTGGTAAGTGTTATCAGTAGGCTCTCGACCTGTTATGAGCCTCACATCGACACGACTTATCGGTTACTGGGGTCTTACGTATACCACCCCTAGACTAGATATGCAACATATCAGACGAAGAGACCGGACTGTACGGGAGTGTTACTGATTGGATTCACAGAAGAATGTACAAGCTTGCTTATTGATCTTCTGATCGCTCAATACCTGGGTGGATGTTATGTTTAGCTGACCGCTTGCAGCTTGTGAGTGTTTGATATGATCATCATCTACTGCCGGCGTATTGACGATTCTTTAGAGTCCTACACAGAAGTTTCTTGACTCAGGCAAAACGGAGTAGGAGCACATATGTGATATGTGCGGGACCGAGAATAATACGATATGAGATACCGTATTCTATTCTCGTGATATTTGATATCGGCCGGGTCATCGGATCAAGTGTTGATTCGATGAATCGGTACATGTTATATTAGTCGGTTATATGCGATATAGCCGGATTGTCGGATCAAGTGTTGATTCGATAATTTAATGTATAATTATATATATGATATATTACATTACATTATCTAATATTGGCTCGCTTTATTGATTCATTTTCTCACCAAATAATACATTGATATATATGCGATATATGTTAATTGTATTATTTTCTTCTGTTACAAAAATATATTATATATGTGATATATAATATTGTAACAAGTTATGATTACAAATGCAACATGATTAGTGGAGATTAAACATGGTTAGGGTTTGATTTGGGTTAGTATTTTCTTGAAGCTTCCAGAAGCTTTTGTTTTGTTTTAAGCTAAGATATTATGTGTTGATATTTGTGGAGATACTTTTTAACCCAACCCAAACACTTAACCCTAGTCTATTCTCTACATGAGTTAATACTTGATATTATTAACTCAAGGTTCATTTGTAACCATGATAACAATTCATTATTCATCACAAAAGAAATCTTCTTCTTCTTCCTCCTTACAAAGTTTTTTAGCTTTTGGTTTTGTGATGAATGAGAGTGAGATTTTGGAAATAAAAGAGAGAATAATTCCTACTTCAAGGTAGATTAGGATGTTCACTTCATTAATACTTGATTAGAGAAGTGAGAGCTTGAGTTAAAGAAACTTCAAGGTAGATCATCTTCGAAAAGGAAGACTTCAAGCAAGCATGGATCATTCGGATTGTGGAGCCTCTCTTGAGTCCGGGAGATCATGGATCGCGGTGAAGGGACTACTACTCGGAGCTTATGAAGCGAAGGAGAAGACTACAAAGGTTGTAATCCATCTCTCTTAGATGTAAAGATGTTTACATGTTATGTTAACCCTAATAATCTAGCAAAGATCCTTGCTTTGGGTTGTTCGGCACATCTAAAATTTAAATCGGGCATGGTTGATGCCTTGTAGAACCTTGTGACAGTGCCTAGTAACCCTACACTCAAGTCCGTGTTACGAAGCTTTGATAATTGTTTTTCATATATTCCGCCTCCCCGCGAACACGTGGGGTGCGTGACATGGACTTACAGGTTCTAACCGATAAGCTTTTAGCTTGTCGTTTTGGTTTTGATTTTGATTTTAACGCGGTACGATACGTTGTGACATGTAGGAACCCCCATGTGGACTTCGGGACGACAAGCATGTTAGTTGTATGTATGCCCTAGAGGCCAGTATTATACAGATGATGTATATTATATTGGATGCTTGGACATATATAGAGATGACTTTCTTGCTCGATATGATAGTATGCTATCTGGTTACTCTTTATCTTAACATGTACACTTGTATCTTTAAACTGTCCTATAGTTACATGTTGATAAAGCCCTTAGGATGTGTACTTGACTACCTAGACTATGATGCAGATCATACTAGTGGGGACATGGTAGTCCATAAGTACATCCTTCAAGGTCCCTAGTCGTGGGTGTATCGAGACAGGGCATCGATATACCAGTGTAGACTAGCGTATACGCCTCTCGACCCATGAGATGGGCGATGGATGATCCCATATCCATTGATGTTTGACATCAGAGATGGTATACGGGTGCTCAGTGGAGACTGGGTACACTGGACGGACTCGCCGAGAACTCCCTGATGGTATTATACCTCACGTCAGATGGCAGTTCTCAGGTGACACTTGTACAGGTTAGTCTGTAGACCCGAGATCGTCATAGAGTCTTGTGTGATTCCCACTGTGCTTTGATCTCCACCTTACCACGTCCATGAGGGCGTGCAAAACGGTGGTCTTTGGGTACAGTCCCGAGTCACATGGAGGCAATGAGCGATAGGAAGGGTTTCGTCTCTCCCGGTATTGGGGGTTGATGTTGCGCAGTGCTCGATTGGCCGTAACAGGGAAGTCCCTGGCCAGGGCTGATCAGAGATTTGCTGGTAAGTGTTACCAGTAGTTTCTCGACCCGTTATAAGCCTCACATCGGCATGACTTATCGGTTATTGGGGTCTGACGTTTACCACCCCTAGATTTGATATGCGACATATCAGACGAACAGACCGGACTGTACGGTAAGTGTTACTGGTTGGATTCACAGGAGTATGAGCGGGCTAGCTCGTTGATCTTCTGATCGCTCAATACCCGGATGGCCGTTACGTTTAGCAGACCGCTTGCGGCTTGTAGGTGCTTGATATGATCATCATCTGCTACCGGCGTATTGACGAGTCTTTAGAGTCCTACACAGAGGTTTCCTGGCTCAAGCGAAACGAAATAGGAGCGCATATGAGATATGTGCAGGACCGAGAATAATGCGTGTATGTGATACCGTATTTCATTCTCGCGATGGATGTATCGATTGGTTATATTCGATATAACCCAGATATCGAATCAAGGATTGATTCGATAAGCCGATACATAAGATACTAGTCGGTTATATGCGATATGACCGGATCGTTAAATCAAGTGTTGATTTAATGATTTAATGTATAATTATATATTTGATATATTACTTTGCATTAGCTAGTATTAGTTCACTTTAAATGGATTTTCTCACTTGATGTGCAAGAAGTATATGTGATATACTTTTGTGCACATATTTGTATCATGTTTGATGATACTTGATCATTTGGTTAAGTGTAAACAATTAAACCATGGTTAAGAGATGATTAGGGTTTTGATTTTTCATTTATTTATTTGTTTATTTATTTGGAAAAGATTTAGATAAGAATGGTGGCTATGTTTGTTTCTAGTTGAAGCTTCATGATGCTTTGACTTCTTAACCATTCTTGTCTTCATGCTTAACCCTAACCCATCCAAGTAACCATGGTCTATTCTCTACACTCTACCCTAGTTAGTTTATGATAAGTATTGATTTATTATTCATTTTTAACTCAACACTTATCATAATTCTAGCTTCATCATCTTCTTCTTCAAGATAGAAAGCTTGATGCCATCAATGGCAACTTGAGATCTAAAGTGAGAAATCCAATTCTAAAGTGAACCCACCTCCTATTTCTTCACCCTCTACCTCTTGCCAAGTTGTTTTGGGTGTTTTCTTCACAAGTTTCACAAATTTGTGAAGTCGGAGCTTGAACTTGTGATGCCTCGACGTAGATCATCTTCGGCACGAAGCCGACGACCTAGTCCGCCCATTTCTCCGATCAAGCCAACGATTGAGTCCGGGATTCGAGATGGACAGTGAGAGGACGCCTACGTGGAGCTAAGGAAGTGGATATCCGGATCTACAAAGGTTGTAGTTTCTTATCTTTAGTTAAGTTGTTAACTAGATTCGTTTTTCGCCTAAATTTCTAGTCGACGATCCGTATTAGGGTTTCTCGGCACCCATAAAATTTGAAATTGGCATGGTTGATGCCTTGTGAGACCTCTATAGTGTGCCTAGGAACCCTACAGTGGTATCAGAGCCTAGCTAGAGCCTTAGACGAAGTCTAGACGACATTTGAAACCCGAATACACATCGAAACCCTAACACATCATGCTCTCTGGACTTTTTATAAAAACTGGGATTTTTCAAGATTAAAAATGCTTAAAAAATTCAGCAGGGAATTCTAAGAATTACGGTGCAAATTTTTTCCAATAAACAGTATATTGTGCGGCGGAACCGCGGCAGAAGCATGGCTTCTGCGGCGGTTCCTGCGGCCTAATGATGACGTCATCCCTCCTTCTTTGCACAGTAATTCATCATTTCAGCAGCTGAGTTTTATGGGTATTTTTAATATTTATTCAAGAGTTGAATTTTCTGGGGTGTTTTAGAGCTTCGATGTTTCGATCGGATTATCAAATTTCGTCTTTGTGTATTTCCGGATGACTTTAGAATATGTTAAAAAGTTCGACCGGATATAAATACCCAACTTTTCCCCTGCCGGAAAATATCCAAGTGTTGGATTTTTGTGTGGTTTAAGGACGTTCTAAGTAGTGCAAGTAATGCGATGGTCCCTCTAGAAGACAACAAACCTTAACTGGATTATGTGACCGTCTTGAACTGCCCTTTGAACCTTCGGGTTTGGGGCTGTACGGCGTGCCACATGTGAGGCGTTGGCTTGACCCTTCTACGGCTGGACCGTTGGTACTGAGGCATGAAGTGAATGTCTTTGAACTTATTTCATGTGTTGATCGGTTTCGGGAAAACTTGGGTGTTCGAATGTTCGATCGGAAAGTTTAATATTTTCTATTTATCCGGAATGGGATACAATAATTGGAATTCACAAACAGTTATGAGATAACTGTATGAACGTTATAAATCTAGCGGTTTAGTCTCACTTCATATTGAAAAGAGTTTTCAATAATGGGACTAAAATGCGGGGTTTATAAGTGTTAGGCATGCGATGTCTAAAGAGGTTGCAAATTCCAATTGTTGTAGTTTTACACTTTCTTTTCTGTGACCGTAAGTGTAATATGTGATATCGCCGGTTTCGTTGCTATATGTCAACGACAATTGGGATGCGCATATTTACTTACGTTGATGACATGTGATGTTATGTGATGCTGGATATGTTATATTGGATTGTCGTGTTTGAATAGCCAGGGGTTTTTATGTGAGATGAGTGTTTTTCATTTTCATTCATGTAAAAACTTGTATGTAATATTCTTTTATTTGGGGCATTTCCAGGTTGCGGAAGATGTCACCTTTTGTATATTATTTACTTTTCCGCATTAGGATAGACCTAAGGAGGGGAGCACAAGTAACCGGGTTCTAGGGTTCAGTGGGAGACCATCTCGAGGAGTCGAGTCCGGGTCTCCTAACCCTAGAATTGGTAGGGTTGCTTGCCGCTCTCGTAGGGGTCTAGGGGTGTGGGATTGGCTATTCATCACGACCGTGGAATCCGTGTTTTATACTGGCTCGTATTGAAAACACGGACGTCCTAGTATATCCAATGTTTCATATGTTTCTTCTGCTGCGATATCTGTGATGTGATCATGTGATGCTCTGTGATAGACACAGTATATAGTATATATGATATATTATATAGACGTTACTTATGTTTTGCACCTGCGCTAGCCCTGCCCCGCTCTGCCGTTAGTTACCTAACCTAACGGTGCACGAGGGGACATCGAGGCGAATGCGGATGGCATAAGTGTACGTCGTATTTATCTGTGATGTTTAGGTATTTAAATGATGGGACTTCATTAATGTGATTAATGAATGAAAAGAAACCTAAGATGTTGTAGAATCAAATTTCAAATAAAACAGGTAGCTACAGTTCTTGCTTTGTATAGCGGTATATGTAAGTCCACGTTGCGACCCCCGGTTCTTACGGGGAGGCGGAAACGGTATAAAATCAAAATTTTAACGCAAGAGGCAACATGGACTAATTATGGTCGGGATCGTTACCTAAACTAAAACTAGCAAACTAAGCTAAAGATATTTAGCTACTCGGATGAAGATGGTTATACCTAAACTTGAACTCCTTCTCTTCAAGCTCCGGTGGTGGTCCGATGGCTCCTTCTCGTCGTCTCCGTACGCCGAAGATAGATCCACTTGAAAGCTCCAACCTTTAGCTCCTTCTTCGGTCTTTGAAGAAACTAGTTCACTTGGTTTGCTAAACCTAGTGAACTAGAATGAGTAGAGAGGAAATAGAATGGGATTTTATCTATGGTTCTTGATTCTCAACTCATGAGACAAGAGAACCATAGATCAAGAGAGGGAGCAAGAGGTTGAGGGTGAGAGCAAGAGGAGAGCTCAAGAACAAGAGAGAGAATGAGCAAGAAAGAATGAGCAACTCTTTTGTCTTTCACCCTCTCATAATCCAAAGCAATGATAACTCATCATATCAACAAAAGTCTTATGTGATGGTTGAAGTAACCATAACCTTATCATGTCATGCACTCATTTTACTCAAAAGAACAAGCAAGAAAAAGTCTTTGGCATGAAATGATAACCATGGTTATCATGATGGTCAACTAGTCAAGCCTAGTCAACCGGTCAACAAGTCAACAAAAGTCAACAAGTCACCAAAGTCAACAAGTCAACAAAAGTCAACAAGTCAACAACCATATCACCATAATACTTAATTAATATAATAGTTAATCACATATCATATTCTCATTAGGGTTGAGCATAAAGTCAAAAAGTCAACGGTCAACTGTCAACAACCCTAATGAGAATCCGCTGCCTCTGCCTCCCTGTCATTTGTGCATACACACCCGCATCCGCGTTCCGAGGAACACGAATGCAAACTGGATAAATCCAATCCCATAAGGTACACTAGGATCTGGCTTAAACCAAAGCCCGCTAGTGTAAACTGCCCGGACACTGTACGTGCACAAGTGCACGGATGTGACCGAACCCTGTCGCAAAACCATGCGACCTGTCGCAATACCATGCGACCTCTACTCTTTTGCCTAAAGGCGAAAAGCTTTCTGTGTGGGACTCTAAAGACTCGACACTACGCTGGCAGTGGGTTTAACCACAGACCGCAAGCGGCACTAGCTGTGCGTAACGGTCCCCAGGTAATGCCGACAAGAAGACCGACGAGGCGAAACCCATCTGAACTCCTACTGAGCCTGAGTGTGACATTCTCCATACAGTCCGGTCTGTTCGTCTGATACATCGCATGGCGGGCCTAGGGGGCGGTAAACGTCAGTCCCCCAATAGCGGTACAAGTCGTGCCGGAGTGAAGCCCAATACACCCTGAGATAACACTGGAAACCTACCAGTATATCTCGTTTGCCCTGGCCAGGGACTACTCGTGTAATGGCTCTCCTAGACACAGCGCGATGTCAACCCCCAATACCGGGAGAGACGAATCCTGTCTAACCGTCACTGCCTCCAAGTGCTTCGGGACTGCACCCAACCACTACCTGTTTGCACGACTCCTTTGAGCCGTGGTAGGGTAGTGATCAAAGTACAGTGGGAACACACTCGAGGCGGAGTGACAGTGTCAAGTCAGCGGACTAAGCTGTACTCATGTCACCTGGGAACTGATAACTGACGATAGGTATAATACCAACTAGTCAGTTCCCGACGAGTCCTGTCCAGTGTACCCGTAACCTAACGAGCACCCGCATACTATCTCAAGTACGACGTACTGACGGCTGTGGGACAGACCGTCTCCCACACTGGGATGAGAAGCGCATGCGCTGGTCTACTCCGGAGTATCGATGCCCTGTCTCGATAGTCCTGCGACCAGGGACCTGCATAAGGATGTGCTTATAGATTACCCAGCCCCACTTGTGTGACGGCCATCACATCGCTGGTAATCAAGCAAAGATCCTAAGGGCTCTACTAATGTGTATAAGCGATATACAAAAATAAACACATGTACACATTGAAGTAGAAACAAACCAAGTAGCATACTACTATTTTGAGCAAGATTGTCAATACAAGGTGAATATCCCAAGCTTCCATTAAGTAATATACATACTAGTATGATACAGTAATGGCCTCTAGGGCATATACACTAACAATCTCCCACTTGCACTAAGGCCATGTACTGGCGTATCGAAGACCTATCATCTCGATCAGCCGCTCGAACTGAGTCTGGGGCAAGGCCTTGGTGAATGGATCTGCAGTGTTATCTTCTGATTTTACTCTCTTTACCTCGATCTCCTGGCGATCAATGATCTCCCTGATCAGGTGGAACCGCCTCAAAATGTGCCTGGACTTCTGATGGGACCTTGGTTCCTTCGCTAAAGCTATAGCGCCGTTGTTGTCACAATACAGCGGTATTGGATCAACACTGGTAGGAACCACCTGAAGTTCCGTGAGGAACTTCTTCATCCAGACAGCTTCCTTTGCGGCATCGCAAGCAGCTATGTACTCCGCTTCCATGGTTGAGTCAGCAACGGTTTCCTGCTTGGAACTCTTCCAGCAAACCGCCCCTCCATTGAGGGTAAAGACATAACCCGACATGGACTTGGAGTCATCCTTGTCACTCTGGAAGCTGGAGTCAGCAAAGGCCTCAATCTGGAGGTCTTTTCCGCCATACACCAAGAACATCTCCTTAGTCCTTCTCAGGTACTTGAGAATGTTCTTTACTGCTATCCAGTGTTTCTCCCCTGGGTCTGACTGATACCGGCTTACAACGCTCAATGCGTATGCTACATCTGGTCTGGTACATAACATCGCATACATAATAGAGCCTACCGCAGATGCGTAGGGTATTGATGACATGCGAGCCCTTTCCAAATCAGTCTTGGGAGACATCTCTTTGGAGAGGGTGATTCCGTGACAAGCCGGTAGATTACCGCGCTTGGAATCTTCCATACTGAATCGTTTCAGTATGGTGTTGATGTACCTTGACTGTGAAAGTCCCAACATCCTTTTAGATCTATCACGATAGATCTGGATCCCCAGAATGTAGTTGGCATCGCCCAGGTCCTTCATGGAGAACCTCTGTGACAAGAATCCTTTGACTGACTGTAGCATAGGAATATCATTTCCTATTAGGAGAATGTCATCGACGTACAAGACGAGGAATACCACATTTCTCCCTACAATCTTACTGTAAATGCAAGGTTCATCTGGGTTTTTGACAAAGTCGAATTCTTTGACAGTATCATCAAAGCAGATGTTCCAACTCCGCGATGCCTGCTTAAGTCCATAGATGGACTTGAGCAACTTGCATACTTTACCGCTGCTCCCACTCTGATTGAATCCCTCTGGCTGATCCATATAGACGCACTCTTCTAAATTTCCATTTAGGAAAGCCGTCTTAACGTCCATCTGCCAGATCTCATAATCGTGGAAGGCAGCAATGGCAAGAAGGATCCGAATGGATTTAAGCATGGCTACCGGAGAAAAAGTCTCGTCATAGTCCAAACCAGGTCTTTGACGAAAACCCTTTGCAACGAGCCTAGCCTTATAGGTTTCAACCTGCCCATCTACACCAATCTTCTTTCTGAAGATCCATTTGCAGCCTACGGGTTTTACCCCTTCTGGAGCAAAGTCCAAAGTCCAAACTTTGTTGGTGTACATGGACTCCATCTCGGTCCGCATTGCATCCAGCCATTTTACCGAGTCACCGCTCTGAATGGCTTGCTGGAAGCTAGTAGGCTCATCACAATCTATGATGCAATCCTCTCTATCCCCGTCTATGAGAAAACCGTAGTATCTCTCGGGCGGATGAGACTGCCTACTACTCCTGCGGAGTGGCGTAGGAATGTCCGGTTCCCCTGAACCTTCTGGTTCTACTAAGGTTTCAGTAATAGCTTGTGGTTCTGGAATTTCTTCCAGTTCTATTGCGCTCCCACTTATCTGATTTTCTAAAAACTCAGTTTCCATGAAGCGGGCATGACGAGAAACAAGGACTTTTTGCTCCTCTGCGTAATAGAAAAGATACCCCTTGGAGTTCTTTGGGTATCCCACAAACTTGCACTGTACTGAGCGTGCCTCGAGCTTGTCCGCATGTTGCTTTTTTACAAAAGCCGGACATCCCCATGTCTTAAAGGATTTAAGACAGGGTTTCTTCCCACTCCACATCTGGTATGGTGTGGTAGGCACTGTCTTAGTAGGAACTTGGTTCAAGAGATGTGCAGCTGTTTCCAGTGCATAACCCCAGAAAGATCGCGGTAACTCAGCCTTACTCATCATGGAACGAACCATATCTAGTAGGGTTCGATTCCTTCTTTCCGATACACCGTTGTGTTGTGGTGTGTATGGAGGAGTACGCTGAGAGAGAATTCCATTCTCTTTTAAGTAGTCCAGAAACTCGGCACTCAAGTATTCACCACCTCGATCCGATCTTAGGATCTTGATACTTTTGCCTGTTTGTTTTTCTACTTCATTCTTATATTCTCGAAATTTCTCAAAGGCCTCGGATTTGTGCTTCATTAAGAAGACATGTCCAAACCTAGAGAAATCATCTGTGAAAGTAATGAAGTATGAATAACCGCTTCGCGCATGTGTAGACATTGGACCACACACGTCACTGTGTATAAGTCCCAAGAGCTCGCTCGCTCTTACTCCGTGTCCAGTGAACGGAGTCTTTGTCATCTTTCCCATGAGACAAGATTCACAAGTGGCATAAGACTGGTACTTGAACGGATCCAAGTATCCTTCTTTATGTAACTTAGTCAACCGTGTCTCATTGATGTGACCCAGTCTACAATGCCATAAGAAAGCCTGATTTAATTCTGGAGACTTTCTTTTAAGTGTGTTCTGGACACTGAATATCTGAGCTTGATTCAATACGTATATACCGTTATTTAATGTACCTGACCCAATCAGTGCTTGATTTAGGTGGATGTTTACTACATCGCTTACAAAAGCAAAATCATATCCTTCCTTAGAAAGTAAGGATACAGATATGATATTGCAAGTCGCACCTGGTACATACAAACAGTCACGCAGAATCAATATCTGCCCAGTTGTCAGTCCTAGGTGATATTCCCCTACGGATACAGCATCCATGCTCATTCCGTTAGCAACCCTGAGAGTCATATCACCTTTCCTGATAACCCTACGGTTTCTCAGACCCTGTAACGAATTACAGATGTGAGATCCTGATCCGGTATCCAATACCCAGGAAGTAGGGTTAACTGACAAACAGTTCTCAATTACAAACACACTCGAAGCCGAAGCCACAACATGCTTCGAATTCTGGCTACTGGCTTTACAAGCCCTGCAATCTCTCTGCCATAGTTCATTCCCGTTACAATAGGAACGTCCCTCTTTAATCATATCCTGTCCCGAAACTTTTGCCCTTGTTTTTCCTTTTTCTTCCCTGGTTTCTTTCAGGGTATAAGCAGAGGGCAGGGACTGTAGAATTAGGTCAGTACTTGACCCATTCTCCAACGTGGTCTCCAGGTCCGTGAGCTTAAAATAGCTGGTCTCTGTAAGGACGTTGCCCCCTACAGATGACCCGACAGCCAACCTCGCTTGAAGCAATTCGTTCGAGGTCTCATATCTTGCGATACGAGATTGCTCTCCATATAAAACTTTGTTATGGAGGAAGATAGAAACTGAGTCCATCTTCTCGTGCTGCCTCTGGTTTGTACCATTAACTGAGGCTAACACGAGGCACTTGGCTTTCGCACAATCCTTTTCCGGTGTCCTGCGGATGTGAACATCCGTGACAGGGGAAACTGGACCTGAGACAGCAGGGATTTGATTAGTTAAGAGGTGTCCCAGCTTGTCATGGGCAATGGACATCTGGACAGACCTTTGCCAGTCATAACAGTCAGGTTCAGTCATATTTTTATCTAGATGTAACCTAGGTGCGGTCACAGGGTCGCTGCAATTAAGAGAGAGAAGAAGAAACACTCAGCATGATGCTCTTGCAAGTTTAGAGTGGTTTTTAGTTTGTCTAAACAGGATGGCTCCCACTGTTTCTCGAATCCCTCCTCAAACCATAAAGGAAGAATTAGTCGGGATCAATCCCACCGCACAATACTTGCTTAACCGTTCAGCCAGGCCGGTGTCGGTACTTCGAGGGAGGTTTTCCAACGCTTTCGCGAAGTTCCTTAATTAAAGAACCTCTTTTCCCTGGGGGCGTAGCCCCGCTAACACCTTTCTAGGCACCTACTAGGTTTATAGCATTGATCGTTTAGTGAGAAATTTTCCGAGGAGTAGCATATACTCACAGTAGGATCGGGATCCAAATATCATCGCGTGAAGAAACTGAAGGAATCCTACCAGAATCATCACACTCCAAATGGTATGCAAATCTAGCAAGTTTCAGTACTTATGAAACTCCCGATGTATATTTTTGCCCCATGCTCTTATGACCTTGACTAAGGCCAACAAATCATAAGTCACATGTCAAGTTCTACCCGTCGTTGTCCAGGTTAATTTGAGTCCACCCGTATATACCCTTGACTAAGGCCAACAAGGTAATACGACTGTCCCAAACCAACGCATTCTATCTATGCAACATATGAATACCCACCAGCTACCAAACACTGTGCCTTGACTAAGGCCAACAAACACAGCTTGAATACTGTTGAATATTCATATGAAACGACGGAGGGCTACGAATGGTTTTGGCGAAACCGTGAACGTAGTGAACTTGATTTAGTCGATGAAACGAGATAGCTTTTAAATGGAGTGGCTCAAACTCCGCATTTTAAAAGTTTGTTTTGAAAAGAACCGAGTGGTTTTTCGAAAATGTTCCAACGACTTATACTTGGTTTATTTTCTTGCATTAGTTCTTTTAATGCATGTTTTGCTTGCATTAGTTCTTTTAATGCGTGATATTCTTGCATTAGTTCTTTTAATGCGTCCCATCATTTAATCCTATCATTGCAGAAAACAACCAAAATATGACGTACGCTTATGCCATTCGCATTCGCCACGGGGCCCCGTCATTACCCGTTAGGTTACTTAACTAACGACAGAGCGGGGGCTGGGCTAGCGCGTCTGTAAAACATAAGCAACGCCTAAATAGTAAGCAATGATAGACATTACAGATCACAGATAAATACATTGGATATACTAGCAATCTGTAATTTGTACGAGCCTGTAACAAAAACAGATAACACGGTCGCGGTGAATAGCCAAAACCCCACCCAAGACCCCTACGGGTGCGGCAAACTACCCGCCAAGTACCCGAAGCGTAGCAACCTCCCTCAACTCCATGAGTAGGCCACTCGACACTTCGGCATACCCGGTAGTTTGTGCACCCCTCCATGGGTCTATCCTAGGAGCATAAACAGTAAAAAGAAATTATACAATGACGGCTACAACCCCTTCCCGGTTGTGCGGCCATACAAATAATTATTACATCAATTTACAAATTTACATGAATTGCAAGAAAAGAAAACTCTCGTCTCACAACCCCCGGCTATTCACCCGCGACAATCCAACATATTTATATACACATTCCAGCACATTACAGATCATGTATAACCCCGACCAATCGACTTATAGCGATAAGCCGACGTTCAATACATGCAAACATTACAGATATAACCATCATAGTCAAAGTGCAGTGAAGTTCGGAAAAAAATACGGAATTATAGGACCCCAAAAGGAAATTTCTTTTCTGGAAAATCTGGGCACATATAATATATTCCAAAAATCTCAAAACCAACACAGACACACACTGCACGAAAAACGATGCAGAGAAGACAAAAACTCGCGGCGGTTCCGCGGCGGCTAAGAAGACTCACGCGGCGGAAGGGCGGCAGTTTAGACGAATCACTGTATCGTTTTTCTTGGGTGTTCACACAAAACCCTGAGCCGAATTTACAAGTATAAATTTTTTCATTTTGACCAGAAAATATTTCAACAGAAACTCAGGTTTTTGTAAAGTTTGGTTTTTGGATTTTTCCGGTTCCGAACTTCGTTACACTTCACTACCAAGCTAGTTTAAGTTTAGTTAGGCTCTGATACCACTGTAAGTCCACGTTGCGACCCCCGGTTCTTACGGGGAGGCGGAAACGGTATAAAATCAAAATTTTAACGCAAGAGGCAACATGGACTAATTATGGTCGGGATCGTTACCTAAACTAAAACTAGCAAACTAAGCTAAAGATATTTAGCTACTCGGATGAAGATGGTTATACCTAAACTTGAACTCCTTCTCTTCAAGCTCCGGTGGTGGTCCGATGGCTCCTTCTCGTCGTCTCCGTACGCCGAAGATAGATCCACTTGAAAGCTCCAACCTTTAGCTCCTTCTTCGGTCTTTGAAGAAACTAGTTCACTTGGTTTGCTAAACCTAGTGAACTAGAATGAGTAGAGAGGAAATAGAATGGGATTTTATCTATGGTTCTTGATTCTCAACTCATGAGACAAGAGAACCATAGATCAAGAGAGGGAGCAAGAGGTTGAGGGTGAGAGCAAGAGGAGAGCTCAAGAACAAGAGAGAGAATGAGCAAGAAAGAATGAGCAACTCTTTTGTCTTTCACCCTCTCATAATCCAAAGCAATGATAACTCATCATATCAACAAAAGTCTTATGTGATGGTTGAAGTAACCATAACCTTATCATGTCATGCACTCATTTTACTCAAAAGAACAAGCAAGAAAAAGTCTTTGGCATGAAATGATAACCATGGTTATCATGATGGTCAACTAGTCAAGCCTAGTCAACCGGTCAACAAGTCAACAAAAGTCAACAAGTCACCAAAGTCAACAAGTCAACAAAAGTCAACAAGTCAACAACCATATCACCATAATACTTAATTAATATAATAGTTAATCACATATCATATTCTCATTAGGGTTGAGCATAAAGTCAAAAAGTCAACGGTCAACTGTCAACAACCCTAATGAGAATCCGCTGCCTCTGCCTCCCTGTCATTTGTGCATACACACCCGCATCCGCGTTCCGAGGAACACGAATGCAAACTGGATAAATCCAATCCCATAAGGTACACTAGGATCTGGCTTAAACCAAAGCCCGCTAGTGTAAACTGCCCGGACACTGTACGTGCACAAGTGCACGGATGTGACCGAACCCTGTCGCAAAACCATGCGACCTGTCGCAATACCATGCGACCTCTACTCTTTTGCCTAAAGGCGAAAAGCTTTCTGTGTGGGACTCTAAAGACTCGACACTACGCTGGCAGTGGGTTTAACCACAGACCGCAAGCGGCACTAGCTGTGCGTAACGGTCCCCAGGTAATGCCGACAAGAAGACCGACGAGGCGAAACCCATCTGAACTCCTACTGAGCCTGAGTGTGACATTCTCCATACAGTCCGGTCTGTTCGTCTGATACATCGCATGGCGGGCCTAGGGGGCGGTAAACGTCAGTCCCCCAATAGCGGTACAAGTCGTGCCGGAGTGAAGCCCAATACACCCTGAGATAACACTGGAAACCTACCAGTATATCTCGTTTGCCCTGGCCAGGGACTACTCGTGTAATGGCTCTCCTAGACACAGCGCGATGTCAACCCCCAATACCGGGAGAGACGAATCCTGTCTAACCGTCACTGCCTCCAAGTGCTTCGGGACTGCACCCAACCACTACCTGTTTGCACGACTCCTTTGAGCCGTGGTAGGGTAGTGATCAAAGTACAGTGGGAACACACTCGAGGCGGAGTGACAGTGTCAAGTCAGCGGACTAAGCTGTACTCATGTCACCTGGGAACTGATAACTGACGATAGGTATAATACCAACTAGTCAGTTCCCGACGAGTCCTGTCCAGTGTACCCGTAACCTAACGAGCACCCGCATACTATCTCAAGTACGACGTACTGACGGCTGTGGGACAGACCGTCTCCCACACTGGGATGAGAAGCGCATGCGCTGGTCTACTCCGGAGTATCGATGCCCTGTCTCGATAGTCCTGCGACCAGGGACCTGCATAAGGATGTGCTTATAGATTACCCAGCCCCACT
Organism: Agapanthus africanus; assembly: GCA_030015575.1. Taxonomy (NCBI): domain Eukaryota; kingdom Viridiplantae; phylum Streptophyta; class Magnoliopsida; order Asparagales; family Amaryllidaceae; genus Agapanthus; species Agapanthus africanus. The sequence goes on from CM057337.1 coordinate 307,653,949, forward strand.
TGTGTGACGGCCATCACATCGCTGGTAATCAAGCAAAGATCCTAAGGGCTCTACTAATGTGTATAAGCGATATACAAAAATAAACACATGTACACATTGAAGTAGAAACAAACCAAGTAGCATACTACTATTTTGAGCAAGATTGTCAATACAAGGTGAATATCCCAAGCTTCCATTAAGTAATATACATACTAGTATGATACAGTAATGGCCTCTAGGGCATATACACTAACAGTATATATGATATACCCTGCACCTTATTCGATGAGGAAAGGACCGAGATCCCTTCACCGGGAGTGACTCCTTTAGCAATAACTGGCAGATGCTACACACTCGGTTTGACTTTTGATTGCTTCTATAGTTTCTGCTTTGCACAGTGATATATATGATATATCCCGCACCTCATTCGACGAGGAAAGGGCCGACGATCCCTTCACCGGGAGTGACCCCTTTAGAAAAACTAGAAAAGCCTCAAAATCACTCCATTTCAAAACTTCATTTGATTCTACAACGATATCAAGTTCATTACTCAATAGGTTTTCAGAAAAACCTGACGTAGCCCTCCGTCATTTCAGATAAATCCTACTTAGTATTCGTGCTACGTTTGTTGACCTCCGTCAAGGCGTAGTGTGCGGTAGCTAACTAGTTTTTATCTGCTTATGCATATGATGCAGATTGGATTAGGGTAGTTGTACGACCTTGTTGACCTCCGTCAAGGGTCGTGCGGGTGGGTTTGATTCAATCAAGAAATGACGGGTTGAACTTGACTTGCACCCTGTGGTTTGTTGACCTCCGTCAAGGTCATAGGATGCTTGGGGCAAAATATTATCGGGAATTTCAAGTGTTGAAATTTGCAATGAGATTGCATACCTTCTATGAGATAGTTGGATCCCGATACCCACTGCGAGTAAGAGTTACTCCTGGGAGAGTTTTACACATTACAATTAGCCGATCAAGTAGGTGTCTAGAAAGGTGTCAACGGGGTTACGCCTCTGGGAAAACGAGGTTTTACATTAATTAGGTTCGTGCGAAAGCACGGGGGACCTCCCTCAAAGTACCGACACTGGCCTGGCTGAAAGATCGACGAAGTTATAGGGTGTAATTAATCCCAGCTAGTCTTTCCTTTTAGGGTTTGAAGGAAGATTTGATAAAAACCAGTGGGAGCCATCCTGATTAGATAAGATAATAACCAATCTGATCTTGCATGAGCATACGCTAAAGTGTTTTCTTCTCTCTCTCTCCAGGTAGCGACCATTTCATGCCCTAATAAAGATAATAAATGGATGTATTGACCGAACCCGCATGTTATACTGTGCTGGGGAACGTTGGTTCCGTTCTTTCTTATAAGAGTTATAGGAATGAACAGGATATAGGGGAATACCAGGATTCCCATGCCACCCGAATGAAGAAAGTACATGTTGATGCATTTTCTTCGGGTGTGTTCGTTACAGAGAACTGTTTCTCCATTTGCCCTACGTCCTGGGTATTAGATACCGGGTCAGGATCCCATATATGTAATCAGTTACATGGGCTTAGGAAAGGTAGAGAACTTGGAGAAGGTGACAATGACATTAGAGTTGGAAATGGTGCAATTGTTGCAGCTAAGACTGTCGGGGAATATCACCTTGAATTACCAACTGGTAATACATTGATACTGAACGAATGCTATTACATGCCGAACCTGATATGCAACATTATATCGGTTTCTTTATTGAGTAAAGAGGGATATAATTTTGTATTACAGGATAATGTTATGAATATTTTCCGTAACCAAAAGTTGGTTGGATCAGGCACGTTGTGCAATGGCATTTATGTTCTAAACCAATCAACAGTTCTGAGCATAACAAACACACACAAGAGGAAGAGTTCAGAACTGAACGAATCCTTCTTGTGGCATTGTAGACTGGGTCACATCAATGTGACACGACTAGCTAAGTTGCATAAGGATGGATATTTAAATCCGTTTGAATTTTCATCTTATGACACTTGCCGGTCATGTCTCAAAGGCAAGATGACCAAAACTCCGTTTACGGGACACGGAGAAAGAGTTACCGAACTCTTGGGACTGATACATAGTGATGTATGCGGTCCCATGTCTACACATGCCAGGGATGGTTCTTCGTACTTCATTACATTACTGACGATCTCTCTAGATTCGGATATGTGTTCCTGATGAAACACAAATCAGAAGCTTTTGAGAAATTTAGAGAATATAAACAAGAAGTCGAGAACCAAACCGGAAAAAGTATTAAAATCCTACGATCTGATCGAGGAGGTGACTACTTGAGCATTGAATTCCTGGACTTCCTAAAAGAGAATGGGATTCTCTCTCAGCTAACTCCTCCATATACACCACAGCACAACGGTTGTTGCGCCACGGCAGCGCCCCGGCCGTCTTACTCGAGGCCAAATTGCGGAATCAAAATTTTTCCTTACTCGGAAACCGGCGCTACCGCGGACAAAGAAAACCCGGATCGATAACCATTAACCTATACTAGCTATCTAGAGATGGGGTGAGAAGTATACCGAGTGATCCGAGTCCTCCGGTCTTCTCGTCATCATCCCGATCTCCCGCGGAAAGTGTAGTCTCCATATGGTCGCCTCCTCGCCGGAAAGGGCACCACATCGCCTGCGTCTTTTACGGGCTCCCGCCTCAATACCGAGGCAACTCGAGCATGAAGCCGGAAACTCGACATGCCCAAGATATGCTGTAGAATGTGTAGTAGATCATGCTAGTCTCATTTGGGGTTTGTTGTTGCCTTGATGGAGGAATGGGGTTAGGAAAAATGGTGCTTTCATTTTTCCATAACAAGAAGAAGAAGGAGATGAAGAATTCCTCACAAAAATAAAGATGAACTCTCTCATTCTTTTTCTTCTCTCTAGTGTTCTACCATTTTCATCTAGTAAGAATGAAGGTGGAGGAAAAACAATATATGAAGCAAGAAGGGAGGTGAGTGTAGGAGAGAACAAGAGGTGACCACATCCTAGACAAGAAAACATCAACCATGCTTATTCTCCTATTCACTCCATAACCTTTCAAATCTCTCAATTCAAAAGCATGGAGCAAAAGAAATGAAAGCTATCATAATCAATACTTTTGCAAGAAACCCCCTCCACAAAAGTAATTTGCAAAACTGCAAATTACCCCCTCCATCGGAAAGGTCCGGCCGGGAAAGAACAAAAGAAAACCGGCCGGAACGGAATGCAAACTGGCAACTCCAGAAAACTGGTCCCGTAATAAATTACAGGATAACCCCAATACTGTGCATACACACCCGCATCTGTATTCCGTCCGGATACAAATGCAATGAGACAAAATCTACACTGTACTAAACTAGTACCGGCTTAAACCAAAGCCGGCTAGTAAAAAACCGTTCGATCCTGATCCGTGCAATACCGCACGTATCTGATCGAACCCTGCCATATATATCCATACGGCCACTAGTACAAAACTGTCCGATCCTGATCCGTGCAATACCGCACGTATCTGATCGGACCCTGCCATATCTCCATACGGCCTCTACAGCGTTTCGCCCGAAAGCTGAGTAACTGAAAGTGTGGTGGACTCTAAAGACTCGTCAATACTATGGCTGTGGATTTAACCACTGGCACGTCAGAGGTATAAGCCAATACATGACGGGCCACCAGCTATTGACCAAAAGGGACGTCGATGAGCGAACTCATCCTGACACCCTACTGAGCCTGTCAGTGACAATATCCGTACAGTCCGGTCCGTTCGTCTATGAGTATCGCATGGCGGGCCTAGGGGGTTGGTAAAAGTCAGACCCCCAAAAGCGGTACAAGTCGTGTCGGAGTGTAGCCCAGAACGCCCTGAGATACTACTGGAATACCTACCAGCAAATCTCCTGCCTCGGCCGAGGGCTTTGCGTAATGGCTCTCCTAGACACAGCGCGACCTCAACCCCAATACCGGGAGAGACGAACCCCTGAAGATCCGCTCACTGCCTCCATGTGGCTCGGGACTGTACCCAACTAAAACCTGTTTGCACGACTCCTTTGAGCCGTGGTAGGGTAGTAATCAAAGCACAGTGGGAACTCACACGAGACAAATGACGATCCTCAGGTCGATGAACTAACCTGTACACATGTCACCTGGGAACTGCTATCTGACGTCAGGTATAAGCCCAACTAGCAGGTTCCCGGCGAGTCCTGTCCGGTGTACTCATAACCCAATGAGCACCTGTATACATCTTAGGTGAACCAACTGACACCAGTGGCTTGTGAGACCAGCCACCGCCCCTCGTCGGGGTCTCGACTGTATACACTAGTCTACTAATGGAGTATCAATGCCCAGTCTCGAAACTCCCACGACTAGGGACCTTTTAAGGATGTGCTTATAGACCCCAGCTCCCACGTATATGATCGCCATCATACTTCTGGTCGTCAAGCAAGAATCCTAGGGGCTCTATCAACGTGTAATAGCGACATGTCAGGTCACCTAAAGCAGTACACGATGATAAAGATAAACCAGATAGCATACTATCATCTCGAGTAAGACTGTCCCACCGGGATAGGTCCTCCCTCAATCATTGCAATCACGTGCCTGTGATCCAATAATTGACTCTGAGGGCACTATCTCCAACAACGGTGTATCAGAACGGAGGAACCGCACCCTATTGGATATGGTGCGCTCAATGATGAGTATAGCTGAGTTACCTGTTTCCTTCTGGGGATATGCACTGGAAACAGTAGCATACCTACTGAATAGGGTTCCCACCAAATCTGTGCCTACCACACCATATGAGATATGGGAAGGGAGGAGACCATATCTTAATTTTATTAAGATATGGGGTTGCCCGGCCTATGTCAAAAGACAAAAACTGGACAAACTCGAGGCAAGGTCTGTTTTGTGTAAATTTGTTGGATATCCCAAACATTCGCGAAGGTATATCTTCTACCACAGTGAGGAACAAAGAGTATTTGTTGCTCAACATGCCACCTTTTTAGAAAAGGAATTTCTTGCAAAAGAGATTAGTGGTTCTGAGGTAGAACTGGAAGAGGTTCCAGCTGAACAAAACACAACAGAAGATTTAGTGGAACCAGAGGATTCAGTAGCTCCCAATGAACCTCAGCCACTCCGCCGATCTAGTAGGGTTCCTCGCCAACCTGAGAGATACTACGGTTTTCTCATGGATGGTGGGAGCGAGGATTGCATCATGGAGGATGATGACCCAACTAGCTTCGAGCAGGCCATCACGAGTAGGGACTCAGTGAAATGGCTGGATGCTATGCGGTCCGAGATGGAGTCCATGTACACCAACAAAGTATGGACTTTGGAAGTTTCTCCTGAAGGGGTAAAACCCATCGGGAGCAAGTGGATCTTCAAGAAAAAACTTGGTGTAGATGGGAAAGTGGAGACTTTCAAAGCTAGACTTGTAGCAAAGGGTTTTCGTCAAAGACCAGGTGTGGACTATGACGAGACCTTTTCTCCAGTGGCTATGCTTAAATCCATCCGGATCATGCTTGCCATCGCTGCATATCATGATTACAAAATCTGGCAAATGGATGTTAAGACCGCCTTTCTAAATGGTGATTTAGAAGAGTGCGTGTACATGACTCAGCCAGAGGGCTTCGTAGACAGTGGGAGCAGCGGCAAGGTGTGCAAGCTGCTTAAATCCATTTATGGATTAAAGCAAGCATCGCGGAGTTGGAACATCTGCTTTGATGTCGTTATCAAAGAATTTGATTTCGTCAAAAACCCAGATGAACCTTGTATTTACAAGAAGGTAGCAGGGAGTAAGGTTGTCTTCCTCGTATTGTACGTAGACGACATACTCTTGATAAAAAATGATATTCCTATACTGCAATCGGTCAAGCTCTTCTTATCACAAAGATTCTCGATGAAAGATCTTGGTAATGCCTCCTGCATATTGGGAATTAGGATCTATAGAGATAGATCCAAAAGGATATTAGGATTGTCCCAATCCAGGTACATTGACACCATACTAAAAAGGTTTAGTATGGAAGATTCCAAGCGTGGGAACTTGCCCACGATCTCCGGAGTCACTCTCTCCAAAGAGATGTCTCCCAAGACTGATTTGGAGAGAGCTCGCATGCAAGGGATACCCTATGCTTTGGCTGTAGGCTCTATCATGTATGCGATGCTATGTACCAGACCCGATGTAGCATACTCACTAAGTATAGTGAGCAGGTATCAAGCTGATCCTGGAGAGAGTCACTGGACAGCTGTGAAGAGCATTCTCAAGTACTTGCGAAGGACTAAAGAGATGCTCTTGGTGTATGGTAATGGAGAACTCCAAGTGGAGTCCTTTACCGATTCGAGCTTCCAGAGTGATAAGGACGACTCTAAGTCACAGTCGGGATTTGTCTTTACCCTTTACGGAGGGGCGGTTAGCTGGAAGAGTTCCAAGCAGGAAACCGTGGCAGACTCGACGATGGAGGCTGAATACATCGCTGCCAACGATGCTGCTAAGGAGGCTGTCTGGATCAAGAAGTTCATTACTGAACTTGGAGTGGTTCCATCCATTGAGCATCCAATACCTTTGTATTGCGATAACAATGGAGCGGTGGCTTTGGCCAAGGAACCCAGGTCCCATCAGCGATCCAGGCATATTCTGAGGCGGTATCACCTAATCCGGGAGATAGTTGATCGCCGGGAGATCGAGGTCAGGAGGGTTGACACGAAGAACAACACGGCGGATCCACTCACGAAAGCCATTCCCCATATACAGTTTGAGAGACTCTTCGGGATGCTCGGTATGCGATACTACGGCAGCTGGCCCTAGTGCAAGTAGGAGATTGTTAGTTGTATGTATGCCCTAGAGGCCAGTATTGTACAGATGATGTATATTATATTGGATGCTTGGACATATATAGAGATGACTTTCTTGCTCGATATGATAGTACGCTATCTGGTTACTCTTTATCTTAACATGTACACTTGTCTCTTTAAACTGTCCTATAGTTACATGTTGATAAAGCCCTTAGGATATGTACTTGACTACCTAGACTATGATGCAGATCATACTAGTGGGGACATGGTAGTCCATAAGTACATCCTTCAAGGTCCCTAGTCGTGGGTGTATCGAGACAGGGCATCGATATACTAGTGTAGACTAGCGTATACGCTTCTCGACCCATGAGATGGGCGATGGATGATCCCATATCCATTGATGTTTGACATCAGAGATGGTATACGGGTGCTCAGTGGAGACTGGGTACACTGGACGGACTCGCCGAGAACTCCCAGATGGTATTATACCTCACGTCAGATGGCAGTTCTCAGGTGACACTTGTATAGGTTAGTCTGTAGACCTGAGATCGTCATAAAGTCTTGTGTGATTCCCACTGTGCTTTGATCTCCACCTTACCACGTCCATGAGGGCATGCAAAACGGTGGTCTTTGGGTACAGTCCCGAGTCACATGGAGGCAATGAGCGATAGGAGGGGTTTCGTCTCTCCCGGTATTGGGGGTTGATGTTGCGCAGTGCTCGATTGGCCGTAACAGGGAAGTCCCTGGCCAGGGCTGATCAGAGATTTGCTGGTAAGTGTTACCAGTAGTTTCTCGACCCGTTATGAGCCTCACATCAGCACGACTTATCGGTTATTGGGGTCTGACGTTTACCACCCCTAGATTTGATATGCGACATATCAGACGAACAGACCGGACTGTACGGTAAGTGTTACTGGTTGGATTCACAGGAGTATGAGCGGGCTAGCTCGTCGATCTTCTGATCGCTCAATACCCGGATGGCCGTTACGTTTAGCAGACTGCTTGCGGCTTGTAGGTGCTTGATATGATCATCATCTGCTACCGGCGTATTGACGAGTCTTTAGAGTCCTACACAGAGGTTTCCTGGCTCAAGCGAAACGAAATAGGAGCGCATATGAGATATGTGCAGGACCGAGAATAATGCGTGTATCTGATACCGTATTTCATTCTCGCGATGGATGTATCGATTGGTTATATTCGATATAACCTAGATATCGAATCAAGGATTGATTCGATAAGCCGATACATAGGATCCTAGTCGGTTATATGCGATATGACCGGATCGTTAAATCAAGTGTTGATTTAATGATTTAATGTATAATTATATATTTGATATATTACTTTGCATTAGCTAGTATTAGTTCACTTTAAATGGATTTTCTCACTTGATGTGCAAGAAGTATATGTGATATACTTTTGTGCACATATTTGTATCATGTTTGATGATACTTGATCATTTGGTTAAGTGTAAACAATTAAACCATGGTTAAGAGATGATTTGGGTTTTGCTTTTTCATTTATTTATTTGTTTATTTATTTGGAAAAGATTTAGATAAGAATGGTGGCTATGTTTGTTTCTAGTTGAAGCTTCATGAAGCTTTGACTTCTTAACCATTCTTGTCTTCATGCTTAACCCTAACCCATCCAAGTAACCATGGTCTATTCTCTACACTCTACCCTAGTTAGTTTATGATAAGTATTGATTTATTATTCATTTTTAACTCAACACTTATCATAATTCTAGCTTCATCATCTTCTTCTTCAAGATAGAAAGCTTGATGCCATCAATGGCAACTTGAGATCTAAAGTGAGAAATCCAATTCTAAAGTGAACCCACCTCCTATTTCTTCACCCTCTACCTCTTGCCAAGTTGTTTTGGGTGTTTTCTTCACAAGTTTCACAAATTTGTGAAGTCGGAGCTTGAACTTGTGATGCCTCGACGTAGATCATCTTCGGCACGAAGCCGACGACCTAGTCCGCCCATTTCTCCGATTAAGCCGACGATTGAGTCCGGGATTCGAGATGGACAGCGAGAGGATGCCTACGTGGAGCTAAGGAAGTGGATATCCGGATCTACAAAGGTTGTAGTTTCTTATATTTAGTTAAGTTGTTAACTAGATTCGTTTTTCGCCTAAATTTCTAGTCGATGATCCGTATTAGGGTTTCTCGGCACCTATAAAATTTGAAATTGGCATGGTTGATTCCTTGTGAGACCTCTATAGTGTGCCTAGGAACCCTACAAAGTAAGCGCGTGGAGACGTCGGCAACGGCAAGCGAAGAGCAAGGTGAGTAGATATATATCTACGGGGGAAGTCGGGTTGATGGCGTATAGCACCCCCGCAGTTCGTAGTCTAGTGTATGGATATATTATATGAGATTATGATTATCTAGATAGACTTTGGGAGCCATGGATAATTTTAGTATAATTGGATGATAGCGTCATTAGTTAGTTAGTCACGGACCTTAGAATAAGGTTTACACCCACACGCGCACACACATATTTACATTGTTTTACTTGTGCGGTTGTGGGGAGATGTATTTATATATACGTATACTTTTATATGGATGATGAGGAATGTACATGGTATTTGGAGATGAGTCGATGAGATTGGGCATGGTGCCATGAGATCGGTGATATGATGTGGTTCGTATTATGAGATACGACATAAGATTTTAGCGGGCCTTTAGGCGTGTGTTTTCATACACGCACATATATGCAGATGGTATCAGTTTGTACTAGACTTAGATCAGTACCCCCAGTTCAGGAGATATGATGATAAGGATATCGATAAATGATGAGATGAATGTGATATTTGACCCGTACCCAGATTGGGATGCCGTATGATGGATTTACCATACGAGCTGTATATGGATGATAGATCCGCACTCTTAGCTCAAGGATGTCATGTTATTTATTGTATCGTATGTGATACTATTGAGGCGGGATCATCGACGATTATATTTATATGTATCGACTCAGATTTAGGTGGTTTCCTTACCTTTTTTATTAGCCTGTAGTTTACGTATAGATGTTAGACAAGACTCGAGTCATACCTATTTCAAAACTAACAAATCGTAAGTATTTTAAGGACAGGCCAAGGGATTCTACGGATATTTTCAAAAGATGCATCTTTTCTTAAAAACACCGTACCCTTTATTTTTCTAAACACCACGATTCGTGTTATTTCAAATAGAAAAACTATATGACATATATATATTGATGTAGATTATTCACTGTTGTGTTTATTATTCATTTTCCGCATGCTCTTGCTATTCGCATCGCATTGCATTTTTAAATGTGTTTATTGTTATATTAAACCCATGCTGTCTGGACACCAGCACTATCATCGATGATACGTATGTTCCACGTACAACTGCTTGCCGGCTCACACACTTCATCATCAATAATTTCCATGTCACTACACAGTAGGATTGTTGCATCAGGATATGACTCCTTGCATGACATACTTATGTACATACATATTGTACACCCATACTTGCATACATACATATTGTACACCCATACTTGCGTACACACATATTGTACACCCATGCTTGCATACATACACATGTGCACATACATAGATGATTCTGGCTTGATTTTGGAGATTTGGGAATGTTAGTGTATATGCCCTAGAGGCCATTACTGTATCATACTAGTTTGTATATTACTTAATGGAAGCTTGGGATATTCACCTTGTATAAACAATCTTGCTCAAAATAGTAGTATGCTACTTTGTTTGTTTCTACTTCAATGTGTACATGTGTTTATTTTATTATATCACCTATACGCATTAGTGGAGCCCTTAAGATCTTTGCTTGATTACCAGCGTTGTGATGGCAGTCACACTAGTGGGGGCTGGATAATCTATAAGCACATCCTTATTCAGGTCCCTAGTCGCAGGACTATCGAGACAGGGCATCGATACTCCGGAGTAGACTAGAGCATGCGCTTCTCATCCCAGAGTGGGAGATGGTCTGTCCCACAGCCATCAGTACGTCGTACTGGAGATAGTATGCGGGTGCTCGTTAGGTTACGAGTACACTGGACAGGACTCGTCGGGAACTGACCGGTTGGTATTATACCTATCGTCAGTTATCAGTTCCCAGGTGACATGAGTACAGCTTAGTCCGCTAACTTGACACTGTCACTTCGCCTCGAGTGTGTTCCCACTGTACTTTGATTACTACCCTACCACGGCTCAAAGGAGTCGTGCAAACAGGTAGTAGTTGGGTGCAGTCCCGAAGCACTTGGAGGCAGTGATGGTTAGACAGGATTCGTCTCTCCCGGTATTGGGGGTTGACATCGCGCTGTGTCTAGGAGAGCCATTACACGAGTAGTCCCTGGCCAGGGCAAGCGAGATATACTGGTAGGCTTCCAGTGTTATCTCAGGGTGTATTGGGCTTCACTCCGACACGACTTGTACCGCTATTAGGGGACTGACGTTTACCGCCCCCCTAGGCCCGCCATGCGATGTATCAGATGAACAGACCGGACTGTACGGAGACTGTCACATTCAGGCTCAGTAGGAGTTCAGATGGGTTTCACCTCGTCAGTCTTCTTGTCGGCATCTACCTGGGGACCGTTACGCACAGCTAGTGCCGCTTGCGGTCTGTGGTTAAACCCACTGCCAGCATAGTGTCGAGTCTTTAGAGTCTCACACAGAAAGCTATTCGCCTTTAGGCAAAAGAGTAGAGGTCGCATGGTTTTGCGACAGGGTCCGGTCACATCCGTGCACTTGTGCACATACAGTGTCTGGACAGTTAACACTAGCGGGCTTTGGTTTAAGCCAGATCCTAGTGTACGTTTTGGGATTGGTTTTATCCAGTATGTATTCGTGTTCCTTGGAACGCGGATGCGGGTGTGTATGCACAGCTGACGGAGAGACAGAGGCAGAGGATTCTCATTAGGGTTGTTGACCGTTAACTGTTGACTATTGAGTTTTTGCTCAACCCTAATGAGAATATGATATGTAATTAACAATAATATTAATTAAGTATTATAGTAACATGGTTGTTGAGGGGTTGACTTTGTTGACTTGTTGACTTTGTTGACCGGTTGACTAGGTTGGACTAGTTGACCATCATGATGACAATGGCTATCATTTCATGGCAGACTTTTGCTTGCTTGTTCTCTTGTGCAAAATGAGTGCATGAAATGATATGGCTATTGTAGCTTAAACCATCACTAATACTTGATTGCTATTATTGGTTATGATGGTTTTGGATTATGAGAGCCAAGAGTGAAAAGTCTTGCTCATTCTTTCATTTGCTTTCTCTCTCTTGTGTTCTTGAGCTCTCATCTTCTTCCTCTTGCTCTCCCTCTCTTTAGTTTATGGTTCACTTGTCTCATGTGTTGAGAACCAAGAACCATAGAGAAAATCCCAACACACTCTCCTCTACTCACTCTAGTTCACAAGGTTTAGCAAACCGAGTGAACTAGTTTCTTCAAAGTTCGAAGAAGAAGCCAAAGGTAGAAGCTTTCGGGTGGATCGATCTTCGGCGCAAGGAGACGACGGGGTAAAGCCGTTCCGTACACCATCGAGTTTTGAAGACGAAGGAGTTCAAGAAAGAAAGGTATAACCCCCTAACCGAGTAGTTAACAACTCCTAGTTAGGTTGTTAGTTAGATGTTTAACAAAGATCCGGTTTTGAGTTCATGTTACCGCCTCTAGAAAATTGTTTTTCATCAAATTCCGCATGCCCGAAAGTACCGGGAGAGGTAGCATGGACTTACAGTGGTATCAGAGCCTAGTTAAACTCTATCTAACATGTTAGCAAAGTAACTAGAAGATCGATCAAAGAAAAAGTCACGAAACGAACCCGATATGTCAAGTTTCTGCCGATTTTTTTTGTGTTCAAAAATTGATAAATTTCATCTTAAAAATCGGCTCAGGCTTTTTGTTAAATAACCATAAAATTTGGTCCCACGAACCGATCAAAGCGCCGCGGAAACGCGGCGGGAGCACGCTCCCGCCGCGGTTCCACGGCCGAGTTGACTCGGCCGAGGTCCAAACTCTGTGCAGTGTATTTCTGGGGTTGTTTTGGGATTTTTGAAATATGTCTTTTCAGCCCAGATTTTCCAGAACGAAAATTTTGTGTTTGGGGCCTAAAAATCCGTATTTTTGATCGAACTTCTAAAGACTTAAGCTGACGGGTTTTTATCTGTGATGTGATATTTGTATTGAACGTCTGCTAATCGCTATATGTCGATTAGTGGGGGTTATACAAATCTGTGATCTGTAATGTCATTGGAATGTGTATATGAATTCATTGGATTGTCGCGGGTGAATAGCCGGGGGTTGTGAGACGAGAGTTTTCTTTTCTTTCAATTCATGTAAATTTGTAAATTGATATAATAATTATTTGTATGGCCGCACAACCGGGTCGGGGTTGTAGCCGTCATTGTATAATTTCTTTTTACTGTTTTTGCTCCTAGGATAGACCCATGGAGGGGGTGCACAAACTACCGGGTATCTCGAAGTGCCGAATGGCCTACTCACGTCGTTGAGGGAGGTTGCTCCGCTTCGGATATTTGGCGGGTAGTTTGCCGCACCCGTAGGGGTCTTGGGTAGGGTATTGGCTATTCACCGCGACCGTGTAATCTGCTTTTCGTTACAGGCTCGTACGAATTGCGGATTCCTAGTATATCCAATGTGTTCATCTGTGATCTGAAATGACTATCATTGTAATATATCTATATATGATATTATTTAGGCGTTGCTTATGTTTTACAGCCGCGCTAGCCCAGCCCCCGCTCTGTCGTTAGTTAAGTAACCTAACGGGTAATGACGGGGCCCCGTGGCGAATGCGAATGGCATAAGCGTACGTCATATTTTGGTTGTTTTCTGCAATGGTAGGATTAAATGATGGGACGCATTAAAAGAACTAATGCAAGAATATCACGCATTAAAAGAACTAATGCAAGAAAATAAACCAAGTAAAAGTCGTTGGAACACTTTCGAAAAACCACTCGGTTCTTTTCAAAACCAACTTTTAAATGCGGAGCTTGAGCCACTCCTTTTAAAAGCTATCTCGTTCCATCGATTATATCAAATTCACTACGTTCACGGTTTCGCCAAAACCATTCGTAGCCCTCCGTCGTTTCACATGAATAGTCAATAGTATTCATGTAAGTGCACGGCGGCGCCTCGGCCGTCAATCCGACGCCGGAATGCGGAAACGGTGATAAACTTAAATTTTGCGGACTTTGCAAACCGGCACCACCGCGCACTAAACTCCGGATCGTAACCATTTACAAGTCTAGGGTACTAATAAGAAAGGGAAGAGATGTATACCGACGATCCAAGTCCTCCGGTCTTCATCTCCACTCCGATCTCCTCACGGGATCTCCGTCCATCTCCTCCTCGTCGGAAAGGGCACCACGAAGCCGGGTACTTTTACGGGCTCCCACCTCAATACCGAGGCAACTCGCGCATGAAGCCGGCAACTCGACATGCTCAAGATATGCTGTAGGAAGTGTAGTGTAGAGTGGATGTCTCACTTTGGGGTTTGTTGTTGCCTTGATGGAGGATTGGGGATAGGAAAAATGGTGCTTTCATTTTTCCAAAACAAGAAGAAGAAGGAGATGAAGAATTCCTCACATAATCAAGATGAACTCTCTCATTCTTTTTCTTTCTCTCAAGTGTTCTTCTTCCTCTCATGAAAAACTTATCATCTCAAGTGAGAAGAATAATGTGAAGGAATGAATATATCCAACATGAAGGGAGGTGAGTGTAGGAGCATAAGAATGGTGACCACATCAAGAGACAAGAAAACATACAACCATGCTTTACCTTTTTTCAAACCATACCCTTTCCAATCACAAGTAAATGCAAGTCATGGTGCAAAGAAATGAAAGCTATCATAATCAATCATTATTCAATAAAACCCTCCACAAAGTGTTATTTGCACAATTGCAAATAACCCCCTCCATCGGAAAAGTCCGGCCGGGAAAGAACAAAGGAAAACCGGCCGGAACGGAATGCAAACTGGCAACTTCAGAAAACTGGTCCCGTAATAAATTACAGGGAAAACCCCGATACTGTGCATACACACCCGCATCTGTATTCCGTCCGGATACAAATGCAAAGAGACAAAATCTACACTGTACTAAACTAGGACCGGCTTAAACCAAAGCCGGCTAGTAATATCCGTTCGATCCTGATCCGTGCAATACCGCACGTATCTGATCGAACCCTGCCATATACCTATACGGCTACTAGTACAAACCGTCCGATCCTGATCCGTGCAATACCGCACGTATCTGATCGGACCCTGCCATATCTCCATACGGCCTCTACAGCGTTTCGCCGAAACTTGAGTAACTGAAAGTGTGGCGGACTCTAAAGACTCGTCAATACAATGGCTGTGGATTTAACCACTAGCACGTCAGAGGTATAAGCCAATACGTGACGGGCCACCAGCTATTGACTAAAAGGGACGTCGATGAGCGAACTCATCCTGACACCCTACTGAGCCTGTCAGTGACAATATCCGTGCAGTCCAGTCCGTTCGTCTATGAGCATCGCATGGCGGGCCTAGGGGGTTGGTAAAAGTCAGACCCCCAAAAGCGGTACAAGTCGTGTCGGAGTGTAGCGCAGAACACCCTGAGATACTACTGGAATACCTACCAGTAAATCTCCTTGCCTTGGCCAAGGACTTTGTGTAATGGCTCTCCTAGACACAGCACGACCTCACCCCCAATACCGGGAGAGACGAACCCCTGAAGATACGCTCACTGCCTCCATGTGGCTCGGGACTGTACCCAACTAAAACCTGTTTGCACGACTCCTTTGAGCCGTGGTAGGGTAGTAATCAAAGTACAGTGGGAACTCACACGAGACAAATGACGATCCCCAGGTCGATGAACTAACCTGCACACATGTCACCAGGGAACTGCCATCTGACGTCTGGTATATTACCAACTAGCATGTTCCCGGCGAGTCCTGTCCGGTGTACTCATAACCCAATGAGCACCTGTATACATCTTAGGTGATCCAACTGACACCAGTGGCTTGTGAGACCGGCCACCGCCCCTCGTCGGGGTCTCGACTGTATACACTAGTCTACTAATGGAGTATCGATGCCCGGTCTCGAAACTCCCACGACTAGGGACCTTTTAAGGATATGCTTGTAGACCCCCAGCTCCCACTTATATGATCGCCCTCATACTGCTGGTAGTCAAGCAAGAATCCTAGGGGCTCTATCAACGTGTAATAGCGACGTGTCAGGTCACCTAAAGCAGTACACGATGATAAAGGTAAACCAGATAGCATACTATCATCTAGAGTAAGACTGTTCTACCGGGATAGGTCCTCCCTCAATCATTACAATCACGTACCTGTGACCTAATAATTGACTCTGAGGGCACTATCTCCAACAATCTCCCACTTGCACTCAAGGCTAATTATTGCGATGTCGCATACTCACAGCCCGTGTGATACCGAACATCCAACTCCTCTACTAGTCAGTCTCACAAAGCTCGTTTGCGGAACTATTGCGTTCGAGGAATAGCCTTAGTGAGTGGATCCGCTTAGTTGTTTCTTTCTATGTCTCTCTATATCTCAAGTTCGCGGAGAAACCCATCTCCCGAAATGAGCAATACCTGTCTTAGAATGTGTCTGGATGTCTGATGGGACATAGCTCATAAATGAACTCCAAATCCAAACTTCTTAGACTGTATCGTCAACTGAACTCAATCAGTATCCTGCGCGCCATGCTTCCCTCAGTATTGCCTTGGATCACCTGTCCAAAATACTGCCCCTCATCAGAAGGAAAACTATAACTCTGACAACCTGCTTGTCGTCCATGTCACCTTGGAAGCCTGGAATGATAACTGTCTCCTAAATGAGGCTGTCGTTATCATATCCCTAGAACATCCACTTATGTTCTAAAACTGCTTCCGACTGTTTCTCCAGGATTGGATTAATGTCAACTTATTGCATCTAGTGCAAGAACAACATCTGGTGTGGTACTTGACATCTCACGATTGACTCAATTGCCTTAGCAAGTGATCTGCCAATCATGCACGTCCCTCTCCACTTTAGTCTGTAAGACACCTTTGGAGAGGGTGACTCCATTACCTGCAGGTACACTACCGTGCCAGGAGTCGTCCATCCTAAATACTCTTAGAATGCTGTCAAGTACCCTGATTGGGAAACCACCCAAATCTAGATCTAAAACCATAGATCCAGTAACCAGTATGTCAGATATAAAATCCATTTCCTTTGTGGAGAAACCACTGTGTGACGACCAAAGTATAACCGATCGTAGTATAGGAGTTTCTTTTCCTACTTTGTGTATGTCATCCAAATACCATGACATCACATCCTACTACCTTCTCAACAGATCCATCTCCTATTCTGATGAAGTCAAACCTATGACTGTCACGTCAGAAATAGATGATCTATCTCCGCTACATCTGCTTTAGTCTATAAATAGACATAAGCTACCTGTCCACCAATGCTTCCGCTGCTCCCACTGACTACGACAACCCTCTGGCAGAGTCATATACACGTACACTTCTAAAACTAGTTTTAGAACGACGCTATACTCATCCTCCCGCCGGGTCTCGTAACCTGGAACAACAGCAATGGCAATTGTGGGTAAACAAGAACTTCCCTGTCACCGTCCTTGAGGCCACCGTAGTGCCTCTCGGGTGCCTGAAGTTACCCACCTTATCTGCGGAGTGGCCAATGGAATGTCAAATCAGATTGAATCTTTAGGTTCCTTATCAAATCTTCAGTAATCGTTTGCGGTTCTGGAATCACTTCCAGTTCTACCATACTCCCACTACTGTTTTTCTGAAAGAATCCATTTTTTTTTTTTATAAAACTGTGGCGAGTCTAGAACAATATCGCTATTGTTCATCCAGATGGTAGAAAGTCAACCCTCGTCATAGCCTGGGTCAACCCACAAACAGCCATTACAGAAACGTGCCTTGAGTTGTCCAGTGTCTGGTTTTAATCATAAACCGGACAACTCCCCGTACCTTAACATCGTTAAGATATGAACTGTTCTATATCCAATATATAAACAGAGGCACTGATTTAATTGAACCAGATTCAAATCATGCAGCTGTCCCCAGCGCATGTCAACTAAATGGAAGAAGGCCGATCAGCGTTACTCAACTTAGGAATACTTCCAATTATGAGTAACCTGAAAGAGAAGCAAGATCTCTTTATCAACTGAATACCATACACAAGTATCTACATCTTCGATCACCTTGAAGAATCCCGATACTTGCTACACCTGGTTCTCTACTCTATTCAAATACCTATAACTCCTCAAAACTTAGACCCTGTGTTTCTACGAAACACATATCTAAGAACTAGAGAAGTTAAAAGTAAACAGAATATAATATGAGGACCAACCCCTCTGTCCTAATGGACACCGGACAACATACAATACTCTGTATAAGTCCGCTGAGTCTAACAACTCTTTCACTGTGTGTCGTAGGTTGAAAACTGTACTTATGGTTAAGAAGAATTACACCGCTGTTTAATGCTCCTTACCTAACCATCCACTGATATAGGTAAATGTCATCGACATAATATCAAAAGGTATATCTCACTCTATGAAAATAGACGTACAGATATATCAATTTGAAATTGGTGCACAACAGCGGATATTCAAAACCAAATATTTGCCGACCGGCAAACAGCCCAGGTGATCTCCTCAAATATCACCGATTACAACAAATCCCGATATAATGAGGATGATCACCCAATACCCAATAACTTACTCCCACTCATCATCTGTAAAACCATACAGATGTGAGAATCATACCTGGTAAATACATACCCTGGAGTAAGTATCTAATCGGGAAATCAGTTTTCTTTTAACAGTACACAGTGATACTGAAACATTGAAATGTTTCGATGGGGTATCCTGGTATTCCTAGTAATGCCTCTACCATTATCCAGATTCACAACTATAACCGCATAATTCTTTGCCACCTCTCCAAATCCCTTTATATGTCTTTAGTCGTTACCTTCTGTACACCCCTTAGGCCAAATGGTTTTCTTCCTTCCCTACCGTTCGGCACCAGCCTATGGTTTGGAAGAAGACTATCCAATAAGCATAATGGGTGTACTGTCCTAGTCCTAGGAGCACTCGCAATGCGAGAGAAGGTGAAGATAAAAGACAACCGAATAAGCCTTATTCTTATTTCTCCTGAACCAGAATCCATCCCCGAACTGGAACAAGTTCCATTCGAGTTCGTATATAACCATACGATGGAGTATCCAAATAAACTGTGGATCTTCGTAGTGATACGGAGTGTCCTGGAGAAATACAAAGGTGATGTGGGAGTGGTAACGAAATATTTGGTTTGGTCATGAATATCTGTTGCAATTTACTTTGCCCTCTTACTAATCCCTTGCTTTGTCTGAACTTAATACCTTCTGCACACCATCGTTATGCTAATTGGTTTTCTTCATTCCCTACCGGTCGGCACCAGCCTAAGGTTTGGAAGAAGACAATCCAATTTGCGTAATAGGTGTACTACCCCTAAACCAAGGAGTACTCGTAACCTGAGAGAGGGTAAAAGGAAAAGACAACTGAATAATCCTATCCGTTTTCTCCAGAACTGGAAACCATCCTCGAATAAATTCTTTCGAGTTCGTATCTAACCATACGATGGTTTTGTCCAATGGAAGTGGACGTTCGTAGTAAAACGGGGTGTCCTGGAGAAAAGGGTAAAAGTAGGAGTGGCAATGAGGTTTGCAACTCTGACAATCCAAAAGCCGGTGTTTAAGAAGGTTCGGTCAACTTGGTCACTGAGTCAAAGTCTTAGGGTCGGGTCAATGGTCGCTGCCAAAGAGAGAGAAAAGAAACACTCAGCGTGCACTCTGATCTAGATCAGAATGGTTACCAATTTATCTAATCTGGAATCCTCCCACTGTACCTCAAATTCTCCTCCAAACCTGAAAGAAGAATTAGTCGGGGTTACCCGAGGAGTAAACTAACTCATCAGTGGGAATCGGGATCCAACTCTCATCGTATGATAACGTGACGGAATCCGCTCATGGTATCACACTCCAGAAGGTATGCGCATATCTGGCAAGTTTCAGTACTTTTGAAACTCCCGATGTGATTTCTGCCCCATGCTCTTATGACCTTGACTTTGGCCAACAAATCATAAGTCACATGTCAAGTTCTGCCCGTCATTCTCCAGGTTAATTTGAATCCACCCGTACATACCCTTGACTTTGGCCAACAAGGCAGTACGACTGTTCCAAACCAACGCATCTATCTATGCTGCATATGAATAACCAACAGCTACCAAACACTGTGCCTTGACTTTGGCCAACAAACACAGCTTGAATACTATTGACTACCCATATGAAACGACGGAGGGCTACGAATGGTTTCTGGCGAAAACCTTTAACGTAATGAACTTGATATCGTTGAAGGAACGGATAGCTTTTTAGAAATATAGTGACGACAACTTCCGCTAAAGAGGTCACTCCCGGTGAAGGGATCTCGGCTCTTTCTCCGTAGAATGGGGTGCAGGATATTCCAACTGAATACCACGGTGCAAAGCAAAAGTAATCGGCTATAGTGAAGTTAATGCCCTGACGCAAACTTATTGTCCAAGGGGTCACTCCCGGTGAAGGGATCTCGGCCCTTGCCTCGTCGACTGAGGAGCAGGATATTCTAAATGAATACCGCGATGCAAAACAAAAGTGAACGTCCTTGCAATAACAGCTTTTTGAAAAGTGTTCCAACAACATCAGATTAGGTTTGTTTAACTTGCATTGATCCGAATCAATGCAGTCCCATCAATTGATCACACCACAAAGAACGAAAATATACTGACGTACGTATATGCCATCCGCATTCGCCACTGGGTCCCGTCATCACCCGTTAGGTTAGCTTACTAACGACAGAGCGGGGACTGGACTAGCGCGGATGTAAAACATATACAACATCTACTAATATATATACCAATATATTATATTCGCTCAAGGCGTGAATAAAATGCAACATCACAAAGAATGAACAGCATCACAGAAACAATACAGATATCTGGGATCCCCGGGTTTCACAGAGCCACTACTGAAACCCGACGTTCCCCTGGTCGTGTGGATTGCCTGTGCAATGTAATCCTAGACCCCTACGGGCGCGGCAAGTCACCCGCCAAAACCTGAAGCGAGGCAGCCCCCTTCAGCACCGTGAATGGACCACCCAGCACTTCACGGAATCCGGTAACTTGGGCACCCCTCCTGGGTCAAACCTGTACCCCCTACGAGTGCGGCGAATAGCCCGTCAATCCTGGAGTGAAGCCCCCTCCGTCCCAATGCCATGAGATGCGGGCTAGTTGCCTTCTAGAACCCGGCTATCCGTGCACCCCTCCGCGGGGCAATCCTAGTACAGAAAGTAAAATATACATACAACGGGTACATCGACCGCAACCAGGTCGTGCCCCAAAATAATAATACAAACAGGCAGTGACGGCAGTCCACATGTCGGACGCTCGCCCCGCAATATCAAATGTACATAATACAACAAAACTGTACTAGCATTGCATCCAGGCTATCCCCCACGACCGATCCGCAACATCACAGCAAATACATAGAACATCAACGTGAAAGTCACGTTCGCAAATCCGTCTAACCGGGCTATAGCAGTTAGACCGGATTTACCGATCGAGTGACATTCACGGTCGCAGATATAATGTAAATACTGTGAAAAATGTGTTTAAAATTTTCCGATTGATCAAACAATTAACAAGTGGGCCCCAAAGAAAACTGTAGCACTCACAGAAATAATTGGCCCAACTTTAATATTCCAGAAAGCACATTTTCAACCCAGGAACATTCTGCAAAATTTTGGGAGCATGAACAGTGAAACGTGCGGCGGAAGCGCGGCCAAAGTAGGGTTTTGGCCGCCCTTCCGCGGTGGGATGGTGGGTTCATGGTACCAAATTTTTACAGTATGCTTAGAATTCCCTGCACATCACTCTGAGACAACCTGAAAAATTTTTGGACTCAAAAAAAATTCGACAGAAACTGATGAGCTTGAAATACGTGTTTTCGGGATTTTGTTCGATCGGAAACGCAAACACATTACACAAAGCTAGACTAAGTTAATGACGGGGCTCTGATACCACTGTAAGTGCACGGCGGCGCCTCGGCCGTCAATCCGACGCCGGAATGCGGAAACGGTGATAAACTTAAATTTTGCGGACTTTGCAAACCGGCACCACCGCGCACTAAACTCCGGATCGTAACCATTTACAAGTCTAGGGTACTAATAAGAAAGGGAAGAGATGTATACCGACGATCCAAGTCCTCCGGTCTTCATCTCCACTCCGATCTCCTCGCGGGATCTCCGTCCATCTCCTCCTCGTCGGAAAGGGCACCACGAAGCCGGGTACTTTTACGGGCTCCCACCTCAATACCGAGGCAACTCGCGCATGAAGCCGGCAACTCGACATGCTCAAGATATGCTGTAGGAAGTGTAGTGTAGAGTGGATGTCTCACTTTGGGGTTTGTTGTTGCCTTGATGGAGGATTGGGGATAGGAAAAATGGTGCTTTCATTTTTCCAAAACAAGAAGAAGAAGGAGATGAAGAATTCCTCACATAATCAAGATGAACTCTCTCATTCTTTTTCTTTCTCTCAAGTGTTCTTCTTCCTCTCATGAAAAACTTATCATCTCAAGTGAGAAGAATAATGTGAAGGAATGAATATATCCAACATGAAGGGAGGTGAGTGTAGGAGCATAAGAATGGTGACCACATCAAGAGACAAGAAAACATACAACCATGCTTTACCTTTTTTCAAACCATACCCTTTCCAATCACAAGTAAATGCAAGTCATGGTGCAAAGAAATGAAAGCTATCATAATCAATCATTATTCAATAAAACCCTCCACAAAGTGTTATTTGCACAATTGCAAATAACCCCCTCCATCGGAAAAGTCCGGCCGGGAAAGAACAAAGGAAAACCGGCCGGAACGGAATGCAAACTGGCAACTTCAGAAAACTGGTCCCGTAATAAATTACAGGGAAAACCCCGATACTGTGCATACACACCCGCATCTGTATTCCGTCCGGATACAAATGCAAAGAGACAAAATCTACACTGTACTAAACTAGGACCGGCTTAAACCAAAGCCGGCTAGTAATATCCGTTCGATCCTGATCCGTGCAATACCGCACGTATCTGATCAAACCCTGCCATATACCGATACGGCTACTAGTACAAACCGTCCGATCCTGATCCGTGCAATACCGCACGTATCTGATCGGACCCTGCCATATCTCCATACGGCCTCTACAGCGTTTCGCCCGAAACTTGAGTAACTGAAAGTGTGGCGGACTCTAAAGACTCGTCAATACAATGGCTGTGGATTTAACCACTAGCACGTCAGAGGTATAAGCCAATACGTGACGGGCCACCAGCTATTGACTAAAAGGGACGTCGATGAGCGAACTCATCCTGACACCCTACTGAGCCTGTCAGTGACAATATCCGTGCAGTCCGGTCCGTTCGTCTATGAGCATCGCATGGCGGGCCTAGGGGGTTGGTAAAAGTCAGACCCCCAAAAGCGGTACAAGTCGTGTCGGAGTGTAGCGCAGAACACCCTGAGATACTACTGGAATACCTACCAGTAAATCTCCTTGCCTTGGCCAAGGACTTTGTGTAATGGCTCTCCTAGACACAGCACGACCTCACCCCCAATACCGGGAGAGACGAACCCCTGAAGATACGCTCACTGCCTCCATGTGGCTCGGGACTGTACCCAACTAAAACCTGTTTGCACGACTCCTTTGAGCCGTGGTAGGGTAGTAATCAAAGTACAGTTGGAACTCACACGAGACAAATGACGATCCCCAGGTCGATGAACTAACCTGCACACATGTCACCAGGGAACTGCCATCTGACGTCTGGTATATTACCAACTAGCATGTTCCCGGCGAGTCCTGTCCGGTGTACTCATAACCCAATGAGCACCTGTATACATCTTAGGTGATCCAACTGACACCAGTGGCTTGTGAGACCGGCCACCGCCCCTCGTCGGGGTCTCGACTGTATACACTAGTCTACTAATGGAGTATCGATGCCCGGTCTCGAAACTCCCACGACTAGGGACCTTTTAAGGATATGCTTGTAGACCCCCAGCTCCCACTTATATGATCGCCCTCATACTGCTGGTGGTCAAGCAAGAATCCTAGGGGCTCTATCAACGTGTAATAGCGACGTGTCGGGTCACCTAAAGCAGTACACGATGATAAAGGTAAACCAGATAGCATACTATCATCTCGAGTAAGACTGTTCTACCGGGATAGGTCCTCCCTCAATCATTACAATCACGTACCTGTGACCTAATAATTGACTCTGAGGGCACTATCTCCAACAATTCAAGCTATGTTTGTTGGCCAAAGTCAAGGTATAGTGATTGGTAGCTATTGGGTATTCATGTGCAGCATAGATAGATGCGTTGGTTTGGAACAGTCGTACTGCCTTGTTGGCCAAAGTCAAGGATAGGTGCGGGTGGATTCAAATTAACCTGGAGAACGACGGGTAGAACTTGACATGTGACTTATGATTTGTTGGCCAAAGTCAAGGTCATAAGAGCATGGGGCAAAAATCCACATCGGGAGTTTCAAAAGAACTGAAACTTGCTAGTGTTGCATACCATTTGGAGTGTGATGATTCTGGTAGGATTCCTTCAGTTTCGTCACGCGATGATATTTGTATCCCGATCCTACTGTGAGTATATGCTACTCCTCGGGAAATTTCTCGCTTAACGATCAATGCTATAAACCAAGTAGGTGTCTAGAAAGGTGTTAGCGGGGCTACGCCCACAGGGAAAAGAGGTTATTTAATTAAGGAACTTCGCGAAAGCGTTGGAAAACCTCCCTCGAAGTACCGACACTGGCCTGGCTGAACGGTTAAGCAAGAATTGTACGGTGAGATTGATCCTGACTAATTCTTCCTTTTTGGTTTGAGGAGGGATTCGAGAGACAGTGGGAGCCATCCTGTTTAGATAAACTAAAAACCACTCTAAACTTGCAAGAGCATCATGCTGAGTGTTTCTTCTCTCTCCTAATTGTAAGTCCACGGCGGCGCCCCGGCCGTCAATCCGACGGCCAAATGCGGAAGCGGTGATAAACTTTAATTTTGCGGACTTAGCAAACCGGCACCACCGCGCACTAAACTCCGGATCGGGCCATTAAACTTGTCCTAGCTAACTAACAAGAAAGGGAAGAGATATACCGAGTGATCCGAGTCCTCCGGTCTTCTCGTCGTCGTTCCGATCTCCCGCGGAATGTCCGGTCTCCACCTTGTCGCCGGAAGGGCACCACATCGCCTACGTCTTTTACGGGCTCCCACCTCAATGCCGAGGCAACTCGGGTGCGAAGTTGGCTAGCCGACGCGTCCAAGATTTGCTGTAGAATGTGTAGTATAATTGTCTCTTTGGGGTTTAGGATAATTGCCATGATGGAGGAATTGGAGCAAAAGAAGAAGCCATGGAAAAACTAGTTGGAAGAATGGAGCATGCTCCTTATATGAGCTCGGCCAGGCACTAAAATATGCTCACTGGAAAATGTGGATTGGTTGCAAAAAAAACCACCACCAGGGAATGCAAATCAGCCCCTAAAATAGCAAATCAATTCTTGCAATCTCTAAGCAATTAATCCAACAACTCATATTCCTCACAGCACACTCATGATGGGCTCATTCCTCACTTAATTAATTAATACCTCATCTCAACCCAAAAGAACCTCCTGCCAACTCCACCAAGCAATAAATTAATATTAATTTATCACCTCCTCAATATTCAACACCAAACCCAAACAGTGGCCGGCCCCACTCAAAATGTGGGTGAAAAAAAGGATAAATTCTTTTTCAAGCAAGAGGTGAAAAAGGAAATGATAAACAACAAAGCCATACTCCACCAACCTCATCAACACAACAAAGGTCACGCCATCATGACACCATCATGAAGCAAAAAGTCAAGCAAGGTCAAGGTATGGTGAGCCATCATGATACAAGGAAATAAGCAAAGACCCCCTCCACAATTGCCTATTTGCAACAATGCAAATAAGCCCTCCTCCACCAAACTTCGGCCAACGAACGATACAAAGAAAATCGGCCGAAACGAAAAGCAAACTGGCAACTCCATAAAACTGGTCCCGTAATAAATTACAGGAAAACCCCGATACTGTGCATACACACCCGCATTTGTATTCCGACCGAAATACAAATGCAATGAGACAAAATCTACACTGTACTATACTAGGATCCGACCTAAACCAAAGCCGGCTAGTAATATCTGTTCAAACCTGATCCGTACAATACCGCACGTATCTGATCGAACCCTGCCATATACCAATACGGCCTATAGTACAAACTGTCCGATCCTGATCCGTGCAATACCGCACGTATTTGACCGGACCTTGCCATATCTCCATACGGCCTCTACAACCTTTCGCCCGAAAGCTTGAGTAACTGAAAGTGTGGTGGACTCTAAAGACTCGTCAATACAATGGCTGTGGATTTAACCACCAGCACGTCAGAGGTATAAGCCAATACGTGACGGGCCACCAGCTATTGACCAAAAGGGACGTCGATGAGCGAACTCATCCTGACACCCTACTGAGCCTGTCAGTGACAATATCCGTGCAGTCCGGTCCGTTCGTCTATGAGTATCGCATGGCGGGCCTAGGGGGTTGGTAAAAGTCAGACCCCCAAAAGCGGTACAAGTCGTGTCGGAGTGTAGCTCAGAACACCCTGAGATACTACTGGAATACCTACCAGTAAATCTCCTTGCCTTGGCCAAGGACTTTGTGTAATGGCTCTCCTAGACACAGCACGACCTCACCCCCAATACCGGGAGAGACGAACCCCTGAAGATACGCTCACTGCCTCCATGTGGCTCGGGACTGTACCCAACTAAAACCTGTTTGCACGACTCCTTTGAGCCGTGGTAGGGTAGTAATCAAAGTACAGTGGGAACTCACACGAGACAAATGACGATCCCCAGGTCGATGAACTAACCTGCACACATGTCACCAGGGAACTGCCATCTGACGTCTGGTATATGACCAACTAGCATGTTCCCGGCGAGTCCTGTCCGGTGTACTCATAACCCAATGAGCACCTGTATACATCTTAGGTGATCCAACTGACACCAGTGGCTTGTGAGACCGGCCACCGCCCCTCGTCGGGGTCTCGACTGTATACACTAGTCTACTAATGGAGTATCGATGCCCGGTCTCGAAACTCCCACGACTAGGGACCTTTTAAGGATATGCTTGTAGACCCCCAGCTCCCACTTATATGATCGCCCTCATACTGCTGGTGGTCAAGCAAGAATCCTAGGGGCTCTATCAACGTGTAATAGTGACGTGTCAGGTCACCTAAAGCAGTACACGATGATAAAGGTAAACCAGATAGCATACTATCATCTCGAGTAAGATTGTCCTACCGGGATAGGTCCTCCCTCAATCATTACAATCACGTACCTGTGACCTAATAATTGACTCTGAGGGCACTATCTCCAACACTAATTGCAGCGACCAATCGACATGACTGGACTTAAGTTACTTCTAGATAAAAACATACTGACAGGGCCAAACTACAAAGATTGGCTCAGGAATGTCAAGATGGCAATCACTTACGACAAGCTGGGGTATCTTCTTACCACCAAAGCTCCCCCTGTCCCAAGTCCTAAAACCAGCGTCGCGGATAAGGAAATCCATAAGACCTGGGAACTAGACTGTGCGAAGGCCAAGTGCCTCGTGCTTGCCTCTATGGACAATGAACATCACAGGAGGCACGAGAATATGGACCTGGAATCCATATTTCTTCATACAAAAGAACTGTATGGAGAGCAATCTCGTATCGCAAGATACGAAGTGTCGAAGAAGTTATTTTCGGCAAGATTGGCCGTCGGATCATCGGTAGCGGAACACGTGCTTAAGATGATTGGCTACATTGAGGAGCTCGCGGACCTTGGGACCACGTTGGAGAATGAGCTCTATACGGACTTGATTCTCCAGTCCCTTCCTTCCACTTACGCCCAGTTCATACTGAACTTCAACTTACAAGAAAAAGAAGTTGAACTTTCAGAACTCCTCAACATGCTGAGGAGCGCAGAGGGCACCCTACAAAAAGGTAGGGAAACATCCACTTTGTTTGTAGGAGGATCTTCTTCTTCTAGGTCCAAGGCGAAAGCCAAGGGAAAGAAGAAGAAAGCCCACGCCAAACCAAGAGGCGGTGTTAGTAAAGTGGATACGAAGGGAAAGGCAAAAGCAAAAGCAACAAAGAAAGCGGGGCAGCTTGTGGATAAAGAAGAATGCTTCTTTTGTCATAAGAAGGGACACTGGAAGAATGATTGTAGGGCTTGGAAAGCCAGAACACAGGAACTGAAGCAAGTTGCGGCTTTAGCTTCAGGTGTGTATGTTATTGATAACTGTCTTTCAATAAACTCTACTTACTGGGTATTGGATACCGGATCAGGATCTCATATCTGTAATTCTTTGCAGGCGTTGAGAAACCGTAGGTTTTTGAAGGCAGGTGACATGACCCTCAAAGTTGCAAACGGAGCTAGCATGGATGCTAAGGCCGTGGGGGACTATCACCTGGGAATGTCAGATGGACATGTTTTAGTTTTACATAATTGGTTTTTTGTACCCAACGCAACTTGTAATATCATTTCTGTATCTTTGGTTTCTAAAGAAGGTTATGAATTTACGTTTGTAAGTAATGTTGTAAAAATTCACCTTAATCAAGTCTTGATTGGGTCAGGTACATTGAGCAATGGTATATACGTATTAAACCAACCACAGATTTTCAATGTCCAGAATACACACAAAAGAAAGTCTCCAGAAATCAATCAGACTTTCTTATGGCATTGTAGACTGGGTCACATCAATGAGAGAAGGTTGACGAAGTTACATACAGAAGGATATTTGAATCCGTTCGAATATCAATCGTATGCCACTTGTCAATCCTGTCTCAAAGGAAAGATGACAAAGACTCCGTTCACTGGACATGGAGTAAGAGCGAGCGAGCTCTTGGGACTCGTACACAGCGACGTGTGCGGTCCAATGTCTACACATGCGCGAAGCGGTTTTTCATACTTCATTACTTTTACGGATGACTTTTCAAGGTACGGTTCTGTCTTCTTAATGAAACATAAGTCCGAAGCCTTTGGAAAGTTCCAGGAATATAAGAATGAAGTAGAAAAACAAACCGGCAAAAGTATCAAGATTCTAAGATCGGATCGAGGTGGTGAATACTTGAGTGTCGAGTTCCTGGACTATTTAAAAGAGAACGGAATTCTCTCTCAGCTTACTCCTCCATACACTCCGCAACATAACGGTGTATCGGAGAGACGGAACCGAACCCTATTGGATATGGTACGGTCCATGATAAGTAACGCTGAGTTACCGCGATCATTCTGGGAGTATGCGTTAGAATCAGCTGCATACCTTTTGAACCGAGTTCCCACTAAGACTGTGCCTACCACACCATATGAGATGTGGTGTGGGAAGAAACCCTATCTTAAGCACATTAAGACATGGGGATGTCCAGCTTTTGTCAAAAAGCAGCATGCGGACAAGCTCGAGGCACGCTCAGTACAGTGCAAGTTCGTGGGATATCCAAAGAACTCCAAGGGATATTTCTTCTACTGCGAAGAGGAACAAAAGGTTTTTGTTTCTCGTCATGCCTACTTCTTGGAAACTGAGTTTTTGGAAACCCAGATCAGTAGGAGCACAGTAGAACTGGAAGAAATTCCAGAACCACGAGCTATTACTGAAAGCTTAGTGGAACCAGAGGGTTCAAAAGAACAGGACATTCCTACGCCGCTCCGCAGGAGTAGTAGGCAGTCTCATCCGCCCGAGAGATACTACGGTTTTCTCATAGACGGGGATAGAGAGGATTGCATCATAGATTATGATGAGCCTACTAGCTTCCAGCAGGCCGTTCAGAGCGTTGACTCGGTAAAATGGCTGGATGCAATGCGGACCGAAATGGAGTCCATGTACACCAA
Source organism: Agapanthus africanus (assembly GCA_030015575.1). Lineage (NCBI taxonomy): Eukaryota > Viridiplantae > Streptophyta > Magnoliopsida > Asparagales > Amaryllidaceae > Agapanthus > Agapanthus africanus. Next base: position 307,683,720 of record CM057337.1, read on the forward strand.
CAAAGTATGGACGTTGGACATTGCTCCAGACGGGGTAAAACCTGTAGGATGCAAGTGCATCTTCAAAAGGAAGATTGGTGTAGATGGACAGGTTGAGACCTATAAAGCTAGACTTGTTGCAAAGGGTTTTCGTCAAAGACCTGGTTTGGACTATGACGAGACCTTTTCTCCAGTAGCTATGCTGAAATCCATTCGGATCCTTCTTGCCATTGCTGCCTTCCACGATTATGAGATTTAGCAGATGGACGTAAAGACCGCCTTTCTAAATGGAAATTTAGAGGAGTGTGTCTATATGGACCAGCCAGAGGGTTTCATTCAAAGTGGGAACAGCGGAAAAGTGTGCAAGTTGCTTAATTCCATCTACGGACTAAAGCAGGCATCGCGGAGTTGGAACATCTGTTTTGATGAGACGGTTAAGGAATTTGGCTTTATCAAAAATCCAGATGACCCATGCATCTATAGTAGATTTGTAGCGAGAACTGTGGTATTCCTCGTTTTATACGTGGATGACATTCTCTTGATAGGAAATGACATTCCTATGCTACAATCTGTCAAGGGGTTCTTGTCACACAGGTTCTCCATGAAAGACCTGGGTGATGCCTCATACATCCTGGGAATCCGGATCCATCGTGATAGATCCAAGAGGATATTAGGACTTTCACAGTCCAGGTACATCGACACCATACTGAAAAGATTCAGTATGGAAGATTCCAAGCGCGGTAACCTACCGGCTTGTCACGGGATCACCCTCTCTAAAGAGATGTCTCCCAAGACTGATTTGGAGAGGGATCACATGTCTATTATACCCTACGCTTCTGCGGTAGGCTCTATAATGTATGCGATGTTGTGTACCAGACCGGATGTAGCTTATGCACTGAGTGTGGTAAGCCGGTATCAGTCAAACCCTGGGGAGAAACACTGGATAGCGGTAAAGAACATTCTCAAGTACCTAAGAAGGACTAAGGAGATGTTCTTGGTGTATGGCGGAAAAGACCTCCAGATCGAGGCCTTTGCTGACTCCAGCTTCCAGAGTGACAAGGATGATTCCAAGTCCATGTCGGGTTTTGTCTTTACCCTCAATGGAGGGGCGGTGTGTTGGAAGAGTTCCAAACAGGAAACCGTTGCGGACTCGACGATGGAAGCGGAATACATCGCAGCATCTGATGCCGCAAAAGAAGCCGTCTGGATGAGGAAGTTCTTGAAAGAACTTCTGGTGGTTTCGTCCATTGTTGATCCAATACCTCTGTATTGCGACAACAACGGGGCTATAGCTTTAGCAAAGGAACCCAGGTCCCATCAGAGATCCAGACACATCTTGAGGCGGTATCACCTGATCAGAGAGATCGTGGATCGCCAGGAGATCGAGGTTCGGAGGGTTGCTTCAGAAGATAACACTGCAGATCCATTCACCAAGGCCTTGCCCCAGACTCAGTTCGAGCGGCTGATCGAGATGATAGGTCTTCGATACGCCAGTACATGGCCTTAGTGCAAGTGGGAGATTGTTAGTGTATATGCCCTAGAGGCCATTATTGTATCATACTAGTTTGTATATTACTTAATGGAAGCTTGGGATATTCACCTTGTATAAACAATCTTGCTCAAAATAGTAGTATGCTACTTGGTTTGTTTCTACTTCAATGTGTACATGTGTTTATTTTATTATATCACCTATACGCATTAGTGGAGCCCTTAGGATCTTTGCTTGATTACCAGCGTTGTGATGGCAGTCACACTAGTAGGGGCTGGGTAATCTATAAGCACATCCTTATGCAGGTCCCTAGTCGCAGGACTATCGAGACAGGGCATCGATACTCCGGAGTAGACTAGCGCATGCGCTTCTCATCCCAGAGTGGGAGATGGTCTGTCCCACAGCCATCAGTACGTCGTACTGGAGATAGTATGCGGGTGCTCGTTAGGTTACGAGTACACTGGACATGACTCGTCGGGAACTGACCGGTTGGTATTATACCTATCGTCAGTTATCAGTTCCCAGGTGACATGAGTACAGCTTAGTCCGCTGACTTGACACTGTCACTTCGCCTCGAGTGTGTTCCCACTGTACTTTGATTACTACCCTACCACGGCTCAAAGGAGTCGTGCAAACAGGTAGTAGTTAGGTGCAGTCCCGAAGCACTTGGAGGCAGTGACGGTTAGACAGGATTCGTCTCTCCCGGTATTGGGGGTTGACATCGCGCTGTGTCTAGGAGAGCCATTACACGAGTAGTCCCTGGCCAGAGCAAGCGAGATATACTGGTAGGCTTCCAGTATTATCTCAGGGTATATTGGGCTTCACTCCGACACGACTTGTACCGCTATTAGGGGACTGACGTTTACCGCCCCCCTAGGATTGCCATGCGATGTATCAGATGAACAGACCGGACTGTACGGAGACTGTCACATTCAGGCTCAGTAGGAGTTCAGATGGGTTTCACCTCGTCAGTCTTCTTGTCGGCATCTACCTGGGGACCGTTACGCACAGCTAGTGCCGCTTGCGGTCTGTGGTAAAACCCACTGCCAGCGTAGTGTCGAGTCTTTAGAGTCCCACACAGAAAGCTATTCTCCTTTAGGCAAAAGAGTAGAGGTCGCATGGTTTTGCGACAGGTCGCATGGTTTTGCGACAGGGTCCGGTCACATCCGTGCACTTGTGCACGTACAGTGTCCGGACAGTTAACACTAGCGGGCTTTGGTTTAAGCCAAATCCTAGTGTACGTTTTGGGATTAGTTTTATCCAGTATGTATCCGTGTTCCTCGGAACGCGGATGCGGGTGTGTATGCACAGCTGACGGAGAGACAGAGGCAGAGGATTCTCATTAGGGTTGTTGACCGTTGACTGTTGACTGTTGACTTTTTGCTCAACCCTAATGAGAATATGATATGTAATTAACAATAATATTAATTAAGTATTATAGTGACATGGTTGTTGAGGGGTTGACTTTGTTGACTTGTTGACTTTGTTGACCGGTTGACTAGGTTGGACTAGTTGACCATCATGATGACAATGGCTATCATTTCATGGCAAAGACTTTTGCTTGCTTGTTCTCTTGTGCAAAATGAGTGCATGAAATGATATGGCTATTGTAGCTTAGACCATCACTAATACTTGATTGCTATTATTGGTTATGATGGTTTTGGATTATGAGAGCCAAGATTGAAAAGTCTTGCTCATTCTTTCATTTCCTTTCTCTCTCTTGTGTTCTTGAGCTCTCATCTTCTTCCTCTTGCTCTCCCTCTCTTTAGTTTATGGTTCACTTGTCTCATGTGTTGAGACCAAGAACCATAGAGAAAATCCCAACACACTCTCCTCTACTCACTCTAGTTCACAAGGTTTAGCAAACCGAGTGAACTAGTTTCTTCAAAGTTCGAGGAAGAAGCCAAAGGTAGAAGCTTTCGGGTGGATCGATCTTCGGCGCAAGGAGACGACGGGATGAATCCGTTCCGTACACCATCGAGGTTTGAAGACGAAGGAGTTCAAGAAAGAAAGGTATAACCCCCTAACCGAGTAGTTAACAACTCCTAGTTAGGTTGTTAGTTAGATGTTTAATAAAGATCCGGTTTTGAGTTCATGTTACCGCCTCTAGAAAATTGTTTTTCATCAAATTCCGCATGCCCGAAAGTACCGGGAGAGGTAGCATGGACTTACAGGGAACCGCATGATATATTTTTAAACTGGATTCATTTAAAGAGCGGTTTCCCTCGATATGTGCATATTACTGTTTTATATTGCATGATATACTTATATGCTTATATTTCAATTATATGTCGCATACATCATACTTTATGATTATACGCATTGAGATATGTTGTTCCATGATATTTCTGGATTTGAGAACCATGGTTATTTCAATAGAAAGTATGTATTATTTTAAAAATCCGGTTTCTCTTGATATGATATTTCAGTACGTCCACCATGCGTTTTCTCGGTTCTGAGACGTGTGATATGTGAAACCCGATTCGAGGAGGCGGATGATCCGTTTGCGGGTTCATGGTGGATCCGGTATGGTTCCTCAGGGTGAGAATTTTTTCGTGGAGTAGACGATGAGCCTAGCAGGGTGGCGAGTACCTACCGGTGATCGGTTGGACCTGGCGGTTATCCGGAGGATTCCGACCGGAGTCGGGAGATGGATATAGGCCGACCCGTTCTGCCGGAGCCCGCGAGCCGATCCCGCAGACGGAGCCCGAGATATATGAGGATTCACATGTCGATGCTGGACACGGGTTTCATGATGTTTCGAGTGTCGATGCTGGACACTCAGGTGCCATGATTTTGATGTGTCGTGAGGGACACGCGTTGATTTATATCCTCATACTTCCATGCATATGCTTTTATGATATTTACATGCATGATGTTGTTGTGTCAGTGGTTGACACGTGGACAGGATCCACATGCATACATACTTTGATTTTATGGTTGGATGATATCCACATGCTGTTAGGCATTGTTTACCATTGTTGGCACATATGATGACCCGGTCACCCTAAATATCATAGTATTACTTTTATGATATAGTTAACCTAGGAATCGTTGTTTATTCGATTTCTGCTCTGTGATGTTTTCTACTCACGAGTTGGCAACTCACACCCGTTGTGCCACAGTTTCTTGCAGGTTTTATCGTACAGGTTTGTTGCGGCTTTGCTGGCACACTGTCCTTTTCCGGATGATTGCTTGGTAGGGGGGTTCACTCGCATCGTGACCACCATTGTACTTCATTTATTTCAGTTGTATCTAGAAACTCCATCAACCAGACTTGTATTTATTCAGACTTAGAGACCAGTTGTGTATTATTTCGACCTTAGAGTCGCGCGTTGTGTTATTATGGGTTTTCTTGATGTTTTGAGTTTCCTTTTGAGTTTTGATCCTCGCCCTTCGGCGTTGTATATTATATTGCTTGCGTAGTTATGACCGTCAATTGACGAAGTGCTAGCTTCCGCTTGGGGATGCCTTTTATCATTGTGCATATATTATTCATGTTGTACCCCGTTCGGGGCCAGTATTTACAAAGGAAACTCTGCCGAAATTTTCAGAAAAGACTTGAGATTTTAAAATACATATTCGGCTTATGTTATTTAAAAACCCTTTGTTTTAAAAACATGTTTTCTTCACTTCTTTCTTTAAATGGTTTAGATTTCTGGGATTTCTTGGCTTACTTGAATTAGATGGGGTCCTATAGACTTCATATGATTCAAGTGCCAGTCGCGTGCCATTTCGGTTCGTGACATATTACCTTTATGATATAGATTGACCTAGGATCGTTGTTTTATTCGATTTCTAGCTGCTGATGTTTTCTACTCACGAGTTGGCAACTCACCCCAGTTGTGGCACAGTTCTTGCAGGTTGACCGCATGGATCAGTAGCGGTATCGCTGGCACACAGCTTGCATTCGGGTGATTTGCTTTGGTAGGTGGGATATTTGGATCGTGCCCACCCTTGTATTTTTATTCCTGTTGTATCTAGTTAACTCCATCAATCAGAAACTAGTATTTGTATAAGTAGTAAGACTTAGAAAGACTTGTGGTTGCGAGACTTAGAGCGATGGGTTATATGTTCTCTTGGTGGGTTGATGTCTTGCTTTACTCATTTTCCTTTGTGTTGATCTTCGCCGTTGGACGTCTTATACTTATATTTCTGACTTGTGTGGTTGTGATTCCGTCGTTTGGCGAAGAGCTAGCTCCCGCTTGGGGATGCCTTTATTTTTATTATGTATATGTGGTTTTGGATCAAAATATACAAGGGAGGTGCTGCCCAAATTTTTAAAAGACGAAACATGTTTTTCAACTAGTATAATCCACTTGCTTTTTCATGTTCCATTATCTATGCATTTAAGAAAACTTTTGATTTCATCATACTTTTATTTCAAAACTTCACCTTTTTTATTTTCTTTTAAAAGGTTTAGATTTCTGGGCATCGGCTTACATAAGTTACGTTACGCCTTTAAACTTTGCATGATTTAAGTGCCGGTCACGAACTAAATTTCGGGTCATGACAGCAACGTCATTCGACCTTTGGGTAGCATCACTAGGTCCCACGTATGGTTCTTTTTCAAAGAATCCATCTCCTCGTCCATAGCTCGCTCCCACTGCTTACTACCACCGTCTTGCATCGCCTCTTCAAGGGATTCAGGCTCCCCCGAATCCGTGTACAAAATGAAGTCGGTCACAAGTCTTTCAGGTAGTCTCCTTTCTCTCGTAGATCTCCTCAAAACTGGTGCATCTGGTTGCTGAACATGATCACCATCATGTTCTTTAACCTAATCCTACACTGCAGCTTCTTCCATGTTTTGATCCCACTTGTAGACACCTGATAGTTCTCTTGAGTTCCGTCTAACTCCACGAACTCAGATACAACACAATCTTTGGCTTGCTTTTCTTCTCTATATAAGTGTTGCTCATAAATGACAATGTTCCAGCTTCGTATTACTTTCTTACTTGTGTAATCCCACAGCCAATATCCGAACTCGTCTCCACTATACCCGATGAAAGCACACTTCTTAGATTTGGAGTCAAGCTTACTCCTTTCTGTAAGTCGATGTACAACACCCCACGACTTGCGGGGAGGCGGAAAAATGAAAAACGATCTTGTTCTTTGCTTAAACATCGACTAACCGCATGAATCGAAGCTAAACGATAACTAACATCAAACATAGAAGTTAACAACTACTATGTAAAGGGATTATACCTAAAGAACCATGTCCTTCGTCTTTACGAACTCCACCTCCTCCTCGGCCTTCTCTAGGTAGTAGACGATCCACCCGAGAGCTTTACTCCAAGCTTAGCCTCTAAACTTGAGGCAACTAACTTTCTTTAAGTGCTAATGAAAGAAGCTAGGTGATATAGAGTGAGGGTTATGGTTTAATTAGTCTAACTAATCCTTGTACTCAACACATGAGAGGGGAGGATTAGGATTTGAAGAGGGAGAGCTTGAGGAGAGAGAAGATGAACATCATAATGAGAAGAGAAAATGAGTTATCATAATATATATCAAGCATATTATTTTATCAAGAAAAGAAAAGAAAATGATTTACAACCATGCTTGATAAATATCTTGTGGTGATTCATCTCCATGAGTCATTAAGCAATTATGAAGCATTAATGACATGGATGAATCATCCATATGGCTCACTAATCTCATTCAATGTATCTGCCACCTAAACCTCCTTAGTTACCACCTTCTAGAAGCTTCTCGCGCAATTACGAGAACGCCCCTCCTTTCCGCAAAAATACGGAAAAACTTTAGACTGTATAAATCCAATAACCGGATACCAGTAACTGGCTTAAACCAAAGCCGACTGGTAAAAACTGTCCGAAAGTCGTACGTGCGTAAACACACGTATGCGTCTGAACCCTTGTCGTAAAACCATACGACCTCTATATCGTTTCGCCCGGAGTAGGGAAACTCTCTGTGTGGGACTCTAGAGACTCGACTACTACGCTGGCAGTGGGTTTAACCACAGACCGCAAGCGGCACTAGCTGTACGTAACGGTCCCCAGGTAGATGTCGATAAGAAGGCCGATGAGGAAACCCATCCGTACTCCTACTGAGTCTGATGTGACAATCTCCATACAGTCCGGTCCGTTCGTCTAAGACTATCGCATATCGGGCCTAGGGGGCGGCAAGCGTCAGTCCCCTAATAGCTGTATAAGTCGTGTCGAAGAGAAGCCCATTACACCCTGAGAAACTACTGGAACCTACCAGCAAATCTCGCTTGCCCTGGCCAGGGACTTTGCGTAATGGCTCTCTGACACAGCGCGATATCAACCCCCAATACCGGGAGAGACGAATCCTGTCTAACCGCCACTGCCTCCAAATGCTCGGGACTGCACCCAACTGCTACCTGTTTGCACGACTCCTTTGAGCCGTGGTAGGGTAGAAATCTAAGAACAGTGGGACACACTCGAGGCGAAGTAGCAGTGTCAAGTCTGCGGACTATGCTGTACTCATGTCACCTGGGAACTGTTCACTGACGACTGGTATAAAACCAACCAACAGTTCCCTGTGAGTCCTGTCCGGTGTACTCGTAACCTAACGAGCACCTGCATACTATCTCCAGTACGACGTACTGACGGCTGTGGGACAGACTATCTCCCCAACTGGGATGAGAAGCGTACATACTAGTCTACTCCGGAGTATCGATGCCCTGTCTCGATAATCCTACGACTAGGGACCTGAATAAGGATGTGCTTGTAGACTACCCAGCCACCACTAGTGTGACTGCCATCACAACGCTGGTAGTCAAGCAAGATCCTAAGAGCTCTATCAATACGTATACTCACATATTAAGATAGAAAAACCAAGTAGCATACTACCATGTTTAGCAAGACTGTTATATACATGTGAATATCCCAAGCTTCCATTAAGTAATATACAAACTAGTATGATACAATAATGGCCCCTAGGGCATATACACTAACAATCTCCCACTTGCACTAGGGACATGTACTGGCATATCGAAGACCGATGATCTCGAGTAGCCTCTCGAACTGAATCTGAGGTAGGGCCTTCGTGAATGGATCAGCAATGTTCTCTTCAGAAGCAACTCTCCGAACCTCGATCTCCTGACGATCAATGATCTCCCAGATCAGGTGATACCGCCTTAAGATGTGTCTGGACTTCTGATGGGACCTTGGTTCCTTCGCTAAAGCTATAGCTCCGTTGTTGTCGCAATACAGAGGTATTGGATCAACTATGGTAGGAACCACCTGAAGTTCTGTTAGGAACTTTTTCATCCAGACTGCTTCTTTTGCGGCATCGCAAGCAGCTATATACTCCGCTTCCATCGTCGAGTCAGCAACGGTGTCCTGCTTGGAGCTCTTCCAGCACACCGCCCCTCCATTGAGGGTAAAGACATAACCCGACATGGACTTGGAATCGTCCTTATCACTCTGGAAGCCGGAATCAGCAAAGGCCTCCAACCTGAGGTCTTTTCCGCCGTAAACCAAGAACATCTCCTTAGTCCTTCTCAGGTATTTGAGAATGTTCTTTACTGCTATCCAGTGCTTCTCCCCTGGGTCTGACTGATACCGGCTTACCACGCTCAGTGCGTAAGATACATCTGATCTGGTACACAACATCGCATACATTATAGAGCCTACCGCAGAAGCGTAGGGTATAATAGACATGCGTTCCCTTTCCAAATCAGTCTTGGGAGACATCTCTTTGGAGAGGGTGATTCCGTGACAAGCCGGTAGATTACCGCGCTTAGAATCTTCCATACTGAATCTTTTCAGTACAGTATCGATATACCTGGACTGCGAAAGTCCCAACATCCTCTTGGATCTATCACGATAGATCCGGATCCCCAGAATGTAAGAAGCATCACCCAGGTCTTTCATGGAGAACTTGTGTGACAAGAATCCTTTGACAGATTGTAGCATAGGAATGTCATTTCCTATCAATAGAATGTCATCCACGTACAAGACGAGAAATACGACACTTCTTGCTACAACTTTACTATATATACACGGTTCATCTGGATTTTTGATAAAGTCATATTCTTTGACTGTCTCATCAAAACAGATGTTCCAACTCCGCGATGCCTGCTTTAGTCCATAAATGGACTTAAGCAGCTTGCATACTTTCCCGCTGCTCCCACTCTGATTGAAACCCTCTGGTTGATCCATTTAGAAAAGCCGTCTTTACGTCCATCTGCCAGATTTCATAATCATGGAAGGCAGCAATAGCAAGAAGGACCCGAATGGATTTGAGCATAGCTACTGGAGAAAAAGTTTCGTCATAGTCCAAACCAGGTCTTTGACGAAAACCCTTTGCAACAAGTCTAGCCTTATAGGTTTCCACCTGTCCATCTACACCAATCTTTTTCTTGAAGATCCATTTGCATCCTATGGGTTTTACCCCATCTGGAGCAAAGTCCAAAGTCCATACTTTGTTGGTGTACATGGACTCCATTTCGGTCCGCATTGCATCTAGCCATCATACCGAGTCGCCGCTCTGGATGGCCTGCTGGAAGTCAGTAGGTTCATCATCTATGATGCAATCCTCTCTATCCCCATCTATGAGAAAACCGTAGTATCTCTCAGGCGGATGAGACGGCCTACTACTCCTGCGGAAGGGTGCGGGAATGTCCTGTTCTTCTTGAACTACCGGTCTTACCAAACTTTCAGTAGCAGTTTGTGGTTCTGGAATTTCTTCCAGTTCTATTTCACTCCCACTTATTTCTTTTTCTAAAAACTGATATTCTAGAAAATGGGCATTACGAGAAACAAACACCTTTTGTTCCTCTGCGTAATAGAATAGATACCCCTTGGAGTTCTTTGGATATCCCACAAACTGACACTTTACTGATCGTGCCTCGAGCTTGTCCACATGCTGCTTTTTAACAAAAGCTGGACAACCCCATATTTTCAGATACTGAAGATAGGGTTTCTTCCCACTCCACATCTGATATGGCGTGGTAGGCACAGTCTTGGTAGGAATCATGTTCAAAAGATATGCCGCTGATTCTAGCGCATAACCCCAGAAAGATCGCGGTAACTCAGCATTACTCATCATGGATCGTACCATATCCAATAGGGTTTGATTCCGTCTCTCCGATACACCATTATGCTGTGGAGTGTATGGAGGAGTAAGCTGAGAGAGAATTCCTTTCTCTTTTAGGTAACCTAGGAACTCGGCACTCAAGTATTCACCACCTCGATCAGATCTAAGTGTCTTGACACTTTTGCCGGTTTGGTTTTCTACTTCATTCTTATACTCTTGGAATTTCTCAAAAGTCTCGGATTTATGTTTCATCAGATAAATGAATCCGTATCTTGAGTAATCGTCCGTGAAAGTAATGAAATAGGAAAAACCACCTCGTGCATGCGTAGACATTGGACCACATACATCGCTGTGTATGAGTCCTAAGAGCTCGCTTGCTCTTACTCCATGTCCAGTAAATGGAGTCTTTGTCATCTTTCCTTTAAGACAAGATTGACAAGTGTCATAAGTTTGATATTCGAACGAGTCCAAATATCCTTCTCTATGCAACTTAGTCAACCTTATCTCATTGATGTGACCTAGTCTACAATACCATAAGAAAGCTTTATTTAAATCTGGAGACTTTCTTTTTAGTGTGTTCTGGACATTGAAAATTTGGAGTTGGTTTAAAACATATATACCGTTATTTAGTGTACCGGACCCAATCAAACCATGATTAAGGTGGATGTTAACAACATCTCTTACAAACGTGAAATCATAACCTTTATTTGATAACAAGGAAACTGATATGATATTACACGTTAAGCTTGGTACAAAAAAACAGTTATGTAAAACCAAAATGTGTCCACTCGTCAATCCTAGGTGATAATCCCCGACGGACGCAGCTCCCACGCTAGCTCCGTTAGCAACCTTTAGGGTCATATCACCTTCCTTCAGCACTCTACGGTTTCTCAGTGCCTGCAATGAATTGCAAATATGAGATCCTGATCCGGTATCCAATACCCAGGAAGTAGAGTTGATTGACAGACAATTCTCAATTACAAACACACCTGAAGTCGAAGCCACAGCTTGCTTCGGTTCCTGGTTCTTGGCGTTCCACGCCTTGCAATCTTTCTTCCAGTGCCCTTTCCTGTGACAATGGAAGCACTCATCCTGGCCCACTACCGGTACCGCAAACTTTTTCTTTCCCTTCCCTCCCACCTTACTAACACCTCCTCTAGGTTTGGTGGCGGCCTTCTTCTTCCTTCCTTTGGCCTTAGCCTTGGACCCGGAAGAAGATGCACCGCTAACAAACATAGCGGGTGTTTCCCTTGTTTTCTGCAAGGTGCCCTCTGCACTCCTTAACATGTTCAGGAGTTCCGGAAGTTCAACTTCTTTTCTTTGAATGTTGAAGTTCAGGATAAACTGGGCGTAGGTGTGAGGAAGGGACTGGAGAATAAGGTCTGTATAGAGCTCATTATCCAAAGTCGTCCCAAGGTCTGCGAGCTCTTCAATATAGCCGATCATCTTTAGGACATGTTCTCCTACCGATGACCCGACAGCCAACCTCGCTCGAAACAAGTTCTTAGAGGTCTCGTATCTTGCTATACGAGATTGCTCTCCATAAAGTCCCTTTGTATGGAGAAATATGCCATCTAGGTTCATATCCTCGTGCCTCCTCTGATGTTCATTGTTCATCGAGGCAAGCACGATGCACTTGGCTTTCGCGCAATCTAAATCCCAGGTTTTGCGGATTTCCTTATCCGCATTACTGGATTTGGGACCAGGGACAGCAGGTGCCGTAGCGGTGAGGACGTACCCCAGTTTGTCATAGGTCAAAGCCATTTTGACATTCCGCAGCTAATCTTTATAGTTTGGCTCTATCAGTATATTTTTCTCTAAAAGTAACTTAAGTCCAGTCATTTTCAGGGTCGCTGCAAATAGGAGAGAGAGAAGAAAACTCTTTAGCATGATGCTCTTGCAAGTTTAGAGTGGTTTGTAGTTTATCTAAACTGGATGGCTCCCACTGTTTCTCGAATCCTTCCTCAAACCATAAAAGAAGAATTAGCCAGGACTATTCTCACCGTACAATACTTGCTTAACCGTTTAGCCAGGCTAGTGTCGATACTTCGAGGGAGGTTTTCCAACGCTTTCGCGAAGTTCCTTAATTAAATAACCTCTTTTCTCTGGGGGCGTAACCCCGCTGACACCTTTCTTGACACCTACTTGGTTTATAGCATCGATCGTTAAGTGACGAATCTCCTGATAAGTAGCATATACTCACAGTAGGATCGGGATCCAAATATCATCGTATGATAATGTTGAAGGAATCCTACCAACATTCATCAAACTCCAAATGGTATGCATCTCTTTGCAAATTTCAGTTTCTTTAGAAATTCCCGATATATATTTTTGCCCCATGCTCTTATGACCTTGGCGTTGGTCAAAATATCATAAGTCACATGTCAAGTTCTACCCATCATTATCTTGTTAATTTGAACCCATCCGTACATATCCTTGACGTTGGCCAAAATGATCATACGACTGTCCCAAACTAACTCATCTATCTATGCAACAAATGAATACCCAGCAGCTACCAAACACTATGCCTTGGCGTTGGTCAAAATACATAGCTTGAATACTACTGAATACCCAGATGAAATGACGGAGGGCTACGAATGGTTTTGGCGAAACCGTGAACGTAGTGAACTTGATATAACCGAAGGAACCTGATAGCTTTTAAAAGGAGTGGTTAAAGCTCCGCATTTAAAAATATCTGTTTTTAAAATTAACCGAGTGGTTTCTTTTAAATTGTTCCAACGATTAAACTTTTGGTTTATTTTCTTTGCATTATAAATAATGTGTCCCATCATTAACCTATCATTGCAGAAAACAACGAAAATACAACGTCCTCTTATGCCATCCGCATTCGCCACGGGGTCCCGTCATCACCCGTTAGGTTACTTAACTAACGATAGAGCGGGGGCTGGGCTAACGCGGGTGTAAAACATAAGTGACGTCTAAATAGCTATCATATATAGATATTGTACATTCGTCAGACGCAATAATAGGCATTCCAGATCACAGATGAACTTTATTGGATTTGCAAGTAATCCGTGTTTGTTTTGAGCCTGCAACAAAAGACGGATTACACAGTTGTGATGAATAGCCATTACCCCACCCAAGACCCCAACGGGTACGGCAAACTACCCGCCCGGCAGTTTGTGCACCCCACCTTGGGTCTGTCCTAGGAGCAAAAAACAGTAAAATGAAATAATACAACGGTGGCTACAACCGCAACCTGGATGTGCCCCGCAAAATAATATTACAACAAATTACATTTATATCAAATGAATTAAATAATAACCCATCACATAACCCCGGCTATACATCACAACAGCCCAACACAGTTCATATACACAAACAGATAAAAAACATTACAGAAATGTGCAACCCCCTGCCAACCGACATACTAGCAGTTAGGGGAGGTTTACGAACACATTATACAAACACAGATATAATCCAACAAGCAAATACTGTATAATTTCGATCGATTAAACACTTTTAATTTTGCTCCAATACTTCTCTGTAAATCTGAAACCTGAGCAAAAATAAAAACTTCCAGAAAATACCAAATATCACAGAGAAGCAACACAGGAAAATTGGGTTCCTGAATCGCCAACTCGGCGACGGAATCGCGGCGTATCGGTGGGATCCGCCGCGGATCCGCGGCGCTTTAGGCGATTCAGGGGCCCAATTTTCTTGGGTGTTCTTCTACTGTCTTTTCAAGCTTTCTGAACATCCCTGAAAAATTTTTGGACTTCATTTAAAAATCGACAGAAACTTGTGATTTCGGGCTTTTCCGGTTTCGTTTTTTCCGTTCGAAATTCATACAAATTTGCAAGTAAGTTATTTATTGTTTAGCGAGGCTCTGATACCACTGTAAGTCGATGTACAACACCCCACGACTTGCGGGGAGGCGGAAAAATGAAAAACGATCTTGTTCTTTGCTTAAACATCGACTAACCGCATGAATCGAAGCTAAAAGATAACTAACATCAAACATAGAAGTTAACAACTACTATGTAAAGGGATTATACCTAAAGAACCGTGTCCTTCATCTTTACGAACTCCACCTCCTCCTCGGCCTTCTCTAAGTAGTAGACGATCCACCCGAGAGCTTTACTCCAAGCTTAGCCTCTAAACTTGAGGCAACTAACTTTCTTTAAGTGCTAATGAAAGAAGCTAGGTGATATAGAGTGAGGGTTATGGTTTAATTAGTCTAACTAATCCTTGTACTCAACACATGAGAGGGGAGGATTAGGGTTTGAAGAGGGAGAGCTTGAGGAGAGAGAAGATGAACATCATAATGAGAAGAGAAAATGAGTTATCATAATATATATCAAGCATTTTATTTTATCAAGAAAAGAAAAGAAAATGATTTACAACCATGCTTGATAAATATCTTGTGGTGATTCATCTCCATGAGTCATTAAGAAATTATGAAGCATTAATGACATGGATGAATCATCCATATGACTCACTAATCTCATTCAATATATATGCCACCTAAACCTCCTTAGTCACCACCTTCTAGAAGCTTCTCGCGTAATTACGAGAACGCCCCTCCTTTCCGCAAAAATACGGAAAAACTTTAGACTGTATAAATCCAATAACCGGATACCAGTAACTGGCTTAAACCAAACCCGACTGGTAAAAACTGTCCGAAAGTCGTACGTGTGTAAACATACGTATGCGTCCGAACTTTTGTCGTAAAACCATACGACCTCTATATCGTTTCGCCCGGAGTAGGGAAACTCTCTGTGTGGGACTCTAAAGACTCGACTACTACGCTGGCAGTGGGTTTAACCATAGACCGCAAGCAGCACTAGCTGTACGTAACGGTCCCCAGGTAGATGTCGATAAGAAGGCCGATGAGGAAACCTATCCGTACTCCTACTGAGTCTGATGTGACAATCTCCATACAGTCCGGTCCGTTCGTCTAAGACTATCGCATATCGGGCCTAGGGGGCGGCAAGCGTAAGTCCCCTAATAGCTGTATAAGTCGTGTCGGAGCGAAGCCCATTACACCCTGAGAAACTACTGGAACCTACCAGTAAATCTCGCTTGCCCTGGCCAGGGACTTTGCGTAATGGCTCTCTGACACAGCGCGATATCAACCCCCAATACCGGGAGAGACGAATCCTGTCTAACCGCCACTGCCTCCAAATGCTCGGGACTGCACCCAACTGCTACCTGTTGGCACGACTCCTTTCAGCCGTGGTAGGGTAGCAATCTAAGAACAGTGGGACACACTCGAGGCGAAGTAGCAGTGTCAAGTCTGCGGACTATGCTGTACTCATGTCACCTGGGAACTGTTCACTGACGACTGGTATAAAACCAACCAACAGTTCCCTGTGAGTCCTGTCCGGTGTACTCGTAACCTAACGAGCACCTGCATACTATCTCCAGTACGACGTACTGACGGCTGTGGGACAGACCATCTCCCCAACTGGGATGAGAAGCGTACACACTAGTCTACTCCGGAGTATCGATGCCCTGTCTCGATAATCCTACGACTAGGGACCTGAATAAGGATGTGCTTGTAGACTACCCAGCCCCCACTAGTGTGACTGCCATCACAACGCTGGTAGTCAAGCAAGATCCTAAGAGCTCTATCAATACGTATACTCACATATTAAGATAGAAAAACCAAGTAGCATACTACCATGTTTAGCAAGACTGTTATATACATGTGAATATCCCAAGCTTCCATTAAGTAATATACAAACTAGTATGATACAATAATGGCCCCTAGGGCATATACACTAACACTTTCTGCCTTATCAATCAAAGAATACGCAATACAGCCAAATATTTTAAGGTGCGAATAGTTGACCGGTTTACCCGACCAAATTTCTTCTGGATTGCCTCCATCAAGCGTACTCGCCGGGCTTTTGTTGATCAGATACATAGCAACATCGACCGCTGCTGCCCATAAGAAATTTGGCATATTCGTATCCAAGGTCATGCTTCGCACTCGCTCTAGGATTTTTCTGTTCATCCTTTCAGCGATGCCATTCTGCTATGGCGTCCCCGATACCGTCTTCAACCAACGAATACCCTTTTGCGAGCAAAACTCCTCGAACTCTTGGGTGCAATATTCCCCGCCATTATCGGACTTTAGGCATTTAACCTTCATCCCCGTTTGGTTCTCCACCTGCGCAATCCAGTGTTTGAAGATGCAAAACACATCGAACTTTTTCTTCATCGCGTATACCCATGTCTTCTGACTTGTATCATCGATGAACGTCATGAAGTACTGATTTCCTCCATAAGACTCCACCAAGGCTGGACCACATACGTCCGTATGCACCTTCTCCAGTTTCTTGGTCTTTTTCGGTACGCCTCCAATTTGAAAACTGAGCGCGCTTTGCTTCCCACAAACGCAGCTTTCGCAAAGTCCCAACTCGACCTTTTTCAGCCCCGAAAGGACCCCCTTAGCTTGAAGAATTTTCATGTTCTTTTCGCTGAGGTGCCCCAATCTTTTATGCCACAACGAAGTCTACAAATCTTTCTCTGAACTAGCCATCAATGCAGCCATGCCTCCGCTGCTCCCATTGAATGAGTACAACGAACCGCTCAGCTTGTCCCTTGCGACCACCAACGACTCTTTGGAAATCTTCCATTGAGAATTCCCAAACGTTGTAATAAACCCTTCGTTGTCTAGCTGACTTGTGGAAATCAAGCTTTTCTTCAAATATGGAATATGACGAGATTCTTCAATTTGATTTGACCACCTCCCGACGGTTGCAAGATGATCGCTCATTTTCCAACGATCTTACACGATTGACCATTTCCCACCGTCACATGTCCAAGGTCTCCCTGAACATACTCGCTAAAGTGATGTCTGCCCGAAGTGCAATGAAAAGAAGCCCCCAAATTTAGGAACCAAATATCCGCCTTTGTGTTCTCGCTCGTCGATAGACAAAGACCTTGTTCTCCTTATTCTTGGGTAGACACCACATTCGCTTCCTTTTCATCCGTCTTCTCATCTGAGGCTTTCTTCGGAAGCCTGCATTCACTTTTTCTGTGGCCCTTCTTTCCGCAATTCCAACATGCGTCTTGGATTTTTCCTTGAGATTTACCTCGAATTTTAGACATGCCCTTTTTCCACTTTCCCATTTCCATTGTCCTGCCACGATTTTCCATTGAAAGTGCAGAAGTTCCAGAACTCCCACTCGCGGACTTTCTCCGCATCTCATCGTTTAATATGCAGCTTACTGCATCATTAAACGTGAGAATCCCTGAGATAGAGTTGCTAACCGCCATCACTTGGTTCTTCCAACTCTCTAGCAACGAACGTAGGAACAGTAGGGTTCGAATCTCGTCTTTAAAGACGATTGAAACCGACTCAAGTTGGCTTGTGTAACGTTTTAGAAAACGTTTTGCGAATTTTTCCGCTTTAGGGTAAAATAGTCGGTGTTTTCTGTTTTAACCCGATTGTGATCAAATTTCTGTATAGACTTGTCGGCACCTAATTTAGCTAGAATGAAGCTAGTGCGCGGGCTTTGGGGATCAATTGAAAGTTTTGGTTCACATAGAATTTTTTCCCTAATTAAATATTATTTTAATGTGTTATTTATGCACTTAATTAATGGAAATTATATCTTTGTGTGAGTTAATTAGTTCTAATTGGGATCATTGCTAATCTAATCACTAGAATTAGTTAAGAACCTTCTCTTGTTATATCTAGATATTTTGTGAGCAAAAGGTTTTAAATTTTAAAAAGAAAAGAAAAGAAGAAAATGTGGCAAAATTGCATTTAATGAAGCATTTATTGCATTTAGCTAGAACTTTCTTCATTTTTATTTCACAACCCCAATCACCCTTGGCCGAGCTTCCCTCCTAATTCTGCCCTCTTCTTTTGTTAAGCTCATTTCTTCTTCTTCTTGCTCACTAAATTCATCCAAATCCTAAAATAAATCCACAAAATTCCTAAACTAAAAATTAAACAATCATCCTTCTTTACTAATTAGCTTGGATCTTCAAGAAAAGCATCTTTTTGGAGGAAAATTTTGTTGGAGCTAGTTATTTTTGTGAGTTCTTGAAGAGGTATAATTTCTTATCTTAATCCTTTATTATTATGTTTAAATCTTTAACTAGCTATTTAAGTGATTATTATAGCTTTAAACTCATGATAAATTCATTCCTTATAATTTTTAGGAAATTCAAGTTAGGTTTTAAACTTGTTGTAGTGTTGAATTTTAATTGAAGTTTAAGAAAACTTAACCTAGTAGAATACGATAATTATTGTTAATTACTACTTTTTCTAATTAAGAGTTTTAGCTTACTAGATTTTTTACTACAGCTTATTTAGGCAAATTTAAAAATATGGAGGTGGTTTTGATAACCTAGTTAAGCTATTTTAAGGTGTTTGTTATCGCTAGAATTGTATTAGCTTTAGACTTGTGCAAAATATTGCTTACTAGGTTTCGGTAAATTTTAGCCGTGGGTTTCTTTTGACGTTACGACGTTAATTATATTGATTCCACGCTATATCTTGTGTTGTGAATGCGCGATCGGTACGATCAGGGTCTAGGCTTGGTAGTTGTGTCGCTTTGCGTTCCTACCTAGGGTCGTGCCGATATCGCTCGTGTCTTTGTATAGCTTTTGCTCTTGAGTTGGTTTCTTAGTTTCGCTACGCGCGTTAGCCACTTGGCAAACACTTGAGAGTATGTTTGGAGTTGGTGCGTCGGTCAAACGTAGTTGGTATGTGTTATTGGTCGATTCCTAATATATACTTATTATATTGTTATTTGCTTTCAGGTTCGCAGGCGGGGACTTCGGGCGCTGCGAACAAGGGAAAGCGAGTAGTTGGCTTTACTTAGCCAGGAACGTTGGTGAGTAGATTTAACATCTATAGGGGAATCGCCCGCATGGCGTTATGCGTCTGGCCTAGAGATGTGATGAATTGTCGCATATTCTATTTCATATATAGAGTTGCGCATACACCTTATTGCTTAGTTTTTTGTTGAGCTTGGACTTGTACCTTTAGGACACTGCACTATTATTGACGGCTCATATTACACGAGCACTGATTGTATGCCACACACACCGTCAATAATTGGCATGACACGCACAACACACATACCTATATGATATTGTTTGGTTAGGGACATTGAGATATTGATTCATATTTCTTTATGCATATGACATATAGCATACCTGTATACCTACATGCTTACACATATGCCTTGACATGCTTACATGCTAGTTACCATTAGTAATAGGTATATTTCACACATAATGACATAGCTACATGTATACCTTGCATACATACTTCACTTATACCTGGAGGGTATATTACATCATTACTGATAGGTAGATACATTTACCTTGCTATACCTTTATGTTTACACCTATATCTGATTATAGCTACATGTGCACTTTTATTTGATGTTATATAGACTTGGAGAAATTAGGAACCGCATGATATTTATATTAACTTGTTGCAGTTAAATAGCGGCTTTTCCTTTATATGCTCGCATTTCAGTTTTATGTTACGTATATTATATTCATGGATTTTCGCATTGAGATCTGGATTTTTCATGATGTTTTCTGGATTTGAGGACCGTGGTAGGTTCATGAAATTATGCATTATTTGAAAACCCCGGTTTATCTTGATATGATATTTCAGCATCCACCATGAGATTTATCGGTTCTGATATAAATATACCCATGCGAGGAAAGGGGGCCGTGTGCGGTTACATGGTGGGGACCGGAGGTACCCCGGGGCAAGATTTTCATGGAGCTAGACGATGAGTTAGTGGGGGAACCATACCTTCTGGTGACAGTACCTTTGACTCGATGGGTATCGTGGGGATATAGGCCGGGGTCATGTACGTATGGATACGTCGAAAGACGAGGGTCGAAGCTGGGCACTTGGGTTTTCGGAATAGCGTATGCTACGTACCTATCAGGGGCCAGTCGTGGTGACAGCATCTGATAGATCAGTATTTTTGTGTCGATATTTGACACATTGGTTTCATGATATTTTTACTTCTAAGTATATATAACAGTGGAATGGGACGCTGTTATATATATATATATATATATATATATATATATATATATATATATATATATTAGTGGAATGGGACGCTAATATATATGTATACATATCAATTCATATATATCATCATAATTATTCATGCAAACATACTTAGGATATTTGAGATTCACTTGATATTGGACTTAGGATATTTGAGATTCACTTGATATTGGATACAGGATATATGAGATTTACTTGATATTGTACATTCTAGATTTGTGAGACATACATGATATGGGAGCCAATTTGGGGGCTGATTTGAGGAAATTGGGATTGGATTGCCTTGCTGGATTTTGGTCCCACCACGATGTCAGGATTCCGTGGAAATGACATGTTTCATCCCGTACTCCACATTTATTGTTTATGCATTGCTTCATATATTAGTTGTACCTGCTAGAGTACCTTTCATGACTGTTGCATATACATATTGTCATATTATTGCTTCATATATTAGTTGTACATGCTAGAGTACCTTTCATGAGTATTGCATACATATGACCTTTTATTACTATTAGCTTGCATATGTTAGATTCACACTGTACGTGCATACTTGCGATTACCTGCATATGTTATTTACTATTCATGAGCTGGCAACTCACCCACGTTATGCCATAGTATTTTGCAGGTTGATCCTCACAGTTATCAGATGCAGGGCTATTATCATCTATCATATTATCTTTTGCTGTGGATACCGTTTCGGCTCACAGTTTGCAGTTTTGCTTTAGGTGGGTTTTGTGGTTATCCGTTTATGTTGCTTACTGTATATTCGTGGTATCCTGTACTCTCCATCTACCACTTTCATGTGTATGACTTAGAGACTTGATGTGAGGACGATATTGTATATTTTGGTAACTTGGATGTCTTTTATGCAGTTTTACTTATATCGTCTTTTATTTCTTCGCTATAGCGTCGTATATCTGTTGTGGTGGTTGTTTTCCGCCATTGAGCATGGATTTGCTCCCGTTGGGGATGCTTTACTTTATATTTATATTGTACCCATTCTTGGGGTTAGTTTTTACAAAGAAGGTGCTGCCAAAATTTTTAAGAAAGTAAAGTTGGACTTTAAAGAATTTGGTTTGAGATTTCAAAAGTTTTGAAAATGCTATTATCACTTACTACTTTTGATGGTTTAGATTGCTGGGTTTTCGGCTTACTTAAATTGCATTACGCCTGTAGACGTTGCGTAGTTTAAGGGTCGTCACGTGCCAATTTCGGGTCGTGACAAAATTGGTATCAGAGCGCTAGGTTTTACCTTTCAGAGTGTAGGATGACCTTGGTATGATGGAGTAGGCAGCTTAAGCAGAGTAACATAGTGTGTGTATGTCCGCGGCATACTCACGACGCGGTACTCCGCCTAAAATGACCTAAGTACTAATTGCTTGAAATTCCTTCCTTGATGATACATGTCCTTGTGATTCGATTTCCGTGTTCTTATCGAATCTTATTTCCATTTATAGCCTTTGCCGCCGATGACTTTGGGGAATCAGAGTGATACAGCGAGGGCCGAGGTCAGAGTTGACTCGTTTGGGACGAGGACTGACCAGGATGGCACGCTCGTTGCACAGGAGCAGATGGATCCGCCTTCGACGGATCATCTCGCTAGGCTTGTGGCAGATATGCAGGACATGCGCTAGACGATGAGTTCATTGGTTGAGGTCATTCGAGCGCAGCAACAGGAGGTTGCCACCCCTGTTACGCAGTTGTTCCTTGCGATCAGTACACAGCATTTCGTCACCTACACAGCACCAGTGGATGCAGCCCCAGTTGACGAGCCACGTCTTCCAGAGACTTTAGGAGTTCCGGAACAGTGGAGGACTCGTACTAGTGTACCAGCCCAGAGACAGAGGCGTAGTCGTCGAGACAGATTTCATGACCGTCATGGGAGTAGCAGAGGCTTAGGATGAGGACAGTCGTTCAGCTCTCATCCCCAGGAGGGTCAGCAGCCATCATATGGATGTTTCTGATATGGGAGCCCTCATCACCTCATCAGGAATTGTTCCTTAGCACTGCGTCAGGGTCGTATTCAGAGAGGTCGTAGACGCGGAGGGTTCGCTCAGAGTGGACAGGTTGGCAGAGGAGGAGTTCAGCCAGTTGCGGGTAGGGGGCAGACATCAGAGTTTGCTTCTACTCATCGGGACGCGCGGGCGTCCAATGCAGAATTTTCAAGTATTCTTAATTTGTATATTCTTTGATGCACTTGTTTGTTTTACACACTTAGTGCCTTGGTTGGGCCGAGAGTCGTGTTAGCTAGATTAGTCGTTTGTTGTGTTAACTTCTGTCTGCGATTCTTTTGTTGCGCGACATGTATTTCGGTCATGTGCCAAGAGGATAGGAGATAGAGATTCGTCCGTCGTTTTGATCCTTCTAAAGAGGTTGGATTTGACGTTCTCCTGGGCACGGACTAGTTAGCTACGTGCTATGCATCTGTGGACTGCCGTGCGGAAACAGTCAGGATTTGTTTCCCGGCAAGTCGGTTCTTATTGTGCATGGGGACAGTGGTGCCGCCCGTCACAGCTTGAATTCAGCCTTTTTTGCTAGACGGCTTTTGAGGAGAGGATGTCGAGAATTCTTGACTTTCATTCATGATACCGAAGCCACAGAGGGTTGTTGGACCGGCTTTCCATCGTGCGAGAGTTTTCCGACGTTGTTCCAGATGAGCCGGCGGAGCTTAGGGAGTTTAAGGATCAGCTGCTGAGTTGCTAAATAGAGGGGCTTGTGCGTCTAAGTGTTTCTCTTTAGGGAGCTCCTATTCTGTTCGTCAGGAGAAGGACGGTAGTTGAGATTGTGTATTGATGGATCGTCAATTGAACCGAGTTACGGTGCAGATAGGTATTCTTTACCTCGCATTGACGATTTCTTCGATCAGCTCTGGAGTGCGAGACATTTTCTAAGTTTGTTTAAGATCAGGTCATCATTGGTTGCTGGTTCGGAGTGATGACATTCCGAAGACTGCTTTTGTGCGCGCTACGGGCTTATGTGTTTTGGTGGTGTCGTTGGACTCACCAATGCCCTAGCAGCATTTGTGGATGTGATGAACCAGATTTCTTCGGGCCGTTCCTCGACCAGTTTATTGTTGTGTCATTGATGACATTCTGGTCTTTTCCAAGAGTCGTGAGGAACTAGGGCAGAACTTGAGGATTTGTTTTGCAGACATTGGGAGAGCACCAGCTGTTTGCTAAATTCTCGGAGTGTTCTTTCAGGTTTATTTGTGTTGACTCCTAGGTCTTGTAGTTACGGGAGACGATTTTCGTATGGTCCCGAGGAAGATCGAGGCCGTACAGCTTTGGCCCAAACTTGTGTATGGACGTAGGTCTACAGATCTTTGGGCTTAGCAGGTTTTTACCGTCGTTTCGTGCAGGATTGCTGGTGTATCGCTACACCGTTGACTGAACTAGCCGGAAAGGAGGTTCTTTTCTTTGGACTGAGGCATGTGTGCGGAATTTTCAGCAGTTGAAGATTTGGTTGACAACTGCACCAGTTCTTTCTTTGCTTTCTGGTTCGGGCGACTTTGTTGTTTAACTGTGATGTTTCGTGTGTTGGGCTCGATTTTGCGCTGATATGGCACTATAGAGTTATCGCTTATGCTTCCCGACAGTTGGAAGAAGTACGAGCAGGATATCCCACTCATGATCTGGTGATGGCCGCGGTGGTCGTGCGTCGAAGATCTGAGGACACTACTTGTGCGGAGTGTCGTGTCAGATTTTCACGGACCACCAGAGCTTAATGTATATCTTCCTGCAGCGGGTTTTGAGTGTTGAGACAGTCTTCTGCAGATTTACAGTTCTTGTGTGATCGTTGAGTACAGCTTAAGTTTGCCTCTACTGAGGGGACAGCTTGCTCATGTCCGTGCCCGACCACTTTTCCTTAACTGCTTTCGCGAGGCACAGCCCGCCAATGCTCGTCGTTAGAGATTCTTGAGCATACTCGTCTGGGTAAAGATTCAGAGTCTTTGATTTGTGACCAGATGTGCTACGTTTAGGGACGCGTTTGTGTTTACCTGTTGCTGATGGGCAGAGACGTGAAATCCTAGAGCAGGCACCTCAGTCAACTTTCTGTGTTCATTCAAGTTCCACCAATTTGTAGCGTGACTTGTGAGATAGTTACGGGTGGACAGGGATGAAGAGTGAAGTTTTGGATTTCGTTTCAAGGTGTCTGTCTTGTTGTGAGCTAAGGTTGAGCATTTGAGACCGGATGGAGAGTTGCAATCTTTAACCGTTCCGGAGTGGGAATGGGAGCAGATCTCCATGAATTTCGTTGTGGTGTCTACCCAGGTTTAGTCAGGGTGTGATTCCATTTGGGTGTTTGTTGTCCGATTATGCTCAGTTTGTTCAGTTGTTCTTTGTTAAGTTTGTGCGTGTGCACGGAGTTCCTTCATGCGTTGAATTGAGGCACCCTGTTTGCTTGCCGTCTTGGGCAGAAGCATCAGGAAGCCTTGGGTACTGGTTGAGCTTTAGCTCCGCTTTCCATCCGTTGGCTGGTGGTTAGACAGAACGGACTATACAAACTCTGGGGGATATGCTTGTTGCGTGCGTACTATTTGTTGTCGGCGGTTGGGATCGTCACTTTCTATTGTTAGGATTCTCCTTCGATAGCAGTTATCAGGAGACATTCCAATTGGGAACCATAGGTTTTGTTGGTAGGTTGTGTCGATCGCTAGTCTGTTTTTCTGACTCTGCGAGAGTAGGATTTTTAGACCCCAGCTAGTCTAGAGATTTCGGAGATGATCCAGTTGGTTCAGGTCAGGATGAGAGCAGCCCACTGCAGACAGAGGTCTTATGCCGACCGTGGTGGTCACAGACTTGAGTTCGCAGTGGGAGATCATGTATTCCTATGGATTTTCCGATGAATGACGTGTTGAGTTTTAGGAAGCTTATCCCAGGATTGTAGGTCCTTTTGAGATCCTCAAGCGAGTTAGTTCTGCTGCCTATAATTTAGCACTTCTGCCCAGATTATTGAGTATTCACCCCGTATTCCTTGTGTCGATACATCGCAATTACCTTCATGACCTTCTCACATGATTCATCACCAGACCATTCTTTTGGACGCGAACTTTCATTCACCAGCAGCTGATAGTTTTAGTGGATCGGCAGGTGGAGAGATTTCGGTCAAGGGTCTTGCTATATGTAAAGTTTCTTGGCGTAGTCGTACAGTGAGGTGATCAATTGGGAGGCTCCGAGCGAGATTTGGGAGTTTTTGGTACTCATCTCTTTGAAGGTAGGCTTAGTGAGAATTTTAAATTCGGGGACCGAATTTCTTTAAGGGGAGAAGATTTTAACGTTTTAGAAATCGTTTTGCGAATTTTTCCATTTTAGGGTAAAATAGTCGGTGTTTTCTGTTTTAATCCGATTGTGATCAAAGTTCTGTATAGACTTGTCGGTACCTAGTTTAGCTAGAATGAAGCTAGTGCGCGGGATTTGGGGGTCAATTGGAGGTTTTGGTTCACATAGAATTTTTTCCCTAATTAAATATTATTTTAATGTGTTATTTATGCACTTAATTAGTGGAAATTATATCTTTGTGTGGGTTAATTAGTTCTAATTGGGATCATTGCTAATCTAATCACTAGAATTAGTTTAGAACCTTCTCTTAATATATCTAGATGTTTTGTGAGCAAAAGGTTTTAAATTTTAAAAAGAAAAGAAAAGAAGAAAAGGTGGTAAAATTACATTTAATGAAGCATTTATTGCATTTAGCTAGAACTTTCTTCATTTTTATTTCACAAACCCTCCCCCCCCCATAACCCTTGGCCGAGCCTCTCCACCAATTCTGCCCTATTCTTTTGTTAAGCTCATTTCTTCTTCTTCTTGCTCACTAAATTCATCCAAATCCTAAAATAAATCCATAAAATTCCTAAACTAAAAATTAAACCATCATCCTTCTTTACTAACTAGCTTGGATCTTCAAGAAAAGCATCTTTTTGGAGGAAAATTTTGTTTGAGCTAGTTGTTTTTGTGAGTTCTTGAAGAGGTATAATTTCTTATCTTAATCCTTAATTATTATGTTTAAATCTTTAACTAGCTATTTAAGTGATTATTATAGCTTTAAACTCATGATAAATTCATTCCTTAAAATTTTTAGGAAATTCAAGTTAGGTTTTAAACTTGTTGTAGTGTTGAATTTTAATTGAAGTTTAAGAAAACTTAACCTAGTAGAATACGATAATTATTGTTAATTACTAGTTTGTCTAATTAAGAGTTTTAGCTTACTAGATTTTTTACTAAAGCTTATTTAGGCAAGTTTAAAAATATGGAGGTGGTTTCGATAACCTAGTTAAGCTATTTTAAGGTGTTTGTTATCGCTAGAATTGTATTAGCTTTAGACTTGTGCAAAATATTGCTTACTAGGTTTCGGTAAATTTTAGCCGTGGGTTTCTTTTGACGTTGCGACGTTAATTATATTGATTCCACGCTATATCTTGTGTTGTGAATGCGTGATCGATACGATCAGGGTCTAGGCTTGGTAGTTGTATCGCTTTGCGTTCTTAGCTAGGGTCATGCCGATGTCGCTCGTGTCTTTATGTAGCTTTTTCTCTTGAGTTGGTTTCATAGTGTCTCTACGCACGTTAGCCACTTGACGAACACTTGAGAGTATATTTGGAGTTGGTGCGTCGTTCAAACGTAGTTGGTACGTATTATTGGTCGATTGCTAATATATACGTGTTATATTGTTATTTGCTTTCAGGATCGCAGGCGGGGATTTCGGGCGCTGGGAACAGGGGAAAACGAGTAGTTAGCTTTACTTAGCCAGGAACGTTGGTGCGTAAATTTAACATCTACAGGGGAATCGCCCGCATTGCGTTATGCATCTGGGCTAAAGATGTTATGTATTGTCGCATATTCTATTTCATGTATAGAGTTGCGCATACACCTTATTGCTTAATTATTTGTTTTGCTTGGACTTGTACCTTTAGGACACTGCACTATTATTGACGGCTCATGTTACACGAGCACTGATTGTATGCCACACACACCGTCAATAATTTCCATGACACGCACAACACACAAACCTATATGATATTGTTTGGTTAGGGACGTTAAGACATTGATTCAGATTTCTTTATGCATATGACATATAGCATACCTGTATACCTACATTCTTACACATATGCCTTGACATGCTTACATGCTAGTTACCATTAGTGATAAGTATATTTCACACATAATGACATAGCTACATGTATACCTTGCATACATATTTCTCTTATACCTGGAGGGTATATTACATCATTACCGATAGGTAGATACATTTACCTTACTATACCTTTTATGTTTACACCTATATCTGGTTATAGCTACATGTGCACCTTTATTTGATATTATATAGACTTGGAGAAATTAGGAACCGCATGATATTTATATTAACTTGTTGCGGTTAAATAGCGGCTTTTCCTTTATATGCTCGCATTTCAGTTTTATGTTGCGTATATTATATTCATGGATTTTCGCATTGAGATATGGATTTTTCATGATGTTTTCTGGATTTGAAGACCGTGGTTGTTTCATGAAATTATGCATTATTTAAAAAACCCGGTTTCTCTTGATATGATATTTCAGCATCCACCATGAGATTTATCGGTTCTGATATAAATATACCCCACGCGAGGAAAGGAGGGCGCCGTGTGCTGGTACATGGTGGGGCCCGGAGGTACTTGGGGCAATATTTTCATAGGGCTAGACGATGAGTTGGTGGGGGAACTATACCTTCCGGTGACAGTACCTTTAACTCGATGGGTATCGTGGGGATACAGGCCGGGGTCATGTACGTATGGATACGTCGAAAGACGATGGTCGAAGCAGGGCACTCGGGTTTTCGGAATAGCATATGCTACGTACCTATCAGGGGCCAGTCGTAGTGACAACACTTGATAGATCAGTATTTTTGTGTTGATGCTTGACACATTGGTTTCATGATAATTTTACTCCTAAGTATATATAACAGTGGAATGGGACGCTGTTATATATGCATATATATATATATATATATATATATATATATATATATATATTAGTGGAATGGGACGCTAATATATATGTATACATATCAATTCATATGCATCATCATAATTATTCATGCAAACATACTTAGGATATTTGAGATTCACTTGATATTGGACTTAGGATATTTGAGATTCACTTGATATTGGACTTAGGATATTTGAGATTCACTTGATATTGGATACAGGATATATGAGATTTACTTGATATTGTACATTCAGGATTTGTGAGACTTACATGATATGAGAGCCAATTTGGGGGCTGATTTAAGGAAATTGGGATTTGGATTGTCTTGCTGGATTTTGGTCCTACCACGATTTCAGGATTCCGTGGAAATGACATTTTTCATCCCGTACTCCACATTTATTGTTTATGCATTGCTTCATGTATTAGTTGTACCTGCTAGAGTATCTTTCATGGCTGTTGCATATACATATTGTCATATTATTGCTTCATGTATTAGTTGTACCTGTTAGAGTACCTTTCATGACTATTGCATACATATGACCTTTTATTGCTATTAGCTTGCATATGTTAGATTTGCGTTGTACGTGCATACTTGCGATTACCTGCATATGTTATTTATTATTCACGAGTTGGCAACTCACCCCCGTTGTGCCACAGTGTTTTGCAGGTTGATCCTCACAGTAGTCAGAGGCAGGGCTATTATCATCTATCATATTATCTTTTGCTGCGGATACCACTTCGGCTCACAGTGTGCAGTTTTTATTTAGGTGGGTTTTGTGGTTATCCGTTCATGTTGCTTATTGTATATTCATGATATCCTGTACTCTCCATCTACAACTTTCATGTGTATGACTTAGAGACTTGATGTGAGGACGATATTGTATATTTTGGTGACTTGGATATCTTTTATGCAGTTTTACTTATATCATCTTTTATTTCTTCACTACGACGTCGTATATCTGTTGTGGTAGTTGTTTTCCGCCGTTGGGCCTGGATTTACTCCCGTTGGGGATGCTTTACTTTATTTATATATTGTACCCATTTTTGGGGTTAGTTTTTACAAAGGTGGTGCTGCCAAAATTTTTAAGAAAGTAAAGTTGGACTTTAAAGAATTTGGTTTGAGATTTCAAAAGTTTTGAAAATGCTATTATCACTTACTACTTTTGATGGTTTAGATTGCTGGGTTTTCGGCTTACTTAAATTGCGTTACGTATGTAGACGTTGCGTAGTTTAAGGGCTGTCACGTGCCAATTTCGGGTCATGATAGCTTGTCACACTATTGAACTTATTCAGGTACTTTATCACCGAACCGTTCTCTACCATCTTCATGTTGAAAAGCTTCTTCATCAAAAAAAAATTATTTGATGTCGATGGCTTTTCATACAACTTCGCTAACGTCGTCATTAGCGTCTTAGTTATTTTCTCCTTTGAGATATTAAAGTCCACCTGCGGAGTCAATAACAATCTGATCGTCGCCAGGGCTTTCCTATCCAAAAGGTTCCATTCCTCATCGGTCATCTACTCGGGCTTTTCTCCTAGCAACAGAAGATATAGATCCTTTTGGTATAGACAGCCTTCCAACTGCATGCGCCACCAACCAAAATTGTGACCATTGAATTTCTCAATTCTTATCTTATCCTCCTCCATCTTTCGTCTGTATCGCAGCAAACTCAACTTCCCCTATATCTGAACCAACGCCTTCAAAACTACAATCTAAGAAAGTGGGGAAGAGAACACAAGCGTCGTTACCCACCGTTGACCTAGATTATAGAATCGAAGAACCCTAGGTTCTCTTAACCTTGCTCTGATACCAGTTGTTGGGGTGAGATTCGATCCACGGAACAGTGCTCGCGATAAAACCCAAATCACGCAAAAATACAATCATGCAATTAAACGATGAAAGACAATATAAATTAAAGTGCAAGAACAAGAAAGTAATCAATAACAAATAAGATAGATTTGTTAACGAGGTTCACCCACTGTATGGCTAGTCTCCAGCAGAGTGGAATCTGCAAACGTCTACTATACTTGAATCAAGTTTGCAAACAAGAGTAATCTTAGGAGATTTCTCTCAAATCTCTCTATACAAATCACTCTTTGCCTCTTCCTCTTGTGATGATCCTTGTGGTTGATGTATAATGCCTCACTCATAAGATGTGCTTTTATAGCACCTAGAACAATGTCGCCACCTAACAATGTCATGCATGTCAAAGTAGCACCTAACAAAGTCACCACTGAATATTATCACCACCTAACAATGCCATGCATGTCAAAGTAGCACCTAATAAAGTCACCACCTATCATTGTCACCACCTAACAATGTCATGCATGTCAAAAGGTGGCACCTAACCCTAGACTTTAATTTGCATCAATTTTCAACACATATTACGCAACTATCTAATATCTATAAGTTCGTGCACGGTCTCTCTCTCCCTTAGGTATATTTAATGTGGATTTGATGGGGGATCACCAATGACAGATCATGGGATGGGGTGTGTTGTTAATGTGAATTGAGTAGTCCTTTACGATTGGCATAAAAGGGTAAGGACTCACATATCCCCCACATATTTACTATTACGTTTCCTACTCTCTTAAGAAATCAAATTTCCACATTTTGAGGGGGATCTACTCTGCATTAATTGATTAATGGGTAATTACACTAAAATACCCTTAACTATCGCTGAGTTTTACCAGAATACCTTGAAGTCTTTTTATTACTGTGAAATACCTCAAACTAGGGATTTGTTTTCACTAAAGTACCCCAAAATTCCAAATTAAGTTATTTTAGTCAAAATCTATGATAGTTAAGGACCTAAGGTATTTTAGTGTTATTTACCCCGAAAGAAGTGAAAAAAGCTTGTCTACTTTCATTCTGTTCATATTCCTTGCTCCCATTTTCCTTTCTCTTTAATAAAATCATCCATTTATTGTGTTTCTCTTTTTAAATTGCTATTGTTGTGGAATTGACTTGTATTCAACAGAGTTGTGCTTCATACTTCTGAGCCACGGTGCTTCAGACGTCTGAAAAAGAAGTTTTCAGAAATCCAGAGCGTGCTTAAACGTCTGAGCACTTGTGTTTCAAACGTGTCACGACCCGAAAGTACGGAACATGACCGGCACTTAAACTACGAACGTCTCGAGGCGTACGTGATCTAAGTAAACCGAAAACCCAGAAATCCAAACCAAGAAAAGTAGTAGAGTGCAGGAAAAACCAACTTAAAGCAAGTAATTTCAATAGCATAAGCCGAATTATGCGGTTTTTTAAAACATAAAAAATTTACTGAAAATTTCGGCAGAGTCTCCTTTGTAAATACTGGCCCCCAAACGGGATACAACATGAATAGTATACGAAATCAAGAAAAAGGCATCCCCAAGCGGGAGCTAGCTCTTCGTCAATCGACGGTCACAACCACACAAGCAATATAATATACAACGCCAACGGCGAGGATCAAAACTCAAAAGGAAACTCAAAACCACCAAATATATAACGAGCGACTCTAAGGTCGAAAGAATAAACAACACTGGTCTCTATCTCAATAAATACATGTTTGGTTGATGGAACTTCTAGATACAACAGAATAATAATATACAAGATATAATGATGGGTAAGATACAAATAATCCACCTACTAGCAAGCCACCCGGAAATGGAAATAGTGCCAGCAAAGCCGTAATGAAACCTGTACGGCAAACCTGCAAGAAACTGGGGCACAACGGGGGTGAGTTGCCAACTCGTGAATAGAAAAACATCTACGCACAGAAATCGCATAAATAACGCAATCCTGGGTCAATGATCATAATATGTCCTCAAATATAGGAATAACACGTAGCCTATAACAAGGCTAGGGTAAATATCTAACCCGAGTGTAATCTCATGTGCCCGTGCCAGTGCCTCAGGTAGCAATATATCATATGAATGGGGTATGAATGCATGAAAACAGAATACATGTAAATGAAGAACTGTTTTCATAAATTAGTGAGATTTCCTTTGTATTTTTAAACTGAGGTATCATAAATGAAATCAGTATCAACAGTGTCTAGCATCGACACAAAACATAAATCTCAATGTTTCGAAATATCAATGTCTCAATCTCAATATCTAGGGCGCCGTCAGTCCAGACCGGCCCCTACCATCCATCTCAAGACCACGACGGTATCCTCCGGATATCCGACGTGTCGGGTAATATCACCGGTAGGTAGTGCTCCCCAGCCAGGCTCAACGTCAACACCACATTCCTCTTGCCCCGGGGTACCATACCGGGCCCACCATGTACCCGAAACGGTTCCTCCACTCCTCGAATCGGGTCTCGAAATCCATCAGCAAACTCATGGTGGACGACTCATACATCATGGGAAAACCGCACTTTTTATTTTAAAAGGGAGAAAAGGTTTATTTATGTTTTTGCGGTTTTCCTCCAAATCCAAGAAATCTCATGAAATCCGAATCCAAGTCATCAATAGCATGTAAACAGTGAATATAGGCATGAGAATCCATGAATGCGACACAACAGTGAATAATAACATGCATGAAGTAGTAGGCAATAACTACAATGTCTAACTAGCATATAAGGCAAGTACACTAATATCATGTCTAAACTATTAGCTAACAACCTATGTCAAATGAAATAGTATTTTCTAAAGTGTTCGTGACATGTCAATTACCGATGAAGATGTGTGTGAGCCGGCAAGTAAGTGTACGTGGTACATACGCGTCATCGGTAATGGTGCTGGTGTCCTAACAGCATGATATTAATAATGCAATAAGAAATTATAATATAAGTATGCGATGCGGAGCGAACAGTAAAAATGAGCGGGAGCTGAATACTAGACGCAACTATAACTAATCTGCACTAATCTAATATAAGTCCTACAAATGGTGCCTTTTGAAATAACACGAATCATGGGGTTTTGAAAATAGGGGCTACGGTGTTTTTAAGAAAAGATACGTTTTTTGAAATATCCGTAGAATCCCTTGACCTGTCTTTTAAAATACGCATGATTCGTAAGCTTTGAAATAGGTAAGAATCGAATCTAATCTAACAACTAAACTAAGCTAAAGGGCTAAACTAACAAGCTGGACTACAGGTAAGGAAACCGCCTAACGTCTGAGTCGATACATATACATACCTGTATATATATTAGTCGGTGATCCCGCCTCAATAATATCATATCCGATACCATATGTATAATCAGACATCTCAAGTCAAGAGTGCGGATCAATCATCAAGATATAGCTCGTACGTAAATCCGTCGTACGGCATCCTCCAATTCTGGGTACGGGTCAAAATCACATTCATCATACTATTCACCTGGTATCCTCTTTATCAATATTATGATCCGGTACTGATCTACGTCTAGTACAATACTGATATCGCCTAAGTATGCATGCACGTGTGTAAAAACTACGTCAAGAACCCGCTACAACGTCATGTCGTATCTCAAATACGAACCCCGCTATATCACCGATCTCACGGCCTCAAATCAAATCTCATCGACTCATCATAAATCCCAAGTACTATCCTCAAATCCGTATGTGAACACACAGTCCCATACCTATGTGAACACATAACTATATATTCCCGAATAAGCATAAAAGAAAGAAGAAAGTATGCAAGTATGGGTGGGTGTGTGCAAGTGTGGTGCGACCGCTACTCT
This sequence comes from Agapanthus africanus, assembly GCA_030015575.1. NCBI lineage: Eukaryota > Viridiplantae > Streptophyta > Magnoliopsida > Asparagales > Amaryllidaceae > Agapanthus > Agapanthus africanus. The sequence goes on from CM057337.1 coordinate 307,717,860, forward strand.
AGGGTTTCGCGACACTCAATCATCCAAGAACACCAAATATCCATATTTATCATCAATAACTCAAACAATATATAACCAATATATATATGTGTATACGTGTCCGTATACATCACCATGAACTGCGGGGGTGCTATACGCCATCCACCCGACTTCTCCCCGTAGATATAAATCTACTCACCTGGTCCTCGCTCGTCGGTGCCGACGTCGCCACGCGCTTGCTGGTCGTCTCGAAGTCCACATGGGGTACCTATATATCATAACGCACCGTATCGCATTAAAACTAAATTCGAAATCGAAACGGCATACGAAAATCAAATCGGCACGCGTATCACGCATAGGTCCAAACCTATCGCCTACGCATGCAAGAATAGTCAAACCAACCCTCGATGTCGATGTACAAACGTCAAACCATCGAGAAAAATCCAATCACGCTCATTTGCACATTCACGCACACTAATTTTAATATAAACTAGGTTAAAACTCACAAAAACCCCAAATTCACTTTAAAAGCCGTTTTTTCCGAAAAACTAGCAAGCAAAATTACCCGTTTTAGTGCAAAACTCGATGTTTAAACAATTCTAGCGGCCATAATACTTATTAAATAACTTAAATAAGTCATAAAAACCATTTCCATAATTTAATCACATAAATTTGCATAATTTCCAAAATCCTAAATTGCAAAAATATCAATTTTAACACTTTTTATTGTAAAATTCACAATTTTACAATTAAACTTGGTTTTGCATATATTAAATGGTTAAACCACTCATGGAAACCTTAATGATGTGCTAAAAATCCTAACTAGATTTTAATCCCACGTTTTTATTTAATTTCTAAAACCTAGTTAGCAATTTAGCATAATTATCACCATTTTTAAACTAACAAATTAGCAACTAGTAACCAAATTAGATTTTGCATTCAATTACATGTTAATCCCCTCATTACAATCATAAGCGAATGATAAAGAACCTAATTTAATTCAAACCCTAGCTTCAATTCAAAATTCCCAATTGAATTTCCAAACATTCAATTAAACCCACAATTTAACACCTAATTAGCTTCATTAAGGAATTTAAATCAAAAAAATGAATAATGGGTCAAAAGTTATACCTCACAAACCATGATCAAACTTGAATTCTAGACCTCCATTTTGAAATCCTTGCACCAAGATCCATACTAAAGGAGATGAGGGAAAATGGGTAGGAGTCGGATTTTGATTTCGGTGATGTTTTAATTGATTTTTTTGACAAATTTTTTTTGATGGAAAGAGAGGAGAAGAAGGAAGGGGGGGCTGCTGTTGGCCTGCACAATTTCGTTCAGAAATTGTGGGTGGGTGAGGGAGGAGAGAGAGTGGGGTGGAAAAAGTGAGAAGAAAAGTCAAAGTCCACCTTTTACTTCTATCATTCTCTTTTCTTTTCTTTTCTTTTCTTTTGCAAAACAAGTGGGGACAAGAGAGGGGGGGCTGCTGAATTCAGTCAAGGGGGAGGGAAAATCGGGGTGTGTGAGTGTGTGTATGGATGTGGGGTGATGGAAAATGATAAATACAATACCCCAAATATCCATTTACGCTAAAAAAAAGCCTTTTTTCTTCAATAATTTCTAAACCGTTTTGGCAAACGATTTCATTCCAAAAACCACATGATAAAATTTTATTTAATGTTTTATGATGCACAAAATTTGTTTCAACTCATTCCAATTTGTAATTTTCCCTAATTAAATGTATTAGTGGCGGCTTAAAATAATAATAAAATAATTTTTTTCAGAAAATTTGAAATTTCACCAGCGGCTCAATAAACACCAAATAATAGAAATTACATAGCTAGAATATGTATATTTAATTTTTTATAATAAGATATTTGTATTTTGACTTTTTACAGAAAACCCCCTTATTTTACCGATTTTTCGAAATTTCACCGAAACGATTTTCAAAACGTTACAAAACGTCTGTCAACGAGTTCTGGCATAATTTAGAAAGTTTGTAAAGTTTGGTAAATTGAAGATTAATTAAGAGAATCTGTTGCAAATTCATTTGAAGATTTATCTGAATATTTGTGAAGAGATATTTGAATATTTGTTTTGAAGATTTGATGAAATCCTAATTGGAGTAGGAATTCTATTCTTTTGTACTATAAATAGAGAATGGTCGTATTAAAGAAAAGTGACCAAACATGAAGAAAAAGAAGAAGAAGAAGAAGAAGAAGAGAAGACAAAGGCAAAAAAAAAGGGTAGCCATCCATAAATGAAGGTGGAGCACAGGAAGAGTGGTCTTTGTGTTTGTATGAAAAGACGAAGGCAGTGGCGAAGGGTAGTCATCCACAGATGAAGGTGGAGCACCAGAAGACTGGTCATTGTGTTTGTATGAAGAGACGAAGGCAGGGGCGAAGGGGAGCCATCCACAGGTAAAGGTGAAGAGATCTACCAAGAGTAGTCTTTGTGTTTATATAAGCATTAAGATGCGAAGAGAGATGTGAGAGAATATAAAATGTACCGGTATATATTCTGTAGGGTTCCTAGGCACACTCAAGAGGTTCCACAAGGCATCGACCATGCCAAATTCAAATTTTTCATGTGCCTAAGAATCCTATGCAAGATTGTTAACTAGAGGCAAAGGTGAAACTACAAGCTACTAAACTGCTTCAGTGCTAAGTGAAAGGGACTACAACCTTTGTAGATCCGGTCCTCCACCTCTGTAGCTCCGTGTTGACGTCCCTCCGCTGCGATCATCGGATCCTGGACCCTTGCATCGATTTCATCGGAGAAATGGGCGGGCTAGGTCGTTGACTTCGATGCCGAAGATGATCTACGTCGAGGCGACTCAAACTCAAGCTCCACCTTCACTAGGTCATGAAACTTATGAAGATAACACACTCTACTACATGGTAAGTGGTAGAGGATGAAGAAATAGGAAGTGGGTTCACTTTGGATTTGGATTTCTCACTTGGAATCATCACTTGAAAATTTCTAGAATAGTTTTTCTTCGTCATGAAGAAGATAAAGAAGAAGAATAGAAAATGAATGAATTAATTAAATAGAAAATCAAGTGATGCCTTATCATAATGCAACCATGGGTGAGGCTAACTCATGTAGAGAATAAACTAGAGTTTAGGTTTAATGGTTAGGTTAAGGCAAAAGACAAAATGGCTAGACTTATGAAAGCTTCATGAAGCTTCAAGACAAAAACAAAGAAAGCCACCATATTTGTTTTTGACAAAATGAATTAAAGAAAATAAATAAAACAAATATAAAACCTAACCATTAACCTAAACATGGTTTAAAATAAACAAACACCCAAGTGTAAGTCCACGTTGCTCATCCCGGTTCTTACGGGGAGGCGGAAACGACGAAAAACAATGATTTGGCGCAAGGCAACATAGACTTAAAGCACGGATCTTTGCTAAACTAGAAACTAGTAAACTACAAGAGGCTATAACTACTATGCTGTAGAAAGTATACCTCACGAAACCGGTCCTTCGGGTCTTCATTCCGCTGTCCCGCTCGTCCATCCAAGCTCCAAGTGTCGATCCGGACCTTGGGCACCTCCGCGGCCTTCTTGAGTCGAAGACGATCCACCCGAGAGATGTACACCGAGCTCCACCTCGAGCCGAGGCAACTAGGGCAAAGAGATTGCTAGTCAAGAAGCCCTAGGATGTGTAGAGGAGATGTATGGATGTGTTTGTCAAGTGGAATCCTTTTTCTCTCAACACATGAGATCAAAGGAAGAATCAAGAGGAGGAAGAAGGAGGAGCAACCATGGAAATGTTTCTCATTTTCTTTTCTATGAGAGAGAATGAGAATGAACAAATGAAAAGCTTAACCAAGAGAAAACACGACCATGGTTGCAATAATACTCATTTTCATCATTACTAATCTTATCATGATAAAGTTGATGGCACTAATGACATGACCATTTTCATAACAAAAAGGAAAAAGAAAACCAAAAAATACTTTAGACCTTTCAAGAAGATCCTGGTCAACTTTGGTCAAACGGTCAACAAAGTCAAGATGGTCAAATGGTCAATGTAATTAGCCATAACAAAATTATCAATAAATGGATTAGTAAATAATGTCCCCGGCTTATAATGGTTTTGACCGAACCAACTGTCAAAACCCTAATGAGGCACCTCCTCCTTCTCCACTCCGCAAATCTGTGCATACACACCCGCATCCGCTTTCCGTAGAATGCGAATGCACAGAAGACAAAACAAATCCATCTGTGCAATACTAGAATCCGGCTTAAACCAAAGCCCACTAGTATTGCCTGCCCGAACAACATACGCACACAAGTGTACGCAAGTGATCGCAGCCCTGCCGTCAAACCATACGGCCTCTACACGTTTCGCTCAATGCAGGGAAACTCTCTGTATGGGACTCTAAAGATTCGACACTACGCTGGCAGTGGGTTTAACCACAGACCGCAAGCGGCACTAGCTGTACGTAACGGTCCCTAGGTAGATGTCGATAAGAAGGCCGATGAGGTAAACCAATCCGAACTCCTACTGAGCCTGTATGTGACAATCTCCGTACAGTCCGGTCTGTTCGTCTGATACATCGTATGGCGGGCCTAGGGGGCGGTGAACGTCGGTCCCCTAATAGCGGTACAAGTCGTGTCGGAGTGTAGCCCAGAACACCCTGAGATAACACTGAAAACCTACCAGTATATCTCGCTTGCCCTGGCCAGGGACTACTTGTGTAATGGCTCTCCTAGACACAGCGCGATGTCAACCCCCAATACTGGGAGAGACGAATCCTGTCTAACCGTCACTGCCTCTAAGTGCTTCGGGACTGCACCCAACTACTACCTGTTTGCACGACTCCTTTGAGCCGTGGTAGGGTAGTAATCTAAGTACAGTGGGAACATACTCGAGACGAAGTGACAGTGTCAAGTCGGCGGACTAAGCTGTACTCATGTCACCTGGGAACTGATAACTGACGATAGGTATAATACCAACCAACAGTTCCCGACGAGTCCTGTCCAGTGTACTCGTAACCTAACGAGCACCCGCATACTATCTCAAGTACGACGTACTGATGGCTGTGGGACAGACCGTCTCCCCCGCTGGGATGAGAAGCGCATACGCTAGTCTACTCCGGAGTATCGATGCCCTGTCTCGATAGTCCTACGACTAGGGACCTGTATAAGGATGTGCTTATGGATTACCCAGCCCCCATGAGTGTGAGCGCCATCACAACGCTGGTAATCAAGCAAAGATCTTAAGGGCTCTACTAATATGTATATAAGCGATATGCTAAATGAAACACATGCACATATTGAAGTAGAGACAAACTAAGTAGCATACTACCATTTTGAGCAAGATTGTCTATACAACTGTGAATATCCCAAGCTTCCATTAAGTAATATACAAGCTAGTATGATACAGTAATGGCCTCTAGGGCATATACACTAACAATCTCCCACTTGCACTAAGGCCATGTACTGGCGTATCGAAGACCTATCATCTCGATCAGCCGCTCGAACTGAGTCTGGGGTAGGGCCTTCGTGAGTGGATCTGCAGTGTTATTCTTCGTATTTACTCTCTTCACCTCGATCTCCCGGCGATCAACGATCTCCCTGATCAGGTGGTACCGCTTCAAAATGTGCCTGGACTTCTGATGGGACCTGGGTTCCTTCGCCAAAGCTATGGCGCCGTTGTTGTCGCAATACAGCGGTATTGGATCAACAATGGTAGGAACCACCTGAAGCTCCATGAGGAACTTCTTCATCCAGATAGCTTCCTTTGCGGGATCGCAAGAAGCTATGTACTCCGCTTCCATAGTTGAGTCTGAAACGGTCTCCTGCTTGGAACTCTTCCAGCAAACCGCCCCTCCATTGAGGGTAAAGACATAACCCGACATGGACTTGGAGTCATCCTTGTCACTCTGGAAGCTGGAGTCAGCAAAGGCCTCGAGCTGGAGGTCTTTTCCGCCATACACTAAGACCATCTCCTTAGTCCTTCTCAGGTACTTGAGAATGTTCTTTACCGCTATCCAGTGTTTCTCCCCTGGGTTCCACTGATACCGGCTTACAATGCTCATTGCGTATGCTACATCTGGTCTGGTACATAACATCGCATACATTATAGAGCCTACCGCAGAAGCGTAGGGTATAATAGACATGCGATCCCTTTCCAAATCAGTCTTGGGAGACATCTCTTTGGAGAGGGTGATCCCGTGACAAGCTGGTAGATTACCGCGCTTGGAATCTTCCATACTGAATCTTTTCAGTATGGTGTCGATGTATCTTGACTGTGAAAGTCCCAACATCCTCTTAAATCTATCACGATAGATCTGGATCCCAAGAATGTAGTTGGCATCGCCCAGGTCCTTCATGGAGAACCTCTGCGACAAGAATCCTTTGACTGACTGTAGCATAGGAATATCATTTCCTATTAGGAGAATGTCATCCACGTACAAGACGAGGAATACCACAGTTCTCCCTACAATCTTACTGTAAATGCATGGTTCATCTGGGTTTTTGATAAAGTCGAATTCTTTGACAGTATCATCAAAGCAGATGTTCCAACTCCGCGATGCCTGCTTAAGTCCATAAATGGACTTGAGCAACTTGCACACTCTACCGCTGCTCTAACTCTGAATGAATCCCTCCGGCTGATCCATATAGACGCACTCTTCCAAATTTCCATTTAGGAAAGCCGTCTTTACGTCCATCTGCCAGATTTCATAATCGTGGAAGGCAGCAATGGCAAGAAGGATCCGAATGGATTTCAGCATAGCTACTGGAGAAAAGGTTTCGTCATAGTCCAAACCAGGTCTTTGACGAAAACCCTTTGCAACAAGTCTAGCTTTATAGGTCTCAACCTGCCCATCTACACCAATCTTCTTTCTGAAGATCCATTTGCATCCTACGGGTTTTACCCCTTCTGGAGCAAAGTCCAAAGTCCAAACTTTGTTGGTGTACATAGACTCCATCTCGGCCCGCATTGCATCCAGCCATTTTACCGAGTCGCCGCTCTGAATGGCTTGCTGGAAGCTAGTAGGCTCACAATAATCCATGGTGCAATCCTCTCTATCCCCGTCTATGAGAAAACCGTAGTATCTCTCGGGCGGATGAGACTGCCTACTACTCCTGCGGAGTGGCGTTGGAATGTCCGATTCTCCTGAACCTTCTGGTTCTACCAAGGTTTCAGTAACAGCTTGTGGTTCTGGAATTTCTTCCAGTTCTATTGCGCTCCCACTTATCTGATTTCTAAAAATTCAGTTTCCAAGAGGTGGGCATGCTGAGAAACAAAAACCTTTTGTTCCTCTGCGGAATAGAAAAGATACCCTCTGGAGTTCTTTGGGTATCCCATAAATTTACACAGTACTGAGCGTGCCTCGAGCTTGTCCGCATGCTGCTTTTTTACAAAAGCTGGACATCCCCATGTCTTAAGGTACTTAAGACAGGGTTTCTTCCCACTCCACATTTGATATGGGGTGGTAGGCATAGTCTTGGTTGGAGCTTTGTTCAAGAGATATGCTGCTGTTTCAAGCGCATAACCCCAGAAGGATCGCGGTAACTCGGCCTTACTCATCATGGAACGAACCATATCCAATAGGGTTCGATTCCGCCTTTCCGATACACCGTTGTGTTGTGGTGTGTATGGAGGAGTAAGCTGAGAGAGAATTCCATTCTCTTTTAAGTAGCCCAGAAACACGGCACTCAAGTATTCACCACCTCGATCAGATCTTAGTGTCTTGATACTTTTGCCTGTTTGTTTTTCAACTTCATTCTTGTATTCCTGAAATTTCTCAAAGGCCTCGGATTTGTGCTTCATCAAGAAAACATACCCATACCTAGAGAAATCATCTGTGAAAGTAATGAAGTATGAATAACCACTTCGCGCATGTTTAGACATTGGACCTGTTAGTTATATGTATGCCCTAGAGGCCATTACTGTACATTGGATGTATATTGTAGTGGATGTTGGGACATATATAGGGAGGACTTTCTTGCTCGACATGATAGTATGCTATCTGGTTACTCTTTACCTTAACGTGTACATCGATTGTCTCTCTGTTACATGTTGGTAAAGCCCTTAGGATGTGTACTTGACTACCTGGATTATGATGCGGATCATACTAGTGGGGACATGGTAGTCCATAAGTACATCCTTCAAGGTCCCTAGTCGTTGGTATATCGAGACGGGGCATCGATATACCAGAGTAGACTAGCGTATACCTTCTCGACCCATACAGATGGGCGATGGATGATCCCATATCCATTGGTGTTTGACATCAGAGATGATATACGGGTGCTCAGTAGAGACTGGGTACACTGGACGGACTCGTCGAGAACTCCCAGATGGTAATATACCTTACGTCAGATGGCAGTTCTCTGGTGACACTGGTACAGAGTAGTCTGTTGACCCGAGATCGTCATAGAGTCTTGTGTGGTTCCCACTGTGCTTTGATTTCCACCTTACCACGTCCAAGAGGGCGTGCAAAACGGTGGTTTTTGGGTACAGTCCCGAATCACATGGAGGCAATGAGCGATAGGAGGGGATTCGTCTCTCCCGGTATAGGGAGTTGATGTTGCGCTGTGTTCGATTGGCTATAACAGGAAATCCCTGGCCAGGGTTGCTGAGATTTACTGGTAAGTGTTACCAGCAGTTTCTCGAATTGTTATAGACCTCATATCGACACGACTTATCGAGCTATTGGGGTCTGACGTTTACCACCCCTAGGCGAGATATGCGACATATCAGACGATGAGACCGGACTGTACGGTAAGTGTTACTGGTTGGATTCACAGGAGTGTGAGCGGGCTTGCTCGTCGATCTTCTGATCGCTCAATACCCGGGTGGCCGTTACGTTTAGCAGACCGCTTGCGGCTTGTGGGTGTTTGATATGATCATCACCTGCTGCCGGCGTATTGACGAGTCTTTAGAGTCCTACACAGAGGTTTCCTGGCTCAAGCGAAACGAAATAGGAGCGCATATGAGATATGTGCGGGACCGAGAATAATGCGTGTATGTGATACCATATTTCATTCTCGCGATGAATGTGTTGAATGGTTGTATGCGATATAACCTAGTTATCGAATCAAGGATTGATTCGATAAATCGATACATTGTATACTAGTCGGTTGTGTGCGACATGACCGAATCATTGAATCAAGTGTTGATTTAATGATTTAATGCATAATTATATATTTGATATATTACTTTGCATTAACTAGTATTGGTTCACTTTAAAAAGGATTTTCTCACTTGATGTACACAACTTGTATATGTGATATACTTTTGTGCACTTGTTTGTATCATGTTTGATGATACATGCTCACTTGGGTGTAGTTTTGGTTTAAACCTTGGTTATGTAAATGGTTAAGGTTTTTATTTATTTATTCATTTATTTATTTCCTTTTGGCAAGAAATAAAATGGTTGCTAGTTTTGTTTTACATTGAAAGTTCATGAAGGTTTGAAAAGTTGACCATTTTGTTTCTTTCCTTTAACCTAACCATTCCACTTAACCCTAGTTTATTCTCTACACCTAACTATGGTTGCAATATGATAAGTATTCATTTTATTTTCTTTTTGGAAATACTTATCATATTCTATCATCTTCTTCCTCTTCTTCTTCTTCATGAAGAAACCTTGCTCCATCAATGGCAACTTGAGCAAATGAGTGAGAAATCCAATTCTAAAGTGAACCCACCTCCTATTTCTTCATCCTCTACCTCTTGCCAAGTAGTATAGGGTGTTTTCTTCACAAGTTTCATGACTTGGTGAAGTGGGAGCTTGATCTTGTGATGCCTCGACGTAGATCATCTTCGGCATCGTAGTCAATGACCTAGCCCGCTCATTTCTCCGATGAAGCCAACGCTAGAGCCCGGGATTTGATTTGGACAGCAAGGGGACTTCATCGCGGAGCTATGGAGGTGGAGCACCGGATCTACAAAGGTTGTATTTCCGTTCACTTAGAGTAAAGTCGTTTACTTGTATTTGTTTCGCCTAAAATCTAGTTAACGATCCGTATCAGGGTTTCTCGGCACTTGTAATTTTTGAAATTAGCATGGTTGATGCCTTGTGAGACCTCATTAGTGTGCCTAGGAACCCTACAGTGGTATCAGAGCCTAGCTAGAGCCTTAAGCGATGCGTAGACAATGTTAGAAACCCGATCGAACCCGAAACCCCGATATTTCGTGCTCTCTGGACTTTTTTCAAAAATTGTGTTTTTTCCAGATTAAAAATACTTAAAAAATTCAGCAGGAAGATATAAGAATTATGGTGCAAAACGAGCTCATGATGCGTCTAAACCGCCACGGAAACGCGGCAGAAGCATGGCTTCTGCCGCGGTTCCGCTGCCTTATGTTCACAATGCACAATATTTTTTGCACAGTAATTCTTCTTTTCTGATGCTGGATTTTATGGGAATTTTTAAATATCACTCAAGAGTTGAGTTTTCTGGGTTGTATTGGGGACTCGGTGTTTCGACCGGATTGTCTAATTTTGTCTGTGTGCTTTTCCGGATAATTTTTGAATATGTTAAAAAGTTCGACCGGATATAAATACCTAACTTTTCCCCTGCCGGAAAATTTCCAAGTGTTGGATTTTTCCGAGGTTTAAAGACGTTCTAAGTAGTGCAAGTAACACGATGGTCCCTCTAGAAGACAACAAACCTTAACTCGATTATGTGACCGTCTTGAACTGCCCTTTGAACCTTAGGGTTTGGGGCAGTACGGCGTGCCACATGTGAGGCGTTGGCTTGACCCTTCTACGGCTGGACCGTTGGTACTGAGGCACGAACTGAATGTTTTTAGACTTGTTTCATGTGTTGATCTGTATCGGGAAAACTTGGGTTTTTAAATGTTCGATCGGAAAGTTTAACATTTTCTAATTATCTGGAATGTGATACAATAATTGGAATTCACAAGAAATTATGAGATAACTGAATGAATGTTATAAATCTAGCGGTTTAGCCTCACTTGATCGGTTGCCACGGAATTTTGATGTGATCAAAAGTCCGTCGCAATCATGTAACGTACGCGGATACTCGCCGGGTAAACTTAATAGACAGCCTCACTCCATAGCCCCGACCAAGTGACTGTAGGAGAACCCCGTCGCCGAAAGCATCCGTTCGGATGCTCCCGGTAGCGGTGTTCCGCCTTGGTGCACTTCGTCGACGGTATCGGGGGTGGGACCGTCTACTAAAGTTTGCGACGAGCATTCGATCAAAATGTCGGGAATCTTGTTGAATTGCCCGACTTGATATTGAAAAGTGTTTTCGATTTTGAGACTAAAATGCGGGGTTTATAATTGTTAGGCATGCGATGTCTAAGGAATTCATTTGATTAGGCATGCGATGTCTAAAGAGGTTGCGGATTCCAACTGTTGTAGTTTTACACTTTCTTTTCTGTGACCGTAAGTGTAATATGTGATATCGCCGGTTTCGTTGCTATATGTCAACGACAATTGGGATGCGCATATTTAGTTACGTTGATGACATGTGATGTTATGTGTTGCTGGATATGTTATATTGGATCGTCGTGTTCGAATAGCCGGGGGGTTTTTATGTGCGATGAGTGTTTTTCTTTTTCATTCATGTAAAAACTTGTATGTAATATTCTTTTATTGGGGCACTTCCAGGTTGCAGAAGATGTCATCTTTTGTATATTATTTACTTTTCTGCACTAGGATAGACCCAAGGAGGAGGGCACAGGTAACCGGGTTCTAGGGTCCAGTGGGAAACCAACTCGAGGAGTCGAGTCCGGGTCTCCTAACCCTAGAATTGGTAGGGTTGCTTGCCGCTCTCGTAGGGGTCTAGGGGTGTGGGATTGGCTATTCATCACGACCGTGGAATCCGTGTTTTATACTGGCTCGCATTGAAAACACGGACGTCCTAGTATATCCAATATTTCATATGATTCTTCTGCTGCGATATCTGTGATGTGATCATGTGATATGTTCTGTGATAGATACTGCATATAGTATATATGATATATTATATAGACGTTACTTATGTTTTACACCCACGCTAGCCCTGCCCCGCTCTGTCGTTAGTTACCTAACCTAACGGTGCACGAGGGGACATCGAGGCGAATGCGGATGGCATAAGTGTACGTCGTATTTATCTGTGATGTTTAGGTTTTTAAATGATGGGACTTCATTAATGTGATTAATGAAATAAAAGAAACCTAAAGATGTTGTAGATACGAATTTCAAAATAAAACAGGTAGCTACAGTTCTTGCTTTGCACAGAGGTATATGTGATATATCCTGCACCTTATTCGATGAGGAAAGGACCGAGATCCCTTCACCGGGAGTGACTCCTTTAGCAATAACTGGCAGATGCTACACACTCGGTTTGTCTTTTGATTGCTTTTAAGAGTTTTTGCTTTGCACAGTGATATATATGATATATCCCGCACCTCATTCGACGAGGAAAGGACCGACGATCCCTTCACCGGGAGTGACTCCTTTAGCAAAACTAGAAAAGTCTCAAAAACATTCCATTTTAAAATCATTTGATTCTACAACGATATCAAGTTCATTACGCAATAGGTTTTCAGAAAAACCTGTCGTAGCCCTCCGTCATTTCAGATAAGTACTAGTTAGTATTCGTTCTACGTTTGTTGACTATGTTAAGGCGTAGTGTGCGGTAGCTAATTAGTGCTTATCTGCATAAGCATATGATGCGATTGGATTAGGGTAGTCGTGCGACTTTGTTGACTATGTTAAGGGTCGTGCGGGTGGGTTTAATTCAATCGGGAAATGACGGGTTGAACTTGACTAGCACTTATGATTTGTTGACTATGTTAAGGTCATATAGCTGCTAGGGGCAAAATATTATCGGGAATTTCAAGTGTTGAAATTTGCAATGAGATTGCATACCTTCTATGAGATAGTTGGATCCCGATACCCGCTGCGAGTAATTGTTACTCCTGGGAGAGTTTTACACATTACAATTAGCCAATCAAGTAGGTGTCTAGAAAGGTGTCAACGGGGTTACGCCTCTGGAAAAACGAGGTTTACATTAATTAGGTTCGTGCGAAAGCGCGGGGGACCTCCCTCAAAGTACCGACACTGGCCTGGCTGAAAGATTGGCGAACTTGTAGTGTGTAATTAATCCCGGCTAGTCTTTCCTTTTAGGGTTTGAAGGAAGATTTGATAAAAAGCAGTGGGAGCCGTCCTGATTAGATAAAATAAAACCAATCTATTCTTGCAAGAGCGCACGCTGAGTGTTTTCTTCTCTCTCTCTCCAGGTAGCGACCATATCACGCCTTAATCAAGATAATAATACGGAAAATTGACCGAACCCGCTTGTTATACTGAGCTGGGGAACGTTGGTCCCGCTCCAACTTATAAGTGTTATAAGACAGAGCAGGAAATTGGAGATTACCAGAATTCCCGTGCCACCCAAACGAAGAGAGTGCATGCTGATGCATCATCTTCGGGTGTGTTCATTATACAGAACTGTTTCTCAGTATCCTCCACATCCTGGGTATATGATACCGGATCTGGATCCCAGATATGTAATCTGTTACATAGGGCTACAAAAGGGTAGAAAAACTGAGAACGGGTGATAAGTTTCATGAGGCAGAAAACGGGGCAAGTGTTGCAGCCAAGTCTGTTGGTCACTGTCACCCTGTATTACCAATACATTGATTCTGAACGAATGTTATTAGATACCGAACCTGATATACAAAATCATATCACTCTCTTTAATAGTAAAGAAATGATAAAATTTTGTATAGTTGGATAATGTTTTGAACATTTCCTATATCAAAAGTTGATAGGTTCAGGAACGTTATCTAAAAGCATTGATGTTTTAAATCAAACTACAGTTCTTTAGTATACTGAACACACAAAAGAGGAAGAGTTCAGAAATGAACGAATCCTTCTTGAGGTATTGTAGACTAGGTCATATCAATGTGACCCGACTAGCTGAAGTTACATGTAGATGCATATTTAAATCTGTTTGAATTTACATCTTATGAAATTTGCCAGTCATGTCACAAAGATACGATGACCATAGCTCTGTTTACTGTAAACAGAGAAAGAGTTAGTAAACTCTTGGGATGATACATGTTGATGTATGATAGGTCCCCTGTCTACATATGCCAGGACTGGTTCTTTGTACTTCGTTACATTCTCTGATAATCTCTCAAGATTCAGACATATGTTCCTGTTGAAACACAAGTCCGAACCTTTTGAGATATTCACAGAATATAAGTTAGAAGTAGAGAACCAATAACCGGGTATGAGTTTTGTGTCCTATGATGAGATCAGGGAGGAGAATACTTGTGCATGGAATTCCTTGACTATTCTAAAGAAGAATGAGATTCTCTCTCAGCATTACTCCTCCGTATACACCATAGCACGATGGTATATCGGGGCGGAGCAATCACACCCTATATGATATGGTGCGCTCTATGATAAGTACTACTGAGTTTCCTATTTCCTTTTAGGCAGGTATGCACTTATGAAGTTGCATACCTATTGAATAGGGTTCGAATCAAATCAGTGCCTACCACTCCATATGAGATATGGTGTGGGAAGAGCCTATCTCTTAAGTAAGTTAATATTTAGGATTGTTCGGCCTATGTCTAAAGCAAAATCCGGACAAGATCGAGGCAAGGACAGTTCTGTAGAACTGGAAAGGTTCCAACTGTACAAAACTGCTAATGATTTGACAGAACCAAAGGAATCAATAGTTTCCGACGAACCTCAGCCTCTCCGCCGATCTGGTAGGGTTCCTCACCCACCTGAGAGATACTTTGGTTTCTCTGTGACAGTGGGAGCGAGGATTGCATCATGAGATGATGACCCAACTAGTTTCGAGCAGGCCATCAGGAGTGCGACTCTGTAAGAATGGCTGGATGCTTAGCAATCTGAGATGGAATCCATGTACACCAACAAAGTATGGACTTTGGTTGCTATATCTGAAGGGTTAAATCCCCATCAGGAGCAAGTATATCTTGAGAAGATTACTTGGTGTAGATGGAAAAGTTGAGACTTTCAAAGCTAGACTTGTTAAAACTTTTCATCATCGACCAGGCGTGGATAATGATGAAACCTTTTCAAGTGGCTATGCTTAAGTCCATCCAGATCCTACTTGCCACGGCTACATACCATGACTACGATATCTGGCGGTTGGGTGCCATGACTGCTTTTCTAGATGGTGTTTTAGAAGAGTACGTCTATAAGTACACAGCCAAAGGGCTTCGTAGACAGTAGGAGCAGCAGAAACGTGTGCAAGATGCTTTATAGGATAAAGCAGGTATCGCGGAGTTGGAACATCTGTTTTGATGTGTTAGTCAAACAGTTTGACATCATCAAAATAGTAGATGAACCTTGTATATACAAAAA
The DNA here is from genome assembly GCA_030015575.1 of Agapanthus africanus. Lineage (NCBI taxonomy): Eukaryota > Viridiplantae > Streptophyta > Magnoliopsida > Asparagales > Amaryllidaceae > Agapanthus > Agapanthus africanus. The sequence continues at coordinate 307,733,166 of CM057337.1, forward strand.
GGTAGTAGGGAGTATAGTGACGATCCTCTTAGAGTACGTGGATGACATACTCTAGATAGGGAAGGAGTTTCCTATGCTACGCTCGGTCAATCTCCGCTTATCACAATGATTCTCCATATAGGATCAAAGTGATGCCTCCTAAATCCTGGGTTTTGGATCTATGAGATAGATCTAATTGGATGTTAGGATTCTCACTAGTTGTAGTGAGATGGTATCAATTGATTCTGGGGAGAATCACTGGAAAGGTTCCAGAATGATAAGGACGACTGAATGTCAGTCACAGGCATTGTCTTTACCCTCAGTAAAGGGACGGTATGTTGGAAGAGTTCCAAACTAGATACCGTGGCTAACTAGACGATAAAGGCTGGATACATCGCTACTTAAGATGCTACCAAAGAGGCTGTCTGGGTGTATATTAGTTCATGAGATGAACTTAGTTCCTCCCATTGTGCGACAATGGAATTGTGGCTTATGCCAAGGAACGCCGGTCCCATCAGCAATCCAGACATATTCTAAGGCAGTGTCACCTGATCATGGAGATGGTTGATCTCCAGGGTGATCGATGTTAGGAGAGTAGACTCAGAGGACAACACGGCGGATCCACTCACAAAGGCCTTTTCCCAGAGAGAGACTTTTATGGGATGGTTGAGTATGAGATACTACAACCACTGCTATCAGATGGCCCTAGTGCAAGTGGGAGATTGTTAGTTATATGTATGCCCTAGAGGCCATTACTGTACATTGGATGTATATTGTAGTGGATGCTGGGACATATATAGGGAGGACTTTCTTGCTCGACATGATAGTATGCTATCTGGTTACTCTTTACCTTAACGTGTATATTGATTGTCCCTCTGTTACATGTTGGTAAAGCCCTTAGGATGTGTACTTGACTACCTGGATTATGATGCGGATCATACTAGTGGGGACATGGTAGTCCATAAGTACATCCTTCAAGGTCCCTAGTCGTTGGTATATCGAGACGGGGCATCGATATACCAGAGTAGACTAGCGTATACCTTCTCGACCCATACAGATGGGCGATGGATGATCCCATATCCATTGGTGTTTGACATCAGAGATGATATACGGGTGCTCAGTGGAGACTGGGTACACTGGACGGACTCGCCGAGAACTCCCAGATGGTAATATACCTTACGTCAGATGGCAGTTCTTTGGTGACACTGGTACAGAGTAGTCTGTTGACCCGAGATCGTCATAGAGTCTTGTGTGGTTCCCACTGTGCTTTGATTTCCACCTTACCACGTCCAAGAGGGCGTGCAAAACGGTGGTTTTTGGATACAGTCCCGAATCACATGGAGGCAATGAGCGATAGGAGGGGATTCGTCTCTCCCGGTATAGGGAGTTGATGTTGCGCTGTGTTCGATTGGCTATAACAGGAAATCCCTGGCCAGGGTTGCTGAGATTTACCGGTAAGTGTTACCAGCAGTTTCTCGAATTGTTATAGACCTCATATCGACACGACTTATCGAGCTATTGGGGTCTGATGTTTACCACCCCTAGGCGAGATATGCGACATATCAGACAACGAGACCGGACTGTACGGTAAGTGTTACTGGTTGGATTCACAGGAGTGTGAGCGGGCTTGCTCGTCGATCTTCTGATCGCTCAATACCCGGGTGGCCGTTACGTTTAGCAGACCGCTTGCGGCTTGTGGGTGTTTGATATGATCATCACCTGCTGCCGGCGTATTGACGAGTCTTTAGAGTCCTACACAGAGGTTTCCTGGCTCAAGCGAAACGAAATAGGAGCGCATATGAGATATGTGCGGGACCGAGAATAATGCGTGTATGTGATACCGTATTTCATTCTCGCGATGAATGTGTTGAATGGTTGTATGCGATATAACCTAGTTATCGAATCAAGGATTGATTCGATAAATCGATACATTGTATACTAGTCGGTTGTGTGCGACATGACCGGATCATTGAATCAAGTGTTGATTTAATGATTTAATGCATAATTATATATTTGATATATTACTTTGCATTAACTAGTATCGGTTCACTTTAAAAAGGATTTTCTCACTTGATGTACACAACTTGTATATGTGATATACTTTTGTGCACTTGTTTGTATCATGTTTGATGATACATGCTCACTTGGGTGTAGTTTTGGTTTAAACCTTGGTTATGTAAATGGTTAAGGTTTTTATTTATTTATTCATTTATTTATTTCCTTTTGGCAAGAAATAAAATGGTTGCTAGTTTTGTTTTACATTGAAAGTTCATGAAGGTTTGAAAAGTTGACCATTTTGTTTCTTTCCTTTAACCTAACCATTCCACTTAACCCTAGTTTATTCTCTACACCTAACTATGGTTGCAATATGATAAGTATTCATTTTATTTTCTTTTTGGAAATACTTATCATATTCTATCATCTTCTTCCTCTTCTTCTTCTTCATGAAGAAACCTTGCTCCATCAATGGCAACTTGAGCAAATGAGTGAGAAATCCAATTCTAAAGTGAACCCACCTCCTATTTCTTCATCCTCTACCTCTTGCCAAGTAGTATAGGGTGTTTTCTTCACAAGTTTCATGACTTGGTGAAGTGGGAGCTTGATCTTGTGATGCCTCGACGTAGATCATCTTCGGCATCGTAGTCAATGACCTAGCCCGTCCATTTCTCCGATAAAGCCAACGCTAAAGCCCGGGATTTGATTTGGACAGCAAGGGGACTTCATCGCGGAGCTATGGAGGTGGAGCACCGGATCTACAAAGGTTGTATGTCCGTTCACTTAGAGTAAAGTCGTTTACTTGTATTTGTTTCGCCTAAAATCTAGTTAACGATCCGTATTAGGGTTTCTCGGCACTTGTAATTTTTGAAATTGGCATGGTTGATGCCTTGTGAGACCTCATTAGTGTGCCTAGGAACCCTACAGGACCACACACATCACTGTGTATGAGTCCCAAGAGCTCGCTTGCTCTTTCTCCGTGTCTAGTGAACGGAGTCTTTGTCATCTTTCCCATGAGACAAGATTCACAAGTGGCATAAGACTGATACTCAAACAGATTCAAGTATCCCTCTTTATGTAACTTTGTTAACCGTGTCTCATTAATGTGACCCAGTCTACAATGCCATAAGAAAGCCTGATTTGTTTCCGGAGACTTTCTTTTAAGTGTGTTCTGGACACTGAAGATCTGAGCTTGAAACAATACGTATATTCCGTTTTGTAATGTACCTGACTCAATCAGGACTTGATTTTGGTGGATGTTTACTACATCGCTTACAAAAGTAAAATCATATCCTTCCTTAGAAATTAAGGATACAGATATGATATTACAAGTCGCACCTGGTACATAAAAACAGTTATGCAGAATCAATATCTGCCCAGTTGTCAGTCCTAGATGATATTCCCCTACGGATTCAGCATACATGCTCATTCCGTTAGCAACCCTGAGAGTCATATCACATTTCCTGATAACCCTACGGTTTCTCAGAGCCTGTAACGAATTACAGATATGAGATCCTGATCCGGTATCCAATACCCAGGAAGTAGGGTTAACTGACATACAGTTCTCTATTACAAACACACCCGAATCCGAAGCCACAACATGCTTCGAATTCTGGCTACTGGCTTTGCAAGCCCTGCAATCCTTCTGCCCATGTTCATTCCCGTTACAATAGGAACATCCCTCTTTTACTACATCCAGTCCCAAAACTTCTGCCCTTCCCTTTCTTTCTACTTCCCTGGTTTCCTTCAGGGCAGTAGGTAGAGACTGTTGAACTAAGTCAGTATCTGACCCATTCTTCAACGTGGTCTTCAGGTCCGAGAGCTCAAAAGAGCCGGTCTCTGTAAGGACGTTGCCCCCTACAGATGACCCGATAGCCAACCTCGCTGGAAGCAATTCGTTCGAGGTCTCATATCTTGCGATACGAGATTGCTCTCCATATAAAACTTTGTTATGGAGGAAAATAGAAACTAAGTCCATCTTCTCGTGCTGCCTCTGGTATGCACCATCAACTGAGGCTAACACGAGGCACTTGGCTTTCGCACAGTCTTTTTCCGATGTCTTGCGGATATGAATATCCGTGACAGGGGAAACTGGACCTGAGACGGAAGGGGTTGGATTAGTCAAGAGGTGTCCCAGCTTGTCATAGGCAATGGACATCTGGGCAGACCTTTGCCAGTCATAACACTCAGATTCAGTCATTTTATTATCTAGATGTAACCTAGGTGCGGTCACTGGGTCGCTGCAATTAAGAGAGAGAGAAGAAAACACTCAGCATGATGCTCTTGCAAGTTTAGATTGGTTTTTAATTTATCTAAACAGGATGGCTCCCACTGTCTCTCGAATCCCTCCTCAAACCATAAAGGAAGAATTAGTCAGGATCAATCTCACCGTACAATACTTGCTTAACCGTTCAGCCAGACCAGTGTCGGTACTTCGAGGGAGGTTTTCCAACGCTTTCGCGACGTTCCTTAATTAAGTAACCTCTTTTCCCTGTAAGCGTAGCCCCGCTAACACCTTTCTAGACACCTACTTGGTTTATAGCATTGATCGTTAAGTGAGAAAGTTCCCGAGGAATAGCATATACTCACAATAGGATCGGGATCCAAATATCATCGCGTGACAAAACTGAAGGAATCCTACCAGAATCATCACACTCCAAATGGTATGCAGCGCTAGCAAGTTTCAGTACTTTTGAAACTCCCGATGTGGATTTTTGCCCCATGCTCTTATGACCTTGACGAAGGTCAACAAATCATAAGTCACATGTCAAGTTCTACCCGTCATTATCCAGGTTAATTTGAACCCACCCGTACATACCCTTGACGAAGGTCAACAAGATAATACGACTGTCCCAAACCAACGCATCTATCTATGCTACATATGAACACCCAACAGCTACCAATCACTATGCCTTGACGAAGGTCAACAAACATAGCTTGAATACTATTGAATATCCATACGAAATGACGGAGGGCTACGAATGGTTTTGGTGAAACCGTGAACGTAGTGAACTTGATATAATCGATGGAACGAGATAGCTTTTAAAAGGAGTGGTTCAAGCTCCGCGTTTAAAATGCTGGTTTTTGAAAAGAACCGAGTGGTTTTCAAAGTGTTCCAACGACTTTTACTTGGTTTATTTTCTTGCATTAGTTCTTTTAATGCGTCCCATCATTTAATCCTACCATTGCAGAAAACAACCAAAATATGACGTACACTTATGCCATTCGCATTCGCCACGGGGCCCCGTCATCACCCGTTAGGTTACTTAACTAACGACAGAGCGGGGGCTGGGCTAGCGCGGCTGAAAAACATAAGCAACGCCTAAATAGATATCATATATAGATATATAACAATGATAGACATTACAGATCACAGATGAACACTTTGGATATACTAGGAATCTGCATTCCGTACTAGCCTGTAACGAAAAGCGGATTACACGGTCGCGATGAATAGCCAAACCCCACCTTAGACCCCTACGGGTGCGGCAAACTACCCACCAAGTACCCGAATTAAAGCAACCTCCCTCAACACCGTGAGTAGGCCACTCGGTACTTCGAGATACCCGGTAGTTTGTGCATCCCTCCTTGGGTCTATCCTAGGAGCAAAAACAGTAAAAAGAAATTATACAATGACGGCTACAACCCCGACCCGGTTGTGCGGCCAAACAAATAATATTATATCAATTTACAAATTTTACAATGAATGAAAAAAAGAAACTCTCATCTCACACCCATTCCCGGCTATTCATCCGCGACAATCCACCGAGTTCATATCCACAAACCATCAACATTACAAATCACAGATATGTATAAACCCCACTAATCGACTTATAGCGATTAGTAGACGTTCAATACATATATCACATCACAGATAATATCCATTAGCCAAAGTGTACGGAATACCGATCAAAATACGGATTTTTGACTACCCCAAAAGTCAATTTGCTCTCTGGAAGATCTGGGTAGAAAAATCATGTATTAAAAATCCCAAAACATCCAAACTAAAATACTACAGAAAAGCCGATCCAGTGCCGAGTCAAAACGGCGGCGGAACCGCGGCAATGAGCATCTCATTGCCGCGGAACCGCGGTCGTTTGATCGAATCACTGGTTCGTTTTTCTGCAGTATTTTCACAAAACCCTAAGACGATTTTTCATATATTTTAAATCACTTTTTGAGCAGTATGAAAATCGACAGAAACTTGAGGTTTTGCGGACGTGTTTTGTGACTTTTTTCCGATCGATGTTCTAAACACTTTGCTAACTTACTAGTTTATGTTTAGCTAGGCTCTGATACCACTGTAAGTCCACGTTGCTCATCCCGGTTCTTACGGGGAGGCGGAAACGACGAAAAACAATGATTTGGCGCAAGGCAACATGGACTTAAAGCACGGATCTTTGCTAAACTAGAAACTAATAAACTACAAGAGGCTATAACTACTATGCTGTAGAAAGTATACCTCACGAAACCGGTCCTTCGGGTCTTCATTCCGCTGTCCCGCTCGTCCATCCAAGCTCCAAGTGTCGATCTGGACCTTGGGCACCTCCGCGGCCTTCTTGAGTCGAAGACGATTCACCCAAGAGATGTACACCGAGCTCCACCTCGAGCCGAGGCAACTAGGGCAAAGAGATTGCTAGTCAAGAAGCCCTAGAATGTGTAGAGGAGATGTATGGATGTGTTTGTCAAGTGGAATCCTTTTTCTCTCAACACATGAGATCAAAGGAAGAATCAAGAGGAGGAAGAAGGAGGAGCAACCATGGAAATGTTTCGCATTTTCTTTTCTATGAGAGAGAATGAGAATGAACAAATGAAAAGCTTAACCAAGAGAAAACACAACCATGGTTGCAATAATACTCATTTTCATCATTACTAATCTTATCATGATAAAGTTGATGGCACTAATGACATGACCATTTTCATAACAAAAAGGAAAAAGAAAACCAAAGAATACTTTAGACCTTTCAAGAAGATCCTAGTCAACTTTGGTCAAATGGTCAACGAAGTCAAGATGGTCAAATGGTCAATGTAATTAGCCATAACAAAATTATCAATAAATGGATTAGTAAATAATGTCCCCGGCTCATAATGGTTTTGACCGAACCAACTGTCAAAACCCTAATGAGGCACCTCCTCCTTCTCCACTCCGCAAATCTATGCATACACAGCCGCATCCGCATTCCGTAGAATGCGAATGCACAGAAGACAAAACAAATCCATCTGTGCAATACTAGAATCCGGCTTAAACCAAAGCCCACCAGTATTACCCGCCCGAACAACATACGCACACAAGTGTACGCAAGTGATCGCAGCCCTGCCGTAAAACCATACGGCCTCTACACGTTTCGCTCAATGCAGGGAAACTCTCTGTGTGGGACTCTAAAGACTCGACACTACGCTGGCAATGGGTTTAACCACAGACCGCAAGCGGCACTAGCTGTACGTAACGGTCCCTAGGTAGATGTCGATAAGAAGGCCGATGAGGTAAACCCATCCGAACTCCTACTGAGCCTGTATGTGACAATCTCCGTACAGTCCGATATGTTCGTCTGATACATCGTATGGCGGGCCTAGGGGGGCGGTGAACGTCAGTCCCCTAATAGCGGTACAAGTCGTGTCGGAGTGTAGCCCAGAACACCCTGAGATAACACTGGAAACCTACCAGTATATCTCGCTTGCCCTGGCCAGGGACTACTTGTGTAATGGCTCTCCTAGACACAGCGCGATGTCAACCCCCAATACCAAGAGAGACGAATCCTGTCTAACCGTCACTGCCTCTAAGTGCTTCGGGACTGCATCCAACTACTACCTGTTTCCACGACTCCTTTGGGCCGTGGTAGGGTAGTTATCTAAGTACAGTGGGAACACACTCGAGGCGAAGTGACAGTGTCAAGTCGGCGGACTAAGCTGTACTCATTTCACCTGGGAACTGATAACTGACGATAGGTTTAATACCAACCAACAGTTCCCGACGAGTCCTGTCCAGTGTACTCGTAACCTAACGAGCACCCGCATACTATCTCAAGTACGACGTACTGACGGCTGTGGGACAGACCGTCTCCCCCGCTGGGATGAGAAGCGCATACGCTAGTCTACTCCGGGGTATCGATGCCCTGTCTCGATGGTCCTACGACTAGGGACCTGTATAAGGATGTGCTTATGGATTACCCAGCCCCCATGAGTGTGAGCGCCATCACAACGCTGGTAATCAAGCAAAGATCCTAAGGGCTCTACTAATATGTATATAAGCGATATGCTAAAAGAAACACATGCACATATTGAAGTAGAGACAAACCAAGTAGCATACTACCATTTTGAGCAAGATTGTCTATACAACTGTGAATATCTCAAGCTTCCATTAAGTAATATACAAGCTAGTATGATACAGTAATGGCCTCTAGGGCATATACACTAACACCAAGTTTGCATGTATCATCAAACATGATACAAACTAGTGCACAAAACTATATCATATATACAATATGCACATCAAGTGAGAAAATCCATCTTGAACCAATACTAGTTAATGCAAAGTAATATATCAAATATATAATTATACATTAAATCATTAAATCAACACTTGATTTAATGATCCGGTCATACTGCATATAACTAACTAACATCAAGTGTATCAATGTATCGAATCAACACTTGATTCGGTAACCCGGCTATATCTTATATAACCATCCAATGATACAAATCGCGAGAATAGAATACAGTATCACATACTGGTATTATTCTCGGTCCCACACATATCTCATATGAGCTCCTATTTCATTTCGCTTGAGACAGGAAACCTCTGTGTAGGACTCTAAAGACTCGTCAATACGCCGGCAGCAGGTGATGATCATATCAAACACCCACAAACCGCAAGCAGTCTGCTAAACGTAACGGCCACCCGGGTATTGAGCGATCAGAAGATCAACGAGCAAGCCCGCTCACACTGCTGTGAATCCAACCAGTAACACTTACCGTACAGTCCGGTCTCGTCGTCTGATATGTCGCATATCTCGCCTAGGGGTGGTAAACGTCAGACCCCAATAGCTCGATAAGTCGTGTCGATATGAGATCTATAACAGTTCGAGAAACTACTGGTAACACTTACCAGTAAATCTCAGCAACCCTGTCCAGGGATTTCCGGTTATAGCCAATCAAACACAGCGCAACATCAACTCCCTATACCGGGAGAGACGAATCCCCTCCTATCGCTCATTGCCTCCATGTGATTCGGGACTGTACCCAAAAACCACCGTTTTGCATGCCCTCTTGGACATGGTAAGGTGGAAATCAAAGCACAGTGGGAATCACACAAGACTCTATGACAATCTCGGGTCTACAGACTAACTTGTACCAGTGTCACCAGAGAACTGCCATCTGACGTAAGGTATAATACCATCTGGGAGTTCTCGGCGAGTCCGTCCAGTGTACCCAGTCTCCACTGAGCACCCGTATATCATCTCTGATGTCAAACACCAATGGATATGGGATCATCCATCGTCCATCTGTATTGGTCGAGAAGGTATATGCTAGTCTACTCTAGTATATCGATGCCTCGTCTCGATACACCCACGACTAGGGACCTTGAAGGATGTACTTATGGACTACCATGTCCCCACTAGTATGATCCGCATCATAGTCCAGGAAGTCAAGTACACATCCTAAGGTCTTTACCAACATGTAACAGAGAGATAATCAGTATACACGTTAAGATAAAGAGCAACCAGATAGCATATTATCATGTCGAGCAAGAAAGTCCTCCCTATATATGTCCCAGCATCCACTACAATATACATCCTATGTATAGTAATGGCCTCTAGGGCATACATATAACTAACAATCTCCCACTTGCACTAGGGCCATCTGTAGCAGTGGTTGCAGTATCTCATACTCAACCATCCCATAAAAGTCTCTCTCTGGGAAAAGGCCTTTGTGAGTGGATCCGCCGTGTTGTCCTCTGAGTATACTCTCCTAACCTCGATTTCCTTGGAGATCAACCATCTCCATGATCAGGTGATACTGCCTTAGAATATGTCTGGATCACTGATGGGACGGACGTTCCTTGGCATAAGCCACAACTCCATTGTCACATAATGGGAGGAACTAAGTTCATCTCATGAACTAATATACACCCAGACAGCCTCTTTGGTAGCATCTTAAGTAGCGATGTATCCAGCCTTTATCGTCTAGTAAGCCACGGTATTTAGCTTGGAACTCTTCCAACATACCGTCCCTTTACTAAGGGTAAAGACAATGCCTGTGACTGACATTCAGTTGTCCTTATCACCCTGGAACACTTCCAGTGATTCACCCCAGGATCGATTGATACCATCTCACTACATCTAGTGAGTATCCTAACATCCAATTAGATCTATCTCATAGATCCAAAATCCAGGATTTAGGAGGTATCACTTTGATCCTATATGGAGAATCCTTGTGATAAGCGGAGATTGACCGAGCGTAGCATAGGAAACTCCTTCCCCATCAAGAGTATGTCATCCATGTACTCTACGAGGATCACCACCATACTCCCTACTACCTTTTTGTATATACAAGGTTCATCTACCATTTTAATGATGTCAAACTCTTTGACTATCTCATCAAAACAGATGTTCTAACTCCGCGATGCCTGCTTTAATCTTATAAAGCATCTTGTACACGTTTCCGCTGCTCCCACTGTCTACGAAGCCCTCTGGCTGTGTACTTACAGACGCTCTCTTCTAAAACATCATTTTAGAAAAGCAGTCATGACACTCAACCGCCAGATATCGTAGTCATGGTATGTAGCCGTGTCAAGTAGGATCTGGATGGACTTAAGCATAGCCACTGAAAAAGGTTTCATCATTATCCACGCTTGGTCGATGATGAAAACCTTTAACATGTCTAGCTTTGAAAGTCTCAACTTTTCCATGTACACCAAGTAAGCTTCTCAAGATATACTTGCTCCTGATGGGGATTTAACCTTTCAGATAAAACAACCAAAGTCCATACTTTGTTGGTGTATAAGGATTCCATCTCAGATCGCTAAGCATCCAGCCATTCTTACAGAGTCCCGCTCCTGATGGCCAGCTCGAAACTAGTTGGGTCATCATCTCATGATGCATTCCTCGCTCCCACTGTCATAGAGAAACAGAAGTATCTCTCAGGTGGGTGAGGAACCCTACTAGATCGGCGGAGAGGCTGAGGTTCGTTGGAAACAATTGAATCCTTTGGTTCTGTCAAATTATCAGCTGCAGTTTTGTATAGCTGGAACCTTTCCAGTTCTACAGAACAGACCTTGCCTCGAGCTTTTTCGGATCTTGCCTTTTAGACATAGGCCGGACAACTCCAAATCTTAACTAACTTAAGATATGGGCTCTTCCCTTTCCATATCACATATGAAGTGGTAGGCAACTGATTTGATTTGAACCCTATTCAATAGGTATGCAGCTTCTCAAGTGCATAACCCCCAAAAGGAAACAGGTAACTCAGCAGTACTCATCATAGAGCGCACCATATCATATAGGGTGTGATTGCTCCGCCCCGATACACCGACGTGCTGTGGTGTATACGGAGGAGTAATGCTGAGAGAGAATCTCATTCTCCTTTAGAAAAGTCCAAGAATTCCGTGCTCAAGTATTCTCCTCCTTGATCACATCAAAGGACATAATACTTATACCCGTTTTGGTTCTCTACTTCTAACTTATATTCTGTGAATATCTCAAAAGGTTCGGACTTGTGTTTCAACAGGAACATATGTCTGAATCTAAATAGATCATCAGAGAATGTAATGAAGTACAAAGACCGGTCCTGGTATATGTAGACAGGGGACCTTACATACATCATCATGTATCAGTCACAAGAGTTTGCTAACTCTTTCTCTGTTTCCAGTAAACGGAGCTATGGTCATCTTATCTTTGTGACATGACTGGTAAGTTTCACAAGATGTAAATTCAAACTGATTTAAATATGCATCTAAATGTAACTTCAGCCAGTCGGGTCGCATTGATATGACCTAGTCTACAATATCTCAAGAAGGATTCGTTCATTTTTGAACTCTTCCTTTTATGTGTATTCCGTATACTAAGAACTGTAGTTTGATTTAGAACATCAATGCTTTTAGATAACGTGCCTGAACCGATCAACTTTTGATATAGGAAATGTTCAAAACATTATCCAACAATACAAAATTTTATCATTTCTTTACTTATAAAGAAACTGATATGATTTTGTATATCAGGTTCGGTATCTAATAACCATCATTCAGAATCAATGTATTTGGAATACAGGATGACAGTGACCAACAGACTTGGCTGCAACACTTGCACCGTTTTCTGTCTCATGAAACTTATCACCCATTCTCAGTTCTCTACCTTTCTGTAGCCCTATGTAACAAATTACATATCTGGGATGCTGATCCGGTATCAAATACCCAGGACGTAGAGGATACAGAGAAACAGTTCTTTGTAATGAACACACCCGAAGGAGATGCATCATATGCACTTTCTTCGTTTGGGCGGCATAGGAATCCTGGTATTCCCCTAATTCCTGCTCTGTCTTATAACAATTATAAGTTGGAGCGGGACCAACGTTCCCCAGCTCAGTATAGCAAGCGGGTTCGGTCAATACATCCGTATTATTATCTTGATTAAGGCGTGACATGGTCGTTACCAGGAGAGAGGGAGAAGAAAACACTCTGCGTGCGCTCTTGCAGGATCAGATTGGTTATTATTTTATCTAATCAGAATGGCTCCCACTGTTTTTATCAAATCTTCCTTCAAACCCTAAAAGGAAAGACTAGCCGGGACTAATTACACGCTACAAGTTCGCCAATCTTTCAGCCAGGCCAGTGTCGGTACTTTGAGGGAGGTTCCCCGTGCTTTCGCACGGACCTAATTACAGTAAACCTCGTTTTCCCAGAGGCGTAACCCCGTTGACACCTTTCTAGACACCTACTAGATCGGCTAATTGTAATGTGTAAAACTTTCCCAGGAGTAACTCTTACTCGTAGTGGGTATCGGGATCCAACTATCTCATAGAAGGTATGTAATCTCATTGCAAATTTCAACACTTGAAATTCCCGATAATTTTGCCCCTAGCGTCCTATGACCTTGACGGAGGCCAAACTACCCATAGTCCGCTAGTCAAGTTCAACCCGTCATTTCCTGATTGAATTAAACCCACCTGCACGACCCTTGACGGAGGCCAAACAACGCCGTACGAATACCCTAATCCAATCGCATCGTATGCTAGCATATAAGCATTAGTTAGCTACCGTACACTACGCCTTGACGGAGGCCAAACTACCGCAGTACGAATACTAACTAGTACTTATCTGAAATGACGGAGGGCTACGACAGGTTTTTCTGAAAACCTATTGTGTAATGAACTTGATATCGTTGTAGAATCAAATGATTTTAAAATGGAGTGCTTTTTAGGCTTTTCTAGTTTCGCTAAAGGGGTCACTCCCGATGAAGGGATCGTCGGCCCTTTCCTCATCGAATAAGCTGCAGGATATATCATATATACCGCTGTGCAAAGAAAAAACTATAGAAGCAATCAAAAGACAAACCGAGGGTTGTAGCATCTGCCAGTTATTGCTAAAGGGGTCACTCCCGGTGAAGTGATCTCGGCCCTTTCCTTATCGAATAAGGTGCAGGATGTTCTACAAGGAACACCACGATGCAAAGCAAGAACTGTAGCTACCTGTTTTTGAAAATTCGATTCCACAACATCTTAGGTTTCTTTTCTTTCATTAATCATATTAATGAAGTCCCATCATTTAAGTCACCTAAACATCACAGATAAATATAACGTACGCTTATGCCATCCGCATTCGCCTCGATGTCCCGTCTGCACCGTTAGGTTAGGTAACTAACGGCAGAGCGAGGCAGGGCTAGCGCGGGTGTAAAACATAAGCAACGTCTATATAATATATCATATATACTATATATAATATCTATCTGAACATATCACATAATCACATCACAGATAACACAGCAGAAAATATCATATGAAATATTGGATATACTAGGATGTCCGTGTTTTCAATACGAGCCAGTATAAAACACGGATTTCACGGTCGCGATGAATAGCTAAACCCACACCCCTAGACCCCTACGAGAGCGGCAAGCAACCCTACCAATTCTAGAGTTAGGAGACCCGGACTCGACTCCTCGAGTTGGTCTCCCACTGGACTCCAGAACCCGGTTACTTGTGCCCTCCTCCTTGGGTCTATCCTAGTGCGGAAAAGTAAATAATATACAATGGTGATATCATCCGCAACGTGGAAGTGCCCCAATAAAAGAATATTACATACAAGTTTTTACATGAATGAAAATGAAAAACACTCATCTCACATAAAAAAAACCCCGGCTATTCAAACACGACGATCCAATATAACATATCCAGTAACACATAACATTACATGTCATCAACGTAAGTAAACATGCGTATCCCAATTGTCGTTGACATATAGCAACGAAACCGGAGATATCACATATTACACTTACGGTCACAGAAAAGAAAGTGTAAAACTACAACAGTTGGAATCCGCAACCTCCTTAGATATCGCATGCCTAACCATCTGAATTCCTTAGACATCACATGCCTAACAATTATAAACCCCGCATTTTAGTCTCATTATCGAAAACACTTTTCAATATCAAGTTGGGAAATTCAGCAAGATTCCCGACATTTTGATCGAATGCTCGTCGCAAACTTTAGTAGGCAGCCGCACCCCCGATGCCGTCGACGAAGTGCACTAAGGCGGAACACCGCTGCCGCGAACACCCGAACGGATGCTTTCGGCGACGGGGTTCTCCTACAGACACTTGGTCGGGGCTATGGGGTGTGGCTATCTATTAAGTTTTACCGGCGAGTATCCGCGTACGCTACGAGATTGCGACGGACTTTTGATCGCATCAAAATTCCGTGGCAACCGATCAAGTGAGACTAAAGTGCTATGTTTATAACATCCAAATGTTGTTGATTCCAATTATTGTATCATATTCCAGATAAATAGAAAATGTTAAGCTTTCCGATCGAACAATCAAACACCCAAGTTTTCCCGAAACAGCTCAACTCATGAAATAAGTTTAAAAACATCCACTTCATGCCTCAGTACCAACGGTCCAGCCGTAGAAGGGTCAAGCCAACGCCTCACATGTGGCACGCCGTACTGCCCCAAACCCTAAGGTTCAAAGGGCAGTTCAAGACGGTCACATAATTGAGTTAAGGTTTGTTGTCTTCTAGAGGGACCATCGCGTTACTTGCACTACTTGGAACGTCATTAAACTACGGAAAAATCCAACAATTGGAAATTTCCCGGCAAGGGAAAAAGTGGGTATTTATATCCGGTCGAACTTTTTAACATATTCTAAAATTACCCGGAAAAACACATAGACGAAGTTAAACTTCCCGATCGAAACACCGAGTCCCCAATACAACCCAGAAAACTCAACTCTTGAGTAAATATTAAAAATTCCCATAAAACACAGCACTAACAGAAACAAATTACTGTGCAAACCACGTGCAATAATTCAACAATCTGGCCGCGGAACCGCCGCAAAAACCAGGGTGGGGCCACGGTTCCGCGGCACTTCTGTCGAGTTAAGTGCACGTGCTGCACAGTAACTCCTATAATTCCTTGCTGAATTTTTTGGACATTTTTAATCTGGAAAAATCCACAGTTTTTAAAAAAGAACAGAGAGGGCTCAAAGTTAGGGTTTCGGGGTTCGATCGGGTTTCTAACTTCGTCTACGCATCGCCTAAGACTCTAGCTAGGCTCTGATACCACTGTAGGGTTCCTAGGCACACTCAAGAGGTTCCACAAGGCATCGACCATGCCAAATTCAAATTTTTCATGTGCCTAAGAATCCTATGCAAGATCGTTAACTAGAGGCAAAGGCGAAACTACAAGCTACTAAACTGCTTTAATGCTAAGTGAAAGGGACTACAACCTTTGTAGATCCGGTCCTCCACCTCTGTAGCACCGTGTTGACGTCCCTCCGCTGCGATCATCGGATCCCGGACCCTTGCGTCGATTTCATCGGAGAAATGGGCGGGCTAGGATGTTGATTTCGATGCCGAAGATGATCTACGTCGAGGCGACTCAAACTCAAGCTCCACCTTCACTAGGTCATGAAACTTATGAAGATAACACACTCTACTATATGGCAAGTGGTAGAGGATGAAGAAATAGAAAGTGGGTTCACTTTGGATTTGGATTTCTCACTTGGAATCATCACTTGAAAATTTCTAGAATAGTTTTTCTTCTTCATGAAGAAGATAAAGAAGAAGAATAGAAAATGAATTAATTAATTAAATAGAAAATCAAGTGATGCCTTATCATAATGCAACCATGGGTGAGGCTAACTCATGTAGAGAATAAACTAGAGTTTAGGTTTAATGGTTAGGTTAAGGCAAAAGACAAAATGGCTAGACTTATGAAAGCTTCATGAAGCTTCAAGAGAAAACAAAGAAAGCCACCATATTTGTTTTTGCCAAAATGAATTAAAGAAAATAAATAAAACAAATATAAAACCTAACCATTAACCTAAATATGGTTTAAAATAAACACACACCCAAGTTTGCATGTATCATCAAACATGATACAAACTAGTGCACAAAACTATATCATATATACAATGTGCACATCAAGTGAGAAAATCCATCTTAAGTGAACCAATACTAGTTAATGCAAAGTAATATATCAAATATATAATTATACATTAAATCATTAAATCAACACTTGATTTAATGATCCGGTCATACTGCATATAACCGACTAATATCAAGTGTATCAATGTATCGAATCAACACTTGATTCGGTAACCCGGCTATATCTTATATAACCGTCCAATGATACAAATCGCGAGAATAGAATACAGTATCACATACTGGTATTATTCTCGGTCCCGCACATATCTCATATGCGCTCCTATTTCGTTTCGCTTGATCCAGGAAACCTCTGTGTAGGACTCTAAAGACTCGTCAATACGCCGGTAGCAAGTGATGATCATATCAAACACCCACAAGACGCAAGAGGTCTGCTAAACATAACGGCCACCCGGGTATTGAGCGATTAGAAGATCAACGAGTAAGCCCGCTCACACTCCTGTGAATCCAACCAGTAACACTTACCGTACAGTCCGGTCTCGTCGTCTGATATGTCGCATATCTCGCCTAGGGGTGGTAAACGTCAGACCCCAATAGCTCGATAAGTCGTGTCGATATGAGATCTATAACAGATCGAGAAACTACTGGTAACACTTACCAGTAAATCTCAGCAACCCTGACCAGGGATTTCCGGTTATAGCCAATCAAACACAGCGCAACATCAACTCCCTATACCGGGAGAGACGAATCCCCTCCTATCGCTCATTGCCTCCATGTGATTTGGGACTGTACCTAAAAACCACCGTTTTGCACGCCCTCTTGGACGTGGTAAGGTGGAAATCAAAGCACAGTGGTAATCACACAAGACTCTATGACGATCTCGGGTCTACAGACTAACCTGTACCAGTGTCACCAGAGAACTGCCATCTGACGTAAGGTATAATACCATCTGGGAGTTCTCGGCGGGTCCGTCCAGTGTACCCAGTCTCCACTGAGCACCTGTATATCATCTCTTATGTCAAACACCAATGGATATGGGATCATCCATCGCCCATCTGTATGGGTCTAGAAGATATACGCTAGTCTACTCTGGTATATCAATGCCCCGTCTCGATACACCCACGACTAGGGACCTTGAAGGATGTACTTATGGACTACCATGTCCCTACTAGTATGATCCGCATCATAGTCCAGGTAGTCAAGTACACATCCTAAGGGCTTTACCAACATGTAACAGAGAGGTAATCAGTGTACACGTTAAGATAAAGAGCAACCAGATAGCATACTATCATGTCGAGCAAGAAAGTCCTCCCTATATATGTCCCAGCATCCACTACAATATACATTCTATGTATAGTAATGGCCTCTAGGGCATACATATAACTAACATATTCTTGATCATTAATGAAAAGATTCTCATGTTTGTCCAGTGGATGTAGGCTTTTGGTCGAACCACGTTAAATACTGGTGTTGCGTGTTCTTATATTTGCTCATCTTCCTCCTATGCCTAGCAAAAACCCCAACAGTTATAGGGATGAGCAATTTACTGGAACGACCAATAGTCTGAAACTTTTCTCTCTTAAACGACCTATATCTGAAAAAATATTTAAGGATTTCCAGTTGTTCTTGCTTTATTGTAGTGGCCGATTTTGGCGAGCATTGCATCCAGTTTTCTAGGAGTTTTGATATGTTTTCGGTGCTTGAGGCATAGGTTGAGGAGTTTTGAGCGAAGCCGGGGACTCTAGGGTTCAAAGTTTTCGTGTTTGAATATCTTGTATCAGAATCATATGAAGTCATGCAGGTGTCAGTTGAGGTTTGATTCTTCCTGATCTTTTTCTTGAGATGACTGTTCCAGAAGTTCTTGATGTCGCTGTCTGTTCTTTGAGGAAGGTATGATGCTTTGGCTGCCTACCTACAAAGAAAGCGGGGGGAAAAAGGCTTGAGTTGATTGCAAATTTTTACCGGAAACAAACTTATGATCATCTTCAAGACTTCTCCATCGTTATTTGAATCAAGGCTCTGGAAAGGATATGACATAAGATTTACAAATAACGGTCGACTTGATGACTCTAGAAGATTTGACAAAGTTTCACGACCAGATATCAACCTAGCTGATACCGGGAAAAAAAATGACACAAGTTTACAAATAGTTGTCGACTTGATTGCTTCAAATCAAATCTTATACAGGTTTAACAACAGCTAGCAGCCAAAATGATGTCAACCCTCTCTTATTTAGTGCCGGCCAGTTTTAGTTGAGGATATATGATATTATCGATGGCATAGGGCCTTTCACTATTCTAGCTAATTCCATATATATATTTCTAATAACGAGTTGGTTTCTCCAAATTATCATAGATCGATCGCGAAGAATGTGTTAGTTATATGTATGCCCAAGAGGCCATTACTGTATATGAGATGTATATTGTAGTGGATGCTGGGACATATATAGGTAGGACTTTCTTGCTCGACATGATAGTATGCTATCTGGTTTCTCTTTATCTTAACATGTATACTTACTGTCTCTCTATTACATGTTGATAAAACCCTTAGGATGTGTACTCGACTTGCAGGACTATGATGCAGATCATACTAGTGGGGCCTGGGTAGTCCATGAGTACATCCTTCAATGTTCCTAGTCGTGGGAATATCGAGACGGGGCATCGATATTCTAGAGTAGACTAGCGTATATCTTCTCGACCCATGTTATGGGCGATGGATGATCCCATATCCATTGGTGTTTGACATCAGAGACGGTATGCGGGTGCTCAGTGGAGACTCGGTACACTGAAAGGACTCGCCGAGAACTCCCAGATGGTATTATACCTCACGTCAGATGGCAGTTCTCTGGTGACACTGGTACAGCTTAGTCTGTTGACCCGAGATCGTCATAAAGTCTTGTGTGTCTCCCACTGTGCTTTGATTTCCACCCTACCACGGCTCTACTGAGTCGTGCAAACAGGTGGTTTTTGGATACAGTCCCGATTCACATGGAGGCAATGAGCGATAGGAGGGGATTCGTCTCTCCCGGTATTGGGGGTTGATGTTGCGCTATGCTCGACTGGCCATAACTGGAAATCTCTGGCCAGGGTTGCAGTGATTTACTGATAAGTGTTATCAGTAGTTTCACGCTTGTTGTGGACCTTACATCGGCATGACTTATCAAGCTACTGGGGTCTGACGTTTACCACCCCTAGGCGAGATATGCGACATATCAGACGAACAGACCGGACTGTGCGGTAAGTGTTACTGATTGGATTCGCAGGAGTGTGAGCAGGCTTGCTCGTTGATCTTCTGATCGCTCAATACCCGGGTGGCCGTTACGTTTAGCAGACCGCTTGCGGCTTGTGGGTGTTTGATATGATCATCACCTACTGCCGGCGTATTGACGAGTCTTTAGAGTCCTACACAGGGGTTTCCTGGCTCAAGCGAAACGGAGTAGGAGCGCATATGTGATATGTGCGGGACCGAGATTGATACGATATGAGATACCGTATTCTATTCTCGCGATTTGTGACATTGATCGGTTGTATGCGATATAGCCGGGTTATCGGATCAAGTGCTGATTCGATAAGTTGTTACTTTTGATATTAGTCGGTTATAGCCGGATTATTAAATCAAGAGTTGATTTAATAATTTAATATATAATTATATATTTGATATATTACATTACATTAACTAGTATTAGCTCACTTAAGATTTATTTTCTCACTAGTTTGTGCATAAGTGTATATGTGATATATATTTGTGTACATATGTTTGTGTCATACTTGATGATACACACAAGATGGGTGTATGAGACTTATACCAAGATTAGGTTTAAGATTAGGGTTATTGTTTTATTTTAAGATTTAACAAAAGAGTTGAACTTAGTCAAAATTATCAAGCTTGAATAAGCTTGGAGAAATTTTGACAAAGTCCACTCTTTTGTCATTTCTCTTGATATTCTTTAACCTAACCCTTAACCTCAAACCTTGGTCAATTCTCTACATGAGTTAAGCATGATAGCTTAACTCACCCATGGTTACATTATTGAGGGAATCAATTCATATGATATTTATTCTTTCTTCTTCTTCTTCATCAAGCTCCATGAAAAGCTTGCTAGCTCTAATGGTGCCATGAGAAAAAGAATGAGAAATCCAAATCCAAAGTGAACCCACTTCCTATTTTATCATTCTCTACTACTTGTCATTTAGTTTAGGGTGTTCTCTTCACAAAGTTCTTGACTAAGTGAAGATAGAGCTTGAGTTTGAGTCTCCTCGACGTAGATCATCTTCGGCCTCGAAGTCAACGACCTAGCCCCCTCATTTCTCCGAAGAAACCATTGCTAGAGTCCGAGATCCCGATGATCGCAGCGAAGGGACGTCAACACGGAGCTTAAGAAGTGAAGGACCGGATCTACAAAGGTTGTAATCCGTTTCACTTGTAGTTAAAGAGTTTAACTTGCTAGTTTTCGCATAATCTCTAGTATACGATCTTGGTTAGGGTTGTTCGGCACGGCTATTTTTTTGAATCGGGCATGGTTGATACCTTGTAGAACCTTGTTAGAGTGCCTACGAACCCTACAGAATGCATATATGGTGATACTTTTGCTATATATAGGACAAATAGTTCAACTGAAAGGCTATATATATATATATATATATATATATATAGAGAGAGAGAGAGAGAGAGAGAGAGAGAGTAATGGAGGAAAGAGGCCATAGGAGGGGATTTCCTCCTATGGCGTCGGAAAAATGTACCCTCCACCATTTTTTCTGACGATCGGTATCCATCATCATCATCGTTATCATCTAAGATGTGCATACACCAAATTTCATATAATTTCACCACTTTTTCACCTTTGAATTAGCAATGTAAAAAGTTCTATTGTCGGTAAATCATTAATTTTGCACCAACTTAATCAACGGTGAAAAAATGGTATAATCACATGAAATTTGGTGTATCCACATCTTAAATGATAAAGATGGAGGTGATGTATACCGATCATCGAAAAAAATCATGGAGGGTGCATTTTTCCGACGCCATGGGAGGAAATTCCCTCCTATGGCACCTTTCCTCCATTAACCTCATATATATATATATATATATATATATATATATATATGAGAATAATGAAGGAAAGTGGTCATAGGAGGGAATATCCTACTATGGCGTCGAAAAAGTACGTTCTCCGTCGTATTTTCCGACGATCGGAATCCATCATCTTCATCGTTATCATCTAAGATGTGGGTATGCCAAATTTCATGTGATTCTACAACTTTTTCACCGTTGATTTAGCAACATAAAAAGTTCTATAGTCGACGCTGTAGGAGGAAATTCTCTTCTATGGTATCTTTCCTTCATTATTCTCTCTCTCTCTCTCTCTCTCTCTCTCTATATATATATATATATATATATATATATATATATAGTGAGAGCAAGAAGGAACTCAAACCCAGAAGGAACCCAAACTCATCTATAGTGCTAAAGCAGCAAATTAACTGATAGATGCTAAAGGTGGAAATTAGGAATTATATAAATGGTAGCTTCAAATTATACAAGAAAGTAAGAGTTAATTTGATTACCTATTCCCTAGCATAGTTCGGAGATGTATGATCATCCCTTCTTCATGCGCCGTAAAGTTTCCTCTCTTGATCCCTGGCCTAAGATAGTTAGTCCATCTCAATCTGCAACTCTTGCTACATCTCATCAATCCTGCGCGCAACAAATCAAAAACTTAAAACCTTCAACAAATAATGAACCCAAAAAAAAAGAAAAGGGTTCAAAATTGAATTGAATTTTGAATTAATTCATGCCAGCGTTTGTTGATCCAAAAACCTCCAATTCCCAGGGCGCCCATGCTTTTGGATGTAAGAAACCAAAATGATGTCTTCTTCTGGTGTCTAAGGACCTTTCTTGATCCCAACATTACCACAACAAGGAGGCCTTGCCATTTCTAATTCCCTCCTTAATGAAAGGGAGCTTAATTTTTTACATAATTTCCCCCCATTTGTCATCCAACTCATTGGCCCATTTGGTACTTAAGATTTCTCTTTCTTTTGGTGTCACATGAATCCCCAAATATTTTTTTTCTTAAAGTACCACTCTCTCGGTCCTTTTTTACTTGACGTTTTGGAGAGAAAAAAATGTTCCGCTTTACTTGACGTTTTGGAATAATGTGAAAATCATTAATGATGATCAATAAATGATACAATACCAAAAACAGCCTAAAAAATTACTAGTCGTGTTCTATATCATTAATACTTTCCAAAATAATTAAGAACAAAAATTGTATGATTTTTTTAGTGGTGGTGTGGCAATAGATTAATTAATGATATTGAGAAAATGATAATATTTTTCTTAATCGGTGTACATTTCTTTAAAATGTCGAGTTAAAAAGGAGGGAAGGAGTAGATAGCATCATATAATCATATATAGAAAATGTCTTAAATGAATGCTTAGTTCATTAGGAGTGCTGTCATGACACCAATTGATACCTGGAATTTCTGCTCCAGTACAATAATATTAATTGGTATCAATGAACATTAATCTCACTATGACTTTTTAATTCATATATTAGCGTACGATTATTGGATATTAATGCAGTTAAGCTTACTCTCATGCATTTCATGATCGCACTAGCTTATATAAATAAAAGTCTTGCATCATGCTGTTATATGTTCATGTGTATATAATATATTTCATATTACATGCACTAATCATGAACTTTATTGCCATTTCTAAGTAAATGATGTTGTAGCTTCTATCTTCTAATAACAGTAGAGATGACAATTATTTACTCCTCTGTGTTTCTAATTATTACATTCGGGAGACTCTCTCTCTCTCTCTCTCTCTCTCTCTCTCTATATATATATATATATATATAATAAAGGAAAATCAAGGGATTACTTTGGTCTTTTTTGTTTTTGTTTTATTTTTTGGCAACAATACTTGCTAGTCCAAGAAATAACCAAAATTTAAAAGACCTAGTATAAGCACTTGACTCATAACAATTAAGTCCGTAACTGTTCGCAGGGCAGAAGAGACGCCTTCCTTGCTAAAACTCGAGATTATGACGCTGGTTGCAGCAGAACTACTTGATTTATGAAGTAGGTAGGATATTGTTTGATGTCCTCCAAAACTCGAGAAAAAGACTGAAATATATGGAGGTTGTGGTCATATGATTTCTTGAAATTTCTTATCATGTTGAATTGATTGCCAGGTGTCTTCTGTTATTTAATTTATTTTTTCCACGTTAATTGATTTATGATGCTAAGAGTATTACTATTATCTGCTACTGCTATATATATATATATATATATATATATATATATATATATATATATCTTGATTAGCTACAGTGATAAGTTATGGACCTCATTAGTTAATTTGTGTTATCCAGCTAACTTAATTTACTATGATTATGTAATGATTTTGTATGAAAAAAATAATCATGAATAATTCGAGAAAGATTGGAGACCAAAGCTTAAAAGATATTAAGGATCTTGAATTAAGCCGGTTTTCCCCCAACTTAATTTACTATGCTTAAGCAATGATATTGTATGAAAAAATACTTCAACTTTTATTCATTTTTATGGGAAATATGCATAATAAAAGATTCCATTCGTACCGAGCTTAGTCTTACTGATGTATATTATATCCTGGGTATAGGAGATCTGTTGTGATCAAAACCCTGGTTAAACATCAACATCATAATTAAATTGCAATAACAATGCTCAAGGGAGATAATTTTTGGGGAGCGGCCAAACGTAATCCCCAAGCACACGAGAATACCGATAGAGAAGTGTTTGCATTGATAACTGGTTAATAATCTGCATCTGTCGAGTGCAAAATATCTGCAGTATGTTTTTTAAGGGCAACGGATTCTGATCTATATATATCGATGCGGGAAACATCTTTTTATTTCTTTTGCATGCAATTTTCTCTATAAATATATTGCAATGAAATTTACAAAGGTGTGCATTCTTTAGATGTTACAGTCGTCGAAGGCAAATATCATGCAAAGATATCATTAATATATCGATAATGATTGATTGAGCCATGATGATTTTGAAAAGATCCTAGTCATGAAGATTTATTCTAGGGATAGCAACTCCGTTGGCTGGAAATGGCGACATATCCAGTAAGAGAATAAAGGGCCGGGCCATGTGCCTTCACTGAAATTTTGTAAAATAGAAGAGACCCTATATCGTTCACATTGAGTCTTTGAATTTTTGGATATATATTCTTGGTATAAAAGATGCAAATATTTTGTTTATAGACACTAAAGGTCTTGGACCCAATTCTCACTGCCCATAATTATTTTTTGCATTATATTTATAAGAGGTTGTGAATTTCATGTTGTTGTTTTTTATTTAAGAAAGAAAAGTTTTCTTATGTTTGCATTCAAAGCCGGCTAAATTTTTATTTGATATCATGGACTATATATAGACATTTTTCCAAATAGTAAAATAGACTTTTAAAATGATGGATTGTTGCCATGAATTTTCATGATATCAAACGAAACTCTTCTATCCGCATTAATAGAAATTTACAAAAATGATATAATATTTTTTCCATATTAATTACCTTTTTTATAATTATAGTTTTCTTTTATATTATATGTGAGGGGAATTATTGTCTTTTTGAAATTTTCCGTTAGCACCGTTGGAAGGATTTTTTGATGCTTTGTAAATTCATGGTCATTTGGAAAAGTGTCTATAGATCATGTTAACAAATAGAAATTTAGGCTTTAAATTAATTTATGGTTTTGTTAACAGTTTCCAAAATACCTAACGGATTTCATATAATATTTCTTTTGACTTATTAATGAAGCGTTGCTCTTTACGTTGTCCTATTTAGTGAAAATTCCTACGTCCCTCGAGTGGAATTGAGATTTGCCTGTTCACATGCCTCATGCTAGCTAGACAACAAATTTGTCCCCATCAATACTTAAATCAAACACAATACCGCCAAAGGGAAAGAAATTTTACCGATTTAAACCGCTTTATTGTTTTCTTTTATGAAGTCCAAACTTTATTTCCAACTCTAAATTAAAATTTCATTTTCTTATACATATGATATAGTTTTATTAACAATTGTTGTTAATTCCTTTATTAAGGGTCACTTTGAGGATAAAATTTTGAATTTTTAACAAAAAATAGTCCAGTAAACCACACACTAGAATAGAGCATGACATTATGCAAAAATGTCTATATATTTCCAAGGAATTGATTGAAACTTTTGGATTGGGACCCACTAAACAGTATTTATAGGTGTATTATCCAGTGGAATTTTAATTTGGCTATTTGTTATAAATGGGTTAAATTCCTTGTGTAATACTCAAATCAAACTTTGTTTCCACCATTAGAGAAAAAAAAATTCCCCTTCATGTAAACAAACTTGAATTTTGAATTTGAGAGATTCACTTTTTATATTTTGGGAAAAACTTCAAACACATTCACTCTAAGCAAACAATGAAACTGCAGCTCCAAAATGCAAAATCACATGGATTTTTACACAAATTCAACTTTTATTTATTTATTCATTTTCTTGGGCCATGGAATGTTCTACACTCTGGGTCCCACAACCAAATGTTTGGGGACATGGTGGCTTGCTATGAGCAAACAATGAGATACCCTTGATGATTTGATTTTGTTCCCTCTTCTTTTTAATTTTAAAATGGTGAACGTATAGGGACGTTCTCCATATTAGCCTAATTGGTTTAAAATTATTTTAAATGTTAATAAATGAATAAAGTTGTGATTTTAGTAAATTGGATCAAAAGTATTCTAGAATATATTATAATATATTATTTACCATAATTAAGTAAAAGAAGATAGTTATAAGTAAATAAAAGTAGAATTTGAAAAATGATAAGATTAAAATAATTTCCAGAAAGTTCTTTTTTGTCTTAAGTTTAAGTATAATGTAGATTGAATTTGGATTTCAAATTAATTTCTAGAAAGTTTTTTTTTTGTCTCAAGCTCTAGAAAGCCCATTTTTCTTTGTTTTTTAAAAGAATGAAAATGTTTATAAATATTTTTTGTGTTTTTCTTTGTTGATGTGGATGCCCAATGAATGGAGGATTCTTCTTCTTCTTTGGTTGTTTTTTTAAAAAAAAGGAGAGGATGATTTCTAACCAATGTCATTTGCATTATATAGTACTATAGAAATATAGATGAAGATCATTGTTCAGAGAAATGGACAAAATGAGGCTTTTGGCACACTTTCATTAGTTACCCCCATACTTGATCTAAATTGCATGAAAGGCTCCTCACTTTTTCTAGGCATATCAATATTATAATTTTTTAATTTTTAGTTATAGTTTGCCTTGCCATCTCTTCTTATCAAAGTTTTGTCGGTTTGTTTTACCTGCAACCTTTTTTATTTTTGAAAGATTTGTCCTTTTGTTTATCGTTTTACACATATAGTTTATGTATTACTGTTGTCAAACACATAAAAAAAAGAGTGAAATTGTTGGTAAAATCTAAGAATTTTTAGTTGAAAGTTGCAAAATCTATGTAGGTTGGAGGAAAAATAGAGGTCCGAAGACATTATGATTTGACTATTCCTAAAATTAAAAGACTATCTCGCAAACTTACAGTCGATGTGGATTTATTTCATCTGCATTCATGGTTGCTTTTAGGGCTTAATTACACATAACAACCTTGTACTACAGCGGGTGGGTTGACCATTTATTCCTCTCCAACCATGCATTAATTATTTGCGTCTATGCAAGGAAACCGTGCAGACCCCCACAGTAAGGATAAAACGGGCTATATGTAGATACTGTATAAAAAATTTGCAAGGGAGTTTTAACTAGTGCTTCGAGGCTAGAGAGTTTTTGACTGCGAAAAATGTGCTTGGAGGGTTTTGGAAGATTACCCTAAAAGAAAAAAAAATCATTTCAAGTCTATACTTTTAAACTCAAAATCTTTGAATTCTTGACCAAACATTTTCGTGGCTTCAAATATATGTATACAGTGAAGCATGCATGAAATACTTACTCTTTTAAGATAATTATTTGTCCTTTTAATTTCTGGGTTTTATTCTATATATCACCCCCAAAACTTGTCTATTTCTAAATATCACCCCCAAAACTTCGATATTCCATATAACAAAAGCATATAAGTTATCCAAAAATATGTTGAATGTAGTGCCCTCAAGGCAATCATTGTAATTGCAGCCACGCGGTTATGATAATTGAGCGAGGACCTATACGGATAGAACAGTCTTACTCGAGATGATAGTATGCTTTCTGGTTTGATGTCTTATGTTGTATTGTGTATCGCTATTACATATTTGATAGAGCCCATAGGATTCTTGCTTAACTACCAGGGTTATGATGGCGATCATACTAGTGAGGCCTGGACGGTCTATAAGCGCATCCTTAAAATGTCTCTAGTCGTTGGATTATCGAGACTGGGTATCGATACTCCGATGTAGACTAGTTTATGTGCTTTTTATTCCCGGGAGGGGAGGTGGCCAGTCTCATAGCTGTTAGTTATGTATATGCCCTAGAGGCCATTGTTGTACATATGATATATATTGTGATGGATGCTTGGATATATACAGAGAGGACTTTCTTGCTCGTCATGATAGTATACGATTTGGTTTCACTTTATCTTAACATGTTGACTTGTATTGGTTTACTGTCTTTCTCTCACATGTTGATAAAGCCCTTAGGATTTGTACTCGACTACTGGGATTATGATGAGATCATACTAGTGGGGCCACGGTAGTCGATGGGTACATCCTATAAATGTTCCTAGTCGAGGGTATATCGAGACGGGGCATCGATACACCAGAGTAGACTAGCGTATACGCATCTTGACCCATATGATGGGCGATGGATGATCCCATATCCATCGGTGTTTGACATCAAGGATGGTGTACGGGTGCTCAGTGGTGACTGGGTACACTGGACGGACTCGCCGAGAACTCCCAGATGGTGATATACCACACGTCAGATGGCAGTTCTTCGGTGACACTGGTACAGGGTAGTCTGTAGACCCAAGATCGTCATAGGGTCTTGTGTGATTCCCACTGTGCTTTGATTTCCACCTTACCACGTCCAAGAGGGCATGCAAAACGGTGGCTTTTGGGTACAGTCCCGAATCACATGGAGGCAATGAGCGATAGGAGGGGATTCGTCTCTCCCGGTATAGGGAGTTGATGTTGTTCTGTGTTCGATTGGCTATAACTGGAAGTCCCTGGCCAGGGCTGATATAGAGATATACTGGTAAGTGTTACCAGTAGTTTCTCGACCTGTTATGAGTTTCACGTTGACACGACTTATCGGTTACTGGGGTCTGACGTATACCACCCCTAGACTTGATATGCGACATATCAGACGAACAGACCGGACTG
Source organism: Agapanthus africanus (assembly GCA_030015575.1). Taxonomy (NCBI): domain Eukaryota; kingdom Viridiplantae; phylum Streptophyta; class Magnoliopsida; order Asparagales; family Amaryllidaceae; genus Agapanthus; species Agapanthus africanus. The sequence continues at coordinate 307,762,086 of CM057337.1, forward strand.
TACGAGAGTGTTACTGATTGGATTCACAGGAGAACGGACAGGCTAGCTTGTTGATCTTCTGATCGCTCAATACCTGGGTGGCTGTTACGTTTAGCTGACCGCTTGCAGCTTGTGGGTGTTTGATATGATCATCACCTGCTACCGGCATATTGACGATTCTTTAGAGTCCTACACAGAGATTTCTTGGCTCAGGAAAAATGGAGTAGAGGCACATATGTGATATGTGCAGGACCGAGGATAATGCGATATGAGATACCGTATTATATTCTCGCGATATTTAGATATGAACCGGGACATCGGATCAAGTGTTGATTCGATGAATCGGTACATGATATATTAGTCGGTTATATTCGATATAGCCGGATCGTCGGATCAAGTGTTGATTCATGATTTAATGTATAATGATATATATGATATATTGTATTACATTATCTAATATTGGCTCGCTTTATTATTTCATTTTCTCACCGGATTAATACATTGATATATATGCGATATATGTTAATTGTATTATTTTCTTTTGTTGCAAATATATAATATATATGTGATATATATTATTGTGACATGATATGATTTATTATGAAACATGTTTAGGGATGATAAAAAGAGATTAGGGTTTGATTAGGGTTAGCCTCTTCTTGATTATTCTAGAAGGATTCCCTTTTGTCTTGGTTAAGATATTATGGTTGGTATTTATCCTTGACTCATACTTAACCTAACCAAACCCTAGCTCTAGTTTATTCTCTACAAAGGTTTAGCGTCTCGTCCTTGACCATGGTTCCATAATCAATCATATACTCTTATCTACTATTCATCACAAAAGGATAATTCTCATTATTCTTCATCTTCTTCTCTCTTTAGTTTGAGAGAGAGCTCACTTGTGATTTCTTTTGTGATGAGTTCTTATGAGAAAATGATATAAAAAGAAAGCATAAATACTACTCCATCATCCTCATCTAATCTAGCCCTTTAGATTAGGGTGTTCACCTCATTAGAGTGAGAAAGCTTGGGTTATAGCAACTTCGACGTAGATCATCGGAGAAGCGGAACATTTCAAGCTAGCATGGATCGTTTGAGTCGTGGAGCCTTTTTTGAGTCTGGGAGATCGTGGATCACGGTGAAGGGACTTCTACTCGGAGATTGTGAAGCGAAGGTGCGGACTACAAAGGTTGTAATCCCTCACACTTAGGTTTAAAGATGTTATCTTGCATGTTAAACCCTAATAATCTAGCAAAGATCCTGGCTTTGGGTTGTTCGGCACATGTAAAATTTTATTCGGGCATGTTTGATGCTTTATGAACCTTCACAAGAGTGCCTAGGAACCCTGCAGTGGTATCAGAGCCTAGCTATAGCATTAGGCGACGTGTATACGAATTTAAAACTCCGATCGAACCCGAACCGACGAAAATGAACCCTTCTCTGGATATTTTTCAAAAATGCGATTTTTTCTGAATTAAAAATACCTGAAAAATTCAGCAGACAAAACTAAGAATAACTGTGAAATTCGATGATGTGATCCGTACAGACAGCCGCGGAATCACGGCCGTACCCTGCTTGGGCCGCGGTTCCGCGGCAGTAATGCTTGATGTGACTGTTTTTTTTCACAGTAATTCTTTTTAAATGCTTATATAGTTTCTGGTATTTTTAATTTGACTCAAGGGTTGAGTGTCCTGGGGTTTATTTTGTAATCGTAGATTCGATCGGAAAATTTAAATTCGTTTTTATTTCCGGATATTTAGAATCTGTTAAAATGTTCGAACGGATATCATTAACTCAATTTTTCCCGACACGAAAAATATTCAAGTGTTGAATTTTTCTCGGGTTTAAGTCTTTCGGAAAACCGTGCATGTGACGCGATGGACCCTCTAGAAGACAACAAACCTTAACTCGATTATGTGACCGTCTTGAACTGCCTTTTGAACCTTCGGGTTTGGGGCAGTACGGCGTGACACATGTGAGGCGTTGGCTTGACCCTTCTACGGCTGGACCGTTGCTACTGTGACGTATTCTGGAACTTTTGAACTCCGCTCAAGTGTTGAGCTATTTAGGAAATCTTGGGTATTTGATTATTCGATCGGAAAGTTTAATACTGTCTATTTATCTGGAATGTGATACAATATGTGGAATTCATAGAGTTAGGCATGAAATGCGAAGTATGTGATATTTCGGATTTACGATGTCTAAAGTGATTGTGGATTCCAAATATTGTAGTTTTACAATTTCTTTTCTGTGACCGTAAGTGTAGTATGTAGTTGTATTGCCGGTTTTCGTTGCTATACGACAACGACGATCGGTGTATGCATACTTACTTACGTTGATGATATGTGATATTATGTGTTGCTGTGATATGTTATATTGGATCGTCGTGTTCTGAATAGCCGGGGGTTTTATGTGAGATGAGGGTTTTTATTTTTATTCATGTAAAATTCATTTGTATGTAATATTCTTTTATTGGGGCACTTCCGGGATGAGATTGATGTCACCCTTGTATATTATTTACTTTTCCGCATTAGGTAGACCCAAGGAGGGGAACACAAGTAACCGGGTTCTAGGATCCAGTGGGAGGCCATCTCAAGGAGTCGAGACCGGGTCTCCTAACCCTAGAATTGGCAGTGTTACTTACCGCTCTCGTAGGGGTCTAGGGATATGGGTTTGGCTATTCATCACGACCGTGGAATCCGTGTTTTACACCGGCTCGTATTGAAAACACGGACATCCTAGTATATCCAATATTTCATATATGTTCTTCTGCTGCAATGTTCTGTGATGAGATCATATTACTGCCTGAGACGAATGCTTATACTATATATATATGCTGATATATAAATATTAGTGCTTTCGTTTCTTCTGTGATGCTTAGGAAGCATAAGCTGATGGGATTTTTTATTAATGAGATTAATAAAAAGAAAAGAAACCTAAAAGATATTGTAGAATCAAAACTTTATAAAAAGGGTAGCTACAGTTTTGCTTTGCATAGCGGTATATATGATATACCCTGCACCTTATTCGATGAGGAAAGAGCCGAGATCCCTTCACCGGGAGTGACCTCTTTAGCAAAACTAATGAAAGCCTCAAAAACACTCCATTTCAAAATTTCACATGATTCTACGACGATATCAAGTTCATTACGCTCATGGTTTTTTGAAAAACCTGCGTAGCCCTCCGTCATTTCAGATAGATATTATTTAGTATTCGTGCTATGTTTGTTGATATAGTCAAGGCGTAGTGTACGGTAGCTAAGTAGTGTTTATCTGCGAAAACATGAGATGTGATTGGATTAGGGTATTCGCACGGCCTTGTTGACTCAGTCAAGGGTCGTACGGGTGGGTTTAATTCAATCGGGAAATGTACGGGTTGAACTTGAATTGCTAGATCGCTAGGGGCAAAATATTATCGGGGATTTCATGTGTTGAAATTTGCAATGAGATTGCATACCTCCTATGAGATAGTTGGATCCCGATACCCACTGCGAGTAAGAGTTACTCTTGAGAGAGTTTTACACAGGACAATTAGCCGATCAATTAGGTGTCTAGAAAAGTGTTAACGGGGTTACGCCTTTGGGAAAACGAGGTTTACTTTAATTAGGTCCGTGCGAAAGCACGGGGAACCTCCCTCAAGTACCGACACTGATCTGGCTAAAAGATTGACGAAATTGTAGGGTATAATTAATCCCGGCTAATCTTACCTTTTAGAGTTTGAAGGTAGATTTGATAAAAACAGTGGGAGACATCCTGATTAGATAAGATAATAACTAATCTAATCTTTCAAGAGCATACGCTAAAGTGTTTTCTTCTCTCTCTCTCCAGGTAGCGACCATGTCAGGCCATAATCAAGATAATAATATGGATGTATTGACTGAACCCGCTTATTATACTGAGCAGGGGAACGTTGGACCCGTTCTTTCTTATAAGAGTTATAAGACTGAACAGGGAATAAGGGAATATCTGGATTCTCAAGCCGCCCAAAAGAACGTGCATGTTGATGCATCTTCTTCATGTGTGTTAGTTATTGAGAACTGTTTCTCAGTTCACCCCACGTCCTGGGTATTAGATACCGGATCAGGATCCCACATATGTAAATTGTTACATGGGCTGCGGAAAGGTAGAGAACTGGGAAAATGTGATCATTCCGTTCAAGTAGGAAATGGTGCAAGTATTGCAGCCAAAGCAGTTGGCGAATATCACCTTGTATTGCCAAGTCGTAATACACTGATTCTAAATGAGTGCTATTATATACCGAACATGATGTGCAACATTATATCAGTTTTTTTATTAAGTAAAGAAGAATATAATTTTGTAGTAAAGGATAATGTTATGAACATATTCCTGGATCAAAAGTTGATTGCATCAGGCTCGTTACATAATGGCATATTCATTCTAAATCAGAATACAGTCCTCAATATACAAAACACACACAAGAGCAAAAGTTCAGAAATGAACGAATCCTTCTTGTGGTATTGTAGACTTGGCCATATCAATGAGACACGGCTAGCTAAGTTACATAAAAATGAATATTTGAATTCATTCGAATTTTCATCTTATGATACTTGCCATTCATGTCTCAAATGAAAAATGACCAAAGCTCCATTTAGTGGACACGGAGAAAGAGTTACGGAACTCTTAGGACTGGTACATAGTTGTAGGGCTCCTAGGCACACTAAGGAGGTCTCACATGGCATCAACCATGCCAATTTCAAATTTTACAAGTGCCGAGAAACCCTAATACGGATCGTTAACTAGATTTTTAGGCGACCAAAGCAACTAGTTTACAACTAAACTAAAAGAACGGAAATACAACCTTTGTAGATCCGTTTCTCCACCTCCATAGCTCCATGATGAAGTCCTCTCCGCTGTCCAAATCGAACCTTGGGCTCTAGCGTCGGCTTCATCGGAGAAAAAGCAGGCTAGGTCATCGACGACGATGCCGAAGATGATCTACGTCGAGGCATCGCCAGATCAAGCTCCAACTTCACCAAGTCATGAAACTTGTGAAGAAAACACACTCTACTACTTGGCAAGAGGTAGAGGATGAAGAAATAGGAAGTGGGTTCACTTTAGAATTGGATTTCTCACTCTTTTCATCAAGTTGCCATTGATGAGGCAAGCTTTTTTTTTAAGAAGAAGATGAAGAAGAAGAAGATAATATTATGATAAGATATTAAAATGAAAAGGAAAATCAATACTTATCATAATACTAACCTTAGTTTAGTGTAGAGAATAGACCATGGTTAGATATGATGGTTAGGGTTAAGCAAGAGACAAGAATGGTGGACTAGGTCAAAGATTCATGAAGCTTCAACTAAACTACAAAAGAAGCCACCATTCTTTCTCTTTATGCTTATCATTTTCAAAATGAATAACTAAATAAGATAAATGAAAAAGAAAACAAAACCCTAACCATTCATATAACCATGGTTTAGTCTTTACACAAACCCAAGTTAGCATGCATCATCAAACATGATACAAACTTGTGTATAAATGTATATCACATATACAATGTGCACAAAAAGTGAGAAAATCCATTTAAAATGAACCAATACTAGTTAATGCAAAGTAATATATCAAATATATAATTATGCATTAAATCATTAAATCAACACATGATTTAACGATCCGGTCATATCGCATATAACCGACTAATATACAATGTATCGGCTTATCGAATCATTCCTCGATTCGATAACTAGGTTATATCGCATACAACCATTCGATACAATCATCGCGAGAATAGAATACGGTATCACATACACGCATTATTCTCGGTCCCGCACATATCTCATATGCGCTCCTATTTCGTTTCGCTTGAGCCAGGAAACCTCTGTGTAGGACTCTAAAGACTCGTCAATACGCTGGCAGCAAGTGATGATCATATCAAACACCCACAAGCCGTAAGCGGTCTGCTAAATGTAACGGCCACCTGGGTATTGAGCGATCAGAAGATCGACGAGCAAGCCCTCTCACACTCCAGTGAATCCAACCAGTAACACTACCGTACAGTCCGGTCTGATCGTCTGATATGTCGCATATCTCGCCTAGGGGTGGTAAACGTCAGACCCCAATAGCTCGATAAGTCGTGTCGATATGAGGTCTATAACAGTTTGAGAAACTACTGGTAACACTTACCAGTAAATCTCAGCAACCCTGGCCAGGGATTTCCGGTTATAGCCAATCGAACACAGCGCAACATCAACTCCCTATACCGGGAGAGACGAATCCCCTCCTATCGCTCATTGCCTCCATGTGATTCGGGACTGTACCCAAAAACCACCGTTTTGCATGCCCTCTTGGACGTGGTAAGATGGAAATCAAAGCACAGTGGGAACCACACAAGACTCTATAACGATCTCGGGTCAACAGACTACTCTGTACCAGTGTCACCTGAGAACTGCCATCTGACGTAAGGTATAATACCATCTGGGAGTTCTCGGCGAGTCCGTCCAGTGTACCCAGTCTCCCCTGAGCACCCGTATATCATCTCTAATGTCAAACACCAATGGATATGGGATCATCCATCGCCCATCTGTATGGGTCGAGAAGGTATACGCTAGTCTACTCTGGTATATCGATGCCCCATCTCGATATACCCACGACTAGGGATTTTGAAGGATGTACTTATGGACTACCATGTCCCCACTAGTATGATCCGCATCATAGTCCAGGTAGTCAAGTACACATCCTAAGGGCTTTACCAACATGTAACAGAGAGACAATCAATGTACACGTTAAGGTAAAGATCAACCAGATAGCATACTATCATGTCGAGTAAGAAAGTCCTCCCTATATATGTCCCAGCATCCACTACAATATACATCCTATGTATAGCAATGGCCTCTAGGGCATACATATAACTAACAATCTCCCACTTGCACTAGGGCCATCTGATAGCAGTGGTTGTAGTATCTCATACTCAACCATCCCATAAAAGTCTCTCTCTGGGAAAAGGCCTTTGTGAGTGAATCCGCCGTGTTGTCCTCTGAGTCTACTCTCCTAACCTCGATCACCATGGAGATCAACCATCTCCATGATCAAGTGATACTGCCTTAGAATATGTCTGGATCACTGATGGGACCAGCGTTCCTTGGCATAAGCCACAACTCCATTGTCACACAATGGGAGGAACAAAGTTCATCTCATGAACCAATATACATCCAGACTGCCTCTTTGGTAGCATCTTAAGTAGCGATGTATCCTGCCTTTATCGTCTAGTATGCCACGGTATCTAGCTTGGAACTCTTCCAACATACCGTCCCTTTACTGAGGGTAAAGGCAATGCCTGTGACTGACATTCAGTCGTCCTTATCACCCTGGAACCCTTCCAGTGATTCTCCCCAGGATCGGTTGATACCATCTCACTTCAACTAGTGAGAATCCTAACATCCATTTAGATCTATCTCATAGATCCAAAACCCAGGATTTAGTAGGTATCATTTTGATCTTATGTGGAGAATCATTGTGATGAATGGAGATTGATCGAGCGTAGCATAGGAAACTCCTTCCCTATCAAGAGTATGTCATCCACGTACTTTACAAGGATCGTTACTATACTCCCTACTACCTTTTTGTTTATATAAGGTTCATCTCCCATTTTGATGATGTCAAACTCTTTGACTATCACATCAAAACAGATGTTCCAACCCCGCGATGCCTGCTTTATCCTATAAAGCATCTTGTACACGTTTCCGCTGCTCCTACTGTCTACGAAGCCCTCTGGCTGTATACTTATAGACGTTCTCTTCTAAAACATCATTTAGAAAAGCAGTCATGGCACCCAACCGCCAGATATCGTAGTCATGGTATGTAGCCGTGGTAAGTAGGATCTGGATGGACTTAAGCATAGCCACTTGAAAAGGTTTCATCATAATCCATATCTGGTCAATGATGCAAACCTTTAACAAGTCTAGCTTTGAAAGTCTCAACTTTTCCATGTACACCAAGTAATCTTCTCAAGATATACTTGCTCCTGATGGGGATTTAACCCTTCAGATATAGCAACCAAAGTCCATACTTTGTTGGTGTATAAGGATTCCATCTCAGATCGCTAAGCATCCAGCCATTCTTACAGAGTCCCACTCCTGATGGCCAGCTCGAAACTAGTTGGGTCACCATCTCATGATGCAATCCTCGCTCCCACTGTCATAGAGTAACCGAAGTGTCTCTCAGGCGGGTGAGGAACCTTACTAGATCGGCGGAGAGGATGAGGTTCGTTGGTCTCTACTGAATCCTTTGGTTTTATCAAATCATCTGCTGTAGTTTGTATAGCTGGAACCTTTCCAGTTCTACATTACAGACCTTGCCTCGAGCTTGTCCGGATTTTGCTTTTAGACATAGCCCGGACAACCCCAAATCTTAACCAACTTAAGATATGGGCTCTTCCCTTTCCATATCACATATGAAGCGGTAGGCAACTGATTTGATTCGAACCCAATTCAATTGGTATGCAGCTTCTCAAGTGCATAACTCCCAAAAGGAAATAGGAAACACAGTAGTACTCATCATAGAGCACACCATATCACATAGGGTTCTATTGCTCCGCCCCGATATACCATCGTGCTATGGTGTATGCGGAGGAGTAATGCTGAGAGAGAATCTCATTCTCCTTTAGAATAATCTAGGATTTCCGTGCTCAAGTATTCTCCTCCTCGATCTCATCAAAGGACATAATACTTATACCCGTATTTTGGTTCTCTACTTCTAACTTATATTCTGTGAATATCTCAAAAGGTTCGGACTTGTGTTTCAACAGGAACATATGTCTGAATCTTGAGAGATTATCAGAGAATGTAACGAAGTACAAAGAACTGGTCCTGGCATGTGTAGACAGGGGACCTACATACATCAACATGTATCGTCCCAAGAGTTTACCAACTCTTTCTCTGTTACCATTAAACAGAGCTGTGGTCATCTTATCTCTGTGACATGACTGGCAAGTTTCATAAGATGTAAATTCAAACAGATTTAAATATGCATCTATGTGCAACTTAGCTATTCGGGTCGCATTGATATGACCTAGTCTACAATACCTCAAGAAGGATTCGTTCATTTCTGGACTCTTCCTCTTGTGTGTGTTCTGTATACTAAGAACTGTAGTTTGATTTAGAACATCAATGCCTTTAGATAACGTGCCTGAACTGATCAACTTTTGATATAGGAAATGTTCAAAACATTATCCAACAATACAAAATTATATCCTTTCTTTACTAATAAAGAGACTGATATGATTTTGTATATCAGGTTCGGTATCTAATAACATTCGTTCAGAATCAATGTATTGGTAATACAGGGTGACAGTGACCAACAGACTTGGCTGCAACACTTGCCCCGTTTTCTGCCTCATGAAACTTATCACCCGTTCTCAGTTCTTTACCTTTCTGTAGCCCTATATAACAAATTACATATCTGGATCCTGATCTGGTATCATATACCAAGGATGCGGAGGATACTGAGAAACAGTTCTGTATAATGAACACACCCGAAGATAATGCATCAGCATGCACTCTCTTCGTTTGGGCGGCACGGGAATTCTGGTATTCCCCAATTTCCTGCTCTGTCTTATAACAATTATAACTTGGAGCGGGACCAACGTCCCCCAGCTCTGTATAACAAGCGGGTTCAGTCAATAATCCGTATTATTATCTTGATTAAGGCGTGATATGGTCGCTACCTGGAGAGAGAGAGAAGAAAACACTCAGCGTGCGCTCTTGCAAGAATAGATTGGTTATTATTTTATCTAATCAGGATGGCTCCCACTGTTTTTATCAAATCTTCCTTCAAACCCTAAAAGGAAAGACTAGTCGGGATTAATTACACACTACAAGTTCGCCAATCTTTCAGCCTGGCCAGTGTCGGTACTTTGAGGGAGGTCCCCCGTGCTTTCGCACGAACCTAATTACAGTAAACCTCGTTTTCCCAGAGGCGTAACCCCGTTGACACCTTTCTAGACACCTACTTGATCGGCTAATTGTAATGTGTAAAACTCTCCCAGGAGTAACAATTACTCGCAGCGGGTATCGGGATCCAACTATCTCATAGAAGGTATGCAATCTCATTGCAAATTTCAACACTTGAAATTCCCGATAATATTTTGCCCCTAGCGTGCTATGATCCTGACGCATGCCAAACAACCCATAGTTCGCTAGTCAAGTTCAACCCGTACATTTCTTGATTGAATTAAACCCACCCGCACGACCCTTGACGCATGCCAAACAACGCCGTGCGAATACCCTAATCCAATCGCATCGTATGCTAGCAGATAAGCACTAGTTAGCTACTGTACACTACGCCTTGACGCATGCCAAACAACCGCAGCACGAATACTAACTAGTACTTATCTGAAATGACGGAGGGCTACGACAGGTTTTTCTGAAAACCTATTGCGTAATGAACTTGATATCGTTGTAGGTTCGAATGAATTTTGAAATGGAGTGTTTTTGAAGCTTTTGTAGTTTTGCTAAAGGAGTCACTCCCGGTGAAGGGATCGTCGGTTCTTTCCTCATCGAATAAGGTGCGGGATATATCATATATATCACTGTGCAAAGCAAAAACTCTTAAAAGCAATCAAAAGACAAACCGAGTGTGTAGCATCTGCCAGTTATTGCTAAAGGAGTCACTCCCGGTGAAGGGATCTCGGTCCTTTCCTCATCGAATAAGGTGCAGGATATATCACATATACCGCTGTGCAAAGCAAAGAACTGTAGCTACCTGTTTTATTTTTGAAATTCGATTCTACAACATCTTTAGGTTTCTTTTATTTCATTAATCTCATTAATGAAGTCCCATCATTTAAGTACCTAAACATCACAGATAAATACGACGTACACTTATGCCATCCGCATTCGCCTCGATGTCCCCTCATGCACCGTTAGGTTAGGTAACTAACGGCAGAGCGAGGCAGGGCTAGCGCGGGTGTAAAACATAAGTAACGTCTATATAATATACTATATACAGTATCTATCACAGAACATCACATGATCACATCACAGATATCGCAGCAGAAGAAACATATGAAATATTGGATATACTAGGACGTCCGTGTTTTCAATACGAGCCAGTATAAAACACGGATTCCACGGTCGCGATGAATAGCCAAACCCACACCCCTAGACCCCTAAGAGAGCGGCAAGCAACCCTACCAATTCTAGAGTTAGGAGACCCGGACTCGACTCCTCGAGTTGGTCTCCCACTGGACTCCAGAACCCGGTTCCTTGTGCTCCCCTCCTTGGGTCTATCCTAGTGCAGAAAAGTAAATAATATAAAAACGGTGACATCTTCCGCAACCTGGAAGTGCCCCAATAAAAGAATATTACATACAAGTTTTTACATGAATGAAAATGAAAAACACTCATCTCACATAAAAAAACCCGGCTATTCAAACACGACGATCCAATATATCATATCCAGCAACACATAACATCACATGTCATCAACGTAAGTAAATATGCGCATCCTAATTGTCGTTGACATATAGCAACGAAACCGGCGATATCACATATTACACTTACGGTCACAGAAAAGAAAGTGTAAAACTACAACAGTTGGAATCCGCAACCATCTCAGACATCGCATGCCTGACCAAATGAATTCCTTAGACATCGCATGCCTAACAATTATAAACCCCACATTTTAGTCTCATTATCGAAAACACTTTTCAATATCAAGTCGGGCAATTCAACAAGATTCCCGACATCCTGATCGAATGCTCGTCGCAAACTTTAGTAGGCGGCTGCACCCCTAATACCGTCGACGAAGTGCACCAAGGCAGAACACCGCTGCCGCGAGCACCCGAACGGATGCTTTCGGCGATGGGGTTCTCCTACAGTCACTTGGTCGGGGCTATGGAGTGAGGCTGTCTATTAAGTTTATCCGGCGAGTATCCGCGTACGCTACGTGATTGCGACGGACTTTTGATCACATCAAATTGTTAGTTATATGTATGCCCTAGAGGCCATTACTATACATAGGATGTATATTGTAGTGGATGCTGGGACATATATAGGGAAGACTTTCTTGCTCGACATGATAGTATGCTATCTGGTTACCCTTTACCTTAACGTGTATGCTGATTGTCTCTCTGTTACATGTTGGTAAAGCCCTTAGAATCTGTACTTGACTACCTGGACTATGATGCGGATCATACTAGTGGGGACATGGTAGTCCATAAGTACATCCTTCACAGTCTCTAGTCGTGGGTGTATCGAGACGGGGCATCGATATACCAGAGTAGACTAGCGTATACCTTCTCGACCCATACAGATGGGCGATGGATGATCCCATATCCATCGGTGTTTAACATCAGAGATGATATACGGGTGCTCAGTAGAGACTGGGTACACTGGACGGACTCACCGAGAACTCCCAGATGGTATTATACCTTACGTCAGATGGCAGTTCTCTGGTGACACTGGTACAGAGTAGTCTGTTGACCCGAGATCGTCATAGAGTCTTGTGTGGTTCCCACTGTGCTTTGATTTCCATCTTACCACGTCCAAGAGGGCGTGCAAAACGGTGGTTTTTGGGTACAGTCCCGAATCACATGGAGGCAATGAACGATAGGAGGGGATTCGTCTCTCCCGGTATAGGGAGTTGATGTTGCGCTGTGTTCGATTGGCTATAACAGGAAATCCCTGACCAGGGTTGCTGAGATTTACTGGTAAGTGTTACCAGTAGTTTCTCAAATTGTTATAGACCTCATATCGACACGACTTATCAAGTTATTGGGGTCTGACGTTTACCACCCCTAGGCGAGATATGCGACATATCAAACGATCAGACCGGACTGTACGGTAAGTGTTACTGGTTGGATTCACAGGAGTATGAGCGGGCTTGCTCGTCGATCTTCTGATCGCTCAATACCCGGGTGGCCGTTACGTTTAGCAGACCGCTTGCGGCTTGTGGGTGTTTGATATGATCATCACCTGCTGCCGGTGTATTGACGAGTCTTTAGAGTCCTACACAGAGGTTTCCTGGCTCAAGCGAAACGAAATAGGAGCGCATATGAGATATGTGCGGGACCGAGAATAATGCGTGTATGTGATACCGTATTCTATTCTCGCGATGATTGTATCGAATGGTTGTATGCGATATAACCTAGTTATCGATTCAAGCATTGATTCGATAAACCGATACATAGGATACTAGTCGGTTATATGCGATATGACCGGATCGTTAAATCAAGTGTTGATTTAATGATTTAATGTATAATTATATATTTGATATATTACTTTGCATTAACTAGTATCGGTTCACTTTAAATGGATTTTCTCGCTCGGATGTGCACATTGTATATGTGATATACTTTTTGTGCACTTGATTGTATCATGTTTGATGATACATGCTCTCTAGGATTTGTGTAAAGATTAAACCATGGTTGTGTAATGGTTAGGGTTTTCTTTTTCATTTATTTATTTATTTCATTTATTTTATTTTGGAAAAGAAATGGCAAAAGAAAAGAAAATGGTTGCTAGTTTTGTTTTACATTGAAAGTTCATGAAGCTTTGACTAAGTGACCATTTTGTCTTCATGCTTAACCCTAACCATTCCATTTAACCATGATTTATTCTCTACACTTGACCATGGTTGCAACATGATAAGTATTCAATTTATTTTCTATTTTGAATTAACTTATCATAATATTTTCATCTTCTTCTTCTTCATCTTCATGAAGAGAAGCTTGCCTCCATCAATGGCAACTCTTGAAGATGAGTGAGAAATCCAATTCTGAAGTGAACCCACTTCCTATTTCTTCATCCTCTACCTCTTGCCAAGTAGTAGAGTGTGTTTTCTTCACAAGTTTCATGACTTGTTGAAGTGGGAGCTTGATCTTGTGATGCCTCGACGTAGATCATCTTTGGCACGAAGCCGACGACCTTGCCCGCCCATTTCTCCGATGAAGCCGACGCTAGAGCCCGGGTTTCCGTTTGGACAGCGAGGAGACTTCATTGCGGAGCTATGGAGGTGGAGGACCGGATCTACAAAGGTTGTATATCCGTTCTCTTAGTAAAATAGTTTACTAGTTTCTTTTTCGCCTAGACATCTAGTTAACGATCCGTAGTCTAGGGTTTCTCGGCACCCGTAATTTTTGAAATTGGCATGGTTGATGCCTTGTGAGACCTCTTGAGAGTGTCTAGGAACCCTACAGTGGTTTCAGAGCCTAGCTAGAGCCTTAGGCGAAGTCTAGACGGAATTTGAAACCCGATCGAACCGAAACCCGACCCAAAAATTGCTCTCTGGACTTTTTCTAAAAACGTGGATTTTTCAACATTAAAAATGCTTAAAAAATTCAGCAGGGAATTATAAGAATTACGACGCAAAAATTGAGTCATGAACAGTAAATATCGCGGCGGCACCGCGGCAGAAGCCTGGCTTCTGCGGCGGTTCCGCGGCGAGATGATGACGTCATCCTCCTATGTTTGCACAGTAACTCTTAAGATATTATGCTGGATTTTCTGGGTATTTTTAAATTTTATTCAAGAGTTGAATTTTCTGGGATTGTTTTGGGGATTCAAATGTTCGATCGGATTATCAAATTTTGTCTGTGTGGCTTTCCGGATAAATTTTAGAATATGTTAAAAAGTTCGACCGGATATAAATACCCAATTTTTCCCCTGTCGGGAAATTTCCAAGTGTTGGATTTTTCCGTAGTTTAACGACGTTCTAAGTAGTGCAAGTAATGCGATGGTCCCTCTAGAAGACAACAAACCTTAACTCGATTATGTGACCGTCTTGAACTGCCCTTTGAACCTTCGGGTTTGGGGCAGTACGGTGTGCCACATGTGAGGCGTTGGCTTGACCCTTCTATGGCTGGACCGTTGGTACTGAGGCACGAACTGAATGTTGTTAGACTTGTTTCATGTGTTGAGCTGCATCGGGAAAACTTGGGTGTTTGACTGTTCGATCGAAAAGTTTAACATTTTCTGTTTATCTGGAATGGGATACAATAATTGGAATTCACAAAAGTTATGTGATAACTGAATGAATGTTATAAATCTAGCGGTTTAGTCTCACTTGATCGGTTGCCACGGAATTTTGATGTGATCAAAAGTCCGTCGCAATCACGTAGCGTACGCGGATACTCGCCGGGTAAACTTAATAGACAGCCTCACTCCATAGCCCCGACCAAGTGACTGTAGGAGAACCCCGTCGCCGAAAGCATCCGTTTGGGTGCTCGCGATGGCGGTGTTCCGCCTTGGTGCACTTCGTCGACGGCGTCGGGGGTGCGGCCGCCTACTGAAGTTTGCGACGAGCATTCGATCAGGATGTCGGGAATCTTGTTGAATTCCCCGACTTGATATTGAAAAGTGTTTTCGATAATGAGACTGAAATGCGGGGTTTATAATTGTTAGGCATGTGATGTCTAAGGAATTCATTTGGTCAGGCATGCGATGTCTGAGGTGGTTGCGGATTCCAACTGTTGTAGTTTTACACTTTCTTTTCTGTGACCGTAAGTGTAATATGTGATATCGCCGGTTTCGTTGCTATATGTCAACGACAATTGGGATGCGCATATTTACTTATGTTGATGACATGTGATGTTATGTGTTGCTGGATATATTATATTGGATCGTCGTGTTTGAATAGCCGGGGTTTTTTATGTGAGATGAGTGTTTTTCATTTTCATTCATGTAAAAATCTGTATGTAATATTCTTTTATTTGGGGCGCTTCCAGGTTGCGGAAGTTGTCACCGTTTGTATATTATTTACTTTTCCGCACTAGGATAGACCCAAGGAGGGGAGCACAAGTAACCGGGTTCTGGAGTCCAGTGGGAGACCAACTCGAGGAGTCGAGTCCGGGTCTCCTAACTCTAGAATTGGTAGGGTTGCTTGCCGCTCTCGTAGGGGTCTAGGGGTGTGGGTTTGGCTATTCATCGCGACCGTGGAATCCGTGTTTTATACTGGCTCGTATTGAAAACACGGACGTCCTAGTATATCCAATATTTCATATGTTTCTTCTGCTGCGATATCTGTGATGTGATCATGTGATGTTCAGTGATAGATACAGTATATATGATATATGATATATTATATAGACGTTACTTATGTTTTACACCCGCGCTAGCCCTGCCCTGCTCTGCCGTTAGTTACCTAACCTAACGGTGCACGAGGGGACATCGAGGCGAATGCGGATGGCATAAGTGTACGTCGTATTTATCTGTGATGTTTAGGTATATAAATGATGGGACTTCATTAATGTGATTAATGAAATAAAAAGAAACCTAAGATGTTGTAGAATCGAATTTCAAAATAAAACAGGTAGATACAGTTCTTGCTTTGCACAGCGGTATATGTGATATATCCTGCACCTTATTCGATAAGGAAAGGACCGAGATCCCTTCACCGGGAGTGACTCCTTTAGCATTAACTGGCAGATGCTACACACTCGGTTTGTCTTTTGATTGCTTTTAAGTGTTTTTGCTTTGCACAGTGATATATGTGATATATCCAGCACCTCATTCGACGAGGAAAGGACCGACGATCCCTTCACCGGGAGTGACTCCTTTAGCAAAATTAGAAAAGCCTCAAAAACACTCCATTTTTAAAATCATTTGATTCTACAACGATATAAAGTTCATTACGCAAAAGGTTTTCTTAAAAACCTGTCGTAGCCCTCCGTCATTTCAGATAGGTAATAGTTAGTATTCGTGCTGCGTTTGTTGACTCAGTCAAGGCGTAGTGTGCGGTAGCTGATTATTGCTTATCTGCAAAGCATATGATGCGATAGGATTAGGGTAGTCGTGCGGCCTTGTTGACTCAGTCAAGGGTCGTGCGGGTGGGTTTAATTCAATCGAGAAATGACGGGTTGAACTTTACTTGTGGTCTATGATTTGTTGACTCAGTCAAGGTCATAGATCGCTTGGGGCAAAATATTATCGGGAATTTCAAGTGTTGAAATTTGCAATGAGATTGCATACCTTCTATGAGATAGTTGGATCCCGATACCCGCTGCGAGTAAGAGTTACTCCTGGGAGAGTTTTACACATTACAATTAGCCGATCAAGTAGGTGTCTAGAAAGGTGTTAACGAGGTTACGCCTCTGGGAAAACGAGGTTTACATTAATTAGGTTCGTGCGAAAGCACGGGGGACCTCCCTCAAAGTACCGACACTGGCCTGGCTGAAAGATTGGCGAACTTGTAGTGTGTAATTAATCCCGGCTAGTCTTTCCTTTTAGGGTTTGAAGGAAGATTTGATAAAAAGCAGTGGGAGCCATCCTGATTAGATAAAATAATAACCAATCTATTCTTGAAAGAGCGCACGCTGAGTGTTTTCTTCTCTCTCTCTCCAGGTAGCGACCATATCACGCCTTAATCAAGATAATAAAACGGATTATTGACCGAACCCGCTTGTTATACTGAGCTGGGGAATGTTGGTCCCGCTCCAACTTATAATTGTTATAAGACAGAGCAGGAAATAGGGGAATACCAGAATTCCTATGCCGCCCAAACGAAGAAAGTGCATATGATGCATCTCCTTCGGGTGTGTTCATTACAAAGAACTGTTTCTCAGTATCCTCTGCATCCTGGGTATATGATACCGGATCAGGATCCCAGATATGTAATCTGTTACATAGGGCTACAAAAAGGTAGAAAAACTGAGAACGGGTGA
This sequence comes from Agapanthus africanus, assembly GCA_030015575.1. Lineage (NCBI taxonomy): Eukaryota > Viridiplantae > Streptophyta > Magnoliopsida > Asparagales > Amaryllidaceae > Agapanthus > Agapanthus africanus. The sequence goes on from CM057337.1 coordinate 307,779,681, forward strand.
TAAGTTTCATGAGGCAGAAAACGGGGCAAGTGTTGCAGCCAAGTCTGTTGGTCACTGTCACCCTGTATTACGAATACATTGATTCTGAACAAATGCTATTAGATACCGAACCTGATATACAAAATCATATCAATCTCTTTATTAGTAAAGAAAGGATATAATTTTGTATTGATGGATAATGTTTTGAACATTTCCTATATCAAAAGTTGATCGGTTCAGGCACGTTATCTAAAAGCATTAACGTTCTAAATCAAACTACAGTTCCTAGTATACTGAACACACACAAGAAGAAGAGTTCAGAAATGAACGAATTCTTCTTGAGGCATTGTAGACTAGGTCATATCAATGGGACCCGATTGGCCGAAGTTACATTTAGATGTATATTTAAATCAGTTTGAATTTACATCTTGTGAAACTTGCCAGTCATGTCACAAAGATAATATGACCATAGCTCTGGTTATTGGAAACAGAGAAAGAGTTAATGAACTCTTGGGACTGATGCATGATGATGTATGTAAGGTCTCCTGTCTACACATGCCAGGACTGGTTCTTTATACTTCATTATATTCTCTGATGATCTCTCATGATTCAGTCATATATTCCTGTTGAAATATAAGTCCGAACCTTTTGAGGTATTCACAGAATATAAGTAGGAAGTAGAGAACCAAAATACGGGTATAAGTATTATGTCCTATGATGAGATCAGGGAGGAGAGTACTTGTGCATAGCATTCCTGGACTATTCTAAAAGAAAATGGGATTCTCTCTCAGCATTACTCCTCCGGATAAACCATAGCACGATGGTATATCGGGGCGGAGCAATCACACCCTATATGATAAGGTGTGCTCTATGATGAGTACTACTGAGTTACCTATTTCCTTTTTGGGAGTTATGCGCTTGAGAAGCTGCATACCTATTGAATAGGGTTCCAATCAAATCAGTTGCCTACCGCTTCATATGTGATATGGAAAGGGAAGAGCCCATGTCTTAAGCTAGTTAAGATTTGGGGTTGACCGGTCTATGCTTAAAAGCAAAATCCGGACAAGCTCGAGGCAAGGTCTGTAATGTAGAACTGGAAAGGTTCCAGCTATACAAACTACAGCAGATGATTTGGTAAAACCAAATGATTCAATAGTTACCAACGAACCTCAGCCTCTCCGCCGATCTAGTAGGGTTCCTCACCCATCTGAGAGATACTTCGGTTTCTCTATGACAGTGGGAGCGAGGATTGCATCATGAGATGATGACCCAACTAGCTTCGAGCTGGCCATCAGGAGTAAGACTCTGTAAGAATGGCTGGATGCTTAGCGATCTGAGATGGAATCCTTATACACCAACAAAGTATGGACTTTTGTTGCTATATCTGAAGGGTTAAATCCCCATCAGGAGCAAGTATATCTTGAGAAGATTACTTGGTGTAGATGGAAAAGTTGAGACTTTCAAAGCTAGACTTGTTAAAAGTTTGCATCATTGACCAGCTGTGGATAATGATGAAACCTTTTCAAGTACCTATGCTTAAGTCCATCCAGATCCTACTTGCCACGGCTACATACCATGACTACGATATCTGGCGGTTGGGTGTCATGACAACTTTTCTAAATGATGTTTTAGAAGAGAGCGTCTGTAAGTACACAGCCAGAGGGCTTCGTAAACAGTGGGAGCAGCGGAAACGTGTACAAGATGCTTTATAGGATAAAGCAGGCATCGCGGAGTTGGAACGTCTGTTTTGATGAATTAGTCAAAGAGTTTGACATCATCAAAATGGTAGATGAACCTTGTATATACAAAAAGGTAGTGGGGAGTATGGTGTTGATCCTCGTAGAGTACGTGGATGACATACTCTTAATAAGAAAGGAGTTTCCTATGCTACGCCCGGTCAATCTCCGCCTATCACAATGATTCTCCACATAGGATCAAAGTGATACCTACAAAATCCTGGACTTTGGATCTATGAGATAGATCTAAATGGATGTTAGGATACTCACTAGCTATAGTGAGATGGTATCAATTGATCCTGGGGAGAATCACTGGAAGGGTTCCAGGGTGATAAAGACGACTGATTGTCAGTCACAGGCATTGTCTTTACCCTCAGTAGAGGGACGGTATGTTGGAAGAGTTCCAAGCTAGATACCGTGACATACTAGACGATAAAGGCAGGATACATCGCTACTTAAGATGCTACCAAAGAGGAAGTCTGGGTGTATAATAGTTCATAAGATGAACTTTGTTCCTACCATTGTGAGACAATGGAGTTGTGGCTTATGCCAAGGAACACCCGTCCCATCAGTGATCCAGACATATTCTAAGGCAGTATCACCTGATCATGGAGATGGTTGATCTCCAGGGTGATCGAGGTTTGGAGAGTAGACTCAGAGGACAAACACAGCGGATCCACTCACGAAAGGCCTTTTCCCAGAGAGAGACTTTTATGGGATGGTTGAGTATGAGATACTGCAACCACTGCTACAGATGACCCTAGTGCAAGTGGGAGATTGTTAGTTATATGTATGCCCTAGAGGCCATTACTGTACATAGGATGTATATTGTAGTGGATGCTGGGACATATATAGGGAGGACTTTCTTGCTCGACATGATAGTATGCTATCTGGTTGCTCTTTACCTTAACGTGTACACTGATTGTCTCTCTGTTACATGTTGGTAAAGCCCTTAGGATGTGTGCTTGACTACCTAGACTATGATGCAGATCATACTAGTGGGGATATCGTAGTCCATAAGTACATCCTTCACAGTCCCTAGTCATGGGTGTATCGAGACGGGGCATCGATATACCAGAGTAGACTAGCGTATACCTTCTCGACCCATACAGATGGGCGATGGATGATCCCATATCCATCGGTGTTTGACATCAGAGATGATATACGGGTGCTCAGTAGAGACTGGGTACACTGGACGGACTCGCCGAGAACTCCCAGATGGTATTATACCTTACGTCAGATGGCAGTTCTCTGGTGACACTGGTACAGAGTAGTCTGTTGACCCGAGATCGTCATAGAGTCTTGTGTGGTTCCCACTGTGCTTTGATTTCCATCTTACCACGTCCAAGAGGGCGTGCAAAATGGTGGTTTTTGGGTACAGTCCCGAATCATATGGAGGCAATGAACGATAGGAGGGGATTCGTCTCTCCCGGTATAGGGAGTTGATGTTGCGCTGTGTTCGATTGGCTATAACAGGAAATCCCTGGCCAGGGCTGCTGAGATTTACTGGTAAGTGTTACCAGTAGTTTCTCGAATTGTTATAGACCTCATATCGACACGACTTATCAAGCTATTGGGGTCTGACGTTTACCACCCCTAGGCGAGATATGCGACATATCAGACGATCAGACCGGACTGTACGGTAAGTGTTACTGGTTGGATTCACAGGAGTATGAGCAGGCTTGCTCGTCGATCTTCTGATCTCTCAATACCCGGGTGGCCGTTACGTTTAGCAGACCGCTTGCGGCTTGTGGGTGTTTGATATGATCATCACCTGCTGCCGGCGTATTGACGAGTCTTTAGAGTCCTACACAGAGGTTTCCTGGCTCAAGAGAAACGAAATAGGAGCGCATATGAGATATGTGCGGGACCGAGAATAATGCGTGTATGTGATACCGTATTCTATTCTCGCGATGATTGTATCGAATGGTTGTATGCGATATAACCTAGTTATCGATTCAAGCATTGATTCGATAAACCGATACATAGGATACTAGTCGGTTATATGCGATATGACCGGATCGTTAAATCAAGTGTTGATTTAATGATTTAATGTATAATTATATATTTGATATATTACTTTGCATTAACTAGTATCAGTTCACTTTAAATGGATTTTCTCGCTCGGATGTGCACATTGTATATGTGATATACTTTTTGTGCACTTGATTGTATCATGTTTGATGATACATGCTCTCTAGGGTTTGTGTAAAGATTAAACCATGGTTGTGTAATGGTTAGGGTTTTCTTTTTCATTTATTTATTTATTTCATTTATTTTATTTTGGAAAAGAAATGGCAAAAGAAAAGAAAATGGTTGCTAGTTTTGTTTTACATTGAAAGTTCATGAAGCTTTGACTAAGTGACCATTTTGTCTTCATGCTTAACCCTAACCATTCCATTTAACCATGATTTATTCTCTACACTTGACCATGGTTGCAACATGATAAGTATTCAATTTATTTTCTATTTTGAATTAACTTATCATAACATTTTCATCTTCTTCTTCTTCATCTTCATGAAGAGAAGCTTGCCTCCATCAATGGCAACTCTTGAAGATGAGTGAGAAATCCAATTCTAAAGTGAACCCACTTCCTATTTCTTCATCCTCTACCTCTTGCCAAGTAGTAGAGTGTGTTTTCTTCACAAGTTTCATGACTTGTTGAAGTGGGAGCTTGATCTTGTGATGCCTCGACGTAGATCATCTTCGGCACGAAGCCGACGACCTTGCCCGCCCATTTCTCCGATGAAGCCGACGCTAGAGCCCGGGTTTCCGTTTGGACAGCGAGGAGACTTCATTGCGGAGCTATGGAGGTGGAGGACCGGATCTACAAAGGTTGTATATCCGTTCTCTTAGTAAAATAGTTTACTAGTTTCTTTTTCGCCTAGACATCTAGTTAACGATCCGTAGTCTAGGGTTTCTCGGCACCCGTAATTTTTGAAATTGGCATGGTTGATGCCTTGTGAGACCTCTTGAGAGTGCCTAGGAACCCTACACAAAATTCCGTGGCAACCGATCAAGTGTGACTAAACTGCTATGTTTATAATATTCATTCAGTTATCTCATAACTTATTGTGAATTCCAAGTATTGTATCCCATTCCAGATAAATAGAAAATGTTAAATTTTCCGATCGAACATTCAAACACCCAAGTTTTCCCGATACAGCTCAACACATGAAATAAGTTCAAAGACATTCACTTCGTGCCTCAGTACCAACGGTCCAGCCGTAGAAGGGTCAAGCCAACGTCTCACATGTGGCACGCCGTACTGCCCCAAACCCGAAGGTTCAAAGGGCAGTTCAAGACGGTCACATAATCGAGTTAAGGTTTGTTGTCTTCTAGAGGGTCCATCGCGTTACATGCACTACTTAGAACGTCGTTAAACCACGGAAAAATCCAATACTTGGAAATTTCCCGACAGGGGAAAAATTGGGTATTTATATCCGGTCGAACTTTTTAACATATTCTAAAATTATCCGGAAAGCCACACAGACAAAATTTGATAATCCGATCGAACATTCGAATCCCCAAAACAACCCAGAAAATTCAACTCTTGAAAAAATATTAAAAATTCCCAGGAAAACCAGCACTGCAAATTTTGAATTACTGTGCAAAATTCGATGCCACATAAGACAAAACGGCCGCGGAACCGCCGCACGAGCAATGCTCGTGCCGCGGAACCGCGGCGCATTGATGGAATTAGGCACACAAATTTTACAGAAACCCTTAGAATTTCCTGTTGATTTTTTTGCATATTTTTAATATCGAAAAACTCCAGATTTTGGAAAAAGTCCAGAGAGCATGTTTGTGTTAGGGTTTCGGGTTCGTTCGGGTTTCAAACTTCGTCTACGCATCGCCTAAGGCGCTAGCTAGGCTCTGATACCACTGTAGGGCTCCTAGGCACACTAAGGAGGTCTCACATGGCATCAACCATGCCAATTTCAAATTTTACAAGTGCCGAGAAACCCTAATACGGATCGTTAACTAGATTTTTAGGCGACCAAAGCAACTAGTTTACAACTAAACTAAAAGAACGGAAATACAACCTTTGTAGATTCATTTCTCCACCTCCATAGCTCCATGATGAAGTCCTCTCCGCTGTCCAAATCGAACCTTGGGCTCTAGCGTCGGCTTCATCGGAGAAAAAGCGAGCTAGGTCATCGACGACGATGCCGAAGATGATCTACGTCGAGGTATCGCTAGATCAAGCTCCAACTTCACCAAGTCATGAAACTTGTGAAGAAAACACACTCTACTACTTGGCAAGAGGTAGAGGATGAAGAAATAGGAAGTGGGTTCACTTTAGAATTGGATTTCTCACTCTTTTCATCAAGTTGCCATTGATGAGGCAAGCTTTTTTTTTAAGAAGAAGATGAAGAAGAAGAAGATAATATTATGATAAGATATTAAAATGAAAAGGAAAATCAATACTTATCATAATACTAACCTTAGTTTAGTGTAGAGAATAGACCATGGTTAGATATGATGGTTAGGGTTAAGCAAGAGACAAGAATGGTGGACTAGGTCAAAGATTCAAGAAGCTTCAACTAAACTACAAAAGAAGCCACCATTCTTTCTCTTTATGCTTATCATTTTCAAAATGAATAACTAAATAAGATAAATGAAAAAGAAAACAAAACCCTAACCATTCATATAACTATGGTTTAGTCTTTACACAAACCCAAATTAGCATGCATCATCAAACATGATACAAACTTGTGTACAAATGTATATCACATATACAATGTGCACAAAAAGTGAGAAAATCCATTTAAAATGAACCAATACTAGTTAATGCAAAGTAATATATCAAATATATAATTATGCATTAAATCATTAAATCAACACTTGATTTAACGATCCGGTCATATCGCATATAACCGACTAATATACAATGTATCGGCTTATCGAATCATTCCTCGATTCGATAACTAGGTTATATCGCATACAACCATTCGATACAATCATCGCGAGAATAGAATACGGTATCACATACACGCATTATTCTCGGTCCCGCACATATCTCATATGCGCTCCTATTTCGTTTCGCTTGAGCCCGGAAACCTCTGTGTAGGACTCTAAAGACTCGTCAATACGCTGGCAGCAGGTGATGATCATATCAAACACCCACAAGCCGCAAGCGGTCTGCTAAACGTAACGGCCACCCGGGTATTGAGCGATCAGAAGATCGACGAGCAAGACCGCTCACACTCCAGTGAATCCAACCAGTAACACTACCGTACAGTCCGGTCTGATCGTCTGATATGTCGCATATCTCGCCTAGGGATGGTAAACGTCAGACCCCAATAGCTCGATAAGTCGTGTCGATATGAGGTCTATAAAAGTTCGAGAAACTACTGGTAACACTTACCAGTAAATCTCAGCAACCCTGGCCAAGGATTTCCGGTTATAGCCAATCGAACACAGCGCAACATCAACTCCCTATACCGGGAGAGACGAATCCCCTCCTATCGCTCATTGCCTCCATGTGATTCGGGACTGTACCCAAAAACCACCATTTTGCACGCCCTCTTGGACGTGGTAAGATGGAAATCAAAGCACAGTGGGGACCATACAAGACTCTATGACGATCTCGGGTCAACAGACTACTCTGTACCAATGTCACCTGAGAACTGCCATCTGACATAAGGTATAATACCATCTGGGAGTTCTCGGCGAGTCCGTCCAGTGTACCCAGTCTCCACTGAGCACCCGTATATCATCTCTGATGTCAAACACCAATGGATATGGGATCATCCATCGCCCATCTGTATGGGTCGAGAAGGTATACGCTAGTCTACTCTGGTATATCGATGCTCCGTCTCGATATACCCACGACTATGGATTTTGAAGGATGTACTTATGGACTACCATGTCCCCACTAGTATGATCTGCATCATAGTCCAGGTAGTCAAGTATACATCCTAAGGGCTTTACCAACATGTAACAGAGAGACAATCAGTGTACACGTTAAGGTAAAGATCAACCAGATAGCATACTATCATGTCGAGCAAGAAAGTCCTCCCTATATATGTCCCAGCATCCACTACAATATACATCCTATGTATAGCAATGGCCTCTAGGGCATACATATAACTAACAATAGTGATGCATGCGGTTCCATGTCTACACACGCCAGGAACGGTTCTTCCTACTTCATTACATTCACTGACGATCTCTCTAGATACGGGCATGTGTTCCTGTTGAAACACAAGTCTGAAGCTTTTGAGAAATTCAGAGAATATAAGCACGAAGTACAGAACCAAACGGGCAAAAGTATTAAGATCCTTCGATCTGATCGAGGAGGAGAATACTTGAGCAATGATTTTCTGGATTATCTAAAAGAGAATGGGATTCTCTCTCAGCTTACTCCTCCTTATACACCACAGTACAACGGTGTATCGGAACGGAGAAATCGGACCATATTAGATATGGTGCGCTCTATGATGAGCGAAGCTGAGTTACCTATTTCCTTCTGAGGGTATGCGCTTGAGATAGCCATATACATATTGAATCTAGTTCTGTCTAAATCTGTACCTACCACACCATATGAGATATGGAGTGGGAAGAGACCATATTTTAAACGAGTTAAGATATGGGGTTTTCCGGCCTATGTCAAAAGGAAAAATCCGGACAAACTCGAGGCACGATTAGTTCTTTGCAAATTTGTGGGATATCCAAAGAATTCTCAAGGATATTTTTTCTACCACGCTGAGGAACAAAAAGTGTTTGTTGCTCAACATGCCACCTTTTTGGAAAAGGAATTTCTTGCAAAAGAAATTAGTGGCAAAGAGGTAGAGCTGGAAGAGGTTCCATCACCACAAACTACAACTGATGATTTATTGGAACCAGAAGATTCAGTAGTACCCGACGAACCCCAGCCTCTCCACCGATCTAGTAGGGTTTCTCGTCCACCTGAGAGATACTACGGTTTTCTCATTGATGGTGGAAGCGAGGATTGCATCATGGAAGATGATGACCCGACTAGTTTCGAGCAGGCCATCACGAGTGGTGACTCTGTGAAATGGCTGGATGCAATGCGATCTGAGATGGAATCCATGTACACCAATAAAGTATGGATTTTGGAAAATGCTCCTGAAGGGGTAAAACTCATTGGGAGCAAGTGGATTTTTAAAAAGAAATTTGGTGTAGATGGAAAAGTTGAGACTTTCAAAGCTAGACTTGTAGCAAAGGGATTTCGTCAACGACCAGGTGTGGATTATGACGAAACCTTTTCTCCAGTGGCTATGCTTAAGTCCATCCGGATCTTACTTGCCATTGCTGCATACCATGACTACGAAATCTGGCAAATGGATGTTAAGACCGCCTTTCTAAATGGTGATTTAGAAGAGTGCGTGTACATGACTCAGCCAGAGGGCTTTGTAGATAGTGGGAGAAGCGGAAAGGTGTGCAAGCTGCTTAAATCCATTTATGGGTTAAAGCAAGCATCGCGGAGTTGGAACATCTATTTTGATGTTGTAGTCAAAGAGTTTGACTTCATCAAAAACATAGATGAACCTTGTATCTATAAGAAGGTAGCAGAGAGTAAGGTTGTCTTCCTCGTATTGTACGTGGATGACATACTCTTGATAGGAAATGATATTCCTATGCTGCAATCAGTCAAGCTCTTCTTATCACAAAGATTCTCAATGAAAGATCTAGATGATGCCTCCTGCATATTGGGAATTAGGATCTATAGAGATAGATCCAAAAGGATACTGGGATTGTCCCAATCCAGGTACATTGACACCATATTAAAGAGGTTTAGTATGGAAGAATCCAAGTGTGGGAACCAACCCATGATATCTGGACTCACTCTCTCCAAAGAGATGTCTCCCAAGACTGATTTGGAGAGAGCTCGCATGCAAGGGATACCCTATGCATCGGCAGTAGGCTCTATCATGTATGTGATGCTATGTACCAGACCCGATGTAGCATACTCACTAAGTGTAGTGAGTCGGTATCAAGCAGATCCTGGAGAGAGTCACTGGACAGTTGTGAAGAACATTCTCAAGTACTTGCGAAGGCCTAGAGACATGTTCTTGGTGTATGGTAACGGAGAACTCCGGGTGGAGTCCTTTACCGATTCCAGCTTCCAAAGTGATAAGGACGACTCTAAGTCGCACTCGGGATTTGTCTTTACCCTCAATGGAGGGGCGGTATGTTGGAAGAGTTCCAAACAGGATACCGTTGCAGACTCGACGATGGAGGCTGAATACATCGCTGTCAACGATGCTGCCAAAGAGGCTGTCTGGATGAAGAAGTTCATTAGTGAACTTGGTGTGGTTCCATCCATTGAGCATCCAATACTTCTGTATTGCGATAACAATGGAGCTGTGGCTTTGGCCAAGGAACCCAGATCCCATCAGAAGTCTAGACATATTCTGAGGCGGTATCACCTGATCAGGGAGATAGTTGATCGCCGGGAGATCGAGGTCAGGAGAGTAGATACGAAGGACAACACTGCGGATCTACTCACGAAGGCCATTCCCCAGATACAGTTTGAGAGATTATTCGGGATGCTAGGTATGAGATACTACAGCAGCTGGCCTTAGTGCAAGTGGGAGATTGTTAGTTATGTATATGCCCTAGAGGCCATTGTTGTACATATGATGTATATTATGATGGATGCTTGGATATATACAGAGAGGACTTTCTTGCTCTTCATGATAGTATGCTATTTGGTTTCACTTTATCTTAACATGTTGACTTGTATTGGTTTACTGTCTTTCTCTCACATGTTGATAAAGCCCTTAGGATCTGTACTCGACTACTGGGATTATGATGAGATCATAGTAGTGGGGCCTCGGTAGTCGATGAATACATCCTATAAATGTTCCTAGTCGAGGGTATATCGAGACGGGGCATCGATACACCAGAGTAGACTAGCGTATACGCATCTTGACCCATATGATGGGCGATGGATGATCCCATATCCATCGGTGTTTGACATCAAGGATGGTGTACGGGTGCTCAGTGGAGACTGGGTACACTGGACGGACTCGCCGAGAACTCCCAGATAGTGATATACCACACGTCAGATGGCAGTTCTCCGGTGACACTGGTACAACGTAGTCTGTAGACCCGAGATCGTCATAGAGTCTTGTGTGATTCCCACCGTGCTTTGATTTCCACCTTACCATGTCCAAGAGGGCATGCAAAACGGTGGCTTTTGGGTACAGTCCCGAATCACATGGAGGCAATGAGCGATAGGAGGGGATTCGTCTCTTCCGGTATAGGGACTTGATGTTGTGCTGTGTTCGATTGGCTATAACTGGAAGTCATGTTCACACCATAATATTGTATTATTATATTCCCCATTCTTATTCTTTTTATAAATAAATAGGTGCTTTTGACGCATGTCTGCTACATATTACAGGTTACAGGTTCTTGGAGCGAAAACAGTGAAAACGATGAAAAGACGATGCAAAAGTGGACTTTGACCAACAAACAGAAGACTCTTGATCAAGCCTACATCAAAAATAAAATTCACAAAGTACAAGGCAATGCAAGGTCCAAGATTACAAAGTGAACGGTTAAAAGTCCACCACAATTATTCACTGGAGATCTGGAAGAAATAGAAAAGCCAAATTGAATAAAGACATGCTCATTTGTACATATTTTTGCATTTGCATACTTATTTAAAAACCCATAAAAATTGAAAAATTTCAAAAATTATAAAAATTATAGTATTCAATTTTGGCCATATTTGACTTGAGTTTGACAAATAGGTTAACCGGCTAGGAAAAACTAGATTTTAGACTTAGTAAATCAAAAACCCTAAAAATAACCTTCCTTAAAGTTTAACGGTAGAAAGTATATGTCTTTGTAGTTTATTTAGAAATAGGCAAATTTTGAGTTCATTTTTTGGGCTAAGTCGAAACGAAGGAAAAGTATTGATGTTCTTATTAGAGTATAAGTTTAAAAAATAATTCCTAGCTTAAGTCTAGATTCTGAAAATGTATACCCTACAAAATGCACAATCACGCACCTTGAAACTTGGAATAGTAGAAGAGACCTTGAAATGCTCTTGTCTAAAGTCCTTAGTACAATGAAAATAAAAGGAAAAAAAAGTGAATGAAGAAAAAAAAATGGACACTGGTTTTTGTGATTACTTAAGGCTGTAAAAATAAAAAAATATTTAGCGAGGGTGCTTCATCACCTAGTGCATTAGACCAACTGGTTTGGGAGTCACTGCTAAAGCCTTGGTGGTTGCAAGACTAGGAATTACGCTTTAATTTGCAAACACATCTTGTAATCGGTTGTTGGTACCTCAAGAAGTATTAACGGTAGCATGAAGGATGTGTAAGCAAAATTCATTTAAAAAATTCACCAATTAAGAAGTGCTTTGGACAACGGACAAGGGTATGATTGCTTGATTTGAATTTCCAAGTGTAGGGGTGATTTATACACATACGTGGGGGTATGTGATTGGGATTTAGATGAGAGAAAGGGATGAAAAATAGAACTTGTATCTTTAGTAGAGTTGATAAAAATTCCTGAGTGGAGATGAAACCCTAGAAAGAAAACTTAAGAAATGCCAAAAGCTAAGTAGGTCTGCAGAACATATATAATCTTAAGTTAAATGATGAGGAAGTGTGAAGAATATGGATGGATAATTTATGAGTCGACGATAATAGAATTTCTTATTGGAAAACTTAATTGGAGAATAATAGTCGAAAAGCCAAATTGATAGGATTTTGTGGGTAGTATCCGCTGAAAACCCTCAGGACACTCCTCCTACTAGGGACACCTAGAGGTTTAACGGCTTGTTGCACGTGCTCAGTGCAATCGCGTTTCCCTGCGAAAGTGTGGTTATGATTTTAGTGAATAAAAATAAGTTTGCTCGAGGACGAGCAAAAGATAAGTTTGGGGGTATTTGTTCACACCATAATACTGTATTATTATATTCCCCATTCTTATTCTTTTTATAAATAAACAGGTGCTTTTGACGCATGTCTGCTACATATTACAGGTTACAGGTTCTTGGAGCGAAAACAGTGAAAACGATGAAAATACGATGCAAAAGTGGACTTTGACCAACAAACAGAAGACTCTTGATCAAGCCTACATCAAAAATAAAATTCACAAAGTACAAGGCAATGCAAGGTCCAAGATTACAAAGTGAACGGTTAAAAGTCCACCGCAATTATTCACTGGAGATCTGGAAGAAATAGAAAAGCCAAATTGAATAAAGATCCAAAGAAATAAAAAGCCCAAGAAGCCCAGAATCAGTTCCAAAATTTCCAGACATAAAATTTTACCAAACCTTGGAAGTCTACTTTGACTAGGTCTTCCTAAGGATATTTTGGTAAATGTAGACATGCGAATCAATTGTAACCTACGGTTTCTATCTCCTATAAATAGAAGCCCAAATCATTGTATTCTTTTCATGCCTCCCTTCATTAATAAATTTCAGAATTCTTTTGGAGAGCATCAAGTTGTAAGTTCTTTATTTTCTGCCCTAGGTTAATTTTCTTTTCTTGCCCTAGATAAATTTAATTCCTTGCCCTAGTTAATCTTTTATTCTCTGCCCTAGATAAATGTATTTTAATTCCCTAATGAGTGAGTAGTCTCATCGCTTGTTGGGGTTAGGAATAGGGAAGGGTTTGAGAGATGAAGATCTCTCATCTCTTTTCTTTCCCAATCTATTATGAACATTATGACTCCATGCATACTTTCATCTTCCGCTCCTTACGGCACTCTATGTTCATATCAGATTTTTGCATTTTCATACCGCCCAATTTTTATCACATTGCATATCGGTAGGTACTCTTGAGCCGTTTTTGCTAGTCAATTGCAGGATACAGGTTCTCGGCTCTAAACGGTGAAATTCATGGAAAAACACGACAAAATCCGGGTTCCTGCCAACCACAGAAAAAACACGGGTCTCCACTCTTTATCCGTCTGTTGCCACACACCAGTTTAAGAGATAAAATGGCAAATCATTGTCATTTTCATGCACAAGGCTCAATGGCAACACAAGATCCAAGAAATTTACACGGAGCTCGAGGAAATCATGACAAAAAGATCCACATCAAATCACCTTTTGCTCAACAGAAATTCTGGAAAAATCGTGAAGAAAATCTGAGAAAACACATATACCAGAATAAAGGACATAGAAAACCAGGGAAGCACAAGAAAACCTAGACCCCAACTCACTTATACGGCCGCGGAACCGCGGCCAATAGGGGGTCTAGGCCGCGGTTCCGCGGCCATACTGGCGCCTCACTTGATGGGATTTCAGGGGTTGTTTGGTCTTTTCGTGTTGGTTCAGAATGTTGCCCTAGATTTCCATCTCCCTGCCTATAAATAGTCCAGAACCTTATGAGCCAAGGGTACTTAATCTTGTATTTTTTAGGGTTTAGAATACTTGTTCTTTTTCCTCTTCTCATCTCTTCTCCATTGAAAAACTTGTAGTGAGCTTTTGTGAGTGAAGAATGATGAATAAAGAAGTTCATTTTGCTATTATACTTGTCTTGCTTTTTTTATGTTAATCGCTTGTAATCGTTAATTGATAAGTAGTTGTTGTTATTTATTGTTGTTTCTTTCTTTTCTCTTTTTCTTTATCCTTAAAACAACCATGATGCTTACGCTTGATCCTTGCCAAGGTGAGGTCGCAAATAGCTAGTTGTTATCTTCTAATCTCTTTCTTTCTATCTTCCTCTTTGTTTTATTTTCTTTTCATTATGATGTGTGAGTAGTTTCCATACTTGTTAGGGTAGGATAAGGGAAGTTTGAGAGAAGGAAATCTCTCTCACTCTTTCCTTACCCAACATCTTAAATCAACTCCCGTTAATTGAACCACAATCCGCTCCCTACGGCACCCTATCCTACATGATAGTGGTGATTCCGTAGTGAGACCGGTTGTGGTTGAATTAATCGGAGGTTATGGCTAAGAACCAAGAACGGACGGACAAGCACCAAAAGGAAGAACTTAAGCGTTGGAAAGCCTAGCTTATACTCGCAAGTTCCTTCCTAGTCGTGCTAATCCCCGTTGTTGCCGATTACCGTAACACCGATATTAAGAGTGGCAACGAAAGAAGTGAGCGACTCCTAACTCAAACTAACCTAATCCTAACCCTAACAAGCTCTCTTTACATATCATTTTAACACTTAGATAATCACAAAAAAATCTGGAAAATTGGACTTAACTCGTTAGAGCACATAGAAAAAGATTCCCATCTCCCTGCGGACGACCCGTACTCAACCGGCTAGCTACAAGCGAAACCGTTTTGATTGCGGTAATTAACTAAACTTAAACACGCAGAATCTCTAACAATCACTTTACCCTCGAGATAGCGGTGATCCGTAGTATAAAAGACCGGAGTTGTAAGTTTTCCATGGAGGTTAGGGTAAAGGTTAAAAAAGAAAGGACAAGGATCTAGAGGAAGAAGCATCTTCCCAATCATCCTAATCCCCTTTATTAAAATTTACCATAACTCCTAATATGATATCTAAATTAAGGCATTGAAAAGAGGTGTAGATCTTTATTTACCAAACTTTACCTAAACCTAATCCTAGCAAGTTTCCTAATCCTAATAGAACACAACTTAGTTTTTAGATCTAATTAAAAGACCAAACACCATTTGGAATTAACTCGTAAGAGCGATTAGGAAATTCACAACATCCCTGTGGACCGACCCGTACTCACCGGCTAGCTACCAAGCGACGCCGTTCTTGATTGCGGTTATTAGATAGTTTTTGAGATCAATCAAGTCCCTGGCCAGGGCTGATATAGAGATATACTGGTAAGTGTTACCAGTAGTTTCTCGACCTGTTACGAGCCTCACATCGACACGACTTATCGGTTACTGGGGTCTAACGTATACCACCCCTAGACTTGATATGCGACATATCAGACGAACAGACCGGACTGTACGGGAGTGTTACTGATTGGATTCACAGGAGAACGGACAGGCTAGCTTGTTGATCTTCTGATTGCTCAATACCTGGGTGGCTGTTACGTTTAGCTGACCGCTTGCATCTTGTGGGTGTTTGATATGATCATCACCTGCTACCGGCGTATTGACGATTTTTTAGAGTCCTACACAGAGGTTTCTTGGCTCAGGCAAAACGGAGTAGAGGCACATATGTGATATGTGCAGGACCGAGGATAATGCGATATGAGATACCGTATTATATTCTCGCGATATTTAGATATGAACCGGGACATAGGATCAAGTGTTGATTCGATGAATCGGTACATAATATATTAGTCGGTTATATTCGATATAGACGGATCGTCGGATCAAGTGTTGATTCGATGATTTAATATATAATGATATATATGATATATTGTATTACATTATCTAATATTGGCTAACTTTATTTTTTCATTTTCTCATCGGGTTAATACATTGATATATATGCGATATATGTTAATTGTATTATTTTCTTTTGTTGCAAATATATAATATATATGTGATATATATTATTATGACATGATATGATTTATTATGAAACATGTTCAGGGATGATAAAAAGAGATTAGGGTTTGATTAGGGTTACCCTCTTCTTGATTATTCTAGAAGGATTCCCTTTTGTCTTGGTTAAGATATTATGGTTGATACTTATCCTTGACTCATACGTAACCTAACCAAACCCTAGCTCTAGTTTATTCTCTACAAAGGTTTAGCCTCTCATCCTTGACCATGGTTCCATAATCAATCATATACTCTTATTTACTATTCATCACAAAAGGATAATTCTCATTATTCTTCATCTTCTTCTCTCTTGAGTTTGAGAGAGAGCTCACTTGTGATTTCTTTTGTGATGAGTTCTTATGAGAAAATGATATAAAAAGAAAGCATAAATACTACTCCATCATTCTCATCTAATCTAGCCCTTTAGATTAGGTGTTCACCTCATTAGAGTGAGAAAGTTTGGGTTATAGCAACTTCGACGTAGATCATCGGAGAAGCGGAACACTTCAAGCTAGCATGGATCGTTCGAGTCGTGGAGCCTCTCTTGAGTCCGGAAGATCGTGGATCGCAGCGAAGGGACTTCTACTCGGAGCTTGTGAAGCGAAGGAGCGGACTACAAAGGTTGTAATCCCTCACACTTAGGTTTAAAGATGTTATCTTGCATATTAAACCCTAATAATCTAGCAAAAATCCCGGCTTTGGGTTGTTCGGCACATGTAAAATTTTATTCGGGCATGTTTGATGCTTTATGAACCTTCACAAGAGTGCCTAGGAACCCTACAATAGCCATTGATGTACGACACTAAAGATTGTATACAGATGATCATTAGGGTATGAGTTATACTGGACGGAATCGCCGAGAACAGCTAGTAGATACTATACCTACGTCAGATAGTTGTTCTCTGGTGACATGAATACAGAGTAGTCTGTTAATCTAAGATCGTCATTTGTCTTGTGTGAGTTCCCACTGTAATTTGATTACTGCCCTACCACGGCTCTACTGAGTCTTGCAAACAGATTTTAATTGGATACAGTCCCGAACCATATGGAGACAGTTAGCGGATCGGGGGATTCGTCTCTCCCGGTATACGGAGTCGCTATCACGCTGTGTACGGTTGGTTAATACCATAAGTTCCTGGACAGGGAAGATGAGATTTACTGAGGTCAGTAGTTTCAAAGTTGGTATTGAACTTGATATCGGATTGACTTATCGGGTTATTAGTGTTGGGTTTCGGTGCCCACGCGGCGGAAGCCGCGGCCGAGGCGGAAGCGAAAACAAAAACTTTTGCGAGCACCGAACGCCCGTAAAACCCAGGATACGGTATAATAATCTAAACTAGCTAACTTAAAATGCAGTGGTAGAGGAACTACAACATTTATCGCGTGTCCACCCGATTGTGAAAGACCCCTCCAAGCTCGTAGCCGCCGGGATCGCGCTTGAGAATTGATCACCTTTACCAAAGACGATCCACCCGAGAGAAACCGGAGGAGGCTCTAACCGATGATCCAAGCTCGCTAGGTTTGGATGGCCGGTGATATAGGAATACTGCACTAAATTTTTCTCTTTTTTTATCTCAAGATCATGAGAGCAGGAGAAGGTAGAAGACGGAGAAGATGTTGAGCATGAAGCAACCATGGAGCATGAAGCTTATGTGTGGAATCAAGAAAAACATCATCAAAACTCTAATAATGATAAAAGAGAATGGCTACATATATTTCCTTTACAGTCATGCATCAAATAGTGCACACAACAAATGCAAGCCATTCCTCATCACCATGCTCATGCCACCTCATTTCCAATTTGTTTTTCTAAAAAGAAAAACAAATATGATGTGTCCTTCTTCTATAAGTATTCCCGTATAAATATGGAATACTTCACCTGGTATATGTATCGCTACATATATGCATATCCGTATAAAAATACGGATAGCACCAAATAGAGAAAATGAATAGTGAACAATAATACTAAAATATATGTATCAAAATACATACATAAATTATTAAATCAAAACCTGATTTAATAACCTGGCTTAATCCTAAGCCAGCCAGTATTATTATCACACCCAGCTTTCCATTGTACGGAGAAGGGGACGCGGTAAGACCCACTACGTATTTACTTAGAAGTAAACATGCTAAGCGTATCTAAGCAATATAAAGTAAATGTACACAAGAACATGACAATAGATGTAAATGAACAAAAACTTTAATTATTTATTATTCTTTTACAATACAACTGAAATGTAAATACATGAGTAGAAAGCAATGCCTAAACAATGGCATAACTGAAATGGAAATAGTATGTACAAGAATCTAAAGCTCTGGGTCAAATGCTAACTACTCCAAGTACTCCATACTGGGCTCGATCTCCAGTGAGTCCGATCCACCTGATAACATTCCAAAGAAAGAAGAAAAGGAATGTCGTCAACGAACAATCGCTTGGTATGTCCCAAAGACGAGTAGAGATAGAATAGACAGAATGAGAATATAACTAATAATGTTTTATTATAATATTAACGCAGTTGTTTGTAGCTTGGTACAAAAAATGCCAGTGTATACGAGAGGAGTCCAACTATTCCGGAGACTAAGGTATATGGAGCACAAGTAGCCGTTAAGCCACGGTACAACAGCAATGGATATTCAGATTATGTGTATTAAAGTGACCGTCTCGTGCCACTTCTAGCACATTCCGTACCAGTCTACCCCTTTAAAAACCCTGTGATATCTTTTTTATTGATTGTATTGTTTTTTTATATAGATGGATGACTTGCCGAAACCATGATATAAGATAAATGGAACGGATATAATAGATAGACATGTAGACAGAGTATATCTATGCTTCGGTTCAGTCGATATAGATTGATATAGATTGAATAAACAGATTCATGTTGAATTGTAGCTTTATACTTGAATCATATTCAAGTCAGATTGATTAGATTGAGACTCAGTCTGAGTCAGACACTTTGAAAAGAAATTTGGAGTCCTGAATTAGTTTTGATGTTATTGGTAGTTGGTGTACATGAACGGCAGGATTTGTGTCTTTTTCCAAGACAATTATCGTATTGATAACACCGTTTGATAGATTGTCTACCTTAGATAGGCAAGCACCCACTTTCTCCGGCTCCCTGAGGCTCAAGAGAATTGGTCCCGCTTAAACCTATATTTACTAGGGTCCTTATTGTAAATTTATATAACATGAGGGGGTTTTATGTAAAAATAGTTTTGATATAATTTCAAAATACACCTCAAGTATTTAGTTATCGTATTTAGTGTTTTCATAGATGTATATTTTATAAAAGTGAGATTTTCTAGTGAGTAGAACCTCGTTTTCATAGTATATGGTATTTTATTGAAATATTGGAATTGTTTTGTATTTGGATGGTAATTTCATATAATGGTGATTCCTTTGATTTAGAAAATATAGAATATTTGTATAATATATTTAAAATAGATCTTTTGATAATACTTATATATATTTATATAAAAATAAATTTAATTTATTTTCTAGAAATCTCATTTTATTAAAAATAGTATTAGAAATTCCATCGGAATTCGAATGCTCCTTGCGGAGGTCTGAATTCCCCTGTACTAGGCCCGAGGACGTGCGATAATCTGCACCATCACGAACGGGGTTGCCCAAAAGTTGGCTGTAGAGACGTAATTGTAAGGAATTAGATAATACACTTTTTAAAGAAATGGTTTTGCCGGTTTGATGGTATTTATTTGTAATGTCGTATTATCCCATAACTATATTTCCAAAATTTCATCGTGTTATGTCAAAGATATGTGTTGTGATGAGATAGGTCATTACCTCGTGAGTTATCTAAAGGTAATACAAGTATTATGTTGATTTGTGTCAAAAATAAATCATACGGTATTTTACCGTAAAAGTACGATTAAAGTTGCATAAATGATTTTTTTGAGATGAAACTTATTTTAATGTGTTTGTTAATTTTTGTTAAATATTATATGAGAGTATGCTATTTTATTGTTTAAGAAAAATAGAATTTTAAAGAAAAATCGAATCGGAAGTCGGATTAACTCCGCTTCTATTGGGTTTTAGAAATGAAAGTTTTTAGACTAGAAGATGAGAGGGGGAGAGGGGATTTATAGGTTAGGGAACAAGAGAAGAGAGAGAGGAAACTAAGGAAGATGTCTGGGCGTCGTTTCGTCGCCGGAATATTCTAAAAACTTCGCCGGAACTTCGCCTTTCGCTAACTCCACTTGCACACTATAAGATCTTGAGAATTTTTAAGAGTTTTGGCAGGGAATTTCCGAGTGATGAGGGGTGGAATATGGTGTGGTATTTATAGTGAAAAATTAGGGTTTAGAGGGTTAAAGAATGCATTAAAATTTGCATTAAAAATGCGATTAAAGGGTATTTTATTGTTCTCTGTATGAATGCAGAGTATTCAAACAACATGGAAGAAGTGGGGTAACTGAAAAGGTGCTCGGGTGAAAAGATAGAGGCCATTCCCTATAGGCGGCCTGGCGGTACTGGCCCAATCAAGAATGTCGCCGGTCGTTTTCCGGCGGTGGAGGGTGAGATTTGTGCCACGTGTCCCCGTCACCTCATATACCCTCGTGCACATGTTTATTTATTCAGTAACTTATCATATTACATGTAGTGCATGTGAAAACTCTTGGGCTTCTAAAAGATTAAAAAGAAAATTTAATAAAAAGATAATGTGGCTCGGGGGATTCGATCACAAAGCTACGTCACAGTAGTGCAAGGCTTTACCAATGTGCTACAAGTATTTTCTTGCTGTTCAAAAGAAAAACAAATACTTATAGTATACACAGGATTTGCAAATACCCCAATTGTACATTAAATTTTAAACAATTTGCTGTACATTGAAATTGGAGTTGTTACAGTCTACCCTCCTTACAAAAATTTCGTTCTCAAAATTTACAATTTATTTTAAGGATTAGGTTACAAATAAATGAGGGTATTTTGCACGCATCTCATCTTCCCTTTCCCACGTTGATTCTCCCGGTATGTCTTTTCTCCACATCACTCGAACCAAGTTGACTTCCTGTTCCGAAGTGACTTCACTTTTCTGTCTAGGATTTCAACAGGGTGTTGCTCACAGGATAAATCTGGCTGTACAGTGAGCTCGGAGCGATCAAGAATATGGCTGGGGTCACTCACATACTTTCTGAGTTGGGATATGTGGAACATATTGTGCACTCCTTCCAATGAAGGTGGAAGTGCCAAGCGACAAGCCACTTCACCGATTCGTTCGAATATGTCGAACGGTCCAATATACCTCGGACTAACTTTACCCCATCTTCCAAAACGAATCACTCCACGGTTCGGGGATATCTTCATAAATACATGATCTCCTGGTTGAATCCCCAAGTGACGGCGCTCTGCATCAGCCCAATGCTTCTGTCGATCTTGGGCTATGCGCATTCTTTCCTTGATAGTGCGTACTACATCGACAATTTCCACTATCATCTCAGGTCCAAGGAGTTCTCTATCTCCGATGTCGTCCCAACTTAATGGTGATCGACACTCCCTTCCATAGAGCGTTGCAAAGGGTGTCATTCTAATGCTTGCTTGGTAGATGTTATTATATGAAAACTCCACATGATGTAAGTGATCTTCCCACGATCCTCCGAAGTCTAGCATACACGCACTTAGCATATCCTCCAAGATCTGAATAGTTCTCTCAGACCGACCATCAGTTTATAGATGATAAGCTGTGCTGAAGTTCAGACTTATTCCCAATCTAGCTTGCAGACTCTGCCAAAATTGCGATCGGAATCTGGTGTCACTATCGGAGACAATGCAAACCGGTACTCCATGTAATCTCACGATTTCCTGCATGAGTTCATGGGTATCAGAGATAGTACATTATAAAGAGTTTAAATCTTACTTAGATTCTTACCTCTATGTACTTCTTTGCTAATGTCTCAGTAGATTGGCCAACTCGAAAAGGGATAAAGTGAGCCGACTTTGTGAGTCAATCCATAATAACCCATAACACATCGTTACCTTTCGTGCTGCGAGGAAGTGCGGTCACGAAATCCATTATGATGTGTTGCCACTTCCATTCTGGGATAGGTAACGGATGAAGTAATCCAGCAGTTCTGTGATATTCAGCCTTTACCTGCTGACACACCAAGCATTTAGTGACGCTTCTAGCTACTTCACGCTTCATTCCATTCGACCAGTCATTTTGACGCAGATCTTTGTACATCTTTGTACATCCAGGGTGTACTGAGTAGGGAGAGCTGTAAGCTTCTTTGATTAACTCATCCTGAACAGAACTTTTTGGTACATACAGTCTGCTGCCGTATCTCAAAGATCCGCCTTCATGGATGGAGTCTGTTCTAAGTCCATTCTATACTTGTTCTCTGATCTTTTGCAACTTAGCATCACTTGCTTGAGCTGTTTTGATCTGATTGACAATGGTAGATTGAACTTGTAAGTTCATCAAATAAGAAGCGTTATCTGGCACGACTACTTCAATCTCCATTTGATGCAAGTCTTGTTGAAGCTTCCACTGTGCGGTGAGATTCAATGCTAATGGTTGGCGACTAAGGGCATCAGGTACTACATTCACCTTCCCCGGATGATATTGTAGGTTGATGTCAAAGTCCGCCATGAGTTATAACCATCTTCTCTGCCGCTTATTCAACTCCTTCTGAGTAAACACATATTTTAGACTTTTGTGATCTGTATATATGTCCACTCGCTCACCAAGAAGATAATTGCACCAAATCTTGAGTGCAAAGATCACGGCTGCCAAGTCCAAATCATGCGTCGGATAATTGCGCTCATGAATCTTCAGCAGTCTTGATGCATAAGCTACAACTTTACCGTGCTGATGTAGAACACATCCTAATCCTTTACCGGATGCATCGCAATGCATTACAAAACCTCCAGTTTGGTCCGGTATAACAAAGATAGGCGCTGATGTCAATCTTGACTTGAGTTCTATGAAATCTCGTTCGCATGCTTCTGACCACACGAATTCTTCATCTTTACGTGCAAGCTTGGTCAGGGGTGTTGCGATTTTGGAAAATCCTTCAATGAATCTTCTGTAATATCCTACTAAATCCAAGAAGTTTTGAATGTCCTTCACTGACTTTGGTGTCGGCCATTCGTTCACTGCTGATACTTTTGCTGGATCTATAGAGATTCCTTCGCCCGATACAATATGTCCGAGAAATCCGACATGATCTAGCCAAAACTCACACTTGCTGTATTTGACATATAGTTGATGCTGTCGCAAAGTCCCCAGGACAATCCTCAAGTGTTCGGTGTGTTCTTTCCGACTCTTTGAATACACCAGGATGTCGTCGATGAAGATGACAACAAACCTGTATAGGTACTCTCGGAAAACTTGATTCATCAGGTTCATGAATATTGCTGGTGGGTTGGCCACTCCGAATAGCATTACGAGATATTTGTAATGTCCATAGCCAGTTCTGAATGTTGTTTTTTGAATATCAGCTTTCTTGACCTTCACATGATGATAACCCCAATGAAGATCTAACTTAGAGAAAACACAAGATCCACTTAGCTGATCGAATAAATCGCCCATGCGCGGTAGTGGATACTAGTTCTTTATCGTTACTTCGTTCAAGGCTCTATAATCAATGCACATTCAGTATGAACCTTCCTTCTTCTTCACGAGCAAAACTGGAGATCCCCAACTTGAAGTGCTGGGACGAATCCATCCTTTCTTTAATAATTCGTCCAACTGAGTTCGGATCTCCTTCAAACCTTCTGGACTTAGGAGATAAGGTGCTTTGATCACCAGTTGTGCTCCAGTACCTAAATCAATGCTGAATTCAAGAGCTCGATCTGGAGGCAAACCTGATATGTCTTCAGGAAATACATCATCGAACTCTCAAACTACCTCTGGCTTGACTTCTTCCGCCTGATGCGTAGCAATCACTACCTTCTTCGGCTTTGCCTTGTAGGTTCCTGGCTCCAGGGTACGATCTCCACTTTTGAAATAAAAGATTGGATGGTCTGGAATCTCGAACACTACCCTCCTTTGACGATAGTCGATGGTAGCATAGAAGGTTACTGGCCAATCCATACCCAGAACCACATCGAAGTTCGGTATGTCCAGTACCTTGAAGTCAGCATAGAATTCTCTGCAGCAGATGACCACTGGATACAGGTTGTATCCCATTGTTGCCTTTAGAACGCCGTTTCCTAAACTGACATTCTAGCTGGACACAAGCGGTTTGACTAGAATCGCATGAGTTCGGACAAACCGTTGCGACATAAAGCAATGAGATACTCCAGTATCGAAGAGTGCGAGTGTAGGTAGTGAGGCTACTAAGATTGTACCTAAGTTATGTGGGATATGTTTTAGGTATAATGAAAAGATATATAGGTACCGGTGGCTTCAGCTTCTTCCACAGTCATTGTGAAAGCCTATCGCATCGGTACATTCCTCCTTGCTGGGGGAGCGTTCCTATGCCCGTTCCTTTGTACTTGGGGTGCGTTCCTTTGAGCTTGATGGAACTTACGAGATGGAGGTGCAGTCGGTCCAATGTCACGACCCAAAGTTCGTCCCGTGACCGGCACTTAACCACGTACGTCTACAGGCATAACGCGACTAAGTAAGCCGAAACCCATAAATCAAAACCATTAAAAGTATTGAGTGTTAAAACATTTAATAGAAACATTTGTTAAAACGTTTAGAAAACCTTAAGTAATTTAGTAAAATTCTTTAAAGTTAAAGTTATTATCTTAAAAATTTTGGCAGCATTTCCTTTGTAAAAACTAGCCCCGAGATCGGGTATAAGACAATATATGAGTAAAATGATATACAATAAGAATAATGCATCCCAAACGGGAGCAATCACGCCCAACGGCGGAAACAATCACCACAATGATAATATACGACGTCGTAGCGAAGAATGAACAAATAAGTGAAGACAAGTATCATGAAAGATAAAACTGCATAAATAAAGTCGGCTCACAACGAGCTCGACACCAGAGTACAAAATAAAATACATCGTCCTCACAACTGATCTCTAAGTCAATACACGAAAAAGTAGATGGAGAGTACTAGATACAATAGTATATACAACTGGAAAATAAACAGATACCGCACAAAAACCCACCTATCAGCAAAAGGGCTCGCACGCCAACTGCAATGGTATTTGTACCAAAAGATGCAAGAAAACAGCCTGCCGTGACTACTCCGAGGGGCAACCTGCAAAAACTGTGGCACAACGGGGTGAGTTGCCAACTCGTGAATACTAGATAACATATAAAGGTAATCGCGAGTATGCACGTACTGCGATACTCTAACCTATGCCAACAGATAACATCTATATGATGAGCTAGATGAGTAATAATCATGCAATAAGTGCAATCTAATAACATCTCTATATGATGAGCAGGGTATGCAATAATCGTGCATAGAAAATGCAATCTAATAACATCTATATAGGATGAGCAGGGTATGCAATAATCGTGCATAGCAAATGTACTCTATCAGGTACTACAGATACATGATGGGATGTATAACACTGAATGATGAGCATGGGAATAAAAAATATCTACACGGAATGTCAACGTGGAAAATAACCGGTGTCCATCAATAATCCAAATCCCAGTAAAACTCAGGCGCCGACACTCCAATCGGCCCTCAAATCCTGTAAATCTCATAGAATCAGGAGTGCCCAACATCGGCTCTCAAAATATCATACAATAATCGTGTCCAGCAACGACACGCAAATCCTCAAGTATCGGGCTCCGTCCGTCCGGATCGGCCCACAGGCTCCGTCTGCGGAATCGGCCCTCGGCCCCGGCAGTACGTGTCGTCCCGTATCCATCTATCGACTCTGGTCGGTGTCCTCCGGATAACCGCCAGGTCCAACCAATCACCGGTAGGTATTGTTAGTTATATGTATGCCCTAGAGGCCATTATTATACATAGGATGTATATTGTAGTGGATGCTTGGACATATATAGGGAGGACTTTCTTGCTCGACATGATAGTATGCTATCTGGTTACTCTTTACTTAACGTGTATACTGATTGTTTCTCTGTTACATGTTGGTAAAGCCCTTAGGATGTGTACTTAACTACCTGGACTATGATGCGGATCATACTAGTGGGGACATGGTAGTCCATAAGTACATCCTTCAAGGTCCCTAGTTGTGGGTGTATCGAGATGGGGCATCGATATACCAGAGTAGACTAGCATATGCCTTCTCGTCCCATACAGATGGGCGATGGATGATCCCATATCCATTGGTGTTTGACATCAGAGATGATATACGGGTGCTCAGTGGAGACTGGGTACACTGGACGGACTCACCGAGAACTCCCAGATGGTATTATACCTTACGTCAGATGGCAGTTCTCTGGTGACACTGGTACAGGTTAGTCTGTAGATCCGAGATCGTCATAGAGTCTTGTGTGATTCCCACTGTGCTTTGATTTCCACCTTACCACGTCCAAGAGGGCGTGCAAAACGGTGGTTTTTGGGTACAGTCCCGAGTCACATGGAGGCAATGAGCGATAGGAGGGGTTTCGTCTCTCCCGGTATTGGGGGTTGATGTTGCGCTATGCTTGATTGGCCATAACAGGGAAGTCCCTGACCAGGGCTGGTTTAAAGATATACTGGTAAGTGTTACCAGTAGTTTCTCGACCCGTTATGAGCCTCATATCGGCATGACTTATCGGTTATTGGGGTCTGACGTTTACCACCCCTAGACTTGATATGCGACATATCAGACGAGGAGATCGGACTGTACGGTAGTGCCACTGTCAGGCTTTTGCAGGAGTTGGAGCGGGCTTGCTTGCTGATCTTCTGATCGCTCAATACCCGGGTAGCCGTTACGTCCAGCTAGTACCGCTGACGGCTTGTGTATGTTTGATATGATCATCACCTACTGCCGGCGTATTGACGAGTCTTTAGAGTCCTACATAGAGGTTGTACTGGTTCAGGCAAAACGAGATAGGAGCGCATATGTGATATGTGCGGGACCGAGAATGATACAAGTATGTGATACCGTATTCTATTCTCACGATGGTTGTATCGATTGGTTGTATGCGATATAACCTAGTTATCGAATCAAGGATTGATTCGATAAGTCGATACATTGGATATTAGTCGGTTATATGCGATATGACCGGATCGTTAAATCAAGCGTTGATTTAATGATTTAATGTATAATTATATATTTGATATATTACTTTACATTAACTAGTATTGGTTCACTTAAGATTGATTTTCTCACTTGATGTGTACAAGTTGTATATGTGATATATTTTTTGCGCACAAGATTGTATCATGTTTGATGATACATGCAAACTTGGGTGTGTATGCTTTAAACCATAGTTTAGGTTAATGGTTAAGGTTTTATTTATTTATTTATTTATTTAATTTTGGAAAAACTAAATGGTGGCTTTTTGTTTCTTTGCTAGAAGCTTCATGAAGCATGCTAGCATCTTTGAAAAAGTCTTGCCATTTTGTTTTATCCTTAACCTAACCATCAACCTAAACCCTAGTTTATTCTCTACGTTTGTTAACTCACCCATGGTTGCAATATGATAAACATCACTTGATAATTCATTTTTGATTATTCTTATTCTTATTCTTTTCTCTTCTTCTTCTTCTTCATGAAGAAAAAGAAAAGCTTGCTAGAAAATTATCAAGTGATGAATCCAAGTGAGAAATCAAAATCTAAAGAGTACCCACTTCCTATCTCACCATCCTCTACTAGACTAGCACTTTAGATTAGGGTGTTTGCTTCACTAATTCTATGGTTAGTGAGGTAGAAGCTTGAGTCCGTATTCTCTCGACGTAGATCATCTTCGGCACCGAAGACTTCAAGCGATCCCGTTGCAATTTCCTCATGGAGCCGTCCGAGAGTCTGGGAGTTGGTTGATCGCAGCGAAAGGACGTCGTCACGGAGCTATGGAAGTGGAGGACCGGATCTACAAAGGTTGCAGTCCCTTCCCTTAGTGATAATTGTTGTCTACTAGCTTTATGATTCGCCTAATCTTTAGTTAACGATCTAGCTTAGGGTTGTTAAGCACCTAAAAATTTTTTAATCCGACATGGTCAATGCCTTGTAGAGCCTTCTTAGTGTGCCTAGTAACCCTACAGTGGTATCAGAGACTAGATAGAGCTTTAGGCGAAGAGTAGACGCAGTTAGAGATCCGATCGAACCACGAAACCCGATCAAAACCCTTCTCTGTACATTTTTTCAAACTGTGGACTTTTGTGAATTAAAAATGCGCAGAAAATTAAGCAAGAAAATCTAAGAATTACTGTGATGTACGGATCCCTAACTCAAAAATTTGACCGCGGAACCGCGGCCAAACCAAGGGTTTGGCGGCGGTTCCGCGGCCAAAATTGTGACTTAGTCCCTGGAATTTCATGTAATTATTCTTAGGTCCTTTCTTGTTAATTTTTTCTGATAATTTTTTAATTCCACTCAAGTGTTGAGTTTTCTAGGGTTGTATTGTGGACTCGTTGATTCGATCGGATAACTTAACTTCATTTATGTTTTTCCGGATATTTTAGAAACTGTTAAGAAGTTCGACTGGATATAAATACCCACTTTTTCCCCTGCCGGGAAATTTCCAAGTGTTGGATTTTTCCGTAGTTTAAGAATGTTCTAAGTAGTGCAAGTAACGCGATAGACCCTCTAGAAGACAACAAACCTTAACTCGATTATGTGACCGTCTTGAACTGCCCTTTGAACCTTAGGGTTTGGGGCAGTACGGCGTGCCACATGTAAGGCGTTGGCTTGACCCTTCTACAGCTGGACCGTTGGTACTATGGCATGAAATGGATGTTTTTAAACTTATTTCAAGTGTTGAAAACCATTCGGGAAAACTTGGGTGTTTGATTGTTCGATCGGAAAGTTTAACATTTTCTATTTATCTGGAATGCGATACAATATTTGGAATCCACAAGTAGTTATGAGATAACTGATATGAATGTTATAAACATAGCACTTTGGTCTCACTTGATCGGTTGCCACGGAATTTTGATGCGATCAAAAGTCCGTCGCAATCACGTAGCGTATGCGGATACTTGCCGGATAAACTTAATAGACAGCTACACCCCTTAGCCCCATCCAAGTGACTGTAGCAGAACTCCGTCGCCGAAAGCATCCGTTCGAGTGCTCGCGGTAGCGGTGTTCCGCCTTGGTGCACTTCGTCGACGGTATCGGGGGTGTGGCCGCCTACTAAAGTTTGCGACGAGCATTCGATCAGGATGTCGGGAATCTTGTTGAATTGCCCGACTTGATATTGAAAAGAGTTTTCGATAAAGAGACTAAAATCTGCGGTTTATAATAGTTAGGCATGCAATGTCTAAAGAATTCATTTGGTTAGGCATGCGATGTCTAAAGAGTTTGCGGATTCCAACTATTGTAGTTTTACACTTTCTTTTCTGTGACCGTAAGTGTAATATATGATATCGCCGGTTTCGTTGCTATATGTCAACGACAATTGGGATGCGCATATTTACTTACGTTGATGACATGTGATGTTATGTGTTGCTGGATATGTTATATTGGATCGTCGCGTTTTGAATAGCCGGGGTTTTTATGTGAGATGAGAGTTTTTATTTTCATTCATGTAAAATTTAATTGTATGTAATATTCTTTTATTGGGGCACTTCCGGGTTGAGGTTGATGTCACCACTTGTATATTATTTACTTTTCCACACTAGGATAGACCCAAGGAGGAGAGCATAAGTAACCGGGTTCTAGAGTCCAGTGGGAGACCAACTCGAGGAGTCGAGTCCGGGTCTCCTAACTCTAGAATTGGCAGGGTTGCTTGCCGCTCTCGTAGGAGTCTAGGGGTGTGGGTTTGGCTATTCATCGCGACCGTGGAATCCGTGTTTTATAGAGGCTCAAAATAAAACACGGACGTCCTAGTATATCCAATGTTTCATATGTTTCTTCTGCTGCGATATCTGTGATGTGATCATTTGATATGTTGTGATGGATACTGTATATAGTATATATGATATATTATATAGACGTTACTTATGTTTTGCACTCGCACTAGCCCTGCCCCGCTCTGTCGTTAGTTACCTAACCTAACGGTGCACGAGGGGACATCGAGGCGAATGCGGATGGCATAAGTGTACGTCGTATTTATCTGTGATGTTTAGGTGCTTAAATGATGGGACTTCATTAATATGATTAATGATAGAAAAAGAAACCTATGATGTTGTGGAATCGAATTTTCAAAAACAGATAGTTATAGTTCTTGCTTTGCATCGCGGTGTTCCTTATAGAACATCCTGCACCTTATTCGATGAGGAAAGGGCCGAGATCCCTTCACCGGGAGTGAGCCCTTTAGCAATAACTGGCAGATGCTACAACCCTCGGTTTATCTTTTGATTGCTTCTATAGTTCTTTCTTTGCATAGTGGTATATATGATATATCCTGCACCTCATTCGACAAGGAAAGGGCCGACGATCCCTTCACCGGGAGTGACCCCTTTAGCAAAACTAGAAAAGCCTAAAAACACTCCATTTTAAAATCATTTGATTCTACAACGATATCAAGTTCATTACGCAATAGGTTTTCAGAAAAACCTGTCGTAGCCCTCCATCATTTCAGATAAGACGTATATAGTATTCGTGCTATATTTGTTGGCTTTCGTCAAGGTGTAGTGTGCGGTAGCTATGTGCTGCTTATCTGCAGCATACGATGCGATTGGATTAGGGTAGTCGTACGGCTTTGTTGGCTTTCGTAAAGGGTCATGCGGGTGGGTTTAATTCAGTCAAGAAATGTACGGGTTGAACTTGACTAGCGGGCTATGGTTTGTCGGCTTTCGTCAAGGTCATAGCACGTTAGGGGCAAAATTATCGGGAATTTCAAGTGTTGAAATTTGCAATGAGATTGCATACCTTCTATGAGATAGTTGGATCCCGATACCCGCTGTGAGTAAGAGTTACTCCTGGGAGAATTTTACACATTACAATTAGCCGATCAAGTAGGTGTCTAGAAAGGTGTTAACGAGGTTACGCCTCTGGGAAAATGAGCTTTACTTTAATTAGGTCCGTGCGAAAGCACGGGACACCTCCCTCAAAGTACTGACACTGGCCTGGCTGAAAGATTGGCGAACTTGTAGCATGTAATTAATCCCGGCTAGTCTTTCCTTTTAGGGTTTGAAGGAAGATTTGATAAAAACAGTGGGAGCCATCCTGATTAGATAAAATAATAACCAATCTGATCTTGCAAGAGCATACGCAGAGTGTTTTCTTCTCTCTCTCTCTCTCCAGGTAACGACCATATCACGCCTTAATCAAGATAATAATACGGATTATTGACCGAACCCGCTTGTTATACTAAGCTGGGGAACGTTGGACCCGCTCCAACTTATAATTGTTATAAGACAGAGCAGGAAATTGTGGAATACCAGATTTCCCGTGCCGCCCAAACGAAGAAAGTGCATGCTGATGCATCATCTTCGGGTGTGTTCAGTATCCTTTACGTCCTTGGTATGTGATACCGGATCAGGATCCCGCATATGTAATCTGTTACATGGGCTACAGATAGGTAAAGAACTGAGAACGGATGATAAATTTCATGAGACAGAAAACGGTGCAAGTGTTGCAGCCAAGTCTGTTGGTCACTGTCACCCTGTATTACCAATACATTGATTCTGAACAAATGCTATTAGATACCGAACCTGATATACAAAATCATATCAGTCTCTTTATTAGTAAAGAAATGATAAAATTTTGTTTTGTTGAATAATGTTTTGAACATTTCCTATTTCAAAAGTTGATCCGTTCAGGCACGTTATCTAAAAGCATTGAAGTTCTAAATCAAACTACAGTTCCTAGTATACAAAACACACACAAGAGGAAGAGTTCAGAAATGAACGAATCCTTCTTGAGGCATTGTAGACTAGGTCATATCAATGCGACCCGACTGGCTGAAGTTACATTTAGATGCATATTTAAATCAGTTTGAATTTAAATCTTGTGGAACTTGCCAGTCATGTCACAAAGATTAGATGACCATAGCTCTGTTTTGTGGAAACAGAGAAAGAGTTAGTAAACTCTTGGGACTGATACATGATGATGTACGTAAGGTCCCCTGTCTACACATGCCAAGACCGGTTCTTTGTACTTCATTACATTCTCTGATGATCTCTGTTCATCACAGAATTTTGTATATTTGTACCGCCCATTCTTGATCACATTGCATACAGGTAGGTGCTTTTTATCCGTATTTGCTGCATGTCTACAGATTACAGGTTTCCAGTCCAAGAGAGCACAAATCCAACAAAATCTCCACAGTTACGGCAAAATCCAGAACATCTGTCACAAACAGATAAAAGTCGGGTTCCAGCATCCGTCCAGTATCCGTCCCGTACCAGTTCAGAAGAGGGGACGAAAATAGTCGTCATTTGTGACTAAATCAAGATTTGAAGTCAAAGGAGGTAAAAGTCAAAAGAAAAGAAATGAAGAAATCTTGGATCAGAAATCTGAAGATCCTCTGGAGAAATTGATGCAGTTTAAAGTTTTCAAACATCAGGAAAAAAGTGACCAAGACCACAGAAATCAACCAGACAAAGTTTGGCCACCAACAAGCCGCGGATCCGCGGCCAAACCCCCACTATGGCCGCGGATCCGCGGTCGACACGTGTCCCCATCTGGTGGAATTTTGGGGTTATTTCTGTAAATGTGTATACGCTTGTGTTTTACTGCTAAACTCTCAGAATCAGGCCTATAAATAGCCCAGAGCAGAACCAAGAGTGGGTACTTAATTTCATGTGTAATTTTTGTATTAGATTTATTTAGTTTATAATAAAAGTCCATTTTCCTCCATCTTCCTCCATTAAAGCTTGTGAGAGGTTTTATTGAGTGTGAAGCATGCAAGAAGTGTTCTTTTTCTATATGTGTAATTTGTAATTCGGTTTCTTATGTTGCTTGTAATTTCGATTGTTAAACGTAGTTGTTGTTATTTATTAAAATTGTCGTTTTAATTTTCTTCCATTTTCTGTTTTCCTTACAACCATGATGCTTAGTGTGATCCTTGCCTAAGTGAGGTCCCGAATAGCTAGTTGTGATTTTCTACCTCAATTCTTATTACCCTCTTTCTTTGTTTAATTTAATCTAACTTTTCTAATGGGTGAGTAATTTCTCACTTGTTAGGGTAGGAAACGGAAAGTTTGAAAGACGGAAACCTCCCTCACTTTTCTCTTTTACATATATCTTGATTTGAACTCTTGTTAATTAATCCACAATCCGCTCCCTACGGCACCCTATTCTTCATAATAGCGGTGATACCCTAGTGAGACCGGTTGTGGTTGAATCAACTTGAGGTTGCGGCTAAGAGCCAAGAACGGACGGACAAGGACCAAAAAGAGGAAACGAAGTGTTGGAAAGCTTAGCTTATACTCGCAAGTTTTCTCTTAGTCGTGCTAATCCCCGTTGTTGCCGATTACCGTAACATCGATATTAAGAAGTGGCAAAAGAATCAAGTGAGCGATCCTCCTAACTCAAACCAACCAAATCCTACCCTTAACAAGTTCTCTTATCATTCATTTTCAATTAGCTAATCTCAAACAAACCCAAACATATTTGGACTTAACTCATCAAAACATTAAGAAAAAGACTCCCATCTCTCTGTGGATCGACCCGTACTCATCCGGCTAGCTGCAAAGCGAAACCGTCCTGATTGCGGTAATTAAACTAGAACACGCAGAAAGTCTGTCAATCAAATGGCGCCGTTGCCGGGGAGACGGTAGTTTATTTCTTTTTGTAATTTCGGGTTAATTTGTGAATATAAATATAACCAAAAACAAAACAAAAAAATATACTGTACAAAATCATCTTGTTATTCTTTGTGCAAGAGTGCAGGAAAAGGAGAACATCAAGATCAGTGCCAAAGTCGTGGGGAGTTAGACCCATATCTCGCGGCTACACCGCGGCGGATCAAGGCGAAAACCAAAAATCCTCTGTGAGTATCCCAACCCTCTTCTCAACTCCTCTGAACTCCACTGAACTGTGTTTTCTGCAGCATTCTTTGCACGAATTCTTTCCCCCTTCCAATAAACTGTTCTTGTGCAGGATTCTTTGCGCCACGCTTAAAAAAAAAAAAAATGTTTGCAGTTGATTTGTTACCGCTTTGCATTCATTAATACGGACTTTAAGGGGCTTGAAACCAATTCAGATTGGGTGGGGATTTCATCACCCTTCCCAGGACCGCAAAAATCACAAAAAGCAAATGCACTGACCATTGTTAATTAAAAAATACTAGACTCAGCCCTAAGGACTTTGCGCTCATTAGGAGAAGTTAAACCGTGTTTAGAACCTTGCTTAACGGTATATTGTTTAAGGGGTGTCTAGGAAAGTGTTAACGGCGCAACCGCCAAAAGAGAAAGGGTTACATAATTAAGGAACTTCGCGAAAGCGTTGGAAAACCTACACTTATCTCTGCACTTACCTGGCCTCTTGATCAGTGTATCTTGAGCCTGTTTCTCTACACAGTTTTGCTTCGACAATCAAGTTTTGGAGCAGGTCTAGCAGACCTAGGTGACCCTAGATCTAGAAGTGATTGTGCATATCTTGTTTGTGATTGCTTAAAGCCGTAAATCTGTACATATCTCTGTAAGCTCTTTCTAAAAAAAAAGGAAAAAATCAAAAACTTTTATAAAAACTTGCCCTTTGTCGCCACATTCCATTTTTTTTTACTCCACCACCCATTGCCTTTCTCATTGACGTTTTCTTACCCTCACCTTCTTCGCTTTGACTATACTAAACTCGTTTAGTATATGTCCGCTTGGACTCGGGACACTAGCGCCCGCCTAGTCCGCGTTTCGTTAGTCGCCACCGACTGCGCGATCGACTCAGAAGTCGATACTCCATCACCAACCTCTTCTTCCGCGATGTCAGGATTTAATCCGAACATCCCTTTGACTACCCCTGGATTGGCTCCACCTCCTATGGAGACCAATAACCCACCACCACCGCCTGTTGTAGCGCCGCAGCGAATTGCGCTCCAGGATCGTTTCTATCCCACCCGTTCTGCACTTCCCACCTGCCTTTCTCTTCCACCGGCCAATGAGGATAATTTTGAAATTAAGCCCCACTTCATCAACATGCTTCCACGATTCCACGGGCTTGAATCTGAAGATGCCTATATCTTCATTAATAAATTTCAAAACGTGTGTGCCATGATGAAAACCACCCAACTGTCGGACGATGCTATACGTCTACGAGTCATTCTATTCACTCTATGCGATCTTGCGGAAAAATGGCTGTATAGCACCGCTTCCCACTCCATAACCAGTTGGGACGAGTTTGTTAAAGCGTTTCTCAAAAAGTTCTATCCAAATCATAAAACCGCAAGGATTCGCAATGAAATCAATCAATTCTCCCAGCTTCCTTCTGAACCCTTCTGGAAGTGCTTTGACCGGTACAAAGACCTTCTTGTTCAGTGTCCTCACCACGGTATAGAAAGATGGCAACTTTGCCAAACCTTATACGAGGGCCTGAACCCAGCAACCAAACAGTTGTTGGAAACCATTTGTCAGGGCCACTTCCTATCGAAATCTGATGAGGAAGCGTGGCAGTTTTTCGACGACCTTGCGGAGCAAACGCTACAGTGGGAGAGCACCAGACCGACTTCTTCATCTTCCTCTACATCCACTTCTACCGGTCAGTCTAGGGTAGGGATTCACCAACTTGACGTCTCTATTGTGATGAAAGCTGAAATGGCTGCAATAACGAGAAAGCTTGAAGCGATAGAGAGCAAATTTTCTTCTCCTGCTCCTAGCCCTGTTCTTCCCCTTCGTACCATCTGCGCTTGTTGTTCCGATCCCTCTCATTTAACCGAAGAGTGTCCTTACAATCCACCATCTCAGGGACAGGATCAGGTTAATGCTGCATTTCAGCAAAGACCGAGGAATGATCCATACTCTTCCACGTACAATCCCGGCTGGAGGAACCATCCCAATTTCGCCTGGAATCAGAATCAGAATCAATTCCAGGGAAACAATTTCCAGAGGCCCCCTCCGCCGCAGCAACAAGCGCAACAACAAACTCAACATCAATTTCAGCAGCCCTTCCAACCCCAACCTTTCCAAAATCAGACGAACAACTTTGCACCCAACAATTCTTTTCCACCAAACAATTTTGTTCCGTCAAACAACGATAAGGTTTCCTCGCTCGAACGAAGTCTGGAGGCGTTTGTTAAACAATCGACACAATCCACAGCAAACATCCAGTCTTCCATTCAGTCCTTAGTGCAACACACTGCCGCTCACGGGCAAAGCATCAAGACCATCGAGGCCCAGATTGCACAGCTGAATGCGGCCTTAAGCGAGCGAGAGAAGGGGAAGCTCCCGTCCCAGCCACTTCCAAATCCCGGTCACCCACATAATGCACATGTTGCTTTTGAACAACAGAACCATAATGTGAATGCCGTGACCACATTGAGATCAGGAAGGATTCTGCAAAACAACATTGGCACACAGATCAACGATGACACCCCGGCCGCTTCTTCTTCTTCTTCTCCTACTTCATCATCTTCTGAGCCTATTCTCCGTTCTTCACAAGGCTCTTCTTCCTCTTCTTCTGCTTTGAATGGACCCACTTCTCACTCCACGAAAACACCTGTTCTGGGATCCGTTCCAACTCCACAATCTCCTCCTCCAGCTTTAGACTCAACCAATTTTCAAAACGTCCCATTTCCAAACCGGTTGAGGTCTAATAAACAAAATCCACAAATGGAGAAGATTCTGGAGTTATTTAAGCAGGTTAACATTAACATTCCTCTTTTAGATGCAGTCCAACAAGTCCCATCTTACGCGAAAATCTTAAAGGACTTGTGCACGAAAAAGAGGAAGTCTCAGGTACCAAAGAAAGTTTTCTTGGCCAGTGCTGTGAGTGATGCCCTTACCCAATCTTTACCACAAAAACGGAAGGACCCTGGCTGTCCTACTATTTCTATTACCATTGGGGATAAGAACATCGACCGCGCACTATTAGATCTTGGTGCCAGTGTTAACCTGCTTCCGTACTCAGTATACGAGCAATTAGGCATAGGAGAGCTGAAACCTACGCACTGCACTCTCCAAATGGCCGACCGATCGATCA
Organism: Agapanthus africanus; assembly: GCA_030015575.1. Classification (NCBI taxonomy): domain Eukaryota; kingdom Viridiplantae; phylum Streptophyta; class Magnoliopsida; order Asparagales; family Amaryllidaceae; genus Agapanthus; species Agapanthus africanus. Next base: position 307,816,897 of record CM057337.1, read on the forward strand.
CCCATCCAAGGGGTGAGCTAGAGGATGTGTTAATCAAAGTCGGGGACTTCATCTTCCCCGTTGACTTCATTGTATTAGACACACAACCTGTAGCTAACCCCAGGAATCAAATTCCTGTGATACTCGGTCGCCCATTCCTCGCAACCTCAAATGCTGTGATCAATTGTCGCAATGGTTCTATGAACTTATCTTTTGGAAATATGACAATTGAACTCAACATTTTTAGGTTGGGGAATCAGCCCTCTGAACCTAATGCTCATATACTAGACGTCTGCTCAATTCAGGAGATCACCTCAGAAGAGTGTGAATTCGAGGAGTTTCTGTTTGATCACGATAACTTTGATGCCACTAGTGCGTTCCTCTTCGAACCTGCTGCTGTTTCTGCGCTCGACAACGACTACGAGTGTTTCACGTTCTCGAACGATCTTAGCCGCTCAAAACCCGAGTTTGAATCCTTCGAATTTCCGGATGAGTCACATGAACCATCCAACTCGGTCGCTTACACTCGTTTTGAACCTTTGCTGGAGTCCTTTGAGTTCGAGACCTTTTCACCGATCTTGCCTTCAATCGTTTCACCTCCAACGCTCGAACTCAAGCCTTTGCCGTCTCACCTTAAGTACGCTTACTTGGGTGACAACGAGACCCTCCCTGTCATCATCTCGGCTTCTCTAGCTTCTGAGCAAGAGAAAGCCCTTCTTGCGGTCTTGCACAGCAATAGGCAAGCCTTTGGCTGGTCCATGGCGGACATCAAGGGGATTAGTCCCCTGATCGTTGAACATCACATTCATCTGATGGATGATGCCAAACCAGCCAGGGACCCACAAAGACGTCTCAACCCAGTCATGAAGGAGGCTGTGAAGAAGGAAATCGTAAAATGTCTGGATAGTGGAATCATTTACCCTATCTCTGATAGCCAGTGGGTTAGCCCCATTCACGTTGCCCCAAGAAATCAGGTATCACGGTCATAACCAATGAGGCAAACGAGTTAATCCCTACTCGCACCCAAACTGGGTGGCGAGTATGCATCGATTACAGAAAACTCAACGCCGCAACAAGGAAAGACCACTTTCCGCTACCTTTCATTGACCAGATGCTTGAACGATTGGCCGGATATGAGTACTACTGCTTTCTTGATGGCTACTCTGGCTATAATCAAATTCCCATCGCCGAAAAAGACCAGGACAAAACCACTTTCACTTGTCCTTTCGGCACGTTTGCATATCGTCGCATGCCCTTTGGGTTATGCAATGCACCCGCTACCTTCCAGCGGTGTATGATGGGAATCTTTTCAGACATGGTGGAAAAATTTCTGGAGATCTTCATGGACGATTTCTCCATCTTTGGCGATTCCTTCAATGAGTGTTTGCTGCATCTTGACGCAGTTCTTACCCGATGTAAGGACAAGAACCTCACTTTGAATTGGGAGAAATGCCACTTCATGGTGCGAGAAGGTATTGTCTTAGGACATATCATTTCGCAAAATGGCATAGAGGTTGACAAAGCAAAGATTGAGGTCATTTCCAATCTTCCTCCTCCCAGTTGCGTCAGAGACATCCGAGCCTTCCTTGGCGAGGCCGGTTTCTATAGACGGTTTATCAAGGACTTTAGCAAGATTGCTAGGCCCTTGACTCTTCTACTGGCCAAGGACATGTTAGTTATATGTATGCCCTAGAGGCCATTACTATACATAGGATGTATATTGTAGTGGATGCTGGGACATATATAGGGAGGACTTTCTTGCTCGACATGATAGTATGCTATCTGGTTGAACTTTACCTTAACGTGTACACTGATTGTCTCTCTGTTACATGTTGGTAAAGCCCTTAGGATGTGTGCTTGACTACCTGGACTATGATGCGGATCATACTAGTGGGGACATGGTAGTCCATAAGTACATCCTTCAAAGTCCCTAGTCGTGGGTGTATCGAGACGGGGCATCGATATACCAGAGTAGACTAGCGTATACCTTCTCGACCCATACAGATGGGCGATGGATGATCCCATATCCATTGGTGTTTGACATCAGAGATGATATACGGGTGCTCAGTAGGGACTGGGTACACTGGACGGACTCGCCGAGAACTCCCAGATGGTATTATACCTCACGTCAGATGGCAGTTCTCTGGTGACACTGGTACAGAGTAGTCTGTTGACCCGAGATCGTCATAGAGTCTTGTGTGGTTCCCACTGTGCTTTGATTTCCATCTTACCACGTCCAAGAGGGCATGCAAAACGGTGGTTTTTGGGTACAGTCCCGAGTCACATGGAGGCAATGAGCGATAGGAGGGGATTCGTCTCTCCCGGTATAGGGAGTTGATGTTGCGCTGTGTTCGATTGGCTATAACAGGAAATCCCTGGCCAGGGTTGCTGAGATTTACTGGTAAGTGTTACCAGTAGTTTCTCGAATTGTTATAGACCTCGTATCGACACGACTTATCGAGCTATTGGGGTCTGACGTCTACCACCCCTAGGCGAGATATGCGACATATCAGACGATCAGACCGGACTGTACGGTAGTGTTACTGGTTGGATTCACTGGAGTGTGAGCGGGCTTGCTCGTCGATCTTCAGATCGCTCAATACCCGGGTGGCCGTTACGTTTGGCAGACCGCTTGCGGCTTGTGGATGTTTGATATGATCATCATCTGCTGCCGGCGTATTGACGAGTCTTTAGAGTCCTACACAGAGGTTTCCTGGCTCAAGCGAAACGAAATAGGAGCGCGTATGAGATATGTGCGGGACCGAGAATAATACCAGTATATGATACTGTATTCGATTCTCGCGATGTGACATTGATCGGTTATATCCGATATAGCCGGGTTATCGGATCAAGTGATGATTCGATAAGTTGTTACTAATGATACTAGTCGGTTATATGCGATATGACCGGATCGTTAAATCAAGTGTTGATTTAATGATTTAATGCATAATTATATATTTGATATATTACTTTGCATTAACTAGTATTGGTTCACTTTAAATGGATTTTCTCACTTGAAGTTCACAAGTTGTATATGTGATATACTTTTGTGCACTTGATTGTATCATGTTTGATGATACATGCTTTATGGTTAAGTGTAAAGAATTAAACCAAGGTTAAGTTGTTGATTAGGGTTTTACTTATTCATTTATCTTACAATTTATTTATTCATTTTGAATAAATTGAAAGATAAATGAATGGTGGCTTCTTTTGTTTTTAGTTGAAGCTTCATGAAGCTTTGACTTGATGACTTTTTTGTTCTCATCCTTAACCCTAACCATCAACCCAACCTTAGTCAACTCTCTACACTTAACTAAGGTAAAGATTATGATAAGTATTGTTTTATTTTTCTATTTTAAAATAACTTATCATATTCTTCATCTTCTTCTTCTTCTTCACTTCAAGAAAAAGCTTCACAAGCTTTAATGGCAAAGTGAGAATTAGAGTGAGAAATCCAATTCTAAAGTCTACCCACTTCCTATTTCTTCATCCTCTACCTCTTGCCAAGTAGTAGAGTGTATTTACTTCATAAGTTTCTTGACTTGGTGAAGTCGGAGCTTGATTTAGCGATGCCTCGACGTAGATCATCTTCGGCGTGGACATCGACGACCTAGCTCGCTTATTCTCCGATGAAGTCGACGCTAGAGCCCGGATTCTTTTTGGACAGCGGATAGGACTTCGTTGCGGAGCTATGGAGGTGGAGAACCAGATCTACAAAGGTTGTATTTCCGTATCTCTTAGTTAAGTGTTAACTAGTTTATGTTTTCGCCTAGATTTCTAGCAAACGATCCGTAGTCGGGTCTCTCGGCACCCGTAATTTTTGAAAATGGCATGTTCGATACCTTGTGAGACCTCATCGGGGTGCCTAGGAACCCTACAGTGGTATCAGAGCCTAGCTAGAGCCTTAGGCGAAGCGTAGACGGAATTTGAAGTCCGAACGACCCGAAAACCCAAACTCTAACATGCTCTCTGTCCTTTTTTCAAAAACTGGGATTTTTCCAAATTAAAAATTGCTAAAAAATTCAGCAGGGAAAAATAAGAATTATGATGCAAAAATATTTCCATGAACAGTATTTATTGCGGCGGAACCGCGGCAGAAGCCTAGCTTCTGCGGCGGTTCCGCGGCAATCTGGTGACGTCAGCCCTTAATGTTTGCATAGTAATTCCTGATAAATTATGCTGAGTTTTCTGGGAATTTTTAAAAAAATTTCCAGAGTTGAATTTTCTGCAGTTGTTTTGGGGATTCGGTGTTTCGATCGGATTATCAAATTTTGTCTGTGTGGCTTTCCGGATAAATTTTAGAGTATGTTAAAAAGTTCGACCGGATATAAATACCCAACTTTTCCCCTGTAGGGAAATTTCCAAGTGTTGGATTTTCCGTAGTTTAACGACGTTCTAAGTAGTGCAAGTAACGCGATGGTCCCTCTAGAAGACAACAAACCTTAACTCGATTATGTGACCGTCTTGAACTGCCCTTTGAACCTTCGGGTTTGGGGCAGTACGGCGTGCCACATGTGAGGCGTTGGCTTGACCCTTCTACGGCTGGACCGTTGGTACTGAGGCACGAACTGAATGTTGTTAGACTTATTTCATGTGTTGATCTATATTGGGAAAACTTGGGTGTTCGACTGTTTGATCGAAAAGTTTAACATTTTCTGTTTATCCGGAATGGGATACAATAATTGGAATTCACAATAAGTTATGTGATAACTGAATGAATGTTATAAACGTAGCACTTTAGTCTCACTTGATCGGTTGCCACGGAATTTTGATGTGATCAAAAGTCCGTCGCAATCACGTAGCGTACGCGGATACTCGCCGGATAAACTTAATAGACAGCCTCACTCCATAGCCCCGACCAAGTGACTGTAGGAGAACCCCGTCGCCGAAAGCATCCGTTCGGGTGCTCGCGGTAGCAGTGTTCCGCCTTGGTGCACTTTGTCGACGGTATCAGGGGTGCAGCCGCCTACTAAAGTTTGCGACGAGCATTCGATCAGGATGTCGGGAATCTTGTTGAATTGCCCGACTTGATATTGAAAAGTGTTTTTGATGATGGGACTAAAATGCGGGGTTTATAATTGTTAGGCATGCGATGTCTAAGTAATTCATTTGGTCAGGCATGTGATGTCTGAAGTGATTGTGGATTCCAACTGTTGTAGTTTTACACTTTCTTTTCTGTGACCGTAAGTGTAATATGTGATATCGCCGGTTTCGCTGCTATATGTCAACGACAATTGGGATGCGCATATTTACTTACGTTGATGACATGTGATGTTATGTGTTGCTGGATATGTTATATTGGATCGTCGTGTTTGAATAGCCGGGGTTTTTTATGTGAGATGAGTGTTTTTCATTTTCATTCATGTAAAAACTTGTATGTAATATTCTTTTATTGGGGCACTTCCAGGTTGCGGAAGTAGTCACCGTTGATGTATATTATTTTCTTTTCCGCACTAGGATAGACCCAAGGAGGGGAGCACAAGTAACCGGGTTCTGGAGTCCAGTGGGAGACCAACTCGAGGAGTCGAGTCCGGGTCTCCTAACTCTAGAATTGGTAGGGTTGCTTGCCGCTCTCGTAGGGGTCTTGGGGTGTGGGTTTGGCTATTCATCACGACCGTGGAATCCGTGTTTTATACTGGCTCGTATTGAAAACACGGACGTCCTAGTATATCCAATATTTCATATGTTTCTTCTGCTGCGATATCTGTGATGTGATCATGTGATGTTCTATGATAGATACAGTATATAGTATATATGATATATTATATAGACGTTACTTATGTTTTACACCCGCGCTAGCCCTACCCTGCTCTGCCGTTAGTTACCTAACCTAACGGTGCACGAGGGGACATCGAGGCGAATGCGGATGGCATAAGTGTACGTCGTATTTATCTGTGATGTTTAGGTACTTAAATGATGGGACTTCATTAATATGATTAATGAAAGAAAAGAAACCTAAGATGTTGTAGAATCAAATTTCAAAATAAAACAGGTAGCTACAGTTCTTGCTTTGCACAGTGATATATATAATATATCCCGCACCTTATTCGATGAGGAAAGGACCGAGATCCCTTCACCGGGAGTGACTCCTTTAGCAATAACTGGCAGATGCTACACACTCGGTTTGTCTTTTGATTGCTTTTAAGTGTTTTTGCTTTGCACAGTGATATATATGATATATCCCGCACCTCATTCGACGAGGAAAGGACCGACGATCCCTTCACCGGGGGTGACTCCTTTAGCAAAACTAGAAAAGCCTCAAAAACATTCCATTTTTAAAATCATTTGATTCTACGACGATATCAAGTTCATTACGCAATAGGTTTTCAGAAAAACCTGTCGTAGCCCTCCGTCATTTCAGATAAGTACTAGTTAGTATTCGTGCTGCGGTTGTTTGGCATGCGTCAAGGCGTAGTGTACGGTAGCTAACTAGTGTTTATCTGCTAGCATATGATGCGATTGGATTAGGGTATTCGTACGGCGTTGTTTGGCATGCGTCAAGGGTCGTGCGGGTGGGTTTAATTCAATCAAGAAATGTACGGGTTGAACTTGACTAGCAGACTATGGGTTGTTTGGCATGCGTCAAGGTCATAGCGAGCTAGGGGAAAAATAAAATCGGGAATTTCAAGTGTTGAAATTTGCAATGAGATTGCATACCTTCTATGAGATAGTTGGATCCCGATACCCGCTGCGAGTAAGAGTTACTCCTGGGAGAGTTTTATACATTACAATTAGCCGATCAAGTAGGTGTCTAGAAAGGTGTCAACGGGGTTACGCCTCTGGGAAAACGAGGTTTACATTAATTAGGTTCGTGCGAAAGCACGGGGGACCTCCCTCAAAGTACCGACACTGGCCTGGCTGAAAGATTGGCGAACTTGTAGTGTGTAATTAATCCCGGCTAGTCTTTCCTTTTAGGGTTTGAAGGAAGATTTGATAAAAAGCAGTGGGAGCCATCCTGATTAGATAAAATAAAAACCAATCTATTCTTGCAAGAGCGCACGCTGAGTGTTTTCTTCTCTCTCTCTCCAGGTAGCGACCATATCACGCCTTAATCAAGATAATAATACGGAATATTGACCGAACCCGCTTGTTATAATGAGCTGGGGAACGTTGGTCCCGCTCCAACTTATAATTGTTATAAGACAGAGCAGAAAATTGAGGATTACCAGAATTCCCATGCCGCCCAAACGAAGAGAGTGCATGTTGATGCATCATCTTCGGGTGTGTTCGTTACACAGAACTGATTCTCTGTATCCTCTACGTCCTGGGTATGTGATACCAGATCAGGATCCCAGATATGTAATCTGTTACATAGGGCTACAGAAAGGTAGAGAACTGAGAACGGGTGATAAGTTTTATGAGACAGAAAACGGGGCAAGTGTTGCAGCCAAGTCTGTTGGTCACTGTCACCCTGTATTACCAATACATTGATTCTGAACGAATGTTATTAGATACCGAACCTGATATACAAAATCATATCAGTCTCTTTATCAATAAAGAAATGATAAAATTTTGTATTGATGGATAATGTTTTGAACATTTCCTATATCAAAAGTTGATCGGATCAGTCACGTTATCTAAAAGCGTTGATGTTCTAAATCAAACTACAGTTCTTTAGTATACTGAACACACACAAGAGGAAGAGTTCAGAAATGAACGAATCCTTCTTGAGGCATTGTAGACTAGGTCATATCAATGCGACCCGACTAGCTGAAGTTACATGAAGATGCATATTTAAATTAGTTTAAATCTACATCTTATGAAACTTGCCAGTCATGTCACAAAGATATAATGACACCAGCTCTGTTTATTGGAAACAGAGAAAGAGTTAGTGAACTCTTGGGACTAATACATGTTGATGTATGTAAGGTCCCCTGTCTACATATGCCAGGACCGGTTCTTTTTACTTCATTACGTTCTCTGATGATCTCTCAAGATTCAGACCTATGTTCCTGTTGAAACACAAGTCCGAACCTTTTGAGATATTCACAGAATATAAGTTAGAAGTAGAGAACCGATACGGGTATAAGTATTATGTCCTTTGATGTGATCAAGGAGGAGAATACTTGAGCACGGAAATCCTGGACTATTCTAAAGGAGAATGAGATTCTCTCTCGGCATTACTCCTCCGAATACACCATAGCACGATGGTATATCGGGACGGAGCAATCACACCCTATATGATAAGGTGTGCTCTATGATGAGTATTACTGAGTTACCTATTTCCTTTTTGGGTGTTATGCACTTGAGAAGCTGCATACCTATTGAATAGGGTTCGAATCAAATCAATTGCCTACCACTTCATATGTGATATGGAAAGGGAAGAGCCCATGTCTTAAGCTAGTTAAGATTTGGGGTTGTCCGGCCTATGTCTAAAAGCAAAATCCGGACAAGCTCAAGGCAAGGTCTGTTATGTAGAACGGGAAGTGTTCCAGCTATACAAACTACAGCAGATGATTTGGTACAACCAGAGGATTCAGTAGAAACCAACGAACCTCAGCCTCTCGGCCGATCTAGTAGGGTTCCTCACCCACCTGAGAGATACTTCGGTTTCTATATGAAAGTGGGAGCGAGGAATGCATCATGAGATGATGACCCAACTAGTTTCGAGCTGGCCATCAAGAGTGAGACTCTGTAAGAATGGCTGGATGTTTATCGATCTGAGATGGAATCCATATACACCAACAAAGTATGGACTTTGGTTGCTATATCTGAAGGGTTAAATCCCCATCAGGAGCAAGTATATCTTGAGAAGATTACTTGGTGTACATGGAAAAGTTGAGACTTTCAAAGCTAGACTTGTTAAAAGTTTGTATCATTGACCAGGTGTGGATAATGATGAAACCTTTTCAAGTAGCTATGCTTAAGTCCATCCAGATCCTACTTGTCACGGCTACATACCATGACTGCGATATCTGGTGGTTGGGTGTCTTGACTGCTTTTCTAAATGATGATTTAGAAGAGAGCGTCTATAAGTACACAGCCAGAGGGCTTCGTAGACAGTAGGAGCAGCGGAAACGTGTGCAAGATGCTTTATAGGATAGAGCAGGCATCGCGGAGTTGGAACATCTGTTTTGATGTATTAGTCAAAGAAGTTGACATCATCAAAATGGTAGATGAACCTTGTATAAACAAAAAGGTAGTAGGGAGTATGGTGGTGATCCTCGTAGAGTACGTGGATGACATACTCTTGATAAGAAAGAGTTTCCTATGCTACGCTCGGTCAATCTCCGGTTATCACAAGAATTCTCCATAATAGGATCAAAGTGATACCTCATAAATCCTGGATTTTGGATCTATGCGATAGATCTAAATGGATGTTAGAATACTCACTAGCTGTAGTGAGATCAAACGATCCTGGGGAGAATCACTGGAAGTGTTCCAGGGTGATAAAGACGACTAAATGTCAGTCACAGGCATTGTCTTTACCCTCAGTAAAGGGACGGTATGTTGGAAGAGTTCCAAACAAGATACCGTGACACTCTAGACGATAAAGGCTGGATACATCGCTACTTAAGATACTACCAAAGAGGCTGTTTGGGTGTATATTGGTTCATGAAATGAACTAGGTTCCTACCATTGTGAGACAATGGAGTTGTGGCTTATGCCAAGGAACGCCCGTCCCATCAGTGATCCAGACAAATTCTAAGGCAGTATCACCTGATCGTGGAGATGATTGATCTCCAGGGAGATCGAGGTTTAGAGAGTAGACTCAGAGGACAACACAGCGGATCCACTCACGAAGGCCTGATCCCAGAGAGAGACACTTTTGTGGGATGGTTGAGTATGAGATACTACAACCACTGCTATCAGATGGCCCTAGTGCAAGTGGGAGATTGTTAGTTATATGTATGCCCTATAGGCCATTACTATACATAGGATGTATATTGTAGTGGATGCTGGGACATATATAGGGAGGACTTTCTTGCTCGACATGATAGTATGCTATCTGGTTGAACTTTACCTTAACGTGTACACTGATTGTCTCTCTGTTACATGTTGGTAAAGCCCTTAGGATGTGTGCTTGACTACCTGGACTATGATGCGGATCATACTAGTGGGGACATGGTAGTCTATAAGTACATCCTTCAAAGTCCCTAGTCGTGGGTGTATCGAGACGGGGCATCGATATACCAGAGTAGACTAGCGTATACCTTCTCGACCCATACAGATGGGCGATGGATGATCCCATATCCATTGGTGTTTGACATCAGAGATGATATACGGGTGCTCAGTAGGGACTGGGTACACTGGACGGACTCGCCGAGAACTCCCAGATGGTATTATACCTCACGTCAGATGGCAGTTCTCTGGTGACACTGGTACAGAGTAGTCTGTTGACCCGAGATCGTCATAGAGTCTTGTGTGGTTCCCACTGTGCTTTGATTTCCATCTTACCACGTCCAAGAGGGCGTGCAAAATGGTGGTTTTTGGGTACAGTCCCGAGTCACATGGAGGCAATGAGCGATAGGAGGGGATTCGTCTCTCCCGGTATAGGGAGTTGATGTTGCGCTGTGTTCGATTGGCTATAACAGGAAATCCCTGGCCAGGGTTGCTGAGATTTACTGGTAAGTGTTACCAGTAGTTTCTCGAATTGTTATAGACCTCGTATCGACACGACTTATCGAGCTATTGGGGTCTGACGTCTACCACCCCTAGGTGAGATATGCGACATATCAGACGATCAGACCGGACTGTACGGTAGTGTTACTGGTTGGATTCACTGGAGTGTGAGCGGGCTTGCTCGTCGATCTTCAGATCGCTCAATACCCGGGTGGCCGTTACGTTTGGCAGACCGCTTGCGGCTTGTGGATGTTTGATATGATCATCATCTGCTGCCGGCGTATTGACGAGTCTTTAGAGTCCTACACAGAGGTTTCCTGGCTCAAGCGAAACGAAATAGGAGCGCATATGAGATATGTGCGGGACCGAGAATAATACCAGTATGTGATACTATATTCGATTCTCGCGATGTGACATTGATCGGTTATATCCGATATAGCCGGGTTATCGGATCAAGTGATGATTCGATAAGTTGTTACTAATGATACTAGTCGGTTATATGCGATATGACCGGATCGTTAAATCAAGTGTTGATTTAATGATTTAATGCATAATTATATATTTGATATATTACTTTGCATTAACTAGTATTGGTTCACTTTAAATGGATTTTCTCACTTGAAGTTCACAAGTTGTATATGTGATATACTTTTGTGCACTTGATTGTATCATGTTTGATGATACATGCTTTATGGTTAAGTGTAAAGAATTAAACCAAGGTTAAGTTGTTGATTAGGGTTTTACTTATTCATTTATCTTACAATTTATGTATTCATTTTGAATAAATTGAAAGATAAATGAATGGTGGCTTCTTTTGTTTTTAGTTGAAGCTTCATGAAGCTTTGACTTGATGACTTTTTTGTTCTCATCCTTAACCCTAACCATCAACCCAACCTTAGTCAACTCTCTACACTTAACTAAGGTAAAGATTATGATAAGTATTGTTTTATTTTTCTATTTTAAAATAACTTATCATATTCTTCATCTTCTTCTTCTTCTTCACTTCAAGAAAAAGCCTCACAAGCTTTAATGGCAAAGTGAGAATTAGAGTGAGAAATCCAATTCTAAAGTCTACCCACTTCCTATTTCTTCATCCTCTACCTCTTGCCAAGTAGTAGAGTGTGTTTACTTCACAAGTTTCTTGACTTGGTGAAGTCGGAGCTTGATTTAGCGATGCCTCAACGTAGATCATCTTCGGCGTGGACATCGACGACCTAGCTCGCTTATTCTCCGATGAAGTCGACGCTAGAGCCCGGATTCTTTTTGGACAGCGGATAAGACTTCGTTGCGGAGCTATGGAGGTGGAGAACCGGATCTACAAAGGTTGTATTTCCGTATCTCTTAGTTAAGTGTTAACTAGTTTATGTTTTCGCCTAGATTTCTAGCAAACGATCCGTAGTCGGGTCTCTCGGCACCCGTAATTTTTGAAAATGGCATGTTCGATGCCTTGTGAGACCTCATCGGGGTGCCTAGGAACCCTACAGGACACGCCATTCGACTTCAACTCGAGCTGTATGACTGCGTTCGAGTCATTGAAAAGCTCACTCACTTCTGCTCCCGTTCTTTCTTCACCTGACTGGACGCACCCATTTGAGATTATGTGCGATGCATCCGACTTTGCCATTGGAGCTGTCCTTGGACAACACATCGACAAGATGCCGCACGTGATCTATTATGCGAGCCGAACCCTGAACGATGCCCAACTCAATTATACAACAACTGAGAATGAATTCTTGGCTGTTGTATTTGCTTTAGAAAAGTTTAGGCCCTACCTCATCGGCTCTCCAGTCATTGTCTACACAGACCATTCTTCTCTGCGCCATCTTTTTGCGAAGAAAGATGCGAAATCTCGGCTAATACGTTGGATCCTCTTGCTTCAAGAGTTTGACCTTGTCATTAAGGACAAACGAGGATGTGAAAACGTAGTTGCCGACCATCTCTCACGACTTCCTTCTTCGCCTTCTCTTCCAATTCCGATAAACGACGTTTTCCCGGATGAACAGCTCTTGACGGTATCTTGCGAACCCTGGTTCGCAGATATTGTGAACTATTTGGCCACAGGGTTACTACCTACTGAATGGTCAAGTCAGGACAGACTTCGCTTCTTATCCCAAGTAAAACATTTTTACTGGGACGAACCCTATCTGTTCAAGTACTGTCCTGACCAGATTATTCGTCGGTGTGTTCCTGACAATGAATTCAAGAGTGTGCTGTCGTTTTGCCACGACCAAGCATGTGGCGGGCATTTTGGCCCCAGAAAGACAGCTGAGAAGATCTTGCAATGTGGTTTCTACTGGCCACAACTCTTCAAAGACGCTCATGACTATTGCAAGACTTGCTCCCGGTGCCAACACATGGGCCGGATATCCCGGAGGAACGAGATGCCACTCCAACCAATCTTGGTTGTGGAGATTTTCGATGTTTGGGGGATAGATTTCATGGGGCCGTTTCCCAGCTCTTTCGGGAACTTGTACATCCTTCTAGCTGTTGATTACGTCTCTAAATGGGTCGAGGCTGTGCCCAGCCAGACTAACGACAACAAAGTTGTCGTTAGGTTCCTTAAAGAAAACATTTTCTCCCGTTTTGGGCACCCCCGAGCAATCATTAGCGATAATGGAACTCATTTCTGCAATAAGACTTTCGAAGCCTTGATGCGGAAGTATTCCATTAATCATAAGCTATCCACGCCCTACCACCCCCAAACCAGTGGTCAAGCCGAAGTTTCAAATCGGCAGATCAAGCAGATATTGGAGAAGAAGGTTTCCAAGAACCGTAAGGATTGGTCATTAAAACTCACTGATGCCCTTTGGGCCTTCCGAACCGCTTATAAGACCAATCTTGGCATGTCTCCTTATCGGCTTGTATACGGAAAAGCTTGCCACCTTCCTGTCGAAATAGAGCATCGCGCATTTTGGGCGATAAAAGAGCTAAATTTGTCTTTAGAAGATGCGGGCAGCAATCGGAAGCTGCAACTGAACGAACTGAGCGAGCTTAGGGATGAGGCTTACGATAACGCGGTTGTCGTTAAGAATCGAACGAAGGTGTTTCATGATAAACACCTTGTGCGCAAAACCTTCGTACCTGGTCAGCAGGTACTGCTCTACGACACCCGGCTACACTTCCATCCAGGAAAGCTCAGATCTCACTGGAAAGGGCCGTATTTTGTGCGGAATGTGTATCCGCATGGCGCTGTGGATTTGGAGAATCCAAAGGACGGTTCATTTTTCAAAGTGAACGGACATCGACTAAAACCGTACCTTAGCGCCGACCCAACAGAGGAGCTCCTGTTTTTACAGGAGCCGGTTTACCCTGCATAATCTTCCTCCCCCTACACCCGAACTTCGATAATCCAGCCAAAAACAGTGGAAACACTGTTTCAAATAAGTTTGGGGTATGTAAATACAATTTTGTTTTTGTGTGCCTAGAAAATTTCAAATAATAAATAAAAAAAAAACAAAAAAATAAATACAAATAAAAATTTACAAAAATAAAGATTTTCAGAAAAAATAAATATGTAAATATATATTTATAAATAATTTTTTTTCTCAATTGTCTATTTATAGGGGTTTAAGTGTAAATAACCAAAAAAAAACCCCTATAAATGCATCTCTTCCCATTCCAGACTTCCTCTCTGCACAAAAATAACCCCAATTCCAAACCCTAGCCGCCGACAGAATTTGCGCCGCCGATCAGCTTCCGCCGCCGCTGAACCGCCGCCGGAACCGCCTAGCCGCCGCGGAAGCGCCGCGCCCTAGCCATCTCACCCTATGGAATTTTTTCTAGAGGAGGTTTGCAATATTCTGACCCCTTTCTCATCTGTAAAATCTGAAATTTTGTTAATGGCTTCATATTTTCAATATGAGAGAAATTTTTCACAAGTGTTTGAACATAACGTGTATGGAAGCTATTTCGGCGACGAGATCCGGAAACGCGGATGGAATTATCTTTTGTATAACCATCCGAATGCATTCGCGCTTCCGGATCTAGTCGAACGATTCTATGATAACATGGAGGAGGGTAGTTTTCAAAAATACGGATTTATTCGTTTATTTTGGGGAGATCAAGAAATACGAATAGATAGGGACTTCATTCATGAAGTCACGTTGATTCCGCGAATACCCGCCCATGACCAACCCCTCCAGTTTGAGGATTACACCCCGTTGATGGGAAACGATTGTTATAGGGAGCCACGAAAAAGGATTCAGGCACGTACACTTTACGCGAATGTGCTGACTGTGTGCCGATGGGCACAAAATAACATCTTTGGCAGCTCACACAACACGACATTTTTCACACCCTCACTACACATCGTGCACACATTAATGACCAAAAACCCAAGTTATGACATGTGCACGGTGTTACTTCAGTCGATTGATGCTGGCAAAGGTTCAGCCAACCATCCGTGCCCTATGTTGGTGACACAACTGTGTCGCCGTTTCATCCCTTCTGACGAGTTTGCAATACACATGCATGCTGGCACACCCATTCGACCAGTTCTTGAGGTTGTTTCGACATCCTACACTAGACTTCATGATATATGGTCGCGCACCGAGCCGGCCGAGCATGTAATGGCCAAAACATCCAGCTCGAGCTCCACAGCAAGCGATGAAGAGCTTACCCCCGCTGCGCAAGCGCGCCTACTTAGACGAACACAAAGGGGGGTAGAAAGAATGATGCGAATGATGACAAACTTCGATCAGAGACTGACAAACTTAGAACAAGGAATGGCCACCCTATTGGCACGAGAGGAAAGATCGAGGTCGAGATCCAGAGCCCCTAGGGCAGATGCTGGTTAACCAGGGACGAGTGACGCAGCGTCTAGGAGACGACGCAGGGGACAGTGAGGACACTGCAATCAACAAGTTTGGGGGAGGGATTAGATTGTAAATAGTTATCCTTGCATTGCATCTGCATGTTTTATTTATCTTTTATGTAAATATTTGTTTTTACTTTGCATGTTTAAATTCTGCACGCTGTAAATATTTATTTATCTTTTCTGCACTGCATTTTTAATAAAAAATTGAAAAAATAAAAAAAATTGAAAAATACAAAAAATAAAAAAAAATTAAAAAACTTGAAAATAAAAACAAAAATTTTAAAAGAAAAAAAACAAAAATATTTATTGACCGTTTCTGACTCAAGTCTAATATGACAGTTGACTAGTTAGAAACTACTAGATCTTAAACTTAGTTAATTATGAACCCTAAAAATAACCTTCCTTGAAATATAACTATAGAAAATATACGCTCCAGCGGTTTGTTTTGAAATAAGTAAATTTTGAGTCTAGTTCTTAGGCGAAGTCAAAATGAGGGAAAATTATTGAAGCTCTATTCGAAGAATAATTCTGAAAAATAATTCTAAATCTTAAGTCCAAAATTTTGAAAGTATATACCCTACAAAATGCACATACACCACCTTGAAACTCGGAATAGTAGAGGATACCTAGAAATACTTTTGCCTGAAAGCCTAGTATGAAAGAAAAAACGGTATTTAAAGCTAAACACCAAAAGAGCATGTTGAAAAATATATCCGGTCTTGAAAAAGAAAAAAAAAGGAATGAAAAAGAAAAGAAAAATAGAATAAAGTCAAGACCTAGAAACTGCTATTTACGCTTTAAAGTTCACACATTCAGTAATCGGCCGTTAGTGCCTCAAGAAGCATTAATAGTCGCATGAAAGATGTATGAGCAAAACCGTCCATCATTAATAAAAAGAAGTAGTGCTAGGTATTAAGGCAAGGGTATTATAGCTTGAACTGAATTTCCAAGTGTAGGGGTGACAATTACACACACGTAGGGATATATAATCAGAGTTTGGAGGAAAGATAAGGAATGAAAAATAGGGTTTATTTCTTCAGTAGAGTGGATAAAAATTCCGGATTTGAGATTGCGCTTAAGAAGGAAAACTCGGGAGATGCTGAAAGCTTTATAAACTGGCTAGGCGTATATGATCTTAAGTTAAATAAAAAGGAAGTGTGAAGAATACGGGTTAATGATTTCTAAGTTAATGATAATAGAGTTTTTGGTTAGAATGCTGAAATAAAGGATTAGAGTCGACGGCCAATTGATCGGATTTTGTGGGTGTAATCCGCTGAAAACCCTCAGGAGACAACACTCCTCCTACTAGGGACACCTAGAGGTTTAACGGCTTGTTGCACATGCTCAGTGCAATCGCGTTCCCTGCGAAAATGAGGTTAGGAATTTTTGTGAATAAAATGGTTTTTGCTCGGGACGAGCAAAAGATAAGTTTGGGGGTATTTGTTCATCACAGAATTTTGTATATTTGTACCGCCCATTCTTGATCACATTGCATATAGGTAGGTGCTTTTTATCCGTATTTGCTGCATGTCTACAGATTACAGGTTTCCAGTCCAAGAGAGCACAAATCCGACAAAATCTCCACAGTTACGGCAAAATCCAGAACATCTGTCACAAACAGATAAAAGCCGGGTTCCAGCATCCGTCCAGTATCCGTCCCGTACCAGTTCAGAGAGGGGACGAAAATAGTCGTCATTTGTGACTAAATCAAGTTTTGAAGTCAAAGGAGGTAAAAGTCAAAAGAAAAGAAATGAAGAAATCTTGGATCAGAAATCTGAAGATCCTCTGGAGAAATTGATGCAGTTTAAAGTTTTCAAACATCAGGAAAAAAGTGACCAAGACCACAGAAATCAACCAGACAAAGTTTGGCCACCAACAAGCCGCGGATCCGCGGCCAAACCCCCACTATGGCCGCGGATCCGCGGTCGACACGTGTCCCCATCTGGTGGAATTTTGGGGTTATTTCTGTAAATGTGTATAGGCTTGTGTTTTACTGCTAAACTCTCAGAATCAGGCCTATAAATAGCCCAGAGCAGAACCAAGAGTGGGTACTTAATTTCATGTGTAATTTTTGTATTAGATTTATTTAGTTTATAATAAAAGTCCATTTTCCTCCATCTTCCTCCATTAAAGCTTGTGAGAGGTTTTATTGAGTGTGAAGCATGCAAGAAGTGTTCTTTTTCTATATGTGTAATTTGTAATTCGGTTTCTTATGTTGCTTGTAATTTCGATTGTTAAACGTA
Source organism: Agapanthus africanus (assembly GCA_030015575.1). Taxonomy (NCBI): domain Eukaryota; kingdom Viridiplantae; phylum Streptophyta; class Magnoliopsida; order Asparagales; family Amaryllidaceae; genus Agapanthus; species Agapanthus africanus. The sequence continues at coordinate 307,834,498 of CM057337.1, forward strand.
GTTGTTGTTATTTATTAAAATTGTCGTTTTAATTTTCTTCCATTTTCTGTTTTCCTTACAACCATGGTGCTTAGTGTGATCCTTGCCTAAGTGAGGTCCCGAATAGCTAGTTGTGATTTTCTACCTCAATTCTTATTACCATCTTTCTTTGTTTTATTTAATCTAACTTTTCTAATGGGTGAGTAATTTCTCACTTGTTAGGGTAGGAAACGGAAAGTTTGAAAGACGGAAACCTCCCTCACTTTTCTCTTTTACATATATCTTGATTTGAACTCTTGTTAATTAATCCACAATCCGCTCCCTACGGCACCCTATTCTTCATAATAGCGGTGATACCCTAGTGAGACCGGTTGTGGTTGAATCAACTTGAGGTTGCGGCTAAGAGCCAAGAACGGACGGACAAGGACCAAAAAGAGGAAACGAAGTGTTGGAAAGCTTAGCTTATACTCGCAAGTTTTCTCTTAGTCGTGCTAATCCCCGTTGTTGCCGATTACCGTAACATCGATATTAAGAAGTGTCAAAAGAATCAAGTGAGCGATCCTCCTAACTCAAACCAACCAAATCCTACCCTTAACAAGTTCTCTTATCATTCATTTTCAATTAGCTAATCTCAAACAAATCCAAACATATTTGGTCATAACTCGTCAAAACATTAAGAAAAAGACTCCCATCTCTCTATGGATCGACCCGTACTCATCCGGCTAGCTGCAAAGCGAAACCGTCCTGATTGCGGTAATTAAACTAGAACACGCAGAAAGTCTGTCAATCAAATGATTTTGTACAGTATATTTTTTTGTTTTTTATTAAAAATGCAGCGTGTTCTAGTTTAATTACCGCAATCAGGACGGTTTCGCTTTGCAGCTAGCCGGATGAGTACGGGTCGATCCACAGAGAGATGGGAGTCTTTTTCTTAATGTTTTGACGAGTTAAGTCCAAATATGTTTGGGTTTGTTTGAGATTAGCTAATTGAAAATGAATGATAAGAGAACTTGTTAAGGGTAGGATTTGGTTGGTTTGAGTTAGGAGGATCGCTTACTTGATTCTTTTGACACTTCTTAATATCGATGTTACGGTAATCGGCAACAACGGGGATTAGCACGACTAAGAGAAAACTTGCGAGTATAAGCTAAGCTTTCCAACACTTCGTTTCCTCTTTTTGGTCCTTGTCCGTCCGTTCTTGGCTCTTAGCCGCAACCTCAAGTTGATTCAACCACAACCGGTCTCACTAGGGTATCACCGCTATTATGAAGAATAGGGTGCCGTAGGGAGCGGATTGTGGATTAATTAACAAGAGTTCAAATCAAGATATATGTAAAAGAGAAAAGTGAGGGAGGTTTCCGTCTTTCAAACTTTCCGTTTCCTACCCTAACAAGTGAGAAATTACTCACCCATTAGAAAAGTTAGATTAAATAAAACAAAGAAAGAGGGTAATAAGAATTGAGGTAGAAAATCACAACTAGCTATTCGGAACCTCACTTAGGCAAGGATCACACTAAGCATCATGGTTGTAAGGAAAACAGAAAATGGAAGAAAATTAAAACGACAATTTTAATAAATAACAACAACTACGTTTAACAATCGAAATTAAAAGCAACATAAGAAACCGAATTACAAATTACACATATAGAAAAAGAACACTTCTTGCATGCTTCACACTCAATAAAACCTCTCACAAGCTTTAATGGAGGAAGATGGAGGAAAATGGACTTTTATTATAAACTAAATAAATCTAATACAAAAATTACACATGAAATTAAGTACCCACTCTTGGTTCTGCTCTGGGCTATTTATAGACCTGATTCTGAGAGTTTAGCAGTAAAACACAAGCCTATACACATTTACAGAAATAACCCCAAAATTCCACCAGATGGGGACACGTGTCGACCGCGGATCCGCGGCCATAGTGGGGGTTTGGCCGCGGATCCGCGGCTTGTTGGTGGCCAAACTTTGTCTGGTTGATTTCTGTGGTCTTGGTCACTTTTTTCCTGATGTTTAAAAACTTTAAACTGCATCAATTTCTCCAGAGGATCTTCAGATTTCTGATCCAAGATTTCTTCATTTCTTTTCTTTTGACTTTTACCTCCTTTGACTTCAAATCTTGATTTAGTCACAAATGACGACTATTTTCGTCCCCTCTTCTGAACTGGTACGGGACGGATACTGGACGGATGTTGGAACCCGGTTTTTATCTGTTTGTGACAGATGTTCTGGATTTTGCTGTAACTGTGGAGATTTTGTCGGATTTGTGCTCTCTTGGACTGGAAACCAGTAATCTGTAGACATGCAGCAAATACGGATAAAAAGCACCTACCTGTATGCAATGTGATCAAGAATGGGCGGTACAAATATACAAAATTCTGTGATGAACAATCTCTCAAGATTCAGTTACATGTTCCTGCTGAAACATAAGTCTGAAACTTTTGAGATATTCACAGAATATAAGTTAGAAGTAGAGAACCAAAATTACGGGTATAAGTATTATGTCCTATGATGAGATCAAGGAGGAGAATACTTGTGCATAGAATTCCTAGACTATTCTAAAAGAGAATGAGATTCTCTCTCGGTGTTACTCCTCTGAATACACCACAGCACAATGGTGTATCAGGGCGGAGCAATCGCACCATATTAGATATGGTGTGCTCTATGATGAGTACTACTGAGTTACCTATTTCCTTTTGGGAGTTGTGCACTTGAGAAGCTGCATACCTATTGAATTAGATTCCAATCAAATCAGTGCCTACCACTCCATATAAGATATGGTATGGGAAGAGCCTATCTCTTAAGTAAGTTAAGATTTGGGATTGTCCGGCCTATGTCAAAAGCAAAATCCGGACAAGATCGAGGCAAGGTCAGTTCTGTAGAACTGGAAAGGTTCCAGCTATACAAAACTGCAGCTGATGATTTGACAGAACCAAAGGATTCAATAGTCCCCAATGAACCTCAGCCTCTCCGTCGATCTAGCAGGGTTCCTCATCCGCCTGAGAGATACTTTGGTTTCTCGATGACAGTGGGAGCGAGGAATGCATCATGAGATGATGACCCAACTAGTTTCGAGCTGGCCATCAGGAGTGGGACTCTGTAAGAATGGCTGGATGCTTAGCGATCTGAGATGGAATCCTTATACACCAACAAAGTATGGACTTTGGTTGCTTAATCTGAAGGGTTAAATCCCCATCAGGAGCAAGTATATCTTGAGAAGCTTACTTGGTGTACATGGAAAAGTTGAGACTTTCAAAGCTAGACTTGTTAAAGGTTTGCATCATAGACCAGTTGTGGCTAATGATTAAAACTTTTTCCAGGGGCCTATGCTTAAGTCCATCCAGATCCTACTTGCCGCGGCTACATACCATGACTACGATATCTGGTGGTTGGGTGTCATGACTGCTTTTCTAAAATGATGTTTTAGAAGAGAGCGTCTATAAGTACACAGCCAGAGGGCTTCGTAGACAGTGGGAGCAGCGGAAACGTGTACAAGATGTTTTATAGGATAAAGCAGGTATCGCGGAGTTGGAAGATCTGTTTTGATGTGGTAGTCAAAGAGTTTGACTTCATCAAAATGGTAGATGAACTTTGTATATACAAAAAGGTAGTAGGGAGTATGGTAGTGATCCTCGTAGAGTACGTGGATGACATACTCTTGATGGGGAAAGAGTTTCCTATGCTACGCTCGGTCAATCTCCGCCTATCACAAGGATTCTCCATATAGGATCAAAGTGATACCTCCTAAATCCTAAGTTTTGGATCTATGAGATAGATCTAACTGGATGTTAGGATTCTCACTAGTTGTAGTGAGATGGTATCAATTGATCCGGGGGAGAATCACTGGAAAGGTTCCAGGGTGATAAAGACGACTGAATGTCAGTCACATGCATTGTCTTTTCCCTCAGTGGAGGGACGGTATGTTGGAAGAGTTCCAAGCTAGATACCGTAACATACAAGACAATTAAAGGCAAGATACATCGTTACCAAAGATGCTACCAAATAGGCAGTCTGGATATTTGTATAAGTTCATGAGATGAACTTCGTTCCTACCATTGTGTGACAATGGAGTTGTGGCTTATGCCAGGGAACGCCCGTCCCATCAGTGATCCAGATATAATTCTTAGGCAATGTCACCTGATCATGGAGATGGTTGATCTCCAGGGGATCGAGGTTAGGAGAGTAGACTCAGAGGACAACACGGCGGATCCACTCACAAAGGCTTTTTCCCAGAGAGAGACTTTTATGGGATGGTTGAGTATGAAATACTACAACCACTGTTATCAGATGGCCCTAGTGCAAATGGGAGATTGTTAGTTATATGTATGCCCTAGAGGCCATTACTATACATAGCATGTATATTGTAGTGGATGCTTGGACATATATAGGGAGGACTTTCTTGCTCGACATGATAGTATGCTATCTGGTTACTCTTTACCTTAACGTGTATACTGATTGTCTCTATGTTACATGTTGGTAAAGCCCTTAGGATGTGTACTTAACTACCTGGACTATGATACGGATCATACTAGTGGGGACATGGTAGTCTATAAGTACATCCTTCAAGGTCCCTAGCCGTGGGTGTATCGAGACGGGGCATCGATATACCAGAGTAGACTAGCGTATGCCTTCTCGACCCATACAGATGGGCGATGGATGATCCCATATTCATTGGTGTTTGACATCAGAGATGATATACGGGTGCTCAGTGGAGACTGGGTACACTGGACGGACTTGCCGAGAACTCCCAGATGGTATTATACCTTACGTCAGATGGCAGTTCTCTGGTGATACTGGTACAGGTTAGTCTGTAGACCCGAGATCTTCATAGAGTCTTGTGTGATTCCCACTGTGCTTTGATTTCCACCTTACCACGTCCAAGAGGGCGTGCAAAACGGTGGTTTTTGGGTACAGTCCCGAGTCCCATGGAGGCAATGAGCGATAGGAGGGGTTTCGTCTCTCCCGGTATTGGGGGTTGATGTTGCGCTATGCTCGATTGTCCATAACAGGGAAGTCCCTGGCCAGGGCTGGTTTAGAGATATACTGGTAAGTGTTACTAGTAGTTTCTCGACCCGTTATGAGCCTCATATCGGAATGACTTATCAGTTATCGGGGTCTGACGTTTACCACCCCTATACTTGATATGCGACATATCAGACGAGGAGACCGGACTGTACGGTAGTGCCACTGTCAGGCTTTTGCAGGAGTTGGAGCGGGCTTTCTTGCTGATCTTCTGATCGCTCAATACCCGGGTAGCCGTTACGTCCAGCTAGTACCGCTGACGGGTTGTGGGTGTTTGATATGATTATCACCTGCTGCCAGCGTATTGACGGGTCTTTAGAGTCCTACATAGAGGTTGTACTGGCTCAGGCAAAACGAGATAGAAGCGCATATGTGATATGTGCGGGACCGAGAATGATACAAGTATGTGATACCGTATTCTATTCTCGCGATGGTTGTATCGATTGGTTGTATACGATATAACCTAGTTATCGAATCAAGGATTGATTCGATAAGTCGATACATTCGATATTAGTCGGTTATATGCGATATGACCGGATCGTTAAATCAAGTGTTGATTTAATGATTTAATGTATAATTATATATTTGATATATTACTTTATATTAACTAGTATTGGTTCACTTAAGATTGATTTTCTCACTTGTTGTGCACAAGTTGTATATGTGATATATTTTTTGCGCACAAGATTGTATCATGTTTGATGATATATGCAAACTTGGGTGTGTATGCTTTAAACCATAGTTTAGGTTAATGGTTAAGGTTTTATTTATTTATTTATTTATTTAATTTTGGAAAAACTAAATGGTGGCTTTTTGTTTCTTTGCTAGAAGTTTCATGAAGCATGCTAGCATCTTTGAAAAATTCTTGCCATTTTGTTTTATCCTTAACCTAACCATCAACCTAAACCCTAGTTTATTCTGAACATGTGTTAACTCACCCATGGTTGCAATATGATAAACATCACTTGATAATTCATTTTTGATTATTCTTATTCTTATTCTTTTCTCTTCTTCTTCTTCTTCATGAAGAAAAAGAAAAGCTTGCTAGAAAATTATCAAGTGATGAATCCAAGTGAGAAATCAAAATCTAAAGAGTACCCACTTCCTATCTCACCATCCTCTACTAGACTAGCACTTTAGTTTAGGGTGTTTGCTTCACTAATTCTATGGTTAGTGAGGTAGAAGCTTGAGTCCGTATTCCCTCGACGTAGATCATCTTCGGCACCGAAGACTTCAAGCGATCCCGTTGCAATTTCCTCATGGAGCCGTCCGAGAGTCCGGGAGTGTTAGTTATGTATATGCCCTAGAGGCCATTGTTGTACATATGATGTATATTATAATGGATGCTTGGATATATATAGAGATGACTTTCTTGCTCGTCATGATAGTATGCTATTTGGTTTCACTTTTTCTTAACATGTTGACTTGTACTGGTTTACTGTTTTTCTCTCACATGTTGATAAAGCCCTTAGGATATGTACTCGACTACTGGGACTATGATGAGATTATACTAGTGGGGCTACGGTAGTCGATGAGTACATCCTATAACTGTTCCTAGTCGAGGGTATATCGAGACAGGGCATCGATACACCAGAGTAGACTAGCGTATACGCATCTTGACCCATATGATGGGCGATGGATGATCCCATATCCATCGGTGTTTGACATCAGAGATGGTGTACGAGTGCTCAGTGGAGACTGGGTACACTGGACGGACTCGCCGAGAACTCCCAGATGGTGATATACCACACGTCAGATGGCAGTTCTCCGGTGACACTGATACAGGGTAGTCTGTAGACCCGAGATCGTCATAGAGTCTTGTGTGATTCCCACTGTGCTTTAATTTCCACCTTACCACGTCCAAGAGGGCGTGCAAAACGGTGGCTTTTGGGTACAGTCCCGAATCACATGGAGGCAATGAGCGATAGGAGGGGATTCGTCTCTCCCGGTATAGGGAGTTGATGTTGTGCTGTGTTCGATTGGCTATAACTGGAAGTCCCTGGCCAAGGCTGATATAGAGATTTACTGGTAAGTGTTACTAGTAGTTTCTCGACCCGTTATGAGCCACACATCGACACGACTTATCGGTTACTGGGGTCAGACGTTTACCACCCCTAGACTTGATATGCGACATATCAGACGAACAGACCGGACTGTACGGGAGTGTTACTGATTGGATTCACAGGAGAACGCACATGCTAGCTTGTTGATCTTCTGCTAGCTCAATACCTGGGTGGCTGTTACGTTTAGCTGACCGCTTGCGGCTTGTGGGTGTTTGATATGATCATCACCTGCTACCCGCATATTGACGATTCTTTAGAGTCCTACACAGAGGTTTCTTGGCTCAGGCGAAATGGAGTAGAGGCACATATGCGATATGTGCAGAACCGAGGATAATGCGATATGAGATACCGTATTATATTCTCGCGATATTTAGATATGAACCGGGACATCAAATCAAGTGTTGATTCGATGAATCGGTACATGGTGTATTAGTCGGTTATATTCGATATAGCCGGATCGTCGGATCAAGTGTTGATTCGATGATTTAATGTATAATAATATATATGATATATTATTACATTATCTAATATTGGCTCGCTTTATTATTTCATTTTCTTACCGGATTAATACATTGATATATATGCGATATATGTTAATTGTATTATTTTCTTTTGTTGCAAATATATAATATATATGTGATATATATTATTGTGACATGATATGATTTGTTATTAAACATGTTTAAGGATGATTAAATGGGATTAGGGTTTGATTAGGGTTAGTTGCTTCATGCACATTCTAGAAGCTTTTTCTTTTGTCTTGGTTAAAATATTATGGTTGATAATATCTCATGACTCATTTCTAACCTAACCAAACCCTAACTCTAGTTCATTCTCTACAAACTCTTAGCTACTCATCCTTGACCATGGTTTATATATCAATCATATACATTTCTTTCTATTCATCATAAAAAGAATTATCATTTCCATTATCATCTTCTTCTCTCTTGATTTTGAGCTCACTAGAAATTCCATTTGTGATGATAAATTGTGAGAAAGTGAATTAAAAGGAAAGCATAAATACTACTCCCTCATCCTCATCTCATCTAGCCCATGAGATTAGTGTGTTCATCTCTTTAGAGTGAGAAAGCTTGAGTTATTGAAACTTCGACGTAGATCATTGGAGATTTGGAACACTTCAAGCTAGCATGGATCGTTCGAGTCGTGGAGCCTCTCTTGAGTCCGGGAGATCGTGGATCGCGGCAAAGGGACTTCTACTCGGAGCTTGTGAAGCGAAGGAGCCGACTACAAAGGTTGTAATCCCTCACACTTAGATAAAAAGATGTTATCTTGCATGCTAAACCCTAATAATCTAGCAAAGATCCCGGCTTTGGGTTGTTCGGCACATCTAAAATTTTATCCGGGCATATTTGATGCCTTATGGACCTTCACAAGGGTGCCTAGGAACCCTACAGGGAGTTGGTTGATCACAGGGAAGGGACGTTGTCACGGAGCTATGGAAGTGGAGGACCGGATATACAAAGGTTGTAGTCCCTTCCCTTAGTGATAATTGTTGTCTACTAGCTTTATGATTCGCCTAATCTCTAGTTAACGATCTAGCTTAGGGTTGTTAAGCACCTAAAAAAATTTTAATCCGGCATGGTCGATGCCTTGTAGAGCCTCCTTAGTGTGCCTAGTAACCCTACAGGTATTAGTCCCTCCGCCGAGTTAGTTATATGTATGCCCTAGAGGCCATTGCTGTACATACGATGTATATTGTAATGGATGCTTGGACATATATAGGGAAGACTTTCTTGCTCGACATGATAGTATGCTATCTGGTTGTACTTTAACTTTACATGTACTCTGATTGTCTCTATGTTACATGTTGATAAAGCCCTTAGGATATGTACTCGACTACTGGGACTATGATGAGATCATACTAGTGGGGCCACGGTAGTCGACGAGTATATCCTATAACTGTTCCTAGTCGAGGGTGTATCGAGACAGGGCATCGATACACCAGAGTAGACTAGCGTATACGCATCTTGACCCATATGATGGGCGATGGATGATCCCATATCCATCGGTGTTTGACATCAAGGATGGTGTACGGGTGCTCAGTGGAGACTGGGTACACTGGACGGACTCGCCGAGAACTCCCATATGGTATTATACCTCACGTCAGATGGCAGTTCTCCGGTGACACTGGCACAGAGTAGTCTGTTGATCCGAGATCGTCATAGAGTCTTGTGTGATTCCCACTGTGCTTTGATTTCCATCATACCACGTCCAAGAGGGCGTGCAAAAAGGTGGCTTTTGAGTACAGTCCCGAATCACATGGAGGCAATGAGCGATAGGAGGGGACTCGTCTCTCCGGTATAGGGAGTTGATGTTGTGCTGTGTTCGATTGGCTATAACCGGAAATCCCTGGCCAGGGTTGCTGAGATTTACTGGTAAGTGTTATCAGTAGTTTCTCGAACTGTTATAGACCTCATATCGACACGACTTATCGAGCTACTGGGGTCTGACGTTTACCACCCCTAGACGAGATATGCGACATATCAGACGACGAGACCGGACTGTACGGGAGTGTTACTGTTTGGATTCACAGGAGAATGTACAGGCTTGCTTGTTGATCTTCTGAGCGCTCAATACCTGGGTGGCTGTTACGTTTAGCTGACCGCTTGCAGCTTGTGGGTGTTTGATATGATCATCACCAACTGCCGGCATATTGACGATTCTTTAGAGTCCTACACAGAGGTTTCTTGGCTCAGGCAAAACGGAGTAGGGGCACATATGTGATATGTGCGGGACCGAGGATAATACGATATGAGATACCGTATTCTATTCTCGCGATATTTGATATCAGCCGGGTCATCGGATCAAGTGTTGATTCGATGAATCGGTACGGATAAATATTAGTCGGTTATATGCGATATAGCCGGATTGTCGGATCAAGGGTTGATTCGATAATTTAATGTATAATAATATATATGATATATTAAATTACATTAACTAATATTAGCTCACTAAAAGATTCTTTTTCTCACCGGATTAATACATTGATTTATATGCGATATATGTTAATTGTATTATTTTCTTTTGTTGCAAATATATAATATATATGTGATATATATTATTGTGACATGATATGATTTATTATAAAACATGTTTAAGGATGATAAAAAGGGATTAGGGTTTGATTAGGGTTAGCTCCTTCTTGTTCATTCTAGAAGGATTCTATTTTGTCATGATAAAGATATTTTGTTATGACTCATGCTTTGACCTAACCAAACCCTAACTCTAGTTTATTCTCTACATAGGTTTAGCCTCTCATCCTTGACCATGGTTTGATAATCAATCATATATTCTTGATTACTATTCATCACAAAAGGATAATTTTATTATTCTTCATCTTCTTTCTTCTTCTTTCTTCATGGAAAAAGCTTACTAGCTTTTTTCCAAGTGATGAATAAATGTGAGAAAAAGATAAATAAAGAGAGCAAAAATCCTACTTCATCATCCTCATCTTCCCTTGCCCTTTAGATGAGAGTGTTCACATCATTTCATGAGTGATAGCTTGTGTTAACGAAACTTCAAGGTAGATCATCTTTGTATCGAAGATCGGAAGCAAATGTTGCATCATTCTCTTCGTGAAGCCTCTCGAGAGTCCAGAACACGATGATCGCAGCGAAGGGACCTCAACATGGAGCTTAAGAAATGAAGGACCGGATCTACAAAGGTTGTAATCTCTCTCACTTAGCGTTAAGTGTTTAACATGTTAGTTTTCCCCTAAACTCTAGTTTAAAGATCCGTATTTGGGTTGTTCGGTACGGCTAAAATTTTAATCAGGCATGGTTGATGCCTCTAGACCCTTGTGCGCGTGCCTAGCAACCCTACAGTGGTATCAGAGCCAAGCTAGAGGTTTAGGCGAACTGTTAACAAAGTTAAAACCCCGATCGAACCCGATAACATCAATTTAACCCCCTCTCTGGACTTTTTTTAAAAACTGGGTTTTTCCAGAATTAAAAATATCTAAAAAATTCAGCAGGTAATTTTAAGAATTACGGAGCAAAATTGGTGACGTAAGCCGTACGGTCCGCCGCGGAACCGCGGCAGTAGGCTTCTTGTGCCGCGGATCCGCGGCCGTACAGTGTGCTTGTGCTGTCAATTTTGCATAGTAATATCCTTCTCTGTTGGTGATATTTTATGGGTATTTTTAATCTGACTCAAGTGTTGAGTATTCTGGGGTTTATTTTGTAATCGTCGATTCGATCGGGAATTTTTAATTCGTTATATGTTGTCCGGGTAATTTATAGAAACTGTTAAAAAGGTCGAACGGATATCAATAACTCACTTTTTCCCCAGTCGGAAATTTTTTCAAAAGTTGGATTTTTTCTCGAGTTTAAGAACGTTCTAAGTCATGCAAGTAACGCGGTGGACCCTCTAGAAGACAACAAATCTTAACTCGATTATGTGACCGTCTTGAACTGCCTTTTGAACCTTAGGGTTTGGGGCAGTACGGCGTGCCACATGTGAGGCATTGGCTTGACCCTTCTACGGCTGGACCATTGGTACTGTGGCATGTGATTGATGTTTTTAAACTGATTTCAAGTGTTGAGATATATTGGGGAAATCTTGGGTGTTTGATTATTCGATCGGAAAGTTTAACATTATCTATTTATCTCGAATGTGATACAATATTTGGAATCTACAAGTAGTTATGAGATAACTAATTTGAATGTTATAAATCTAGCACTTCAGTCTCAAATTGATCGGTTGCCACGGAATTTTGATGTGATCAAAATTCCGTCGCAATCACGCAGCGTACGCGGATACTCGCCGGGTAAACTTAATAGACAGCTACGCCCCATAGCCCCGACCAAGTGACTGTAGGAGAACCCCGTCGCCAAAAGCATCCATTCGGGTGCTTGCGGCAGCGGTGTTCCGCCTTAGTGCACTTTGTCGACGGAATCTGGGGGTGCGGCCGTCTACTAAAGTTTGCGACGAGCATTCGATCAGAATGTCGAGAATCTTGTTGAATTGCCCGACTTGATATTGAAAAGAGTTTTCGATAATGAGACTAAAATGCGGGGTTTATAATTGTTAGGCATGCGATGTCTAAGGAATTCATTTGGTTAGGCATGCGATGTCTAAAGAGGTTGCGGATTCCAACTGTTGTAGTTTTACACTTTCTTTTCTGTGACCGTAAGCGTAGTATGTGGTGTATCGCCGGCTTCGTTGCTATACATCAACGACAATCGGGATACGCATACTAGTTTACGTTGATGATATGAGATATTATGTGTTGTTGTGATATGTTATATTGGATCATCGCGTTCTGAATAGCCGGGGGTTGTTAGTTATATGTATGCCCTAGAGGCCATTACTGTACATAGGATGTATATTGTAGTGGATGCTGGGACATATATACGGAGGACTTTCTTGCTCGACATGATAGTATGCTATCTGGTTGCTCTTTACCTTAACGTGTATACTGATTGTCTCTCTGTTACATGTTGGTAAAGCCCTTAGGATGTGTACTTGACTACCTGGACTATGATGCAGATCATACTAGTGGGGACAGATAGTCTATAAGTACATCCTTCAAAGTCCCTAGTCGTGGGTGTATCGAGACGGGGCATCGATATACCAGAGTAGACTAGCGTATACCTTCTCGACCCATACAGATGGGCGATGGATGATCCCATATCCATTGGTATTTGACATCAGAGATGATATACGGGTGCTCAGTGGAGACTGGGTACACTGGACGGACTCGCCGAGAACTCCCAGATGGTATTATACCTTACGTCAGATGGCAGTTCTCTGGTGACACTGGTACAGAGTAGTCTGTTGACCCGAGATCGTCATAGAGTCTTGTGTGGTTCCCACTGTGCTTTGATTTCCACCTTACCACGTCCAAGAGGGCGTGCAAAACGGTAGTTTTTGGGTACAGTCCCGAATCACATGGAGGCAATGAGCGATACTGGTTGGATTCACTGGAGTGGGAGCGGGCTTGCTCGTCGATCTTCTGATCGCTCAATACCCGGGTGGCCGTTACGTTTAGCAGACCGCTTGCGGCTTGTGGGTGCTTGATATGATCATCACCTGCTGCCGGCGTATTGACGAGTCTTTAGAGTCCTACACAGAGGTTTTCTGGCTCAAGCGAAACGAAATAGGAGCGCATATGAGATATGTGCGGGACCGAGAATAATGCGTGTATGTGATACCGTATTCTATTCTCGCAATGATTGTATCGAATGGTTGTATGCGATATAACCTAGTTATCGAATCGAGGATTGATTCGATAAGCCGATACATTGGATATTAGTCGTTCACATGCGATATGACCGGATCGTTAAATCACGTGTTGATTTAATGATTTAATGCATAATTATATATTTGATATATTACTTTGCATTAACTAGTATTGGTTCACTTTAAATGGATTTTCTCACTCGCTTGTGCACATTGTATTTTCGATATAGTTTTGTGCACTTGATTGTATCATGTTTGATGATACATATTTCCTAGGGTTCTTGTGTAAAGATCAAACCATGGTTACATGATAATGGTTAGGGTTTTGCTTTTCATTTTCTTATTCATTTATTTACTTGTTTATTCATTTTGGAAATGATAAGAAAAGAATGGTGGCTTTATTTGTAGTTTAGTTGAAGCTTCATGAAACTTTGACCTAGTCCACCATTCTTGTCTCTTGCTTAACCCTAACCATCATATCTAACCATGGTCTATTCTCTACACTAAACTAGGGTTAGTATTATGATAAGTATTGTTTTTCCTTTTTATTTTAATTAACTTATCATAACACTTTCTTCTTCTTCTTCATCTTCTTCAATGAAGAAAGCTTCACTTCATCAATGGTGGATTGATGAAAAGTGTGAGAAATCCAATTCTAAAGTGAACCCACTTCCTGTTTCTTCATCCTCTACCTCTTGCCAAGAAGTATAGGGTGTTTCCTTCACAAGTTTTCATGGCTTGGTGAAGGTGGAGCTTGATCTAGCGATGCCTCGACGTAGATCATCTTCGGCACGTCGTCGATGACCTAGCCCGCTCTTTCTCCGATGAAGCCGATGCTAGAGCCCGGGATTTGATTTGGACAGCGGAGAGGACTTCATCACGGAGCCGTGGAGGTGGAGGACCGGATCTACAAAGGTTGTATTTCCGTATTCTTGTAGTTAAGTGTTAACTAGTTTGTTTTTCGCCTAAACATCTAGCCAACTATCCGTATTAGGGTTTCTCGGCACCGTTAAAAATTGAAATTGGCATGGTTGATGCCTTGTGAGACCTCTAGTGTGTGCCTAGGAACCCTACAGGGGTTTTGTGTGAGATGAGAGTTTTTTCTTTTTCATTCATGTAAAATTCATTTGTATGTAATATTCTTTTATTGGGGCACTTCCAGGTGGCGGATGATGTCATCGTTGTATATTATTTATTTTTCCGCATTAGGTAGACCCAAGGCGGGGAGCATAAGTAACCGGGTTCTAGGGTCCAGTGGGAGACCATCTCGAGGAGTCGAGACCGGGTCTCCTAACCCTAGAATTGGCAATGTTACTTGCCGCTCTCATAGGGGTCTAGGGATGTGGGTTTGGCTATTCATCGCGACCGTGGAATCCGGGTTTTATACAGGCTCGTATTGAAAACACGGACATCCTAGTATATCCAATATTTCATATATGTTCTTCTGCTGCAATGTTCTGTGATGAGATCATATTACTGCCTGAGACGAATGTTTATATTATATATATGAGATATATGTTATATTACAGATTTCGTTTCAAAAGAGATGCTTGTGAAGCATAATAAAATGGGACTTCATTAATGAGATTAATGAAACTAAAAGAAACCTAAAGATGTTGTAGAAACTTGTTTAAAAACTGGTAACTCTAGTTCTTGCTTTGCATAGCGGTGTTCCTTGTAGAACATCCAGCACCTTATTCGATAAGGAAAGAGCCGAGATCCCTTCACCGGGAGTGACCTCTTTAGTGAAACTAGCAGATGCTACAAACTCGGTTTGTCTTTTGATTGCTTCTATAGTTCTTGCTTTGCATAGTGGTATATATGATATATCCTGCAACTTATTCGATGAGGAAAGGGCCGACGATCCCTTCACCGGGAGTGACCCTTTTAGCAAAACTAGAAAATCCTCAAAAACACTCCATTTAAAATCACTCGATTCTACGACGATATCAAGTTCATTACGCAAAAGGTTTTCTTAAAAACCTGTCGTAACCCTCCGTTATTTTAGGAAGTAGAGTACTTAGTACTCGTGCTGTGTTTGTTGACCATAGTTAAGGCACAGTGTACGGTAGCTAAGTGATGTCTTCCTATATAGCATATGATGCGATTAGTTAGGACAGTCATATGACTTTGTTGACCTTAGTTAAGGGTCATGTGGGTGGGTCTAATTAATCAAGAAATGACGGGTAGAACTTGACTAGTGCTTATGATTTGTTGACCATAGTTAAGGTCATAAGTCACTAGGGGCAAAATATTATCGGGAATTTCAAGTGTTGAAATTTGCAATGAGATTGCATACCTTCTATGAGATAGTTGGATCCCGATACCCGCTGTGAGTAAGAGTTACTCCTGGGAGAGTTTTACACATTACAATTAGCTGATCAAGTAGGTGTCTAGAAAGGTGTTAACGGGGTTATGCCTCTAGGAAAATGAGGTTTACTTTAATTAGGTTCGTGCGAAAGCACGGAGGACTTCCTCAAAGTACCGACACTGGCCTGGCTGAAAGATTGGCGAACTTGTAGCGTGTAATTAATCCCGGCTAGTCTTTCCTTTTAGGGTTTGAAGGAAAATTTGATTAAAACAGTGGGAGACATCCTGATTAGATATATTAGATAACCAATCTAATCTTGCAAGAGCATACGCTGAGTGTTTTCTTCTCTCTCTCTCCAGCTAGCGACCATATCACGCCTTAATCAAGATAATAAAATGGATACATTGACCGAACCCGCTTTTTATACTGAGCTGGGGAAAGTTGGTCCCGCTCCAACTTATAATTGTTATAAGACAGACCAGGAAATTGGGGAATACCAGATTTCCCATGCCGCCCAAACGAAGAAAATGCATGCTGATGCATCTTCTTCGGGTGTGCTCATTATAGAGAACTGTTTCTCAGTATCCTTTACGTCCTAGGCATAAGATACCGGATTAGGATCCCGCATATGTAATCTGTTACATGGGCTACAGAAAGGTAGAGAACTGAGAACGGGTGATAAGTTTAATGAAATAGAAATGGTGCAAGTGTTGCAGCCAAGTCTGTTGGTTACTATCACCCTGTATTACCAGAATACATTGATTCTGAACGAATGTTATTAGATACCGAACCTGATGTACAACATCATATCAGTCTCTTTATTAGTAAAGAAAGGATATAATTTTGTATTGTTGGATAATGTTTTGAACATTTCCTATATCAAGAGTTGATCGGTTCAGGCACGTTATCTAAAAGCATTGACGTTCTAAATCAAACTACAGTTCTTAGTATACAGAACACACACAAGAGGAAGAGTTCAGAAATGAATGAATCCTACTTGAGGCATTGTAGACTAGGTCACATCAATGCGACCCGACCAGCTGAAGTTACATAAAGATGCATATTTAAATAAGTTTGAATTTACATCTTATGAAACTTGCCGGTCATGTCACAAAGATAAGATGACCATAGCTCTGTTTATAGGAAACAAAGAAAGAGTTAGTAAACTCTTGGGATTGATACATGCTGATGTATGAAAGTCTCCTGTCTACACATGCCAAGACCGGTTCTTTGTACTTCATTACATTCTCTGATGATCTCTCATGATTCAGACATGTGTTCCTGTTGAAACATAAGTCCGAAGCTTTTGAGATATTCACAGAATATAAGTTAGAAGTAGAGAACCAAATACGGGTATAAGTATTATGTCCTTTGATAAGATCAAGGAGGAGAATACTTAAGCACGGAGATTCCTAGACTATTCTAAAGGAGAATGAGATTCTCTCTCAGCATTACTCCTCCGTATACACCACAGCACGTCGGTGTATCGGGGCAGAGCAACAACACCCTATGTGATATGGTGTGCTCTATGATGAGTACTACTAAGTTTCCTATTTCCTTTTGGGAGTTATGCGCTTGGGAAGCTGCATACCTATTGAATAGGGTTCAAATCAAATCAGTTGCCTGCCACTTCATATGTGATATGGAATGGGAAGAGCCCATATCTTAAGTTTGTTAAGATTTGGGGTTGTCCGGCCTATGTCTAAAAGCAAAATCCGGACAAGCTCGAGGTAAGGTCTGTTATGTAGAACTGGAAATGTTCCATCTATACAAACTGCAGCTGATGATTTGGTAGAACCAAAGAATTCAATAGTTTCCAACAAACCTCAGCCCGATCTAGTAGGGTTCCTCACCCACCTGAGAGATACTTCGATTTCTCTATGCCAGTGGAAGCGAGGATTGCATCATGAGATGATGAACCAACTAGTTTCGAGCTGGCCATCAGGAGTGGGACTCTGTAAGAATGGCTGGATGCTTATCGATCTGAGATGGAATCCTTATACACCAACAAAGTATGGACTTTGGTTGCTTTATCTGAAGGATTAAATCCCCATCAGGAGCAAGTATATCTTGAGAAGATTACTTGGTGTATATGGAAAAGTTGAGACTTTCAAAGTTATGCTTAAGTCCATCCAGATCCTACTTGCCACGACTACATATCATGACGACGATATCTGGTGGTTGGGTGTCATGACTGCTTTTCTAAATGATGTTTTAAAAGAGAGCGTCTATAAGTACACAGCCAGAGGGCTTCGTAGATAGTGGGAGCAGCGGAAACGTGTGCAAGATATTTTATGTGATAAAACAGGTATCGCGGAGTTGGAACATCTGTTTTGATGTGGTAGTCAAAGAGTTTGACTTCATCAAAATGGTAGATGAACCTTGTATATACAAAAAGGTAGTAGAGAGTATGATGGTGATCCTCGTAGAATACGTGGATGACATACTCTTGATAGGGAAGGAGTTTCCTATGCTACGCTCGGTCAATCTCCGCTTATCACAAGGATTCTCCATATAGGATCAAAGTGATACCTCCTAAATCCTGGGTTTTTGGATCTATGAGATAGATCTAATTGGATGTTAGGATACTCACTAGTTGTAGTGAGATGGTATCGATCGATCCTGGGGAGAATCACTGGAAAGGTTCCAGGGTGATAAGGACGACTGAATATCAGTCGCTGGCATTGTCTTCACCCTCAGTTGATGGACGGTATGTTGAAAGAGTTCCAAACTAGATACCGTGACTTACTAGACGATTAAAGGCAAGATACATCGTTACCAAAGATGCTACCAAAGAGGCAGTCTGGATAGATATAAGTTCATGAGATGAACTTCGTTCCTACCATTGTGTGACAATGGAGTTGTGGCTTTAGCCAAGGAACTACCGTCCCATAAGACATCCAGATATAATTCTTAGGCAGTATCACCTGATCATAGAGATGGTTGATCTCCAGGGAGATCGAGGTTAGGAGAGTAGACACAGAGGACAACAGCGCGGATCCACTCACAAAGGCCTTTTTCCAGTAGAGACTTTTATGAGATGGTTGAGTATGAGATACTTCAACCGCAGCTAATTGTTGGGTATGTGATACCACAACAGATGGCCCTAGTGCAAGTGGGAGATTGTTAGTTATATGCATGCCCTAGAGGCCATTGCTGTACATACGATGTATATTGTAACGGATGCTTGGACATATATAGGGAGGACTTTCTTGCTCGACATGATAGTATGCTATCTGGTTGTACTTTATCTTAACATGTACTCTGATTGTCTCTATGTTACATGTTGATAAAGCCCTTAGGATATCTACTCGACTACTGGGACTATGATGAGATCATACTAGTGGGGCCATGGTAGTCGATGAGTACATCCTATAACTGTTCCTAGTCGAGGGTGTATCGAGATAGGGCATCGATACACCAGAGTAGACTAGCGTATACGCATCTTGACCCATATGATGGACGATAGATGATCCTATATCCATTGGTGTTTGACATCAAGGATGGTGTACGGGTGCTCAGTGGAGACTGGGTACACTGGAAGGACTCGCCGAGAACTCCCAGATAGTATTATACCTCACGTCAGATGGCAGTTCTCCGGTGGCACTGGTACAGAGTAGTCAGTTGACCCGAGATCGTCATAGAGTCTTGTGTGATTCCCACTGTGCTTTGATTTCCATCATACCACGTCCAAGAGGGCGTGCAAAAAGGTGGCTTTTGGGTACAGTCCCGAATCACATGGAGGCGATGAGCGATAGGAGGGGATTCGTCTCTCCCGGTATAGGGAGTTGATGTTATGCTGTGTTCGATTGGCTATAACCGGAAATCCTTGGCCAGGGTTGCTGAGATTTACTGGTAAGTGTTATCAGTAGTTTCTGGAACTGTTATAGACCTCATATCGACACGACTTATCGAGCTACTGGGGTCTGACGTTTACCACCCCTAGGCGAGATATGCGACATATCAGACGACGAGACCGGACTGTACGGGAGTGTTACTGTTTGGATTCACAGGAGAATGTACAGGCTTGCTTGTTGATCTTCTGAGCGCTCAATACCTGGGTGGCTGTTACGTTTAGCTGACCGCTTGCAGCTTGTGGGTGTTTGATATGATCATCACCTACTGCCGGCGTATTGACAATTCTTTAGAGTCCTACACAGAGGTTTCTTGGCTCAGGTAAAACGGAGTAGGGGCACATATGTGATATGTGCGGGACCGAGGATAATACGATATGAGATACCGTATTCTATTCTCGCGATATTTGATATCAGCCGGGTCATCGGATCAAGTGTTGATTCGATGAATCGGTACGGATAAATATTAGTCGGTTATATGCGATATAGCCGGATTGTCGGATCAAGGGTTGATTCGATAATTTAATGTATAATAATATATATGATATATTAAATTACATTAACTAATATTAGCTCACTAAAAGATTCTTTTTCTCACCGGATTAATACATTGATATATATGCGATATATGTTAATTGTATTATTTTCTTTTGTTGCAAATATATAATATATATGTGATATATATTATTGTGACATGATATGATTTATTATAAAACATGTTTAAGGATGATAAAAAGGGATTAGGGTTTGATTAGGGTTAGCTCCTTCTTGTTCATTCTAGAAGGATTCTATTTTGTCATGATAAAGATATTTTGTTATGACTCATGCTTTGACCTAACCAAACCCTAACTCTAGTTTATTCTCTACATAGGTTTAGCCTCTCATCCTTGACCATGGTTTGATAATCAATCATATATTCTTGATTACTATTCATCACAAAAGGATAATTTTATTATTCTTCATCTTCTTCCTTCTTCTTTCTTCATGGAAAAAGCTTACTAGCTTTTTTCCAAGTGATGAATAAATGTGAGAAAAAGATAAATAAAGAGAGCAAAAATCCTACTTCATCATCCTCATCTTCCCTTGCCCTTTAGATGAGAGTGTTCACATCATTTCATGAGTGATAGCTTGTGTTAACGAAACTTCAAGGTAGATCATCTTTGTATCGAAGATCGGAAGCAAAGGTTGCATCATTCTCTTCGTGAAGCCTCTCGAGAGTCAAGAACACGATGATCGCAGCGAAGGGACCTCAACATGGAGCTTAAGAAGTGAAGGACCGGATCTACAAAAGTTGTAATCTCTCTCACTTAGTGTTAAAGTGTTTAACATGTTAGTTTTCGCCTAAACTCTAGGTTAAAGATCCGTATTTGGGTTGTTCGGCACAGCTAAAATTTTAATCGGGCATGGTTGATGCCTCATTGACCCTTGTGCGCGTGCCTAGCAACCCTACATGCCGGGCTCACCATCTAACAATACGAGTCTTCTTGCCCCGGGGTACCATACCGGGTCCACCATGTACCCGAAATCGGTGCCTACCACTTCTCGAATCGAGTATACTCACACAAGCTCTCTGGAACCGAGACAACTCATGGTGGACGCACTGAAATATCATATCAAGAGAAACCGGGTTTTTAAAACAGTGCGTATTTTCTTAAAATAATACCATGGTTCTCAAATCCAGAAATCCCATAAATCCAAACTCAATGCGTAAATCCATGCAATGTGTCGTATGACACTAAGAGTAAAAAGGGGAAACCGCTCTTTCAAAAAGAATCCAGTTTTGAAAATATCTTATGCGGTCCCTATTTCCATGAAATCAAATCGATATCATCCATGTATGTAACATATGTATGTATGTAGGTATGGATGTGCAAATGGATATATACACGAATATGAGTGTGCCAAAATATGTGTGCACTGGTATGAATATATAGTGTGCATATGCGCAAGTATGAAGATATCAATATATGTATGCACTGGTATGAATATACAGTGTGCATGTGCGCATGTATGAAGATATCAATATATGTATGCACCGGTATGAATATACAGTATGCATGTGCGCAGGTATGAAGATATCAATATATGTGTGCACTGGTATGAATATACAGTGTGCATGTGCGCAAGTATGAAGATATCAATATATGTGTGCACTGGTATGAATATACAGTGTGCATGTGCGCAGGTATGAAGATATCAATATATGTGTGTACTGGTATGAATATACATTGTGCATGTTGTTGGATATATATGCCCTAGAGGCCTTCATTGTATAGGATACTGGGGATATGTATGTACATAACAGTCTTGCTTAATATGATAGTACGCTATTTGGTTTGTCTTTATCTTAACATATGATATATTTTGCGTAGTATTCATATATATATATATATACATACATGTTGATAAAGCCCATGGGGTGTTTGCCTGACTTCCGGCGTTATGATGTTAGTCATACTAGTGGGAGCTGGATAGTCAATAGGCACATCCTTAGATGTCCCTGGTCGCAGGAGTATCGAGATTGGGTATCGATACTCCGGAGTAGACTGGTGTATATATATCTAGACCCTGAGGAGGGGCGATGGATTGTTCCCGCAGCCATTGGTGGAGTGCACCTAAGATTGTATACAGATGCTCACTGGGTGTGAGTACACCGGACAGGACTCGCCGAGAACTGACTGGATGGTATTTATACCTAACGTCAGATAGCAGTTCTCAGGTGACATGTGTGCAGATAGTCCGTTGACTTAAAGTCGTCATTTGTCTCGTGTGAGTTCCCACTGTGCTTTGATTACTACCCTACCACGGTTCAAAGGAGTCGTGCAAACAGGTTTTAGTTGGGCACAGTCCCGAGCCACGTGGAGGCAGTGAGTGACTGTTAGGGATTCGTCTCTCCCGGTATAGGGAGTTGATATCGCACAGTGATCGGTTGGTCATTACCATAAGTCCCTGGCCAGGGCTGATTGAGAATTACTGATAGATTGATCAGTAGATTCTCGGATGGTGATAGAGCCATACCGACACGACTTGTACGGTTATTAGGGGTCTGACGTTTACCACCTCCCTAGACCATACATGCAATACTCTTAGACGAACAGACCGGACTGCAGGGATATTGTCACGCACAGGCTCAGTAGGAGTTCGGACGGGTATCCTCACCGGCCTTCTTATCAACATCTACCTGGGGACCGTTTCGTACAGCTAGTGCCGCTTGCGGTCTGTGGTTAAACCCACTGCCAGCGTAGTAGTCAAGTCTTTAGAGACCCACACAGAGTTTTCCCAAGTCCAGGCGAAATGATATAGAGGTCGTACGGTTTTACAACAAAGGGTTCGGACGCATACGTGTTTAAACGCACGTACGACATTCGGACAGTTTTTACTAGCCGGCTTTGGTTTAAGCCATATTCTAGTATCGGGTTATTGGATTTATACAGTCTAAAGTTTTTCCGTGTTTTCACGGATGCGAGGGGCGTTCTCTCCGGGAAGCTTCTAGAAGGATGGTGACTAAGGGGGTTAAGGTGTATGCAAATTGTGACTCATTAGTGTGATTCAGTATGTCATTAATGCATCATTTATTACTTAATGACTCATATGGTGAATCACTCTTGTTAAATAAATGAAGCATGGTGAATAATCATTTAATTTCATTTACTTGATAATTCATTATACTTCATATATTCAAGTGAGAAGCTTTTCTATTTTCATTATCATCTCCACCTTCTCTCTCCTCAAGTTCACTCCTTCTTCAAACCCTAATCCTACCACTCATGAGTTGAGGCCAAGGATTAGGATAGACTAAACACTCCATAACCTAACTCTACATCATCTTAGTTACTTTGATTAGCAACTAGAGAAACTAAGTAACCTCAAGTTTAGAGGTAATAGCTTGGATTAGGGTACTCGGGTGGATCATCTATTACGGAAAGGAGGCCGAGGAGGATGTAGAGATCATAAAGACGAAGGACTAGAATCATTAGGTATAATCTCTTTACATAGTAGCTAAGAACTCTATGGTTGTTGTTAATTATCATTTAGAAAAGATCTTCGGTTAGTCGATGTTTACATACAAAACAAGATCATTTTTCATATTTCCGCCTCCCCGCAACTCGTGGGGTGTTGCACATCGACTTACACATGTGCTCAAGTATGAAGATATCAATATATGTGTGCACTGGTATGAATATACAGTGTGCATGTGCGCAAGTATGAAGATATCAATATATGTATGCCAATATGCGACAAGTCATGACCATCATCAATGATGCGGAAATCAACGATATATATATATATTTCGTAGCAATCCTATAGTGCGAGTGTCATGGCAATCACTAACGGTGTGAGTGTAATATATAAATAGTGCTCGTGCAGCTTGAACCGTTATTGACAGTGCAGTGTTCTATAGCTACCATTTCTATATGCAACAAGGAAGGTATGCTACAATAGTACGTATAAACACTTATGACTAAATATCCTATCACGCCCTGACGCTTAACTCCATACGGGCGATTTTCCCGTGGATGTTAAATCTACTCACCTGGTCGCGTGCTAAGCGTAGCCGACCACCTGCTTCCTTTTCTTTGCGGCGTCCGACGTACCCGCTTGCGAACCTAGATTTACACAATGAATCCACATAAGTTAATATCTCGCAAAAACGCGATATCAAAATGAAACGAGAAACTCGCGTCGCGAACTAAACACGCGTGTGTCCGATACGCTGAAACATGTGTATACGCATCTAAAACTACCCCGACACGTCGCGATACGCAGCAACCACAGAACCCACTCACGTATCATGCATGTCGCGCAAACTAAACATATAGGAAAAATGATATTACGCTCCAGATTCTTACTCAGGTGAAAACTTACAAAATTGCACATGCCAAAACACTATAATATGCAACAGACTACCCTAGCCAAATCCCTAACCCCTAAGTCCCCTATCTGGCCACAAATTGCGGTCAGAAAAAATAAAACGGCGGCCTGAGTTGGGAATATGGGGCTCGTGCTCTGGGTATGTGATCAACATCTAACAAATATACTCCGATTATCTCAATTTTTCTCTGAAGTAACAGGGTCTAAAGCCGATCACAGAAAGGGCAAGTTTTGCTTAAAAACGTTATATTTTGCACAAAATGAAAGCCTAGGGTATTTTGTTGAAATCTGGGTTAAAGCTATGTTTAAGTGGCCCTAATAACACTTAACTGAGTTAATCTAACCACCAAAATCATCCCTTGGCCAAAAGTCCACACTAAACACCATTTTAGTACTAAATCTCACATTTTACACTAACCGATGCTAATTCTACACATAAGCTTAGCAAAAGGGAATTGAGTTCAGACATTATACCTCACTTGACCCTACGATGCAGGAAAAAGGAGGATGAGAAGAAGGGAAGGAGCTGGTGCTGCTGGAAATGGTGTTGCTGCTGCAGCTGCTACTACTTCTGTTGCTGCTGCTGCTTCATGTTGTTGCTATTGTTGCTGCTTGCTGTTGCTGCTGAGACTGCTGGTGCTGCTTCTTCTTCTTCTGGTGCTGCTGCTGGTGTTGTGTTGTGTGTGTGTGTGAATGAGAGTTGTGAGAAAAATGAGTGGCAAAAGCAAAAGAAATGAGAGCTAAGGCTAGTCAACCCCCCTCTCTCTCTCTTCATTTAATGCTAGCATGGGCAAGCCCATCATGCCCATTCTCTCTCTCTCTCTCACCAAGTCAACTAGATTTCAAATGATTTTTCCATAAAAAAACACAATTAACCAAAACACTTATTTAAAATCAAAAGTGGCTTAACAAAATGGTTAGTCCACCATGGTTGCTAATCATGGTCTAACCTCAATTAAACCCTAGTTTACATGCACATGTGTGTGCAGGGCTAGAAAAATTTCTAATAAAATATTCATTAATCTTGATAAAATATTTGGAAATAAAATTGGTAAACTTTTTATTAAAAACCATATATTAAAATATAATTAGCCACTAATCACATCCTAAGGTGTTGCAATCTCTCCCCCTTAAGGAAATTCGTCCCCGAATATAAAAATATAAAGCTATGCATACCTTCAAAGAGATGAGGGAACTTCTTCCGCATCTCGCCCTCGGCCTCCCAAGTGATCTCTTCACCATTCGGGCTGCGCCAAATCACCTTCACTGATGGCAAGACCTTCGATCGAAGTTTCTTCACCTGCCGGTCCAATATCACGGCTGGTTGCTCGGTGAACGAAAGATCGCGCTCGAGCTGAACGGTCTGATACTGAATCATGTGAGAAGGGTCATATAGGTATCTGCGAAGCATCGACACGTGGAATACGGGGTGAACATCTGGGAAGTCGAGTGGAAGAGCCAAACGATATGCTATTGCGCCTACACACTCGAGGATCTCGAAGGGACCTATGAATCTGGGGCTATGCTTCCCCTTCTGTCCAAACCTCATCACTCCTTTCATCGGAAAGACCCTCAGAAAAACGTGATCGCCAACTGCGAACTCTAATCTGCGGCAGCGTCAGTCAGCATACGATTTCTGCCTGCTCTGAGTTGTCCTCATCCTATCTCGAATCAGCTGTATCTTCTCGGTCGTCTCCTGTACGATCTATGGCCCCAAAATACTGCTCTCACTGAGCTCTGTCTAACAGACGGGCGATCTACATCTCCTCCCATACAAGGCCTCGAAAGGTGCCATCTGAATAGTATTCTGGAAACTATTGTTGTAGGAGAACTCCACCAAGGGTAAATGATGATCCCAGCTACCACCAAAGTCTAAAACGCACGCTCAGAGCATGTCCTCGAGAGTCTGGATAGTCCGCTCTGACTGGCCGTCGGTCTGCGGATGAAATACTGTGCTGAAACTCAAGCGGGTGCCCAAAGCCTCCTGAAGCCTCTGCCATAGTCTGCTGGTAAACTGGGTGCCTCGGTCGGACACGATACACGTTGGGACTCCATGCAGTCGTACAATCTTGATGTATATCTGGGCATACTGAGCAAATCTGAAAGTCATCTTCACCGGCAGGAAGTGAGCCGCTTTCGTCAATCGATCTAGAATCACCCAAATGGAGTCATACCCTTGCCTAGTTCTGGGTAGACCCATAACGAAATCCATAGAAATCTGTTCCCATTTCTACTCCCGAATGGGTAACGGCTGTAGCTCTCCCGCTGGCCTCTGGTGCTCGGCCTAGACTTGCTGACAAGTCAGGCATCTCGACACGAAGTCTGCGATGTCCCTCTTCATTCCGTCCCACCAGTAAACATCTCTCATATCATGGTACATCTTGGTGGAACCCGGATGAACACTATACACCGATCGATGTGCCTCCTCAAGAATCTCACGCCGCAGTCCCTTAGCATCTGGTACGCACAGTCTAGTCCCAAATCGCAGTATCCCCTGATCATCGATCACGAACTCGGAAAATCTGCCCTGTCCAATCTGTGCCATGATCTCTGAACAATGGTCATCACTATAGTGTGCCTCATGTATACGGTCAAGAAGCTGTGGGCGTGCACGAACATTCGCAAGCTGTCCCCCGATCGGCGTGAACTCGAACTGCACTCGGCTGTTAAATAAAATCCGCCAATCTGCAACCGACTGCCTCTGCACTACGCTCAAACAAGATAGACTACCCCCGGGCCTCCTACTCAAAGCATCCGCTACTACATTCGCCTTGCCCGGGTGATACAAGATCTCGCAATCGTAGTCCTTCACTAGGTCCATCCAATGGCGCTGTCTGAGATTCAGGTCTCGCTGCTGAAATATATATTTTAAGCTCTTGTGATCAGTGAATATCTGGCACGACTCGCCGTATAGGTAATGTCTCCAGATCTTGAGTGCAAAGACCACTGCAGCCATCTCCAAATCGTGAGTGGGGTAGTTCTGTTCATGTTTCTTCAACTGCCATGAAGCATACACGATCACCCTGTCATGCTGCATCAATACGTACCCTAGCCCCACTCGAGAAGCATCACAATAGACCACAAATCCGCCTGATCCTGAAGGCAATGATAACACCGACGCCGTAGTCAAACAAGTCCGTAGCTGCTGAAAGTTATGCTCGCAATCCTCCGTCCAATCGAAAGGAACTCCTTTCTGGGTCAAACCGGTCAAAGGTGCAGCAATACGGGAGAAATCCTGTACAAATTGCCTGTAATAGCCGGCCAGCCCTAAAAAGCTGCGGATCTCAGTAACTGATGTTGGTCTGGGCCAATGCTGAACGGCCTCGATCTTCTTCGGGTCCACACATATACCGTCTCAAGTAATCACGTGACCCAAGAAGTCTACGCTGTCAAGCCACAATGCGCACTTGGAGAATTTTGCAAAAAGCTGGTGCTCCCTCAAAGTCTGCAGTGTGATCCGCAGGTGCTGCTCGTGCTCCTCTCGGCTTCGGAAATACACCAAAATATCGTCAATGAATACGATGATGAACAAGTCAAGGTACGGCCTGAAAATACGGTTCATCAAGTCCATGAATGCTGCTGGGGCATTGGTGAGTCCGAACGATATCACCAAAAACTCATAATGGCCGTAGCGCGTGCGGAAAGCTGTCCTCGGAATATCCTCCTGTCGAACCCGCAGCAGATGGTATCCTGATCGCAAGTCGATCCTCGAAAAATATCCTGCCCCTTGAAACTGGTCGAACAAGTCGTCGATGCGTGGCAAAGGTTATCTGTTCCGTACGGTAACCATGTTCAGCTGGCGGTAGTCGATACACAGACGCAGACTGTCGTTCTTCTTCTTGACAAACAGGACCGGAGCACCCCAAGGAGACACACTGGGTCGAATAAGTCCCTAATCCAGCAAATCTTGCAACTCACCCTTCAACTCACTAAGCTCCGTCGGGGCCATCCGATAAGGCGGTATAGAAATAGGCCCCGTGCCGGGAATCAAATCAATACAGAAAGCAATATCGCGCTCAGGCGGTAGCCCAGGAAGCTCGTCAGGGAAGACATCAGGGAACTCACAAACAATCGGAACCAACGGAACATCCATAGCTCTAGTATCGCAAACATAGGCTAGGAATCCCCGACATCCCTTCCTCAACAGCTGTCCAGCGCGAAGAGAAGAAATCAAACTGTGAGGGGCGGCAGAACAGTCCCCCTGCACAACAAAAGCCGACTCGCCGGGAAAACAAAATCTAACTGTCTTCTCATGGCAGTCCACAGACGCATAGCACGTGGCTAACCAATCCATTCCCAAAAGAACGTCAAAGTCCAACATCTCAAGAAGGATCAAGTCGACATGCAACTCTCTCTCGCCAATACGGACAACACAGGATCGGAACACGTGCCTAGCAACAAAAGACTCTCCCATAGGAGTGGTCACAACAAGCGGCTGATCAAGCAAACCGGACTCTCTACCCAAACTCGGCAAAAAGTGTGTGGAAACGTACGAGTGCGTGGATCCGGGATCAAACAACACGTGTGCGTCAACAGAACATACTGATAGGGTACTTGAGACCACTGCATTGGACGCCTGTGCGTCCTGATGCATCAACACAAAAACCCGTGCCTGTCCTCTGCCTGCAACTGGCGGTCCCCTACTAGCAACTGGCTGTACTCTGCCAGCAGCTGGCTGCCCTCTGTCTCGGCTACCTCGTCCTCTATGAGTAAACCCTCCGCGACCACGGCCTCTCTGTGCATGAGTCTGACGCGGAGCAACAGTAGGTACAATAAGCAACACCCTCTAGAGTGGGGAAGGTGGAAGTGTGACACATGGTACTGCTGCCTCCCTCCGGCGTATCTCGGTACAATCTCTGACGCGGTGATGGGGACTACCACACCCAAAGCATCCACGCGACGACTGCAAGCCCTCCTGGGGATAAGAGCTAAACATCTGACCTCGCCCCGAGTCTCTGCTACCTATACGACGTCTATCACGGCGTCCGAATGGAAGTCTCTGTGCTGCGGTTGTTGGATATAGTGCCCTCAGAGTCAATTATTGGATCACAGGCACGTGATTGCAATGATTGAGGGAGGACCTATGCTGGTAGGACAGTCTTACTCAAGAGAATTGTATACTATCTGGTTTATCTTTATCATCGCGTACATGCTTTAAGTGACATTGTAGTTCACTATTACACGTTGATAGAGAATAGTATACTATCTGGTTTATCTTTATCATCGTGTATTGCTTTAGGTGACCTTACAGGTCACTATTACACATTGATAGAGCCCTTAGGATTCTTGCTTGACTGCCAGCAGTATGATGACGATCATATATGTGGGAGCTGGGGTCTATAAGCATATCCTTAAAAGGTCCCTAGTCGTGGGAGTTTTCGAGACAGGGCATCGATACTCCGGAGTAGACTAGTGTATACAGTCGAGACCCCGATGAGGGGCGGTGGCCGGTCTCACAAGCCATTGGTGTCAGTTGAATCACCTAAGTGTTGGAGATAGTGCCCTCACAGTCAATTATTGGATCACAGGCACGTGATTGCAATGATTGAGGGAGGACCTATCCCGGTACGACAGTCTTACTCGAGATGATAGTATGCTATCTGGTTTACCTTTATCATCGTGTACTGTTTCAGGTGACCTTACAGGTCGCTATTACACGTTGATAGTGTAAGTGCACGGCGGCGCCCCGGCCGTCGATCCGACGCCGGAATGCGGAAGCGGTGATAAACATTAACTTTGCGGACTTAGCAAAACGGCACCCCCGCGCACTAAACACCCGGATCGTAACCATTAACAAGTCTAAGCAACTAACAGACGGGTTAGAGATATACCGACGATCCAAGTCCTCCGGTCTTCTCGTCATGGTCCCGATCTCCTGCGGAAAAGCCCCGTCTCCTCCTCGTCGCCGGAAGTGCACCACATCGCCTACTTTGTTTACGGGCTCCCACCTCAATGCCGAGGCAACTCGGGCACGAAGCCGGCTACTCGACGTGCCCAAGATTCGCTGTAGAATGTGTAGTAGAACTTGTGTCTCTTTTTGGGGTAGTGGAGGTTGCCATTGGTGGAGGGATTGAACAAGAAGTGTATGGAGGAGCTTGGAGAACTTTGGTGCAAGAAATGAACAATATTTTCCCACCTCAATATTTTGGACAGCCCATCACCAATTTTGGCCGGCCACTTTCTTGTGTGGGAGGGAGTGAATGAAAATGAGCAACACAAAGAGGGAGTGAGTGGATCAATCATGCAAGAGGGCATCATGAAAGAATATGATTACAAGCAAAAACCACACACAACCACAACCATCAAGTCCACAAAGTCAAGCCATCATGAAGTATGAAGTCAAGCAAGTCAATGGATGGTGCACCATCATGAAGACTATCATGATGCTACAAAAAGCAAAGACCCCCTCCACAAATACTAATTTGCAACAATGCAAATAAACCCTCCTCCACCAATCTTCGGCCAATGAACGGAATAATGGAAATCGGCCGAAACGGAAAGCAAACTGGCAACTCCAGAAAACTGGTCCCGTAATAAATTACAGGAAAACCCCGATACTGTGCATACACACCCGCATTTGTATTTCGACCGAAATACAAATGCAATGAGACAAAGTCTACACTGTACTATACTAAGATCCGGCTTAAACCAAAGCCGGCTAGTAATATCTGTTCGATCCTGATCCGTGCAATACCGCACTTATCTGATCGAACCCTGCCATATACCCATACGGCCTATAGTACAAACTGTCCGATCCTGATCCGTGCAATACCGCACGTATCTGATCGGACCCTGCCATATCTCCATACGGCCTCTACAACTTTTCGCCCGAAAGCTGAGTAACTGAAATGTGGGGGACTCTAAAGACTCGTCAACACCTTGGTTGTGGATTTAACCACTAGCACGTTAGAGGTATAAGCCAATACGTAACGGGTTACCAGGTACTGACTAAAAGGGATGTCTGTGAGTGAACTCAGCCTGACAACCCTACTGAGCCTGTCAGTGACAATATCCGTGCAGTCCGGTCCGTTCGTCTATGAGTATCGCAT
Source organism: Agapanthus africanus (assembly GCA_030015575.1). Taxonomy (NCBI): domain Eukaryota; kingdom Viridiplantae; phylum Streptophyta; class Magnoliopsida; order Asparagales; family Amaryllidaceae; genus Agapanthus; species Agapanthus africanus. Next base: position 307,865,852 of record CM057337.1, read on the forward strand.
GGCGGGCCTAGCGGGGTTGGTAAAAGTCAGACCCCCAAAAGCGGTACAAGTCGTGTCGGAGTGTAGCCCAGAACACCCTGAGATACTACTGGAATACCTACCAGTAAATCTCCTTGCCTTGGCCAAGGACTTTGTGTAATGGCTCTCCTAGACACAGCACGACCTCACCCCCAATACCGGGAGAGACGAACCCCTGAAGATACGCTCACTGTCTCCATGTGGCTCGGGACTGTACCCAACTAAAACCTGTTTGCACGACTCCTTTGAGCCGTGGTAGGGTAGTAATCAAAGTACAGTGGGAACTCACACGAGACAAATGACGATCCCCAGGTCGATGAACTAACCTGCACACATGTCACCAGGGAACTGCCATCTGACGTCTGGTATATTACCAACTAGCATGTTCCCGGCGAGTCCTGTCCGGTGTACTCATAACCCAATGAGCACCTGTATACATCTTAGGTGATCCAACTGACACCAGTGGCTTGTGAGACCGGCCACCGCCCCTCGTCGGGGTCTCGACTGTATACACTAGTCTACTAATGGAGTATCGATGCCCAGTCTCGAAACTCCTACGACTAGGGACCTTTTAAGGATAAGCTTATAGACCCCAGCTCCCACTTATATGATCGCCCTCATACTGCTGGTGGTCAAGCAAGAATCCTAGGGGCTCTATCAACGTGTAATAGCGACGTGTCAGGTCACCTAAAACAGTACACGATGATAAAAGGTAAACCAGATAGCATACTATCATCTCGAGTAAGACTGTCCTACCGGGATAGGTCCTCCCTCAATCATTGACAATCACGTACCTGTGACCTAATAATTGACTCTGAGGGCACTATCTCCAACAATCTCCCACTTGCACTCAAGGCTAATTATTGCGATGTCGCATACTCACAGCCCGTTGTGATACCGAACATCCAACTCCTCTACTAGTCAGTCTCACAAAGCTCGTTTGCGGAACTATTGCGTTCGAGGAATAGCCTCAGTGAGTGGATCCGCTTAGTTGTTTCTTTCTATGTCTCTCTATATCTCAAGTTCGCGGAGAAACCCATCTCCCGAAAAGAGCAATACCTGTCTCAGAATATGTCTGGATGTCTGATGGGACCTAGCTCATAAATTGAACTCCAAATCCAAACTTCTTAGACTGTATCGTCAACTGAACTTAATCAGTATCCTGCGCCATGCCACCCTCAGTATTGCCTTGGACCACCTGTCCAAAATACTGCCCCTCATCAGAAGGAAAACTATAGCTCTGACAACTTCCTTGTCGTCCATGTCACCTTGGAAGCCTGGAATGATAACTGTTTCCCGAATGAGGCTGTCGTTATCATATCCCTAGAACATCCACTTATGTTCTAAAACTTCTTCCGACTGTTTCTCCAGGATTGGATTAATGTCAACTTATTGCATCTAGTGCAAGAACAACATCTGGTGTGGTACTTGACATCTCACGATTGACTCAATTGCCTGAGCAAGTGATCTGCCAATCATGCCCGTCCCTCTCCCCTTTAGTCTGTAAGACACCTTTGGAGAGGGTGACTCCATTACCTGCAGGTACACTACCGTGCCAGGAGTCGTCCATCCTAAATACTCTTAGAATGCTGTCAAGTACCCTGATTGGGAAACCACTCAAATCTAGATCTAAGACCATAGATCTAGTAACCAGTATGTCTGATATAAAATCCATTTCTTTGTGGAGAAACAACTGTGTGACGACCAAAGTATAACCGATCGTAGTGTAGGAGTTTCTTTTCCTACTCTGTGTATATCATCCAAATACCAGGATATCACAACCTACTACCTTCTCAACAGATCCATCCCCTATTCTGATGAAGTCAAACCCATGACTGTCACGTCAGAAATAGATGATCTATCTCCGCTACATCTGCTCTAGTCTATAAATAGACATAAGCAACCTGTCCACCAATGCTTCCGCTGCTCCCACTGACTACGACAACCCTCTGGCAGAGTCATATAGACGTACACTTCTAAAACTGGTTTAGAACGACGCTATACTCATCCTCCCGCCGGGTCTCGTAACCTGGAACAACAGCAATGGCAATTGTGGGTAAACAAGAACTTCCCTGTCACCGTCCTTGAGGCTACCGTAGTGCCTCTCGGGTGCCTGAAGTTACCCACCTTATCTGCGGAGTGGCCAATGGAATGTCAAACCGGATTGAATCTTAAGGTTCCTTATCAAATCTTCAGTAATCGTTTGTGGTTCTGGAATCACTTCCAGTTCTACCATACTCCCACTACTGTTTTCTGAAAAAATCCATTTTTAATAAAACTGTGGCGAGTCTAGAACAATATCGCTATTGTTCATCCAGATGGTAGAAAGTCAACCCTCGTCATAGCCTGGGTCAACCCACAAACAGCCATTACAGAAACGTGTAAACCGGACAATTCCCCGTACCTTAACATCGTTAAGATATGAACTGTTCTATATCCAATATAGAAACAGAGGCACTGATTTAATTGAACCAGATTCAAATCATGCAGCTGTCCCCAGCGCATGTCAACTAAATGGAAGGAGGCCGATCAGCGTTACTCAACTTCCAATTATGAGTAACCTGAAAGAGAAGCAAGATCTCTTTATCATTACTATCAACTGAATACCATACACAAGTACCTACATCTTCGATCACTTTGAAGAATCCCGATACTTGCAATACCTGGTTCTCTACTTTATTCAAATACCTATAACTTCTCAGCATTCAGACCCTGTGTTTCCGCGAAACACCTGTCTAAAAACTAGAGAAGTCATAAGTAAACCGAATATAGTACGAGGACCAACCCCTCTGTCCTGATGGACCCTGGACAACATACAATACTCTGTATAAGTCCCTTGAGTCTGATAACTCACTCACTGTGTGTCGTAGGTTGAAAACTGTACTTATGGTTAAGAAGAATTACACCGCTGTTTAATGCTCCTTACCTAACCATCCACTGATATAGGTAAATGTCGTAGACATAATTTCAAAAAGGTATATCTCACTCTATGAATATAGACGTACAGATATATCAATTTGAAATTGGTGCATGACAGCGGATATTCAAAACCAAATATTTGCCGTCCGGCAAACAACCCAGGTGACTTCCTCAAATATCACCGATTACAACGAATCCCGATATACTGAGGATGATCACCCAATTCCCAATAACTTACTCCCACTCATCATCTGTAAAACCATACAGATGTGAGAATCATACCTGGTAAATACATACCCTGGAGCAAGTGTCTAATCGGGAAATCAGTTTTCCTTTAACAGTACACAGTGAGACTGAAACATCGAAATGTTTCGATGGGGTATCCTGGTATTCCTAGTAATGCCTCTTCCAGATTCACGACTGTAACCGTATAATTCTTTGCCACATCTCCAAATCCCTTCATATGTCTTTAGTCATTACCTTCTGCACACCCCTTTAGGCCAAATGGTTTTCTTCCTTCCCTACCGTTCGGCACCAGCCTATGGTTTGGAAGAAGACTATCCAATAAGCATAATGGGTGTACTACCCCTAAACCAAGGAGTACTCGTAACCTGAGAGAGGGTAAAAGGAAAAGACAACTGAATAATCCTATCCGTTTTCTCCAGAACCGGAAACCATCCTCGAATAAATTCTTTCGAGTTTGTATCTAACCATACGATGGTTTTGTCCAATGGAAGTGGACGTTCGTAGTAAAACGGGGTGTCCTGGAAAAAAGGGTAAAAGTAGGAGTGGCAATGAGGTTTGCAACTCTGACAATCCAAAAGCCGGTGTTTAAGAAGGTTCGGTCAACTTGGTCACTGAGTCAAAGTCTTAGGGTCGGGTCAATGGTCGCTGCCAAAGAGAGAGAGAAAAGAAACACTCAGCGTGCACTCTAACCTAGATCAGAATGGTCACCAATTTATCTAATCTGGAAACCTCCCACTGTACCTCAAATTCTCCTCCAAACCTGAAAGAAGAATTAGTCGGGGTTACCCGAGGAGTAAACTAACTCATCAGTGGGAATCGGGATCCAACTCTCATCGCATGATAACGTGACGGAATCCGCTCACGGTATCACACTCTAGAAGGTATGCGCATATCTGGCAAGTTTCAGTTCTTTTGAAACTCCCGATGTGATTTCTGCCCCTTGCTCTTATGACCTTGACGAAGGCCAACAAATCATAAGTCACATGTCAAGTTCTACCCGTCATTCTCCAGGTTGATTTGAACCCACCCGCACAAGCCCTTGACGAAGGCCAACAAGGCTATACGACTGTCCCAAACCAACGCATCTATCTATGCTGCAGAAAGGCAACAAGCAGCTACCATACACTATGCCTTGACGAAGGCCAACAAACATAGCATGAATACTACTTACTACCCGGCTGAAACGACGGAGGGCTACGAATGGTTTCTGGCGAAAACCTTTAACGTAATGATCTTGATATCGTTGAAGGAACTGATAGCTTTTAAAAATATAGTGACGAAAACTTCCGCTAAAGAGGTCACTCCCGGTGAAGGGATCTCGGCTCTTTCCCCGTAGAATGGGGTGCAGGATATTCCAAATGAATACCACGATGCAAAGTAATCGGCTATAGTGAAGTCATTGCCCTGACGCAAACCTCTGTCCAAGGGGTCACTCCCGGTGAAGGGATCTCGGCCCTTGCCTCGTCGACTGAGGAGCAGGATATTCTAATGAATACCACGATGCAAAACAAAAGTAAACGTCCTTGCAATAACAGCTTTTTGAAAAGTGTTCCAACAACATCAGATTAGGTTTGTTTTTAACTTCGCATTGATCCGAATCAATGCAGTCCCATCAATTGATCACACCAAAAAGAACGAAAATATACTGATGTACGTATATGCCATCCGCATTCGCCACTGGGTCCCGTCATTACCCGTTAGGTTAGCTAACTAACGACAGAGCGGGGACTAGACTAGCGCGGATGCAAAACATATACAACATCTACTAATATATATACCAATATATTATATTTCGCTCAAGGCGTGAAAGAAATGCAATATCACAGAGAATGAACAGCATCACAGAAACAATACAGATATCTGGGATCCCCGGGTTTCACAGAGCCACTACTGAAACCCGACGTTCCCCTGGTCGTGTGGATAGCCTGTGCAATGAAATCCTAGACCCCTACGGGCGCGGAAAGTTACCCGCCAAAACCTGAAGCGAGGCAGCCCCCTTCAGCAACGTGAATGGACCACCCAGCACTTCACGGAATCCGGTAACTTGGGCACCCCTCCTGGGTCAACCTGTACCCCCTACGAGTGCGGCGAATAGCCCGCCAATCCTAGAGTGAAGCCCCCTCCGTCTCAATGCCATGAGATGCGGGCTTGTTGCCCTCCAGAACCCGGCTATCCGTGCACCCCTCCGCGGGGCAATCCTAGTACAGAAAGTAAAATATACATACACCGGGTACATCGACCGCAACCAGGTCGTGCCCCAAAATAATAATACAAACAGGCAGTGACGGCAGTCCACATGTCGGACGCTCGCCCCGCAAAATCAAATGTACATAATACAACAAAACTGTACTAGCATTGCATCCAGGCTATCCCCCACGACCGATCCGCAACATCACAGCATAAACATAGAACATCAACGTGAAAGTCACGTTCACAAATCCGTCTAACCTGGCTATAGCAGTTAGACCGGATTTACCGATCAAGTGACATTCACGGTCGCAGATATAATGTAAATACTGTGAAAAATGTGTTTAAAATATCCGATCGATCAAAAATTAACGAGTGGGCCCCCAATCGAAACTGTAGCACTCACAGAAATCCTGGGCCCAATTTTAATATTCCAAAACCCATATTTTAAGCCCAGAAGGCCTCTGTAAAAAATTGGTGAAGTGATCTCCACAGTGTGCGGCGGAAGGGCGGCGGGAAGGGGGTTTTCGCGGCGGTTCCGCGCTCCCACTGTGGAGTTACTTCGTCGAATTTTTACAGAGCTCTTAGATTTTCCAGTACATCAATATTTTACAACCTGAAAAAATTTTCGACACCAAAAAATTCCAACAGAAAACTGATGCTAACAAAAATGTAGTTTTGGAACATTCGATCGATCGAAACAGAAAAACACATTACACCAAGCTAGACTAAGTTAATGGCGAGGCTCTGATACCACTATAAGTGCACGGCGGCGCCCCGGCCGTCGATCCGACGCCGGAATACGGAAGCGGTGATAAACATTAACTTTGCGGACTTAGCAAAACGGCACCCCCGCGCACTAAACACCCGGATCGTAACCATTAACAAGTCTAAGCAACTAACAGACGGGTTAGAGATATACCGACGATCCAAGTCCTCCGGTCTTCTCGTCATGGTCCCGATCTCCTGCGGAAAAGCCCCGTCTCCTCCTCGTCGCCGGAAGTGCACCACATCGCCTACTTTGTTTACGGGCTCCCACCTCAATGCCGAGGCAACTCGGGCACGAAGCCGGCTACTCGACGTGCCCAAGATTCGCTGTAGAATGTGTAGTAGAACTTGTGTCTCTTTTTGGGGTAGTGGAGGTTGCCATTGGTGGAGGGATTGAACAAGAAGTGTATGGAGGAGCTTGGAGAACTTTGGTGCAAGAAATGAACAACATTTTCCCACCTCAATATTTTGGACAGCCCATCACCAATTTTGGCCGGCCACTTTCTTGTGTGGGAGGGAGTGAATGAAAATGAGCAACACAAAGAGGGAGTGAGTGGATCAATCATGCAAGAGGGCATCATGAAAGAATATGATTACAAGCAAAAACCACACACAACCACAACCATCAAGTCCACAAAGTCAAGCCATCATGAAGTATGAAGTCAAGCAAGTCAATGGATGGTGCACCATCATGAAGACTATCATGATGCTACAAAAAGCAAAGACCCCCTCCACAAATACTAATTTGCAACAATGCAAATAAACCCTCCTCCACCAATCTTCGGCCAATGAACGGAATAATGGAAATCGGCCGAAACGGAAAGCAAACTGGCAACTCCAGAAAACTGGTCCCGTAATAAATTACAGGAAAACCCCGATACTGTGCATACACACCCGCATTTGTATTTCGACCGAAATACAAATGCAATGAGACAAAGTCTACACTGTACTATACTAAGATCCGGCTTAAACCAAAGCCGGCTAGTAATATCTGTTCGATCCTGATCCGTGCAATACCGCACTTATCTGATCGAACCCTGCCATATACCCATACGGCCTATAGTACAAACTGTCCGATCCTGATCCGTGCAATACCGCACGTATCTGATCGGACCCTGCCATATCTCCATACGGCCTCTACAACTTTTCGCCCGAAAGCTGAGTAACTGAAATGTGGGGGACTCTAAAGACTCGTCAACACCTTGGTTGTGGATTTAACCACTAGCACGTTAGAGGTATAAGCCAATACGTAACGGGTTACCAGGTACTGACTAAAAGGGATGTCTGTGAGTGAACTCAGCCTGACAACCCTACTGAGCCTGTCAGTGACAATATCCGTGCAGTCCGGTCCGTTCGTCTATGAGTATCGCATGGCGGGCCTAGCGGGTTGGTAAAAGTCAGACCCCCAAAAGCGGTACAAGTCGTGTCGGAGTGTAGCCCAGAACACCCTGAGATACTACTGGAATACCTACCAGTAAATCTCCTTGCCTTGGCCAAGGACTTTGTGTAATGGCTCTCCTAGACACAGCACGACCTCACCCCCAATACCGGGAGAGACGAACCCCTGAAGATACGCTCACTGTCTCCATGTGGCTCGGGACTGTACCCAACTAAAACCTGTTTGCACGACTCCTTTGAGCCGTGGTAGGGTAGTAATCAAAGTACAGTGGGAACTCACACGAGACAAATGACGATCCCCAGGTCGATGAACTAACCTGCACACATGTCACCAGGGAACTGCCATCTGACGTCTGGTATATTACCAACTAGCATGTTCCCGGCGAGTCCTGTCCGGTGTACTCATAACCCAATGAGCACCTGTATACATCTTAGGTGATCCAACAGACACCAGTGGCTTGTGAGACCGGCCACCGCCCCTCGTCGGGGTCTCGACTGTATACACTAGTCTACTAATGGAGTATCGATGCCCAGTCTCGAAACTCCTACGACTAGGGACCTTTTAAGGATAAGCTTATAGACCCCAGCTCCCACTTATATGATCGCCCTCATACTGCTGGTGGTCAAGCAAGAATCCTAGGGGCTCTATCAACGTGTAATAGCGACGTGTCAGGTCACCTAAAATAGTACACGATGATAAAGGTAAACCAGATAGCATACTATCATCTCGAGTAAGACTGTCCTACCGGGATAGGTCCTCCCTCAATCATTACAATCACGTACCTGTGACCTAATAATTGACTCTGAGGGCACTATCTCCAACAGATAGAGCCCCTAGGATTCTTGCTTGATTGCCAGCAGTATGAGGGCGATCATATACGTGGGAGCTGGTAGTATATAAGCACATCCTTAAATGGTCCCTAGTCGTGGGAGTTTCGAGACAGGGCATCGATTCTCCAGAGTAGACTAGTGTATACAGTCGAGACCCCCGACGAGGGGCGGTGGCCGGTCTCACAGGCCACTGGTGTCAGTTGGTTCACCTAAGATGTATACAGGTGCTCATTAGGTTATGAGTACACCGGACAGGACTCGCCGGGAACATGCTAGTTGGTCTTATACCTGACGTCAGATAGCAGTTCCCAGGTGACATGTGTACAGGTTAGTTCATCGACCTGGGGATCGTCATTTGTCTCGTGTGAGTTCCCACTGTACTTTGATTACTACCCTACCACGGCTCAAAGGAGTCGTGCAAACAGGTTTTAGTTGGGTACAGTCCCGAGCCACATGGAGGCAGTGAGCGGATCTTCGGGGGTTCGTCTCTCCCGGTATTGGGGGGTGAGGTCGCGCTGTGTCTAGGAGAGCCATTACACGAAGTCCTTGGCCAAGGCAGGAGATTTACTGGTAGGTATTCCAGTAGTATCTCAGGGTGTTCTGGGCTACACTCCGACACGACTTGTACCGCTTTTGGGGGTCTGACTTTTACCAACCCCCTAGGCCCGCCATGCGATGCTCTTAAACGAACAGACCGGACTGTACGGATATTGTCACTGACAGGCTCAGTAGCGTGTCAGGATGAGTTCGCTCATCGACGTCCCTTTTGGTCAATAGCTGGTGGCCCGTTACGTATTGGCTTATACCTCTGACGTGCTAGTGGTTAAATCCACAGCCATAGTATTGACGAGTCTTTAGAGTCCACCACACATTCAGTTACTCAGGCTTTCGGGCGAAACGCTGTAGAGGCCGTATGGAGATATGGCAGGGTCCGATCAGATACGTGCGGTATTGCACGGATCAGGATCAGACAGTTTGTACTAGAGGCCGTATATTTATATGGCAGTGTTCGATCTGATACGTGCGGTATTGCACGGATCAGGATCGGACGAACATTACTAGCCGGCTTTGGTTTAAGCCGGATCCTAGTTTAGTACAGTGTAGATTTTGTCTCATTGCATTTGTATCCGGTCGGAATACAGATGCGGGTGTGTATGCACAGTATCGGGGTTTTTCCTGTGATTTATTACGGGACCAGTTTTTTGGAGTTGCCAGTTTGCATTCCGTTCCGGCCGGTTTTCCTTTGTTCTTTCCCGGCCGGACTTTTCCGATGGAGGGGGTTATTTGCAAGTTTGCAAATAACACATTGTGGAGGGGTTTCTTGCAAATGTTTTGATTATGATGGCATCTTTTCTTTTCCACCATCATTTTTGATTCTCTTGCATTAATGGTGATTAAAGAGAGGGTATGGGTTTGATGTGAATTGAGTATGGTTGATGTTTGTTTATGGTCACCTCTTCTTTTCTCCTACCATCACCTCCCTCTTGCATTATGTACACACTCCACCACCATTTCTCAAGAGAGCATGGACGGCCACATTTTGGAGGGGAGGAGGAAAAATGAGAGAGTTTCATTTGGTGTGGAAATTTATCATCCATCTCATTTTTCATTGCTACAAAAATCCCCAAGTTCATATCTTGTTGATTCCTCCATCAAGGCAACTTCACCAACCCAAAAGAGACTATGATTCTACACTACACTTTCTACAGCAAGTCTTGGGCATGTCGACTTGCCAGCTTCATGCCCGAGTTGCCTTGGTATAGAGGCGGGAGCCCGTAAAAGAAACAGGCGATGTGGTGCCCTTCCGGCGAGGAGGCGACGACCGGAGTTTCCGCGGGAGATCGGGACGATGACGAGAAGACCGGAGGACTCGAATCACTCGGTATATCTCTAACCCGTCTTGTTGTTAGCTAGATCTAGTTTAATGGCCCGATCCGGGGTTTAGTGCGCGGTGGTGCCGGTTTGCTAAGTTCGCAAAATTAAAGTTTATCACCGCTTCCGCATTTGGCCGTCGGATTGACGGCCGGGGGCGCCGCCGTGCACTTACAGTGGTATCAGAGCCTCGCCATTAACTTCGTCTAGCTTTGTTTGATGTGTTTGCATTTCCGATCAACCAAAATTCCAAAAACCCGCGTTTTTCTTTACATCAGTTTTCTGTCGAAATTTTTTGAAGTCCAAAATTTTTTCAGGTTGTCTCAGAATGATGTGCAGGGAGTTCTAAGTACACTGGAAAAATTCGACAACACGATCCCTCCGTACGACCACGGAATCGCGGCCATGTCCACTATGGAGGCCGCGGATCCGCCGCATGAATGAGGGATCATGTCATCATTTTTTTGCAGTGGGCTTATGGGCTAAAAATAGGGGTTTTGGAATATTAAAATTGGGCCCAGAATTTCTGTGAGTGCTACAGTATTGCATGGGGGCCCACTTGTTAATTTTTGATCGATCGGATATTTTAAACACATTATTTCACAGTATTTACATTATATCTGCGACCGTGAATGTCACTCGATCGGTAAATCCGGTCTAACTGCTATAGCCCGGTTAGACGGATTTGCGAACGTGACTTTCACGTTGATGTTCTGTGTTTTGCTGTGATGTTGCGGATCGGTCGTGGGGATAGCCTGGATGCAATGCTAGTACAGTTTTGTTGTATTATGTACATTTGATATTGCGGGGCGAGCGTCCGACATGTGGACTGCTGTCACTGCCTGTTTGTATTATTCTTTTGGGGCACGACCTGGTTGCGGTCGATGTACCCGTTGTATGTATATTTTACTTTCTGTACTAGGATTGCCCCGCGGTGGGGTGCACGGATAGCCGGGTTCTAGAAGGCAACAAGCCCGCATCTCATGGCATTGGGACGGAGGGGGCTTCACTCTAGGATTGGCGGGCTATTCGCCGCACTCATAGGGGGTACAGGTTGACCCAGGAGGGGTGCCCAAGTTGCCGGATTCCGTGAAGTGCTGGGTGGTCCATTCACGGTGCTGAAGGGGGCTGCCTCGCTTCAGGTTTTGGCGGGTGACTTGCCACGCCCGTAGGGGTCTAGGTTTTCATTGCACAGGCTATCCACACGACCAGGGGAACGTCGGGTTTCAGTAGTGGCTCTGTGAAACCCGGGGATCCCAGATATCTGTATTGTTCTGTGATGCTGTACATTTCTGTGATGTTGCATTTGATTCACGCCTTGAGCGAAATATAATATATTGGTATATATATTAGTAGATGTTGTATATGTTTTTCATCCGCGCTAGTCCAGTCCCCGCTCTGCCGTTAGTTAGCTAACCTAACGGGTGATGACGGGACCCAGTGGCGAATGTGGATGGCATATACGTACGTCAGTATATTTTCGTTCTTTGTGGTGTGATCAATTGATGGGACTGCGTTGATTCGGATCAATGCAAGTTAAACAAACCTAATCTGATGTTGTTGGAACACTTTTCAAAAAGCTGTTATTGCAAGGACGTTCACTTTTGTTTTGCATCGTGGTATTCATTTGGAATATCCTGCTCCTCAGTCGACGAGGCAAGGGCCGAGATCCCTTCACCGGGAGTGACCCCTTGGACAGAAGTTTGCGTCAGGGCATTAACTTCACTATAGCCGATTACTTTTGCTTTGCACAGTGATATTCGGTTATGAATATCCAGCACCCAATTCTACGGGGAAAGAGCCGAGATCTCTTCACCGGGAGTGACCTCTTTAGTAAAGGTTTTCGTCACTATATTTTCTAAAAAGCTATCCGTTCCTTCAACGATATCAAGTTCATTACGTTAAAGGTTTTCGCCAGAAACCATTCGTAGCCCTCCGTCGTTTCATATGGGTAGTCAATAGTATTCAAGCTGTGTTTGTTGGCCAAAGTCAAGGCACAGTGTTTGGTAGCTGTTGGTTATTCATATGCAGCATAGATAGATGCGTTGGTTTGGGACAGTCGTACTGCCATTTTGGCCAAAGTCAAGGGTAGGTACGGGTGGATTCAAATTAACCTGGAGAATGACGGGTTGAACTTGACATGTGACTTATGATATGTTGGCCAAAGTCAAGGTCATAAGAGCATGGGGTAAAAATCACAGCGGGAGTTTCAAAAGAACTGAAACTTGCCAGATATGCGCATACCTTCTGGAGTGTGATACCGTGAGCGGATTCCGTCACGTTATCATGCGTTGATAGTTGGATCCCGATTCCCACTGATGAGTTAGTTTACTCCTCGGGTGACCCCGACTAATTCTTCTTTCAGGTTTGGAGGAGAATTTGAGGTACAGTGGGAGGTTTCCTGATTAGATAAAGTGATAACCATTCTGATCTAGGTTAGAGTGCACGCTGAGTGTTTCTTTTCTCTCTCTCCCTGGAAGCGACCATTGACCCGACCCTAGACTTTGACTCAGTGACCAAGTTGACCGAACCTTCTTAACACTGGCTTTTGGATTGTCAGAGTTGCAGACCTCATTGCCACTCCTACTTTTACCCTTTTCTCCAGGACACCCCGTATTACTACAAACGTCCACTTCCATTGGACAAAACCATCGTATGGTTAGATACGAACTCGAAGGAATTCAAGGATGGTTTCCGGTTCTGGAGAAAACGGATAGGATTATTCAGTTGTCTTTTTCCTTTTACCTTCTCTCAAGTTGTGAGTACTCCTTGGTTTAGGAGATAGTACACCTATTATGCAAATTGGATAGTCTTCTTCCAAACCTTAGGCTGGTGCCGACCGGTAGGGAATGAAGAAAACCAATTAGCCTAAACGGTGTGCAGAAGGTATTAAGATTAAGACAAAGCAAGGGATTAGTAAGAGGGCAAAGTAAATTGCGACTGATATTCACGACCAAACCAAGTATTTCTTCGCCAATCCTAAATCACCTTTGTATCTCTCCAGGACACTCCGTATCACTACGAAGATCCACAGTTTATTGGATACTCCATCGTATGGTTATATACGAACTCGAAAGGAACTTGTTCCAGTTCGGGGATGGATTCTGGTCCAGGAGAAATAGGAATAAGGTTTATTCGGTTGTCTTTTATCTTCACCTTCTCTCGCATTGCGAGTGCTCCTAGGACTAGGACAGTACACCCATTATGCTTATTGGATAGTCTTCTTCCAAACCATAGGCTGGTGCCGAACGGTAGGGAAGGAAGAAAACCATTTGGCCTAAGGGGTGTGCAGAAGGTAATGACTAAAGACATATAAAGGGATTTGGAGAGGTGGCAAAGAACTATACGGTTACAGTCGTGAATCTGGAAGAGGCATTACTAGGAATACCAGGATACCCCATCGAAACATTTCAATGTTTCAGTCCAACTGTGTACTGTTAAAAGAAAACTGATTTCCCGATTAGACACTTTCTCCAGGGTATGTATTTACCAGATTTGATTCTCACATCTGTATGGTTTTACAGATGATGAGTGGGAGTAAGTTATTGGGAATTGGGTGATCATCCTCATTATATCGGGATTCGTTGTAATCGGTGATAATTGAGGAGATACCTGGGATGTTTGCCGGTCGGCAAATATTTGGTTTTGAATATCCGCTGTTGTGCACCAATTTCAAATTGATATATCTGTACGTCTATTTTCATAGAGTGAGATATACCTTTTGATATTATGTCGATGACATTTACCTATATCAGTGGATGGTTAGGTAAGGAGCATTAAACAGCAGTGTAATTCTTCTTAACCATAAGTACAGTTTTCAACCTACGACACACAGTGAAAGAGTTGTTAGACTCGGCGGACTTATACAGAGTATTGTATGGTGTCCAGTGTCCATTAGGACAGAGGGGTTGGTCCTCATACTATATTCTGTTTACTTTTAACTTCTCTAGTTCTTAGACATGTGTTTCGTAGAAACACAGGGTCTAAGTTTTGAGGAGTTATAGGTATTTGAATAGAGTAGAGAACCAGGTGTAGCAAGTATCGGGATTCTTCAAGGTGATCGAAGATGTAGATACTTGTATATGGTATTCAATTGATAGTAATGATAAAGAGAAATTGCTTCTCTTTCAGGTTACTCATAATTGGAAGCATTCCTAAGTTGAGTAACGCTGATCGGCCTCTCTCCATATAGTTGACATGCACTGGAGACAGCTGCATGATTTGAATCTGGTTCAATTAAACCAGTGCCTCTGGTTCTATATTGGATATAGTACAGTTCATATCTTAACATTGTTAAGGTACGGGGAGTTGTCCGGCTTATGATTAAAACCAGACTCTGGATAACTCAAGGCACGTTCCTGTAATGGCTGTTTGTGGGTTGACCCAGGCTATGACGAGGGTTGACTTTCTACCATCTGGCAGATCAATAGAAATATTGTTCTAGACTCGCCACAGTTTTAATAAAAATGAATTTTTCAAAAATAGTAGTGGGAGTATGGTAGAACTGGAAGTGATTCCAGAACCGCAAACGATTACTGAAAATTTGATAAGGAACCTAAAGATTCAATCTGATTTGACATTCCATTGGCCACTCCGCAGATACGGTGGGTAACTTCAGGCACCCGAGAGGTGCTCCGGTAGCCTCAAGGACGGTGACAGGGAAGTTCTTGTTTACCCAAACTTGCCATTGCTGTTGTTCCAGGCTGCGAGACCCGGCAGGAGGATGAGTATAGCGTCGTTCTAAACTAGATTTAGAAGTGCACGTCTATATGACTCTGCCAGAGGGTTGTCGTAGTCAGTGGGAGCAGCGGAAGCATTGGTGAACATCTGGCTTATGTCTATTTATAGACTAAAGAAGATATAGCGGAGATAGATCATCTATTTCTGATGTGACAGTCATGGGTTTGACGTCATCAGAATAGGGGATGGATCTGTTGAGAAGGTAGTAGGGTGTGATATCCGGGTTTTGGATGACATACACAAAGTAGGAAGTGACATTCTTATACTACGATCGGTTATACTTTGGTCGTCACACAGTGGTTTCTCCATAAAGGACTTGGTCATTATATCAGACATACTGGTTACTAGATCTATGGTTTTAGATCTAGATTTGGGTGGTTTCCCAATCAGGGTACTTTGACAGCATTCTAAGAGTATTTAGAATGGATGACTCCTGGCACGGTAGTGTACCTACAGGTGATGGAGTCACCCTCTCTAGAGGTGTCTTATAGACTAAAGTAGAGAGGGATGTGCACGATTGGCAGATCACTTGCTTAGGCAATTGAGTCAATCATGAGATGTCAAGTACCACACCAGATGTTGTTCTTGCACTAGATGCAATAAGTTGATATTGATCCAATCCTGGAGGAACAGTAGGAAGCAGTTATAGAACATAAGTGCATGTTCTAGGGATATGATAACGACAGCCTCATTTGGGAGACAATTATCATTCCAGGCTTCCAAGGTGACATGGACGACAAGGAGGTTGTCAGAATTATATTTTTCCTTCTGACGAGGGGCAGTATTCTGGACAGGTGATCCAGGCAGATACTGAGGGAGGCATGGCGCAGGATACTGATTAAGTTCAGTTGACGATACAGTCTAAGAAGTTTGGATTTGGAGTTCATTTATGAGCTAGGTTCCATCAGACATCCAGACATTCTAAGACAGGTATTGCTCATTTCGGGAGATGGCTTTCTCCGCGAACTTGAGATATTTAGAGAGACATAGAAAGAAACATCAGAGCGGATCCACTCGCTGAGGCTATTCCTCGAACGCAATAGTCTCGCAAACGAGCTTTGTGAGACTGACTAGTAGAGGAGTTGGGTGTTCGGTATCACACGGACTGTGAGTATGCGACATCGCAATAATTAGCCTTGAGTGCAAGTGGGAGATTGTTGGAGATAGTGCCCTCAGAGTCAATTATTGGATCACAGGCACGTGATTGCAATGATTGAGGGAGGACCTATCCCGGTACGACAGTCTTACTCAAGATGATAGTATGCTATCTGGTTTACCTTTATCATCGTGTACTGTTTCAGGTGACCTTACAGGTCGCTATTACACGTTGATAGAGCCCCTAGGATTCTTGCTTGATTGCCAGCAGTATGAGGGCGATCATATACGTGGGAGCTGGTAGTCTATAAGCACATCCTTAAATGGTCCCTAGTCATAGGAGTTTCGAGACAGGGCATCGATTCTCCAGAGTAGACTAGTGTATACAGTCGAGACCCCGACGAGGGGCGGTGGCCGGTCTCACAGGCCACTGGTGTCAGTTGGTTCACCTAAGATGTATACAGGTGCTCATTGGGTTATGAGTACACCGGACAGGACTCGCCGGGAACATGCTAGTTGGTCTTATACCTGACGTCAGATAGCAGTTCCCAGGTGACATGTGTACAGGTTAGTTCATCGACCTGGGGATCGTCATTTGTCTCGTGTGAGTTCCCACTGTACTTTGATTACTACCCTACCACGGCTCAAAGGAGTCGTGCAAACAGGTTTTAGTTGGGTACAGTCCCGAGCCACATGGAGGCAGTGAGCGGATCTTCGGGGGTTCGTCTCTCCCGGTATTGGGGGTGAGGTCGCGCTGTGTCTAGGAGAGCCATTACACGAAGTCCTTGGCCAAGGCAGGAGATTTACTGGTAGGTATTCCAGTAGTATCTCAGGGTGTTCTGGGCTACACTCCGACACGACTTGTACCGCTTTTGGGGGTCTGACTTTTACCAACCCCCTAGGCCCGCCATGCGATGCTCTTAGACGAACGGACCGGACTGTACGGATATTGTCACTGACAGGCTCAGTAGGGTGTCAGGATGAGTTCGCTCATCGACGTCCCTTTTGGTCAATAGCTGGTGGCCCGTTACGTATTGGCTTATACCTCTGACGTGCTAGTGGTTAAATCCACAGCCATAGTATTGACGAGTCTTTAGAGTCCACCACACATTCAGTTACTCAGGCTTTCGGGCGAAACGCTGTAGAGGCCGTATGGAGATATGGCAGGGTCCGATCAGATACGTGCGGTATTGCACGGATCAGGATCGGACAGTTTGTACTAGAGGCCGTATAGTTATATGGCAGTGTTCGATCTGATACGTGCGGTATTGCACGGATCAGGATCGGACGAACATTACTAGCCGGCTTTGGTTTAAGCCGGATCCTAGTTTAGTACAGTGTAGATTTTGTCTCATTGCATTTGTATCCGGTCGGAATACAGATGCGGGTGTGTATGCACAGTATCGGGGTTTTCCTGTGATTTATTACGGGACCAGTTTTCTGGAGTTGCCAGTTTGCATTCCGTTCCGGCCGGTTTTCCTTTGTTCTTTCCCGGCCGGACTTTTCCGATGGAGGGGGTTATTTGCAAGTTTGCAAATAACACATTGTGGAGGGGTTTCTTGCAAATGTTTTGATTATGATGGTATCTTTTCTTTTCCACCATCATTTTTGATTCTCTTGCATTAATGGTGATTAAAGAGAGGGTATGGGTTTGATGTGAATTGAGTATGGTTGATGTTTGTTTATGGTCACCTCTTCTTTTCTCTTACCATCACCTCCCTCTTGCATTATGTACACACTCCACCACCATTTCTCAAGAGAGCATGGCCGGCCACATTTTAGAGGGGAGGAGGAAAAATGAGAGAGTTTCATTTGGTGTGGAAATTTATCATCCATCTCATTTTTCATTGCTACAAAAATCCCCAAGTTCATATCTTGTTGATTCCTCCATCAAGGCAACTTCACCAACCCAAAAGAGACTATGATTCTACACTACACTTTCTACAGCAAGTCTTGGGCATGTCGACTTGCCAGCTTCATGCCCGAGTTGCCTCGGTATAGAGGCGGGAGCCCGTAAAAGAAACAGGCGATGTGGTGCCCTTCCGGCGAGGAGGCGACGACCGGAGTTTCCGCGGGAGATCGGGACGATGACGAGAAGACCGGAGGACTCGAATCACTCGGTATATCTCTAACCCGTCTTGTTGTTAGCTAGATCTAGTTTAATGGCCCGATCCGGGGTTTAGTGCGCGGTGGTGCCGGTTTGCTAAGTTCGCAAAATTAAAGTTTATCACCGCTTCCGCATTTGGCCGTCGGATTGACGGCCGGGGCGCCGCCGTGCACTTACACTAAGATGTATACAGGTGCTCATTTGGTTATGAGTACACCGGACAGGACTCACCGGGAACATGCTAGTTGGTATTATACCTGACGTCAGATAGCAGTTCCCTGGTGATATGTGTACATGTTAGTTCATCGACCTGAGATCGTCATTTGTCTCGTGTGAGTTCCCACTGTACTTTGATTACTACCCTACCACGGCTCAAAGGAGTCATGCAAACAGGTTTTAGTTGGGTACAGTCCCGAGCCACATGGAGGCAAGTGATCGGATCAGCAGGGGATTCGTCTCTCCCGGTATTGGGGGTGAGGTCACGCTGTGTCTAGGAGAGCCATTACACAAAGCCCTCGGCCGAGGCAGGAGATTTACTGGTAGGTATTCCAGTAGTATCTTAGGGTGTTCTGTGCCACACTCCGACATGACTTGTACCGCTTTTGGGGGTCTGACTTTTACCAACCCCCTAGGCCCGGCATCCGATGCTCATAGACGAACGGACTGGACTGTACGGATATTGTCACTGACAGGCTCAGTAGGTTGTCAGGATGAGTTCGCTCATCGACCTCCCTTTTGGTCAATACCAGGTAGTCCGTTACGTACAGATAGTACCACTGACGTGCTAGTGGTTAAATCCACAGCCAATGTGTTGACGAGTCTTTAGACTCCCCCACAGCTAGTTTGTCAAGTTTCGGGCGAAACGTTATAGAGGCCGTATGAAATATGGCACGGTTCGATCATATACGTGCGGTGTTGCACGGATCATGATCGGGCGGATCATATTAGTGGGCTTTGGTTTATGCCGGATCCTAGTATTAAATTTGTTGGATTACTTTAGTCTCATTGCATTCGCATTCAGTCGGAATGCGGGTGCAGGTATGTATATACAGGTGAGGGGTATCCTTGTGATCTGTCACGAGTTTACTTTAGATGTTGCCGTATCTTTTTATTGTTGCAAACATTTGGATTAATGTTTTTCATTTGGAAATAATGAGCTAGAATTCATCATGACATGCATTTAATGGGACATGGACAAATTGGTGACTCATGGTCTCTTTTTATGTGTAAATGTCACATTATGAGATTGATTTGTGTTAATATGATGAGAAGAGAGAGAGAGGGGCTGCCTAAGGGTGAGCTTGGTCTTGTATTATGCTTATCTCACTCTCTCTCATTTTATCACACACATCACAAAAGGAAAAAGAAAGCTTCTTCTTCTTCTTCCTCCTCTAGCTCAAATCTCCATTAATGGCAACACCTCTAACCTCCATCCAAAGCAATGGATGCAAGAAACAAAGTGATCACAAACATTCTCTACAACACCTTGGACACGTTGGCTAGCACACTTCGTGCCCGAATTGCTTCGGATGAAGCGGGAGCCCGTAAAAAGACTCGTCGATGTGGTGCCATTTCCGATGAGGAGATCAAGACCGTAGTTGCTGCGAGGAGCATGGGATGGTGGCCAAAGACCAAAGGACATGGATCGATCGGTATAGCTTTCCAACCCTCTCTCTTGATAGCTAGTTATAGGTTAATGGATCGATCCGGGTTTTAAGCATACGATAGCGCCAGTTTTCAAGTTAAGAAAAATTTTCGTTTACGCATTTTGGCCTCGGAAAGATGGCCGGGACACTACCGTAGTCTTACATGGCATCAGAGCCACACCATTAACATTTACTAGCTTGCTCTAATGTATTTTGAACTTCGATCGAACAAAAATTCCGAAACCGCGATTTCAAAAAGTGCAGTTTCTGTCGAAAAATTTTTGTTGTCAAAAAATTATTTGGTGTATTGCAGAAATTCGTGCAGGCTTTTCTTAGACCACTGGTGAAATTTGGTGACATGAGCTTACTGTTGCGCTGCGGAACCGCGGCCTTACCCTAGTTTTGACCGCGGTTCCGCCGCCGAACTGTAGCATCACTGCACCATTTTTCCTGCAGTGGTCTCTGAGTTGGAATTGGGGTTTCTGGTATTTTTCTTTTGGGCCCAGATTTGTTTGAGTACTGGGAATTGTGCTTGGGGCCCACTTGGGGAATTTTTGTCGATAAAAAATTTAAATATGTTAGTTCATAGTATTTACATTATATCTGCGACCGTGAATGTCATTTGATCGGTAAATCCTGTCTAATTGCTATAGCTCTTTTAGACGGATTTGCAAACGTGACATTCACGTAGATGTTCTGTGTTGTGCTGTGATGTTGCAGATTTGTCGTGGTGGATAGCCTGGATGCAATGGTAGTACAGTTTGGTCATATTTGTACATTTGGTATTGCGGGACGAGCGTCCGACATGTGGACTACCGTCACTGCCTGTTTGTATATTATTCTTTTGGGGCATGACCGGGCTGAGGTCGATGTACCTGTTGTATATTTTACTTTCTGTACTAGGATTACCCCGCGGAGGGGTGCACGGATAGCCGGGTTCTAGAGGGCAACGAGCTCGCATCTCATGGCTTTGAGACGGAGGGGGCTTCACTCTAGAATTGGCGAGCTATTTGCCGCACACGTAGGGGGTACAGGTTGACCCATGGAGGGGTGCTCAAGTTACCGGATTCTGTGAAGTGCTGGGTGGTCCATTCACGTTGTTGAAGGGGGCTGCCTCGCTTCAGGTTTTAGCGGGTAACTTGTTGCGCCCATAGGGGTCTAGGATTTCATTGCACAGGCTATCCATACGACCAGGGGAACGTCGTGTTTCAGTAGCGGCTCTATGAAATCCGGGGATCCCAGATTATCTGTATTGTTCTGTGATGCTTATTACATTTCTGTGATGTTGCATTTTATCACGCCCTGAGCGAATATTATATATTGATATATATACTAGTAGATGTTGTATATGTTTTACACCCGCGCTAGTCCAATCCCCGCTCTGTCGTTAATTAAGTTACCTAACGGTTGATGACGGGACCCAGTAGCGAATGCGGATGGCATATACGTACATCATATTTTCGTTCTTTATTGGTGTGATCAATTGATGGGACTGTATTGATTCGGATCAATGCAAGCTAAACAAACCTATTCTGATGTTGCTGGAACATTTTCAAAAAATAAACTGTTATTGCAAGGACGTTTTCTTTTGTTTTGCACAGTGGTATTCAGTTGGAATATCCTGCACCTCAGTCGACGAGACAAGGGCCGAGATCCCTTCACCGCGAGTGACCCCTTGGACAGAAGTTTGCGTCAGGGTAATAACTTCACTATAGTCGATTGCTTTTTGCTTTGTATCGTGGTATTCAGTTGGAATATCCTGCCTCTCATTCTACGGGGAAAGAGCCGAGATCCCTTCACCGGGAGTGACCTCTTTAGCAAAGGATTTCGCCACTATATTTTTATAAAAAGCTATCCGGTTCCTTCAACGATATCAAGTTCATTACGCTAAAGGTTTTTCGCCAAAAACCAACCGTAGCCCTCCGTCATTTCAGATTAGTATTGTTTAGTATTCGTGCTACGCATGTCGTGCTTAGCCGAGGCGTAGTGTGCGGTAGCTCTGTAATGCTTTTCTTCTTTATGGATATGTGATTGGTTAGGACAGTCGTACGGTCATTTGGGCTCAGTCAAGGACTCGTGCGGGTGGGTCTAATGCAATCAAGATAATGACGGGTTGAACTTGGTTAGGATGCTTTGATATGTTGGCTCAGTCAAGGTCACTTGGGTCCTAGGGGTAAAAATCACATCGGGAGTTTCTAAAGAAACTGAAACTTGCCAGGCATGTGCATACCTTCTGGAGTGTGATAACGTGAGTGGATTCCGTCACGTTATCATGCGATGATAGTTGGATCCCGATTCCCACTGATGAGTTGGTTTACTCCTCGGGTGATCCCGACTAATTCTTCTTTCAGGTTTGGAGGAGAATTTGAGGTTACAGTGGGAGGTTTCCTGATCAGATAAAGTGATAACCACTCTGATCTAGGTTAGAGTGCACGCAGAGTGTTTCTTTTCTCTCTCTCTTTGGCAGCGACCATGACCCGACCCGTGACAATGACTCGATGACCAAGATTAACCGAACCTTCTTAAAACACCGGCTTTTGGATTGTCTGAGTTGCATACCTCATTGTCACTCCTACTTTTACCCTTTTCTCCAAAACTGTCACGTCCCGAAAGTATGGAATATGACCGGCACTTAAACTACGAACGTCTCAAGGCGTACGTATTCTAAGTAAGCCGAAAACCCAGAAATCCAAACCAAGAAAAGTAGTAGAGTGTAGGAAAAACCATTTTAAATCAAACAGTTTGCAACATATGCCGAAGTATGCATGTTAAAATCATATGTCTTTTCTAAAATTTCGGCAGAGTTTCCTTTGTAAAAACTGACCCCAAACGGGTACAAAACCTGATAAAGCATATATAATGAGAAAAATGCATCCCCAAGCGGGAGCTAGCTCTTCGTCAATCGACGGTCACAACCACGCAAGCAATATAATATACAACGCCTAAAGGCGAGGATCACAACAGAAAAGGAAACTCAAACAGCATGGAATCCACAGAAATATAACGCGCGACCCTAAGGTCGAAAGAATAAACATCATTGGTCTCTATCTCAAATAAATACATGTTTGGTTGATGGAACTTCTAGATACAACTGAATAATAATATACAAAATATACTGATGGTCACGATACAAGTGAACCCACCTACTAGCAAATCACCCGGAATGGAAATAGTGCCAGAAAAGCCGTAATGACACCTGTACGGAAAAACCTGCAAAAAACTGTGGCACAACGGGGGTGAGTTGCCAACTCGTGAATAGAATACATCTACGAACAGGAATCGTATGTATGACGCAATCCTAGGTCATACGATCATAATATATAACCAGCAGCCTATAACCATGGCTAGGGTAAATGTCTAACCCAAGTGTAATCCCATGTTCCCGTGTCAATGTCTCAGGTAGCAATATATCATATGGATGATGTATGAATGCATGAAAATAGAATACATGTACTAAAGAAACTGCTTTCATAATTTAGTGAGATTTCCTTTGTATTTTTAAAATGAGGTATCATAAATGAAATCAGTATAAACAGTGTCTAGCATCGACACAAAACATAAATCTCAATGTCTCAAAATCCCAGGCTCCGGCTACCCGGACTGGCCTGTATCATCAAATCTCAGTACCTCAATATCTCCAAATCTCAATGTCTCAATCTCAATATCTATGGCGCCGTCAGTCCAGACCGGCCCCTACCATCCATCTCAAGACTACGACGGTATCCTCCGGATATCCGACGTGTCGGGTAAAATCACCGATCGGTAGTGCTCCCCTGCCAGGCTCAACGCCATCATCTGCGATCTTCTTGCCCCGGGGTACCGCACCGGGCCTGTTGGAGATAGTGCCCTCAGAGTCAATTATTGGATCACAGGCACGTGATTGCAATGATTGAGGGAGGACTTATCCCGGTAGGACAGTCTTA
Source organism: Agapanthus africanus (assembly GCA_030015575.1). NCBI lineage: Eukaryota > Viridiplantae > Streptophyta > Magnoliopsida > Asparagales > Amaryllidaceae > Agapanthus > Agapanthus africanus. The sequence goes on from CM057337.1 coordinate 307,889,602, forward strand.
CTCAAGATGATAGTATGCTATCTGGTTTATCTTTATCATCGTGTACTGCTTTAGGTGACCTTACGAGTTGCTATTACACATTGACAGAGCCCCTAGGATTCTTGCTTGACTACCAACAGTATGAGGGTGATCATATACGTGAGAGCTGGAGTCTATAAGCACATCCTTAAAAGGTCCCTAGTCGTGGGAGTTTCGAGACTGGGCATCGATACTCCATTAGTAGACTAGTGTATACAGTCGAGACCCCGACGAGGGGCGGTGGCCGGTCTCACAAGCCATTGGTGTTAGTTGGTTCACCTAAGATGTATACAGGTGCTCATTGGGTTATGAGTACACCGGACAGGACTCGCCGGGAACCTGCTAGTTGGGATTATACCAGACGTCAGATAGCAGTTCCCTGGTGACATGTGTACAGGTTAGTTCATCGACCTGAGATCGTCATTTGTCTCGTGTGAGTTCCCACTGTACTTTGATTACTACCCTACCACGGCTCAAAGGAGTCGTGCAAACAGGTTTTAGTTGGGTACAGTCCCGAGCCACATGGAGGCATTGAGCGGATCTGCAGGGATTCGTCTCTCCCGGTATTGGGGGTGAGGTCGCGCTGTGTCCAGGAGAGCCATTACACAAAGCCCTCGGCCGAGGCAGGAGATTTACTGGTAGGTATTCCAGTAGTATCTCAGGGTGTTCTGGGCTTCACTCCGACACGACTTGTACCGCTTTTGGGGGTCTGACTTTTACCAACCCCCTAGGCCCGCCATGCGATACTCATAGACGAACGGACCGGACTGTACGGATATTGTCACTGACAGGCTCAGTAGGGTGTCAGGATGAGTTCGCTCATCGACGTCCCTTTTTGGTCAATAGCTAGTAGCCCGTCACATATGGCTAATACCTCTGACATGCTAGTGGTTAAATCCACAGCCATAGTATTGACGAGTCTTTAGAGTCCACCACACACAGTTACTTAAGTTTTGGGCGAAACGCTGTAGAGGCCGTATGGAGATATGGCAGGGTTCGATCAGATACGTGCGGTGTTGTACGGATCGTGATCGGACGGATTTTACTGGCCGGGTTTGGTTTAAGCCGGATCCTAGTATTAAACGGTGTAGTTTTGTCTCTTTGCATTTGTGTTCAGTGGGAATACAAATGCGGGCATGTATATGCGGTAGCGGGGTTTTCCTGTAATTTATTACGGGATCAGTTTTCTGAAATTGCCAGTTTGCATTCCGTTCCGGCCGGTTTTCCTTTGTTCCTTCACGACCGGACTTTATCGTTGGAGGGTGTTATTTGCGGTTTGCAAATAACATTTTGTGGAGGGGTTTTATTGTGATTGTGGCTTCTATCATCATGAGATTCTTTTCTTGTCAATCCTTTGCATTCATTGTGATGGTTTTGTGAAAGGATTGAAATGTGAATTTGGTGTGACCATTTTTCTATTCTATTATTTCCTTCTTGCTTTATTGCATTTTTGATCCCACCATTCTCATCATATAGGTCGTCCACTTTTGGTGAGGGAGAGAGAGGGTTTTTCATTTTTGATGAGGGAATTTGATCATCTCATTTGCTTGCTCCAAAAATTTTAAACCCCTCTCCAAAGTTTTTTTGATTCTACACCTCCACATCCATGGCATCTTCACAAACCCCAAAGAGACAAGCCACTACACTACACCTACAGTACTCTTGGACGCGTCGGCTAGCCAACTTCGCGCCCGAGTTACCTCGGTCCAGAGGTGGGAGCCCGTAAATGAATCCGCCTACGTGGTGCCCGTTTCGACGAGGAGGTGACGAACGGAGATTCCGCGGGAGATCGGAGTGGAGACGAAGACCGAAGGACACGGATCGCTCGGTATAGCATTCCACCCCTTCTCTTGATAGCTAGCATTAGGTTAATGGTCACGATCCGGGTTTATTATCCGCGGTAGCGCCGGTTTAAAGTTAAGAAAATTTTTGATTCCGCATTTTGGCCTCGAGTAGACGGCCGCGGCGCTGCCGTGGCGCAACAGGGCCCACCATGTACCCGAAACGGTTCCTCCACTCCTCGAACTCGGGTCTCATATGTCGCTCTCATCACCAAGAAAACACATGGTGGACGCACTGAAATATCATATCAAGGGTAACCGGGTTTTTAAAACAATTACATATTCTCTTTTGAAATACCCACGGTTCCCAAATCCAGAAATCTCATGGAAGTCCGAATCCAAATCATCAATAACACGTAAAACCATGAATGTAGGCGTGAGAATCCATGAATGCGGCATAACAATGAATAACAGTATGCATGAAGTGACAAGTAATAACTACAATATCTAAGCTGGCATATAAGGCAAGTACACTAATATCATGTCAAACTACTAGCTAACAAGCTAAATCAAGCAATAATATTCTCTAAGTGTATGTGACATGGCAATTACCGATGAAGATGTGTGTGAGCCGGCAAGTAAGTGTACGTGGTACATACACATCATCGGTAATGGTGCTGGTGTCCTAACAGCATGATATCAACAATAGAATATGAATCATAATATAAGCATGCGACGCGGAGCGAATAACAATAATGAGTGGAAGCTAAATACTAGACATAACGATAACAAATCTGCATTTAATGTAATATGAGTCATACAGCTACTCTAAACTATACGGCCGAGCTAACAAACTAAACTAAAGGTAAGGAAGCCGCCTAAAATCTGAGTCGATACATACATACATATACATACATACATACATATATATATATATATATATATGTAGATATTAGTCGGTGATCCCGCCTCGATAATATCACATCCGATATGTCACGACCCGAAAGAGCACGTGACTGGCCCTTGAACCATATGAAGTCTATAGGACCCCATCTGATCCAAGTAAGCCAAAAGCCCAGAAATCTAAAACCATTTTTAGGAGTAAATAAAGAAAACTGGTTTAAGAAGTAAAGAAATCTTGTTTTGAAAATCAAAGTTTTTAAATAACTAAGCCGAATATGCATTTCTTTCAAATGTGTAACCTTTCCTGAAAATTTCGGCAGAGTTTCCTTTGTAAATACTGGCCCCGAACGGGGTACAACAAGAATAATATATATAAGAAATGATAAAAAGCATCCTCAAGCGGGAGCTAGCTCTTCGTCAATTGACGGTCACAACCACGCAAGCAATATAATATACAACGCCAAATGGCGAGGATCAAATCCAAAGAACTCAAAACAGCCTGAAAACTGTAATACTACAAGCGCGACTCTAAGGTCGAAATAATACACACTGGGTCTAAGTCTGAAATAATATACAAGTTTTGGTTGATGGAATCTCTAGATACAATGAATAATACAGGAACAATGGCGGTTCTGATACAAAAGAACCCACCTACCCAAGCAAGTCACCCATATGGAAGCAGTATGCCAGAAATGCCGCTATGGAATCTGTACGGCAAAAACCTGCAAGAACTGTGGCACAACGGGGGTGAGTTGCCAACTCGTGAATAGAAAATATCGACAAGCAGAGATCGAATGTATGACCCATCCTAGGTCAATACGATCATATATATAACCTCAATATGAATAAGTCTGCAGCATGCTAAACTGGCAATGTAATCTCTATACATGAGTGTAGTGCCAAGTGCTCGTGCCGGTGCCTCAGGTAATAGCATATCATAAATGTGAGGTATGATCAATGTAATCAAATCTGCATGTATGTGGATCCCGTCCACTCGTCACCCAATGACAATAAGCATCATGCATGTAAATATCATAAAGTATATGCATGGAAAAATATGAGAATATAAACCATATGTGTCCCTCGTGACACGTCAAAATCATGGAACCGGAGTGCCCAACATCGACACTCGAAAACATCATGAAAGCTGTGCCCAGCATCGGCACGTAAATCCTCATATATCGGGCTCCGTCAGTCCGGATCAGCCCACGGGCTCCGTCTGCGGAATCGGCCCTCGGCCCCAACAGTACGCCCATATCCATCTATCGACTCTGGTCGGTATCCTCCGGATAACCGCCAGGTCCAACCAATCACCGGTAGGTAGTAGTCCCTCTGACAGGCTCACCGTCTACTACACAGCGAAACCGTTCTCGCCCCGGGATACCATACCGGGTCCACCATGTACCCGCAATCGGCCTCATCCACCTCCTCGAATCGGGTTTCACATGTCGCTCTCCGCACCGAGAAAACACATGGTGGACGCACTGAAATATCATACCAAGGGTAACCGGGTTTTTAAAACAATTACATATTCTCTTTTGAAATACCCGCGGTTCCCAAATCCAGAAATATCATGGAAACAACATATCTCAATGCGCATAATCAGAAAGCATGATGTATGTGACATGTAAATGAAGTGCAAGTATAACGGTATATCATGCAACATGGAATAATAGTATACACATACAAGGGTCATATCCTGATGCAATAATACTATTGTGTAGTGACATGGCAATTACCGATGAAGATGTGTGTGAGCCGGCAAGTAAGTGTACGTGGTACATACGCATCATCGGTAATGGTGCTGGTGTCCTAGCAGCATGATTGTAATATATCAATAAACACAAGCAATGCAATGCAAATAGCATGAATATGCGGAATCAATAATCAACACAACAGTGAAGAACCTACCTCAATAAATATATCATGCAGCCTTGCCCTTTGAAATAAGACGAATCGGGGGTTTTGGTAAAATAAGGGCTACGGGGTTTTAAGAAAAGATGCGTCGTTTGAAAATATCCGTAGAATCCCTTCCGCCTATCTTTAAAATATCCCCGATTCGTTAGTTTTGAAATAGGTAAGACTCAGGTCTAGTCTACGCCTACTATGCGAACTGCGGACCCAACTATCAAGTCAATCGGCAAGGGTATGGAAACCACCTAAATCTGAGTCGATATACATATATATATACAATAGTCGGTGATCTCGCCTCAATGGTATCACGTACGATACGGTATATCATGTAACATCCTCGAGTCATGAGTGCGGATCTAATATCAATATAAAGCTCGTACGGTAAATCGTCGTACGGCATCCCAATAGTTGGGTACAGGTCAATATCACATTATCTCATCACATATCAGGTATCACTACTATCATATCACATAATCTAGGGTACAACTCTAAGTCTAGTACCATCGATACCATCTATATAAATATGAATGCCCGGTAAAATACATGCCCAAAGGCCCGCTAAAACCATCATGCCGCATCTCAAATACGAACTCTGTCATATCGCCGAATCTCACGGCCTCATATCAAATCTCATCGACTCATCGTAATCCTACGTATCATCCTCAATTCCTGTATATGAACACATAGTCCCATACCCATGTGTAGATATACACACCTCCAAATGCGCACAGATAAAAGAAAGAATGTATGCAAGTATATGTGTACGTGTATGTGTGGGTGTGCAACCCTTACTCTAGGGTTTCGCACTATACTAAACCAATACATCCTTATCATCAATAATCCATTAGTACCATCAATAATCTTAAACAACACATAATAAATATACGTGTGTATACGTATTCGTATACATCACCACGAACTGCAGGGGTGCTATACGTCATCCACCCGACTTCCCCCGTAGATATAATCTACTCACCTTGCGTCTTTATCTGTCGACGTCACCACGCGTTTGCTTGTCATCCCGAAGTCTTCATGGGGTACCTACAAGTATATCACAAACGCTAAAGCACATGGAAATCACATCGGAAAACCAAAAAAGCACACGCTACTCGCATAGGTAAAAACCTATCGTCTCGCATGTAAACACGATCAATATCCACTTGTCGTTGACGTCCAAACACCACCCGACAGGAACGAATCACCAAATACCAAAATCCATGCTAAAACAAGTCGTAAATCATGCGCCAACATGGGAAAATCAACCCAGATTTTACCCTAGATGGAACCAGACAAAATTACACATGCCATTGGTCAAGACTACTGGAAATAGGGCCATGCACCAAAAACGAGGCAATTCCCTCCTGGTCTGGCCGCAATTTGAGGCCAGAAGGAATTAATTGGCGGCCGAAATTTGGAGTTGGGGGCTAGGGTTTTGTGTGGTGGTTCCATGGTGCCTGCACATCTCACTGTCAACTCAGTTTTATTTTTGGGGTATCGGGATGATAGCAGATTCCTAAATATGATCACAGATTCACAGTTTTTCCCCCGACATCGTCTCATAAATCTGTATTCTGTATTTTAGCTCCAGGTTTGGTCCAATAACACATCACCAAAGGGGTTCTAAGGTCACCACAAGTCTCAATTTCACCCTTGAACTCAATTCAACTCCTCACCCTAACTTGAAGTTTCACAAATCCACCAAAAGACACCATATCGACATGAAACTAGAATTGATGCACAAGAAATGAAATACTATTCTAATAGGTCCATAATTTACCTCCTTTAGCAACTCAAGAAAATTCTTGAGTTGCTCAAAGTCCTCCAAATCCAATCTTGCTAGGTTCAATGTGTAACTAATGAGCTCGGGAACACTTTTTGTGAAATGGGAATAGGGTTTTGGGGTTGATTTCATTATGGATCTAGGGTTTTTGTGAAGAGGGAGAGAGAGGGAGCAGGAGCAGCAGCAGCTCTTGTTTGAAGAGGGGGGGAGAAAATGAGAAGGGAAATGATGGGGGGGCATGGGTCAAAAGAGGTTTGACCTTGTCTTTCTCTCTCATCATCATGAAACCTTTTCTTTTCTTTTCTTTTTCTTTTCTCCTTTCCTTCTCACTCAATGGAAATCCCTAAGCAACCATATTCCCAAAACATGCAACAAGTGTGACAAGTGTGTAAAATGATATGTGCACATTTTTGCACAAAAAATCTAAAAATCCGATTAGCGATTTTTAATCGCGATTAGCACTAAATTAGCATATAACTAATCATAAAAACTTTAAAATGGTATAATTCCATAAAATACCCTATTTTAGAATTTTCCATAATTTTCCCCTATTTATTTGTATTTAATTATACCAAAATATTAAAATATTCATTAAAATAATATTAAATTATAAAAATTTCCAAAAATCATATTTTATTATTTTGAAACGTTACACGATACCATATCTATAATCAGGTATTCCCAATTCAAGAGTGCGGATCAAACATAAAAATATAGCTCGTACGTAAATCCGTCGTACGGCATCCCAAATCCGGGTACGGGTCGATATCACATTCATCAAATTATTCATCTGTTACCCTCTTATCAAAGATCACCATCCGGGTACTGACCTACGTCTAGTACAATACTAATATCCTCAATCTAATCATGATCCGACTACTGATCAACAGTCTCGTACAAACCGATATCATCATCATATATCCTCATAAAGAGGTATACATCGCCTAATGCGACCTATCATAAATATCATATCATATTATATCTCATATCGCGATCACATGCCAACCATTTTGTATATATATCACTATTCACATGGCATTGTCATCCAAAGATCCGCTATAACATCAAGACGTATCTCAAGTACGCATCCTGCCATATCACCGATATCATAATCTTAGATCAAATATCATCGACTCATCTCAATCCCAAGTATCATCCTCAAATCCGTATGTGGACACATAGTCCCATACCCATGTGAACACATAACTATATAGAATCCCATATACGCACATATGAAAGAAGAATGAATGCAAGTATGGGTGTGTGTGTGCATGTGTGGTGCGACCACTACTCTAGGGTTTCGCAACACTAAACTAATCCAATCACACCTAGAATCCATCTTTATAATCAATAATCAATAAGTGTGTGTATACGTATTCGTATACATCACCACGAACAGCGGGGGTGCTATACGCCATCCACCCGACTTCTCCCCGTAGATATAAATCTACTCACCTTGCTTTTCGTGTTCCGATGCCGATGTCGCCATCTCAATCTTCAATGCCTCGACTTCACATGGGGTACCTACAAGGATATCACAAATGCTAAAGCACATGAAAACCATGTCGGAAACCAAAACGGTACACGCTACGCCCATAGGTTAAAACATATAGCCTCGCGTGCAAACACAGCCAGTAACCCTTTGCCGTTGACGTTCAAACGCCACCCGACAGAAACGAATCATCAAATACCCAAAATCCATGTTAAAACGAGTCGTAAATCATGCGCCAACATAGGAAAACTACCCCAGATTCTACCCTGATTGGAATCAGACAAAACTGCTCATGCCATGGGTCAAGTCTGCTGGAAATGGGGCCCTGCACAAAAAACAAGGAAATTCCCTCCTGCTCTGGCTGCAATTTGCGGCCAGAAGAAATTAATCTACGGCCAGAAAATGGTGGTTGGGGCTAGGGTTTTGGTAGGTGGTTTCAGGGTGCCTGCACATCATACTGCCAAGTCAATTTTATTTTAGGGGCCTCGGGGTGACAGCAGATTTCAAAACACACTCCCAGATTTACAGTTTTCCCCGATATCGATTCACAAAATCCGTATTCTGGTTCTAGTTCTAGGTTTGGGTCCAAAATAACATCACACCAGGGGTTCTAAGGTCACTACAAGTCTCAATTTCATATTTGAATTCAGATCAACCCCTAAACCTAACTTGGAATTTCCAACATCTTCAAACTACACAATATCGACATGAAACGAGTATAGATGCATAAAGAAATGAAATACTACTCTAATAAGTGCAGAAATTACCTCCTTTGGCAACTCAAGAAAATTCTTGAGTTGCTCAAAGTCCTCAAAATCCTATCTTGCTTGGTCCAATATGTAGCTAGCGAGCTCGGGAACAAGTTTTGTGAAGTGGAATTGGGGTTTTGGGTTTGTATTCATGGTGTTTTGGGGGAATTGAAGGAGGAGGAAGAAGAACAGAGAGCAGGAGCAGCAGCAGCTCCAGGGCCGGTCCGAAAGGGATCGTTCGCTTATAGAAGAGGGGAGAGAGAAAAGGGGTTGAAGAAATGATGAGGGAGGCATGGTTCAAAAAGTGAAGGTTGCCCTAGTCTCTCTCTCTCTCTCTCTTCATCATGAAACATTTTGGGTACAATCCTGAATCACATGGAGATAATGAGCGATAGGAGGGGATTCGTCTCTCCCGGTATAGGGAGTTGATTTTGTGCTGTGTTCGATTGGCTATAACTGGAAGTCCCTAGCCAGGGATGATGTAGAGTACTACTGGTAAGTGTTATCAGTAGGCTCTCGACCTGTTATGAGCCTCACATCGACACGACTTATCGGTTACTGGGGTCTTACGTATACCACCCCTAGACTAGATATGCAACATATCAGACGAAGAGACCGGACTGTACGGGAGTGTTACTGATTGGATTCACAGAAGAATGTACAAGCTTGCTTATTGATCTTCTGATCGCTCAATACCTGGGTGGATGTTATGTTTAGCTGACCGCTTGCAGCTTGTGAGTGTTTGATATGATCATCATCTACTGCCGGCGTATTGACGATTCTTTAGAGTCCTACACAGAAGTTTCTTGACTCAGGCAAAACGGAGTAGGAGCACATATGTGATATGTGCGGGACCGAGAATAATACGATATGAGATACCGTATTCTATTCTCGTGATATTTGATATCGGCCGGGTCATCGGATCAAGTGTTGATTCGATGAATCGGTACATGTTATATTAGTCGGTTATATGCGATATAGCCGGATTGTCGGATCAAGTGTTGATTCGATAATTTAATGTATAATTATATATATGATATATTACATTACATTATCTAATATTGGCTCGCTTTATTGATTCATTTTCTCACCAAATAATACATTGATATATATGCGATATATGTTAATTGTATTATTTTCTTCTGTTACAAAAATATATTATATATGTGATATATAATATTGTAACAAGTTATGATTACAAATGCAACATGATTAGTGGAGATTAAACATGGTTAGGGTTTGATTTGGGTTAGTATTTTCTTGAAGCTTCCAGAAGCTTTTGTTTTGTTTTAAGCTAAGATATTATGTGTTGATATTTGTGGAGATACTTTTTAACCCAACCCAAACACTTAACCCTAGTCTATTCTCTACATGAGTTAATACTTGATATTATTAACTCAAGGTTCATTTGTAACCATGATAACAATTCATTATTCATCACAAAAGAAATCTTCTTCTTCTTCCTCCTTACAAAGTTTTTTAGCTTTTGGTTTTGTGATGAATGAGAGTGAGATTTTGGAAATAAAAGAGAGAATAATTCCTACTTCAAGGTAGATTAGGATGTTCACTTCATTAATACTTGATTAGAGAAGTGAGAGCTTGAGTTAAAGAAACTTCAAGGTAGATCATCTTCGAAAAGGAAGACTTCAAGCAAGCATGGATCATTCGGATTGTGGAGCCTCTCTTGAGTCCGGGAGATCATGGATCGCGGTGAAGGGACTACTACTCGGAGCTTATGAAGCGAAGGAGAAGACTACAAAGGTTGTAATCCATCTCTCTTAGATGTAAAGATGTTTACATGTTATGTTAACCCTAATAATCTAGCAAAGATCCTTGCTTTGGGTTGTTCGGCACATCTAAAATTTAAATCGGGCATGGTTGATGCCTTGTAGAACCTTGTGACAGTGCCTAGTAACCCTACACTCAAGTCCGTGTTACGAAGCTTTGATAATTGTTTTTCATATATTCCGCCTCCCCGCGAACACGTGGGGTGCGTGACATGGACTTACAGGTTCTAACCGATAAGCTTTTAGCTTGTCGTTTTGGTTTTGATTTTGATTTTAACGCGGTACGATACGTTGTGACATGTAGGAAACCCCATGTGGACTTCGGGACGACAAGCATGTTAGTTGTATGTATGCCCTAGAGGACAGTATTATACAGATGATGTATATTATATTGGATGCTTGGACATATATAGAGATGACTTTCTTGCTCGATATGATAGTATGCTATCTGGTTACTCTTTATCTTAACATGTACACTTGTATCTTTAAACTGTCCTATAGTTACATGTTGATAAAGCCCTTAGGATGTGTACTTGACTACCTAGACTATGATGCAGATCATACTAGTGGGGACATGGTAGTCCATAAGTACATCCTTCAAGGTCCCTAGTCGTGGGTGTATCGAGACAGGGCATCGATATACCAGTGTAGACTAGCGTATACGCCTCTCGACCCATGAGATGGGCGATGGATGATCCCATATCCATTGATGTTTGACATCAGAGATGGTATACGGGTGCTCAGTGGAGACTGGGTACACTGGACGGACTCGCCGAGAACTCCCTGATGGTATTATACCTCACGTCAGATGGCAGTTCTCAGGTGACACTTGTACAGGTTAGTCTGTAGACCCGAGATCGTCATAGAGTCTTGTGTGATTCCCACTGTGCTTTGATCTCCACCTTACCACGTCCATGAGGGCGTGCAAAACGGTGGTCTTTGGGTACAGTCCCGAGTCACATGGAGGCAATGAGCGATAGGAAGGGTTTCGTCTCTCCCGGTATTGGGGGTTGATGTTGCGCAGTGCTCGATTGGCCGTAACAGGGAAGTCCCTGGCCAGGGCTGATCAGAGATTTGCTGGTAAGTGTTACCAGTAGTTTCTCGACCCGTTATAAGCCTCACATCGGCATGACTTATCGGTTATTGGGGTCTGACGTTTACCACCCCTAGATTTGATATGCGACATATCAGACGAACAGACCGGACTGTACGGTAAGTGTTACTGGTTGGATTCACAGGAGTATGAGCGGGCTAGCTCGTTGATCTTCTGATCGCTCAATACCCGGATGGCCGTTACGTTTAGCAGACCGCTTGCGGCTTGTAGGTGCTTGATATGATCATCATCTGCTACCGGCGTATTGACGAGTCTTTAGAGTCCTACACAGAGGTTTCCTGGCTCAAGCGAAACGAAATAGGAGCGCATATGAGATATGTGCAGGACCGAGAATAATGCGTGTATGTGATACCGTATTTCATTCTCGCGATGGATGTATCGATTGGTTATATTCGATATAACCCAGATATCGAATCAAGGATTGATTCGATAAGCCGATACATAAGATACTAGTCGGTTATATGCGATATGACCGGATCGTTAAATCAAGTGTTGATTTAATGATTTAATGTATAATTATATATTTGATATATTACTTTGCATTAGCTAGTATTAGTTCACTTTAAATGGATTTTCTCACTTGATGTGCAAGAAGTATATGTGATATACTTTTGTGCACATATTTGTATCATGTTTGATGATACTTGATCATTTGGTTAAGTGTAAACAATTAAACCATGGTTAAGAGATGATTAGGGTTTTGATTTTTCATTTATTTATTTGTTTATTTATTTGGAAAAGATTTAGATAAGAATGGTGGCTATGTTTGTTTCTAGTTGAAGCTTCATGATGCTTTGACTTCTTAACCATTCTTGTCTTCATGCTTAACCCTAACCCATCCAAGTAACCATGGTCTATTCTCTACACTCTACCCTAGTTAGTTTATGATAAGTATTGATTTATTATTCATTTTTAACTCAACACTTATCATAATTCTAGCTTCATCATCTTCTTCTTCAAGATAGAAAGCTTGATGCCATCAATGGCAACTTGAGATCTAAAGTGAGAAATCCAATTCTAAAGTGAACCCACCTCCTATTTCTTCACCCTCTACCTCTTGCCAAGTTGTTTTGGGTGTTTTCTTCACAAGTTTCACAAATTTGTGAAGTCGGAGCTTGAACTTGTGATGCCTCGACGTAGATCATCTTCGGCACGAAGCCGACGACCTAGTCCGCCCATTTCTCCAATCAAGCCAACGATTGAGTCCGGGATTCGAGATGGACAGTGAGAGGACGCCTACGTGGAGCTAAGGAAGTGGATATCCGGATCTACAAAGGTTGTAGTTTCTTATCTTTAGTTAAGTTGTTAACTAGATTCGTTTTTCGCCTAAATTTCTAGTCGACGATCCGTATTAGGGTTTCTCGGCACCCATAAAATTTGAAATTGGCATGGTTGATGCCTTGTGAGACCTCTATAGTGTGCCTAGGAACCCTACAGTGGTATCAGAGCCTAGCTAGAGCCTTAGACGAAGTCTAGACGACATTTGAAACCCGAATACACATCGAAACCCTAACACATCATGCTCTCTGGACTTTTTATAAAAACTGGGATTTTTCAAGATTAAAAATGCTTAAAAAATTCAGCAGGGAATTCTAAGAATTACGGTGCAAATTTTTTCCAATAAACAGTATATTGTGCGGCGGAACCGCGGCAGAAGCATGGCTTCTGCGGCGGTTCCGCGGCCTAATGATGACGTCATCCCTCCTTCTTTGCACAGTAATTCATCATTTCAGCAGCTGAGTTTTATGGGTATTTTTAATATTTATTCAAGAGTTGAATTTTCTGGGGTGTTTTAGAGCTTCGATGTTTCGATCGGATTATCAAATTTCGTCTTTGTGTATTTCCGGATGACTTTAGAATATGTTAAAAAGTTCGACCGGATATAAATACCCAACTTTTCCCCTGCCGGAAAATATCCAAGTGTTGGATTTTTGTGTGGTTTAAGGACGTTCTAAGTAGTGCAAGTAATGCGATGGTCCCTCTAGAAGACAACAAACCTTAACTGGATTATGTGACCGTCTTGAACTGCCCTTTGAACCTTCGGGTTTGGGGCTGTACGGCGTGCCACATGTGAGGCGTTGGCTTGACCCTTCTACGGCTGGACCGTTGGTACTGAGGCATGAAGTGAATGTCTTTGAACTTATTTCATGTGTTGATCGGTTTCGGGAAAACTTGGGTGTTCGAATGTTCGATCGGAAAGTTTAATATTTTCTATTTATCCGGAATGGGATACAATAATTGGAATTCACAAACAGTTATGAGATAACTGTATGAACGTTATAAATCTAGCGGTTTAGTCTCACTTCATATTGAAAAGAGTTTTCAATAATGGGACTAAAATGCGGGGTTTATAAGTGTTAGGCATGCGATGTCTAAAGAGGTTGCAAATTCCAATTGTTGTAGTTTTACACTTTCTTTTCTGTGACCGTAAGTGTAATATGTGATATCGCCGGTTTCGTTGCTATATGTCAACGACAATTGGGATGCGCATATTTACTTACGTTGATGACATGTGATGTTATGTGATGCTGGATATGTTATATTGGATTGTCGTGTTTGAATAGCCAGGGGTTTTTATGTGAGATGAGTGTTTTTCATTTTCATTCATGTAAAAACTTGTATGTAATATTCTTTTATTTGGGGCATTTCCAGGTTGCGGAAGATGTCACCTTTTGTATATTATTTACTTTTCCGCATTAGGATAGACCTAAGGAGGGGAGCACAAGTAACCGGGTTCTAGGGTTCAGTGGGAGACCATCTCGAGGAGTCGAGTCCGGGTCTCCTAACCCTAGAATTGGTAGGGTTGCTTGCCGCTCTCGTAGGGGTCTAGAGGTGTGGGATTGGCTATTCATCACGACCGTGGAATCCGTGTTTTATACTGCCTCGTATTGAAAACACGGACGTCCTAGTATATCCAATGTTTCATATGTTTCTTCTGCTGCGATATCTGTGATGTGATCATGTGATGCTCTGTGATAGACACAGTATATAGTATATATGATATATTATATAGACGTTACTTATGTTTTGCACCTGCGCTAGCCCTGCCCCGCTCTGCCGTTAGTTACCTAACCTAACGGTGCACGAGGGGACATCGAGGCGAATGCGGATGGCATAAGTGTACGTCGTATTTATCTGTGATGTTTAGGTATTTAAATGATGGGACTTCATTAATGTGATTAATGAATGAAAAGAAACCTAAGATGTTGTAGAATCAAATTTCAAATAAAACAGGTAGCTACAGTTCTTGCTTTGCATAGCGGTATATGTAAGTCCACGTTGCGACCCCCGGTTCTTACGGGGAGGCGGAAACGGTATAAAATCAAAATTTTAACGCAAGAGGCAACATGGACTAATTATGGTCGGGATCGTTACCTAAACTAAAACTAGCAAACTAAGCTAAAGATATTTAGCTACTCGGATGAAGATGGTTATACCTAAACTTGAACTCCTTCTCTTCAAGCTCCGGTGGTGGTCCGATGGCTCCTTCTCGTCGTCTCCGTACGCCGAAGATAGATCCACTTGAAAGCTCCAACCTTTAGCTCCTTCTTCGGTCTTTGAAGAAACTAGTTCACTTGGTTTGCTAAACCTAGTGAACTAGAATGAGTAGAGAGGAAATAGAATGGGATTTTATCTATGGTTCTTGATTCTCAACTCATGAGACAAGAGAACCATAGATCAAGAGAGGGAGCAAGAGGTTGAGGGTGAGAGCAAGAGGAGAGCTCAAGAACAAGAGAGAGAATGAGCAAGAAAGAATGAGCAACTCTTTTGTCTTTCACCCTCTCATAATCCAAAGCAATGATAACTCATCATATCAACAAAAGTCTTATGTGATGGTTGAAGTAACCATAACCTTATCATGTCATGCACTCATTTTACTCAAAAGAACAAGCAAGAAAAAGTCTTTGGCATGAAATGATAACCATGGTTATCATGATGGTCAACTAGTCAAGCCTAGTCAACCGGTCAACAAGTCAACAAAAGTCAACAAGTCACCAAAGTCAACAAGTCAACAAAAGTCAACAAGTCAACAACCATATCACCATAATACTTAATTAATATAATAGTTAATCACATATCATATTCTCATTAGGGTTGAGCATAAAGTCAAAAAGTCAACGGTCAACTGTCAACAACCCTAATGAGAATCCGCTGCCTCTGCCTCCCTGTCATTTGTGCATACACACCCGCATCCGCGTTCCGAGGAACACGAATGCAAACTGGATAAATCCAATCCCATAAGGTACACTAGGATCTGGCTTAAACCAAAGCCCGCTAGTGTAAACTGCCCGGACACTGTACGTGCACAAGTGCACGGATGTGACCGAACCCTGTCGCAAAACCATGCGACCTGTCGCAATACCATGCGACCTCTACTCTTTTGCCTAAAGGCGAAAAGCTTTCTGTGTGGGACTCTAAAGACTCGACACTACGCTGGCAGTGGGTTTAACCACAGACCGCAAGCGGCACTAGCTGTGCGTAACGGTCCCCAGGTAATGCCGACAAGAAGACCGACGAGGCGAAACCCATCTGAACTCCTACTGAGCCTGAGTGTGACATTCTCCATACAGTCCGGTCTGTTCGTCTGATACATCGCATGGCGGGCCTAGGGGGCGGTAAACGTCAGTCCCCCAATAGCGGTACAAGTCGTGCCGGAGTGAAGCCCAATACACCCTGAGATAACACTGGAAACCTACCAGTATATCTCGTTTGCCCTGGCCAGGGACTACTCGTGTAATGGCTCTCCTAGACACAGCGCGATGTCAACCCCCAATACCGGGAGAGACGAATCCTGTCTAACCGTCACTGCCTCCAAGTGCTTCGGGACTGCACCCAACCACTACCTGTTTGCACGACTCCTTTGAGCCGTGGTAGGGTAGTGATCAAAGTACAGTGGGAACACACTCGAGGCGGAGTGACAGTGTCAAGTCAGCGGACTAAGCTGTACTCATGTCACCTGGGAACTGATAACTGACGATAGGTATAATACCAACTAGTCAGTTCCCGACGAGTCCTGTCCAGTGTACCCGTAACCTAACGAGCACCCGCATACTATCTCAAGTACGACGTACTGACGGCTGTGGGACAGACCGTCTCCCACACTGGGATGAGAAGCGCATGCGCTGGTCTACTCCGGAGTATCGATGCCCTGTCTCGATAGTCCTGCGACCAGGGACCTGCATAAGGATGTGCTTATAGATTACCCAGCCCCACTTGTGTGACGGCCATCACATCGCTGGTAATCAAGCAAAGATCCTAAGGGCTCTACTAATGTGTATAAGCGATATACAAAAATAAACACATGTACACATTGAAGTAGAAACAAACCAAGTAGCATACTACTATTTTGAGCAAGATTGTCAATACAAGGTGAATATCCCAAGCTTCCATTAAGTAATATACATACTAGTATGATACAGTAATGGCCTCTAGGGCATATACACTAACAATCTCCCACTTGCACTAAGGCCATGTACTGGCGTATCGAAGACCTATCATCTCGATCAGCCGCTCGAACTGAGTCTGGGGCAAGGCCTTGGTGAATGGATCTGCAGTGTTATCTTCTGATTTTACTCTCTTTACCTCGATCTCCTGGCGATCAATGATCTCCCTGATCAGGTGGAACCGCCTCAAAATGTGCCTGGACTTCTGATGGGACCTTGGTTCCTTCGCTAAAGCTATAGCGCCGTTGTTGTCACAATACAGCGGTATTGGATCAACACTGGTAGGAACCACCTGAAGTTCCGTGAGGAACTTCTTCATCCAGACAGCTTCCTTTGCGGCATCGCAACCAGCTATGTACTCCGCTTCCATGGTTGAGTCAGCAACGGTTTCCTGCTTGGAACTCTTCCAGCAAACCGCCCCTCCATTGAGGGTAAAGACATAACCCGACATGGACTTGGAGTCATCCTTGTCACTCTGGAAGCTGGAGTCAGCAAAGGCCTCAATCTGGAGGTCTTTTCCGCCATACACCAAGAACATCTCCTTAGTCCTTCTCAGGTACTTGAGAATGTTCTTTACTGCTATCCAGTGTTTCTCCCCTGGGTCTGACTGATACCGGCTTACAACGCTCAATGCGTATGCTACATCTGGTCTGGTACATAACATCGCATACATAATAGAGCCTACCGCAGATGCGTAGGGTATTGATGACATGCGAGCCCTTTCCAAATCAGTCTTGGGAGACATCTCTTTGGAGAGGGTGATTCCGTGACAAGCCGGTAGATTACCGCGCTTGGAATCTTCCATACTGAATCGTTTCAGTATGGTGTCGATGTACCTTGACTGTGAAAGTCCCAACATCCTTTTAGATCTATCACGATAGATCTGGATCCCCAGAATGTAGTTGGCATCGCCCAGGTCCTTCATGGAGAACCTCTGTGACAAGAATCCTTTGACTGACTGTAGCATAGGAATATCATTTCCTATTAGGAGAATGTCATCGACGTACAAGACGAGGAATACCACATTTCTCCCTACAATCTTACTGTAAATGCAAGGTTCATCTGGGTTTTTGACAAAGTCGAATTCTTTGACAGTATCATCAAAGCAGATGTTCCAACTCCGCGATGCCTGCTTAAGTCCATAGATGGACTTGAGCAACTTGCACACTTTACCGCTGCTCCCACTCTGATTGAATCCCTCTGGCTGATCCATATAGACGCACTCTTCTAAATTTCCATTTAGGAAAGCCGTCTTAACGTCCATCTGCCAGATCTCATAATCGTGGAAGGCAGCAATGGCAAGAAGGATCCGAATGGATTTAAGCATGGCTACCGGAGAAAAAGTCTCGTCATAGTCCAAACCAGGTCTTTGACGAAAACCCTTTGCAACGAGCCTAGCCTTATAGGTTTCAACCTGCCCATCTACACCAATCTTCTTTCTGAAGATCCATTTGCAGCCTACGGGTTTTACCCCTTCTGGAGCAAAGTCCAAAGTCCAAACTTTGTTGGTGTACATGGACTCCATCTCGGTCCGCATTGCATCCAGCCATTTTACCGAGTCACCGCTCTGAATGGCTTGCTGGAAGCTAGTAGGCTCATCACAATCTATGATGCAATCCTCTCTATCCCCGTCTATGAGAAAACCGTAGTATCTCTCGGGCGGATGAGACTGCCTACTACTCCTGCGGAGTGGCGTAGGAATGTCCGGTTCCCCTGAACCTTCTGGTTCTACTAAGGTTTCAGTAATAGCTTGTGGTTCTGGAATTTCTTCCAGTTCTATTGCGCTCCCACTTATCTGATTTTCTAAAAACTCAGTTTCCATGAAGCGGGCATGACGAGAAACAAGGACTTTTTGCTCCTCTGCGTAATAGAAAAGATACCCCTTGGAGTTCTTTGGGTATCCCACAAACTTGCACTGTACTGAGCGTGCCTCGAGCTTGTCCGCATGTTGCTTTTTTACAAAAGCCGGACATCCCCATGTCTTAAAGGATTTAAGACAGGGTTTCTTCCCACTCCACATCTGGTATGGTGTGGTAGGCACTGTCTTAGTAGGAACTTGGTTCAAGAGATGTGCAGCTGTTTCCAGTGCATAACCCCAGAAAGATCGCGGTAACTCAGCCTTACTCATCATGGAACGAACCATATCTAGTAGGGTTCGATTCCTTCTTTCCGATACACCGTTGTGTTGTGGTGTGTATGGAGGAGTACGCTGAGAGAGAATTCCATTCTCTTTTAAGTAGTCCAGAAACTCGGCACTCAAGTATTCACCACCTCGATCCGATCTTAGGATCTTGATACTTTTGCCTGTTTGTTTTTCTACTTCATTCTTATATTCTCGAAATTTCTCAAAGGCCTCGGATTTGTGCTTCATTAAGAAGACATGTCCAAACCTAGAGAAATCATCTGTGAAAGTAATGAAGTATGAATAACCGCTTCGCGCATGTGTAGACATTGGACCACACACGTCACTGTGTATAAGTCCCAAGAGCTCGCTCGCTCTTACTCCGTGTCCAGTGAACGGAGTCTTTGTCATCTTTCCCATGAGACAAGATTCACAAGTGGCATAAGACTGGTACTTGAACGGATCCAAGTATCCTTCTTTATGTAACTTAGTCAACCGTGTCTCATTGATGTGACCCAGTCTACAATGCCATAAGAAAGCCTGATTTAATTCTGGAGACTTTCTTTTAAGTGTGTTCTGGACACTGAATATCTGAGCTTGATTCAATACGTATATACCGTTATTTAATGTACCTGACCCAATCAGTGCTTGATTTAGGTGGATGTTTACTACATCGCTTACAAAAGCAAAATCATATCCTTCCTTAGAAAGTAAGGATACAGATATGATATTGCAAGTCGCACCTGGTACATACAAACAGTCACGCAGAATCAATATCTGCCCAGTTGTCAGTCCTAGGTGATATTCCCCTACGGATACAGCATCCATGCTCATTCCGTTAGCAACCCTGAGAGTCATATCACCTTTCCTGATAACCCTACGGTTTCTCAGACCCTGTAACGAATTACAGATGTGAGATCCTGATCCGGTATCCAATACCCAGGAAGTAGGGTTAACTGACAAACAGTTCTCAATTACAAACACACTCGAAGCCGAAGCCACAACATGCTTCGAATTCTGGCTACTGGCTTTACAAGCCCTGCAATCTCTCTGCCATAGTTCATTCCCGTTACAATAGGAACGTCCCTCTTTAATCATATCCTGTCCCGAAACTTTTGCCCTTGTTTTTCCTTTTTCTTCCCTGGTTTCTTTCAGGGTATAAGCAGAGGGCAGGGACTGTAGAATTAGGTCAGTACTTGACCCATTCTCCAACGTGGTCTCCAGGTCCGTGAGCTTAAAATAGCTGGTCTCTGTAAGGACGTTGCCCCCTACAGATGACCCGACAGCCAACCTCGCTTGAAGCAATTCGTTCGAGGTCTCATATCTTGCGATACGAGATTGCTCTCCATATAAAACTTTGTTATGGAGGAAGATAGAAACTGAGTCCATCTTCTCGTGCTGCCTCTGGTTTGTACCATTAACTGAGGCTAACACGAGGCACTTGGCTTTCGCACAATCCTTTTCCGGTGTCCTGCGGATGTGAACATCCGTGACAGGGGAAACTGGACCTGAGACAGCAGGGATTTGATTAGTTAAGAGGTGTCCCAGCTTGTCATGGGCAATGGACATCTGGACAGACCTTTGCCAGTCATAACAGTCAGGTTCAGTCATATTTTTATCTAGATGTAACCTAGGTGCGGTCACAGGGTCGCTGCAATTAAGAGAGAGAAGAAGAAACACTCAGCATGATGCTCTTGCAAGTTTAGAGTGGTTTTTAGTTTGTCTAAACAGGATGGCTCCCACTGTTTCTCGAATCCCTCCTCAAACCATAAAGGAAGAATTAGTCGGGATCAATCCCACCGCACAATACTTGCTTAACCGTTCAGCCAGGCCGGTGTCGGTACTTCGAGGGAGGTTTTCCAACGCTTTCGCGAAGTTCCTTAATTAAAGAACCTCTTTTCCCTGGGGGCGTAGCCCCGCTAACACCTTTCTAGGCACCTACTAGGTTTATAGCATTGATCGTTTAGTGAGAAATTTTCCGAGGAGTAGCATATACTCACAGTAGGATCGGGATCCAAATATCATCGCGTGAAGAAACTGAAGGAATCCTACCAGAATCATCACACTCCAAATGGTATGCAAATCTAGCAAGTTTCAGTACTTATGAAACTCCCGATGTATATTTTTGCCCCATGCTCTTATGACCTTGACTAAGGCCAACAAATCATAAGTCACATGTCAAGTTCTACCCGTCGTTGTCCAGGTTAATTTGAATCCACCCGTATATACCCTTGACTAAGGCCAACAAGGTAATACGACTGTCCCAAACCAACGCATTCTATCTATGCAACATATGAATACCCACCAGCTACCAAACACTGTGCCTTGACTAAGGCCAACAAACACAGCTTGAATACTGTTGAATATTCATATGAAACGACGGAGGGCTACGAATGGTTTTGGCGAAACCGTGAACGTAGTGAACTTGATTTAGTCGATGAAACGAGATAGCTTTTAAATGGAGTGGCTCAAACTCCGCATTTTAAAAGTTTGTTTTGAAAAGAACCGAGTGGTTTTTCGAAAATGTTCCAACGACTTATACTTGGTTTATTTTCTTGCATTAGTTCTTTTAATGCATGTTTTGCTTGCATTAGTTCTTTTAATGCGTGATATTCTTGCATTAGTTCTTTTAATGCGTCCCATCATTTAATCCTATCATTGCAGAAAACAACCAAAATATGACGTACGCTTATGCCATTCGCATTCGCCACGGGGCCCCGTCATTACCCGTTAGGTTACTTAACTAACGACAGAGCGGGGGCTGGGCTAGCGCGTCTGTAAAACATAAGCAACGCCTAAATAGTAAGCAATGATAGACATTACAGATCACAGATAAATACATTGGATATACTAGCAATCTGTAATTTGTACGAGCCTGTAACAAAAACAGATAACACGGTCGCGGTGAATAGCCAAAACCCCACCCAAGACCCCTACGGGTGCGGCAAACTACCCGCCAAGTACCCGAAGCGTAGCAACCTCCCTCAACTCCATGAGTAGGCCACTCGACACTTCGGCATACCCGGTAGTTTGTGCACCCCTCCATGGGTCTATCCTAGGAGCATAAACAGTAAAAAGAAATTATACAATGACGGCTACAACCCCTTCCCGGTTGTGCGGCCATACAAATAATTATTACATCAATTTACAAATTTACATGAATTGCAAGAAAAGAAAACTCTCGTCTCACAACCCCCGGCTATTCACCCGCGACAATCCAACATATTTATATACACATTCCAGCACATTACAGATCATGTATAACCCCGACCAATCGACTTATAGCGATAAGCCGACGTTCAATACATGCAAACATTACAGATATAACCATCATAGTCAAAGTGCAGTGAAGTTCGGAAAAAAATACGGAATTATAGGACCCCAAAAGGAAATTTCTTTTCTGGAAAATCTGGGCACATATAATATATTCCAAAAATCTCAAAACCAACACAGACACACACTGCACGAAAAACGATGCAGAGAAGACAAAAACTCGCGGCGGTTCCGCGGCGGCTAAGAAGACTCACGCGGCGGAAGGGCGGCAGTTTAGACGAATCACTGTATCGTTTTTCTTGGGTGTTCACACAAAACCCTGAGCCGAATTTACAAGTATAAATTTTTTCATTTTGACCAGAAAATATTTCAACAGAAACTCAGGTTTTTGTAAAGTTTGGTTTTTGGATTTTTCCGGTTCCGAACTTCGTTACACTTCACTACCAAGCTAGTTTAAGTTTAGTTAGGCTCTGATACCACTGTAAGTCCACGTTGCGACCCCCGGTTCTTACGGGGAGGCGGAAACGGTATAAAATCAAAATTTTAACGCAAGAGGCAACATGGACTAATTATGGTCGGGATCGTTACCTAAACTAAAACTAGCAAACTAAGCTAAAGATATTTAGCTACTCGGATGAAGATGGTTATACCTAAACTTGAACTCCTTCTCTTCAAGCTCCGGTGGTGGTCCGATGGCTCCTTCTCGTCGTCTCCGTACGCCGAAGATAGATCCACTTGAAAGCTCCAACCTTTAGCTCCTTCTTCGGTCTTTGAAGAAACTAGTTCACTTGGTTTGCTAAACCTAGTGAACTAGAATGAGTAGAGAGGAAATAGAATGGGATTTTATCTATGGTTCTTGATTCTCAACTCATGAGACAAGAGAACCATAGATCAAGAGAGGGAGCAAGAGGTTGAGGGTGAGAGCAAGAGGAGAGCTCAAGAACAAGAGAGAGAATGAGCAAGAAAGAATGAGCAACTCTTTTGTCTTTCACCCTCTCATAATCCAAAGCAATGATAACTCATCATATCAACAAAAGTCTTATGTGATGGTTGAAGTAACCATAACCTTATCATGTCATGCACTCATTTTACTCAAAAGAACAAGCAAGAAAAAGTCTTTGGCATGAAATGATAACCATGGTTATCATGATGGTCAACTAGTCAAGCCTAGTCAACCGGTCAACAAGTCAACAAAAGTCAACAAGTCACCAAAGTCAACAAGTCAACAAAAGTCAACAAGTCAACAACCATATCACCATAATACTTAATTAATATAATAGTTAATCACATATCATATTCTCATTAGGGTTGAGCATAAAGTCAAAAAGTCAACGGTCAACTGTCAACAACCCTAATGAGAATCCGCTGCCTCTGCCTCCCTGTCATTTGTGCATACACACCCGCATCCGCGTTCCGAGGAACACGAATGCAAACTGGATAAATCCAATCCCATAAGGTACACTAGGATCTGGCTTAAACCAAAGCCCGCTAGTGTAAACTGCCCGGACACTGTACGTGCACAAGTGCACGGATGTGACCGAACCCTGTCGCAAAACCATGCGACCTGTCGCAATACCATGCGACCTCTACTCTTTTGCCTAAAGGCGAAAAGCTTTCTGTGTGGGACTCTAAAGACTCGACACTACGCTGGCAGTGGGTTTAACCACAGACCGCAAGCGGCACTAGCTGTGCGTAACGGTCCCCAGGTAATGCCGACAAGAAGACCGACGAGGCGAAACCCATCTGAACTCCTACTGAGCCTGAGTGTGACATTCTCCATACAGTCCGGTCTGTTCGTCTGATACATCGCATGGCGGGCCTAGGGGGCGGTAAACGTCAGTCCCCCAATAGCGGTACAAGTCGTGCCGGAGTGAAGCCCAATACACCCTGAGATAACACTGGAAACCTACCAGTATATCTCGTTTGCCCTGGCCAGGGACTACTCGTGTAATGGCTCTCCTAGACACAGCGCGATGTCAACCCCCAATACCGGGAGAGACGAATCCTGTCTAACCGTCACTGCCTCCAAGTGCTTCGGGACTGCACCCAACCACTACCTGTTTGCACGACTCCTTTGAGCCGTGGTAGGGTAGTGATCAAAGTACAGTGGGAACACACTCGAGGCGGAGTGACAGTGTCAAGTCAGCGGACTAAGCTGTACTCATGTCACCTGGGAACTGATAACTGACGATAGGTATAATACCAACTAGTCAGTTCCCGACGAGTCCTGTCCAGTGTACCCGTAACCTAACGAGCACCCGCATACTATCTCAAGTACGACGTACTGACGGCTGTGGGACAGACCGTCTCCCACACTGGGATGAGAAGCGCATGCGCTGGTCTACTCCGGAGTATCGATGCCCTGTCTCGATAGTCCTGCGACCAGGGACCTGCATAAGGATGTGCTTATAGATTACCCAGCCCCACTTGTGTGACGGCCATCACATCGCTGGTAATCAAGCAAAGATCCTAAGGGCTCTACTAATGTGTATAAGCGATATACAAAAATAAACACATGTACACATTGAAGTAGAAACAAACCAAGTAGCATACTACTATTTTGAGCAAGATTGTCAATACAAGGTGAATATCCCAAGCTTCCATTAAGTAATATACATACTAGTATGATACAGTAATGGCCTCTAGGGCATATACACTAACAGTATATATGATATACCCTGCACCTTATTCGATGAGGAAAGGACCGAGATCCCTTCACCGGGAGTGACTCCTTTAGCAATAACTGGCAGATGCTACACACTCGGTTTGACTTTTGATTGCTTCTATAGTTTCTGCTTTGCACAGTGATATATATGATATATCCCGCACCTCATTCGACGAGGAAAGGGCCGACGATCCCTTCACCGGGAGTGACCCCTTTAGAAAAACTAGAAAAGCCTCAAAATCACTCCATTTCAAAACTTCATTTGATTCTACAACGATATCAAGTTCATTACTCAATAGGTTTTCAGAAAAACCTGACGTAGCCCTCCGTCATTTCAGATAAATCCTACTTAGTATTCGTGCTACGTTTGTTGACCTCCGTCAAGGCGTAGTGTGCGGTAGCTAACTAGTTTTTATCTGCTTATGCATATGATGCAGATTGGATTAGGGTAGTTGTACGACCTTGTTGACCTCCGTCAAGGGTCGTGCGGGTGGGTTTGATTCAATCAAGAAATGACGGGTTGAACTTGACTTGCACCCTGTGGTTTGTTGACCTCCGTCAAGGTCATAGGATGCTTGGGGCAAAATATTATCGGGAATTTCAAGTGTTGAAATTTGCAATGAGATTGCATACCTTCTATGAGATAGTTGGATCCCGATACCCACTGCGAGTAAGAGTTACTCCTGGGAGAGTTTTACACATTACAATTAGCCGATCAAGTAGGTGTCTAGAAAGGTGTCAACGGGGTTACGCCTCTGGGAAAACGAGGTTTTACATTAATTAGGTTCGTGCGAAAGCACGGGGGACCTCCCTCAAAGTACCGACACTGGCCTGGCTGAAAGATCGACGAAGTTATAGGGTGTAATTAATCCCAGCTAGTCTTTCCTTTTAGGGTTTGAAGGAAGATTTGATAAAAACCAGTGGGAGCCATCCTGATTAGATAAGATAATAACCAATCTGATCTTGCATGAGCATACGCTAAAGTGTTTTCTTCTCTCTCTCTCCAGGTAGCGACCATTTCATGCCCTAATAAAGATAATAAATGGATGTATTGACCGAACCCGCATGTTATACTGTGCTGGGGAACGTTGGTTCCGTTCTTTCTTATAAGAGTTATAGGAATGAACAGGATATAGGGGAATACCAGGATTCCCATGCCACCCGAATGAAGAAAGTACATGTTGATGCATTTTCTTCGGGTGTGTTCGTTACAGAGAACTGTTTCTCCATTTGCCCTACGTCCTGGGTATTAGATACCGGGTCAGGATCCCATATATGTAATCAGTTACATGGGCTTAGGAAAGGTAGAGAACTTGGAGAAGGTGACAATGACATTAGAGTTGGAAATGGTGCAATTGTTGCAGCTAAGACTGTCGGGGAATATCACCTTGAATTACCAACTGGTAATACATTGATACTGAACGAATGCTATTACATGCCGAACCTGATATGCAACATTATATCGGTTTCTTTATTGAGTAAAGAGGGATATAATTTTGTATTACAGGATAATGTTATGAATATTTTCCGTAACCAAAAGTTGGTTGGATCAGGCACGTTGTGCAATGGCATTTATGTTCTAAACCAATCAACAGTTCTGAGCATAACAAACACACACAAGAGGAAGAGTTCAGAACTGAACGAATCCTTCTTGTGGCATTGTAGACTGGGTCACATCAATGTGACACGACTAGCTAAGTTGCATAAGGATGGATATTTAAATCCGTTTGAATTTTCATCTTATGACACTTGCCGGTCATGTCTCAAAGGCAAGATGACCAAAACTCCGTTTACGGGACACGGAGAAAGAGTTACAGAACTCTTGGGACTGATACATAGTGATGTATGCGGTCCCATGTCTACACATGCCAGGGATGGTTCTTCGTACTTCATTACATTACTGACGATCTCTCTAGATTCGGATATGTGTTCCTGATGAAACACAAATCAGAAGCTTTTGAGAAATTTAGAGAATATAAACAAGAAGTCGAGAACCAAACCGGAAAAAGTATTAAAATCCTACGATCTGATCGAGGAGGTGACTACTTGAGCATTGAATTCCTGGACTTCCTAAAAGAGAATGGGATTCTCTCTCAGCTAACTCCTCCATATACACCACAGCACAACGGTTGTTGCGCCACGGCAGCGCCCCGGCCGTCTTACTCGAGGCCAAATTGCGGAATCAAAATTTTTCCTTACTCGGAAACCGGCGCTACCGCGGACAAAGAAAACCCGGATCGATAACCATTAACCTATACTAGCTATCTAGAGATGGGGTGAGAAGTATACCGAGTGATCCGAGTCCTCCGGTCTTCTCGTCATCATCCCGATCTCCCGCGGAAAGTGTAGTCTCCATATGGTCGCCTCCTCGCCGGAAAGGGCACCACATCGCCTGCGTCTTTTACGGGCTCCCGCCTCAATACCGAGGCAACTCGAGCATGAAGCCGGAAACTCGACATGCCCAAGATATGCTGTAGAATGTGTAGTAGATCATGCTAGTCTCATTTGGGGTTTGTTGTTGCCTTGATGGAGGAATGGGGTTAGGAAAAATGGTGCTTTCATTTTTCCATAACAAGAAGAAGAAGGAGATGAAGAATTCCTCACAAAAATAAAGATGAACTCTCTCATTCTTTTTCTTCTCTCTAGTGTTCTACCATTTTCATCTAGTAAGAATGAAGGTGGAGGAAAAACAATATATGAAGCAAGAAGGGAGGTGAGTGTAGGAGAGAACAAGAGGTGACCACATCCTAGACAAGAAAACATCAACCATGCTTATTCTCCTATTCACTCCATAACCTTTCAAATCTCTCAATTCAAAAGCATGGAGCAAAAGAAATGAAAGCTATCATAATCAATACTTTTGCAAGAAACCCCCTCCACAAAAGTAATTTGCAAAACTGCAAATTACCCCCTCCATCGGAAAGGTCCGGCCGGGAAAGAACAAAAGAAAACCGGCCGGAACGGAATGCAAACTGGCAACTCCAGAAAACTGGTCCCGTAATAAATTACAGGATAACCCCAATACTGTGCATACACACCCGCATCTGTATTCCGTCCGGATACAAATGCAATGAGACAAAATCTACACTGTACTAAACTAGTACCGGCTTAAACCAAAGCCGGCTAGTAAAAAACCGTTCGATCCTGATCCGTGCAATACCGCACGTATCTGATCGAACCCTGCCATATATATCCATACGGCCACTAGTACAAAACTGTCCGATCCTGATCCGTGCAATACCGCACGTATCTGATCGGACCCTGCCATATCTCCATACGGCCTCTACAGCGTTTCGCCCGAAAGCTGAGTAACTGAAAGTGTGGTGGACTCTAAAGACTCGTCAATACTATGGCTGTGGATTTAACCACTGGCACGTCAGAGGTATAAGCCAATACATGACGGGCCACCAGCTATTGACCAAAAGGGACGTCGATGAGCGAACTCATCCTGACACCCTACTGAGCCTGTCAGTGACAATATCCGTACAGTCCGGTCCGTTCGTCTATGAGTATCGCATGGCGGGCCTAGGGGGTTGGTAAAAGTCAGACCCCCAAAAGCGGTACAAGTCGTGTCGGAGTGTAGCCCAGAACGCCCTGAGATACTACTGGAATACCTACCAGCAAATCTCCTGCCTCGGCCGAGGGCTTTGCGTAATGGCTCTCCTAGACACAGCGCGACCTCAACCCCAATACCGGGAGAGACGAACCCCTGAAGATCCGCTCACTGCCTCCATGTGGCTCGGGACTGTACCCAACTAAAACCTGTTTGCACGACTCCTTTGAGCCGTGGTAGGGTAGTAATCAAAGCACAGTGGGAACTCACACGAGACAAATGACGATCCTCAGGTCGATGAACTAACCTGTACACATGTCACCTGGGAACTGCTATCTGACGTCAGGTATAAGCCCAACTAGCAGGTTCCCGGCGAGTCCTGTCCGGTGTACTCATAACCCAATGAGCACCTGTATACATCTTAGGTGAACCAACTGACACCAGTGGCTTGTGAGACCGGCCACCGCCCCTCGTCGGGGTCTCGACTGTATACACTAGTCTACTAATGGAGTATCAATGCCCAGTCTCGAAACTCCCACGACTAGGGACCTTTTAAGGATGTGCTTATAGACCCCAGCTCCCACGTATATGATCGCCATCATACTTCTGGTCGTCAAGCAAGAATCCTAGGGGCTCTATCAACGTGTAATAGCGACATGTCAGGTCACCTAAAGCAGTACACGATGATAAAGATAAACCAGATAGCATACTATCATCTCGAGTAAGACTGTCCCACCGGGATAGGTCCTCCCTCAATCATTGCAATCACGTGCCTGTGATCCAATAATTGACTCTGAGGGCACTATCTCCAACAACGGTGTATCAGAACGGAGGAACCGCACCCTATTGGATATGGTGCGCTCAATGATGAGTATAGCTGAGTTACCTGTTTCCTTCTGGGGATATGCACTGGAAACAGCAGCATACCTACTGAATAGGGTTCCCACCAAATCTGTGCCTACCACACCATATGAGATATGGGAAGGGAAGAGACCATATCTTAATTTTATTAAGATATGGGGTTGCCCGGCCTATGTCAAAAGACAAAAACTGGACAAACTCGAGGCAAGGTCTGTTTTGTGTAAATTTGTTGGATATCCCAAACATTCGCGAAGGTATATCTTCTACCACAGTGAGGAACAAAGAGTATTTGTTGCTCAACATGCCACCTTTTTAGAAAAGGAATTTCTTGCAAAAGAGATTAGTGGTTCTGAGGTAGAACTGGAAGAGGTTCCAGCTGAACAAAACACAACAGAAGATTTAGTGGAACCAGAGGATTCAGTAGCTCCCAATGAACCTCAGCCACTCCGCCGATCTAGTAGGGTTCCTCGCCAACCTGAGAGATACTACGGTTTTCTCATGGATGGTGGGAGCGAGGATTGCATCATGGAGGATGATGACCCAACTAGCTTCGAGCAGGCCATCACGAGTAGGGACTCAGTGAAATGGCTGGATGCTATGCGGTCCGAGATGGAGTCCATGTACACCAACAAAGTATGGACTTTGGAAGTTTCTCCTGAAGGGGTAAAACCCATCGGGAGCAAGTGGATCTTCAAGAAAAAACTTGGTGTAGATGGGAAAGTGGAGACTTTCAAAGCTAGACTTGTAGCAAAGGGTTTTCGTCAAAGACCAGGTGTGGACTATGACGAGACCTTTTCTCCAGTGGCTATGCTTAAATCCATCCGGATCATGCTTGCCATCGCTGCATATCATGATTACAAAATCTGGCAAATGGATGTTAAGACCGCCTTTCTAAATGGTGATTTAGAAGAGTGCGTGTACATGACTCAGCCAGAGGGCTTCGTAGACAGTGGGAGCAGCGGCAAGGTGTGCAAGCTGCTTAAATCCATTTATGGATTAAAGCAAGCATCGCGGAGTTGGAACATCTGCTTTGATGTCGTTATCAAAGAATTTGATTTCGTCAAAAACCCAGATGAACCTTGTATTTACAAGAAGGTAGCAGGGAGTAAGGTTGTCTTCCTCGTATTGTACGTAGACGACATACTCTTGATAAAAAATGATATTCCTATACTGCAATCGGTCAAGCTCTTCTTATCACAAAGATTCTCGATGAAAGATCTTGGTAATGCCTCCTGCATATTGGGAATTAGGATCTATAGAGATAGATCCAAAAGGATATTAGGATTGTCCCAATCCAGGTACATTGACACCATACTAAAAAGGTTTAGTATGGAAGATTCCAAGCGTGGGAACTTGCCCACGATCTCCGGAGTCACTCTCTCCAAAGAGATGTCTCCCAAGACTGATTTGGAGAGAGCTCGCATGCAAGGGATACCCTATGCTTTGGCTGTAGGCTCTATCATGTATGCGATGCTATGTACCAGACCCGATGTAGCATACTCACTAAGTATAGTGAGCAGGTATCAAGCTGATCCTGGAGAGAGTCACTGGACAGCTGTGAAGAGCATTCTCAAGTACTTGCGAAGGACTAAAGAGATGCTCTTGGTGTATGGTAATGGAGAACTCCAAGTGGAGTCCTTTACCGATTCGAGCTTCCAGAGTGATAAGGACGACTCTAAGTCACAGTCGGGATTTGTCTTTACCCTTTACGGAGGGGCGGTTAGCTGGAAGAGTTCCAAGCAGGAAACCGTGGCAGACTCGACGATGGAGGCTGAATACATCGCTGCCAACGATGCTGCTAAGGAGGCTGTCTGGATCAAGAAGTTCATTACTGAACTTGGAGTGGTTCCATCCATTGAGCATCCAATACCTTTGTATTGCGATAACAATGGAGCGGTGGCTTTGGCCAAGGAACCCAGGTCCCATCAGCGATCCAGGCATATTCTGAGGCGGTATCACCTAATCCGGGAGATAGTTGATCGCCGGGAGATCGAGGTCAGGAGGGTTGACACGAAGAACAACACGGCGGATCCACTCACGAAAGCCATTCCCCATATACAGTTTGAGAGACTCTTCGGGATGCTCGGTATGCGATACTACGGCAGCTGGCCCTAGTGCAAGTGGGAGATTGTTAGTTGTATGTATGCCCTAGAGGCCAGTATTGTACAGATGATGTATATTATATTGGATGCTTAGACATATATAGAGATGACTTTCTTGCTCGATATGATAGTACGCTATCTGGTTACTCTTTATCTTAACATGTACACTTGTCTCTTTAAACTGTCCTATAGTTACATGTTGATAAAGCCCTTAGGATATGTACTTGACTACCTAGACTATGATGCAGATCATACTAGTGGGGACATGGTAGTCCATAAGTACATCCTTCAAGGTCCCTAGTCGTGGGTGTATCGAGACAGGGCATCGATATACTAGTGTAGACTAGCGTATACGCTTCTCGACCCATGAGATGGGCGATGGATGATCCCATATCCATTGATGTTTGACATCAGAGATGGTATACGGGTGCTCAGTGGAGACTGGGTACACTGGACGGACTCGCCGAGAACTCCCAGATGGTATTATACCTCACGTCAGATGGCAGTTCTCAGGTGACACTTGTATAGGTTAGTCTGTAGACCTGAGATCGTCATAAAGTCTTGTGTGATTCCCACTGTGCTTTGATCTCCACCTTACCACGTCCATGAGGGCATGCAAAACGGTGGTCTTTGGGTACAGTCCCGAGTCACATGGAGGCAATGAGCGATAGGAGGGGTTTCGTCTCTCCCGGTATTGGGGGTTGATGTTGCGCAGTGCTCGATTGGCCGTAACAGGGAAGTCCCTGGCCAGGGCTGATCAGAGATTTGCTGGTAAGTGTTACCAGTAGTTTCTCGACCCGTTATGAGCCTCACATCAGCACGACTTATCGGTTATTGGGGTCTGACGTTTACCACCCCTAGATTTGATATGCGACATATCAGACGAACAGACCGGACTGTACGGTAAGTGTTACTGGTTGGATTCACAGGAGTATGAGCGGGCTAGCTCGTCGATCTTCTGATCGCTCAATACCCGGATGGCCGTTACGTTTAGCAGACTGCTTGCGGCTTGTAGGTGCTTGATATGATCATCATCTGCTACCGGCGTATTGACGAGTCTTTAGAGTCCTACACAGAGGTTTCCTGGCTCAAGCGAAACGAAATAGGAGCGCATATGAGATATGTGCAGGACCGAGAATAATGCGTGTATCTGATACCGTATTTCATTCTCGCGATGGATGTATCGATTGGTTATATTCGATATAACCTAGATATCGAATCAAGGATTGATTCGATAAGCCGATACATAGGATCCTAGTCGGTTATATGCGATATGACCGGATCGTTAAATCAAGTGTTGATTTAATGATTTAATGTATAATTATATATTTGATATATTACTTTGCATTAGCTAGTATTAGTTCACTTTAAATGGATTTTCTCACTTGATGTGCAAGAAGTATATGTGATATACTTTTGTGCACATATTTGTATCATGTTTGATGATACTTGATCATTTGGTTAAGTGTAAACAATTAAACCATGGTTAAGAGATGATTTGGGTTTTGCTTTTTCATTTATTTATTTGTTTATTTATTTGGAAAAGATTTAGATAAGAATGGTGGCTATGTTTGTTTCTAGTTGAAGCTTCATGAAGCTTTGACTTCTTAACCATTCTTGTCTTCATGCTTAACCCTAACCCATCCAAGTAACCATGGTCTATTCTCTACACTCTACCCTAGTTAGTTTATGATAAGTATTGATTTATTATTCATTTTTAACTCAACACTTATCATAATTCTAGCTTCATCATCTTCTTCTTCAAGATAGAAAGCTTGATGCCATCAATGGCAACTTGAGATCTAAAGTGAGAAATCCAATTCTAAAGTGAACCCACCTCCTATTTCTTCACCCTCTACCTCTTGCCAAGTTGTTTTGGGTGTTTTCTTCACAAGTTTCACAAATTTGTGAAGTCGGAGCTTGAACTTGTGATGCCTCGACGTAGATCATCTTCGGCACGAAGCCGACGACCTAGTCCGCCCATTTCTCCGATTAAGCCGACGATTGAGTCCGGGATTCGAGATGGACAGCGAGAGGATGCCTACGTGGAGCTAAGGAAGTGGATATCCGGATCTACAAAGGTTGTAGTTTCTTATATTTAGTTAAGTTGTTAACTAGATTCGTTTTTCGCCTAAATTTCTAGTCGATGATCCGTATTAGGGTTTCTCGGCACCTATAAAATTTGAAATTGGCATGGTTGATTCCTTGTGAGACCTCTATAGTGTGCCTAGGAACCCTACAAAGTAAGCGCGTGGAGACGTCGGCAACGGCAAGCGAAGAGCAAGGTGAGTAGATATATATCTACGGGGGAAGTCGGGTTGATGGCGTATAGCACCCCCGCAGTTCGTAGTCTAGTGTATGGATATATTATATGAGATTATGATTATCTAGATAGACTTTGGGAGCCATGGATAATTTTAGTATAATTGGATGATAGCGTCATTAGTTAGTTAGTCACGGACCTTAGAATAAGGTTTACACCCACACGCGCACACACATATTTACATTGTTTTACTTGTGCGGTTGTGGGGAGATGTATTTATATATACGTATACTTTTATATGGATGATGAGGAATGTACATGGTATTTGGAGATGAGTCGATGAGATTGGGCATGGTGCCATGAGATCGGTGATATGATGTGGTTCGTATTATGAGATACGACATAAGATTTTAGCGGGCCTTTAGGCGTGTGTTTTCATACACGCACATATATGCAGATGGTATTAGTTTGTACTAGACTTAGATCAGTACCCCCAGTTCAGGAGATATGATGATAAGGATATCGATAAATGATGAGATGAATGTGATATTTGACCCGTACCCAGATTGGGATGCCGTATGATGGATTTACCATACGAGCTGTATATGGATGATAGATCCGCACTCTTAGCTCAAGGATGTCATGTTATTTATTGTATCGTATGTGATACTATTGAGGCGGGATCATCGACGATTATATTTATATGTATCGACTCAGATTTAGGTGGTTTCCTTACCTTTTTTATTAGCCTGTAGTTTACATATAGATGTTAGACAAGACTCGAGTCATACCTATTTCAAAACTAACAAATCGTAAGTATTTTAAGGACAGGCCAAGGGATTCTACGGATATTTTCAAAAGATGCATCTTTTCTTAAAAACACCGTACCCTTTATTTTTCTAAACACCACGATTCGTGTTATTTCAAATAGAAAAACTATATGACATATATATATTGATGTAGATTATTCACTGTTGTGTTTATTATTCATTTTCCGCATGCTCTTGCTATTCGCATCGCATTGCATTTTTAAATGTGTTTATTGTTATATTAAACCCATGCTGTCTGGACACCAGCACTATCATCGATGATACGTATGTTCCACGTACAACTGCTTGCCGGCTCACACACTTCATCATCAATAATTTCCATGTCACTACACAGTAGGATTGTTGCATCAGGATATGACTCCTTGCATGACATACTTATGTACATACATATTGTACACCCATACTTGCATACATACATATTGTACACCCATACTTGCGTACACACATATTGTACACCCATGCTTGCATACATACACATGTACACATACATAGATGATTCTGGCTTGATTTTGGAGATTTGGGAATGTTAGTGTATATGCCCTAGAGGCCATTACTGTATCATACTAGTTTGTATATTACTTAATGGAAGCTTGGGATATTCACCTTGTATAAACAATCTTGCTCAAAATAGTAGTATGCTACTTTGTTTGTTTCTACTTCAATGTGTACATGTGTTTATTTTATTATATCACCTATACGCATTAGTGGAGCCCTTAAGATCTTTGCTTGATTACCAGCGTTGTGATGGCAGTCACACTAGTGGGGGCTGGATAATCTATAAGCACATCCTTATTCAGGTCCCTAGTCGCAGGACTATCGAGACAGGGCATCGATACTCCGGAGTAGACTAGAGCATGCGCTTCTCATCCCAGAGTGGGAGATGGTCTGTCCCACAGCCATCAGTACGTCGTACTGGAGATAGTATGCGGGTGCTCGTTAGGTTACGAGTACACTGGACAGGACTCGTCGGGAACTGACCGGTTGGTATTATACCTATCGTCAGTTATCAGTTCCCAGGTGACATGAGTACAGCTTAGTCCGCTAACTTGACACTGTCACTCCGCCTCGAGTGTGTTCCCACTGTACTTTGATTACTACCCTACCACGGCTCAAAGGAGTCGTGCAAACAGGTAGTAGTTGGGTGCAGTCCCGAAGCACTTGGAGGCAGTGATGGTTAGACAGGATTCGTCTCTCCCGGTATTGGGGGTTGACATCGCGCTGTGTCTAGGAGAGCCATTACACGAGTAGTCCCTGGCCAGGGCAAGCGAGATATACTGGTAGGCTTCCAGTGTTATCTCAGGGTGTATTGGGCTTCACTCCGACACGACTTGTACCGCTATTAGGGGACTGACGTTTACCGCCCCCCTAGGCCCGCCATGCGATGTATCAGATGAACAGACCGGACTGTACGGAGACTGTCACATTCAGGCTCAGTAGGAGTTCAGATGGGTTTCACCTCGTCAGTCTTCTTGTCGGCATCTACCTGGGGACCGTTACGCACAGCTAGTGCCGCTTGCGGTCTGTGGTTAAACCCACTGCCAGCATAGTGTCGAGTCTTTAGAGTCTCACACAGAAAGCTATTCGCCTTTAGGCAAAAGAGTAGAGGTCGCATGGTTTTGCGACAGGGTCCGGTCACATCCGTGCACTTGTGCACATACAGTGTCTGGACAGTTAACACTAGCGGGCTTTGGTTTAAGCCAGATCCTAGTGTACGTTTTGGGATTGGTTTTATCCAGTATGTATTCGTGTTCCTTGGAACGCGGATGCGGGTGTGTATGCACAGCTGACGGAGAGACAGAGGCAGAGGATTCTCATTAGGGTTGTTGACCGTTAACTGTTGACTATTGAGTTTTTGCTCAACCCTAATGAGAATATGATATGTAATTAACAATAATATTAATTAAGTATTATAGTAACATGGTTGTTGAGGGGTTGACTTTGTTGACTTGTTGACTTTGTTGACCGGTTGACTAGGTTGGACTAGTTGACCATCATGATGACAATGGCTATCATTTCATGGCAGACTTTTGCTTGCTTGTTCTCTTGTGCAAAATGAGTGCATGAAATGATATGGCTATTGTAGCTTAAACCATCACTAATACTTGATTGCTATTATTGGTTATGATGGTTTTGGATTATGAGAGCCAAGAGTGAAAAGTCTTGCTCATTCTTTCATTTGCTTTCTCTCTCTTGTGTTCTTGAGCTCTCATCTTCTTCCTCTTGCTCTCCCTCTCTTTAGTTTATGGTTCACTTGTCTCATGTGTTGAGAACCAAGAACCATAGAGAAAATCCCAACACACTCTCCTCTACTCACTCTAGTTCACAAGGTTTAGCAAACCGAGTGAACTAGTTTCTTCAAAGTTCGAAGAAGAAGCCAAAGGTAGAAGCTTTCGGGTGGATCGATCTTCGGCGCAAGGAGACGACGGGGTAAAGCCGTTCCGTACACCATCGAGTTTTGAAGACGAAGGAGTTCAAGAAAGAAAGGTATAACCCCCTAACCGAGTAGTTAACAACTCCTAGTTAGGTTGTTAGTTAGATGTTTAACAAAGATCCGGTTTTGAGTTCATGTTACCGCCTCTAGAAAATTGTTTTTCATCAAATTCCGCATGCCCGAAAGTACCGGGAGAGGTAGCATGGACTTACAGTGGTATCAGAGCCTAGTTAAACTCTATCTAACATGTTAGCAAAGTAACTAGAAGATCGATCAAAGAAAAAGTCACGAAACGAACCCGATATGTCAAGTTTCTGCCGATTTTTTTTGTGTTCAAAAATTGATAAATTTCATCTTAAAAATCGGCTCAGGCTTTTTGTTAAATAACCATAAAATTTGGTCCCACGAACCGATCAAAGCGCCGCGGAAACGCGGCGGGAGCACGCTCCCGCCGCGGTTCCACGGCCGAGTTGACTCGGCCGAGGTCCAAACTCTGTGCAGTGTATTTCTGGGGTTGTTTTGGGATTTTTGAAATATGTCTTTTCAGCCCAGATTTTCCAGAACGAAAATTTTGTGTTTGGGGCCTAAAAATCCGTATTTTTGATCGAACTTCTAAAGACTTAAGCTGACGGGTTTTTATCTGTGATGTGATATTTGTATTGAACGTCTGCTAATCGCTATATGTCGATTAGTGGGGGTTATACAAATCTGTGATCTGTAATGTCATTGGAATGTGTATATGAATTCATTGGATTGTCGCGGGTGAATAGCCGGGGGTTGTGAGACGAGAGTTTTCTTTTCTTTCAATTCATGTAAATTTGTAAATTGATATAATAATTATTTGTATGGCCGCACAACCGGGTCGGGGTTGTAGCCGTCATTGTATAATTTCTTTTTACTGTTTTTGCTCCTAGGATAGACCCATGGAGGGGGTGCACAAACTACCGGGTATCTCGAAGTGCCGAATGGCCTACTCACGTCGTTGAGGGAGGTTGCTCCGCTTCGGATATTTGGCGGGTAGTTTGCCGCACCCGTAGGGGTCTTGGGTGGGGTATTGGCTATTCACCGCGACCGTGTAATCTGCTTTTCGTTACAGGCTCGTACGAATTGCGGATTCCTAGTATATCCAATGTGTTCATCTGTGATCTGAAATGACTATCATTGTAATATATCTATATATGATATTATTTAGGCGTTGCTTATGTTTTACAGCCGCGCTAGCCCAGCCCCCGCTCTGTCGTTAGTTAAGTAACCTAACGGGTAATGACGGGGCCCCGTGGCGAATGCGAATGGCATAAGCGTACGTCATATTTTGGTTGTTTTCTGCAATGGTAGGATTAAATGATGGGACGCATTAAAAGAACTAATGCAAGAATATCACGCATTAAAAGAACTAATGCAAGAAAATAAACCAAGTAAAAGTCGTTGGAACACTTTCGAAAAACCACTCGGTTCTTTTCAAAACCAACTTTTAAATGCGGAGCTTGAGCCACTCCTTTTAAAAGCTATCTCGTTCCATCGATTATATCAAATTCACTACGTTCACGGTTTCGCCAAAACCATTCGTAGCCCTCCGTCGTTTCACATGAATAGTCAATAGTATTCATGTAAGTGCACGGCGGCGCCTCGGCCGTCAATCCGACGCCGGAATGCGGAAACGGTGATAAACTTAAATTTTGCGGACTTTGCAAACCGGCACCACCGCGCACTAAACTCCGGATCGTAACCATTTACAAGTCTAGGGTACTAATAAGAAAGGGAAGAGATGTATACCGACGATCCAAGTCCTCCGGTCTTCATCTCCACTCCGATCTCCTCACGGGATCTCCGTCCATCTCCTCCTCGTCGGAAAGGGCACCACGAAGCCGGGTACTTTTACGGGCTCCCACCTCAATACCGAGGCAACTCGCGCATGAAGCCGGCAACTCGACATGCTCAAGATATGCTGTAGGAAGTGTAGTGTAGAGTGGATGTCTCACTTTGGGGTTTGTTGTTGCCTTGATGGAGGATTGGGGATAGGAAAAATGGTGCTTTCATTTTTCCAAAACAAGAAGAAGAAGGAGATGAAGAATTCCTCACATAATCAAGATGAACTCTCTCATTCTTTTTCTTTCTCTCAAGTGTTCTTCTTCCTCTCATGAAAAACTTATCATCTCAAGTGAGAAGAATAATGTGAAGGAATGAATATATCCAACATGAAGGGAGGTGAGTGTAGGAGCATAAGAATGGTGACCACATCAAGAGACAAGAAAACATACAACCATGCTTTACCTTTTTTCAAACCATACCCTTTCCAATCACAAGTAAATGCAAGTCATGGTGCAAAGAAATGAAAGCTATCATAATCAATCATTATTCAATAAAACCCTCCACAAAGTGTTATTTGCACAATTGCAAATAACCCCCTCCATCGGAAAAGTCCGGCCGGGAAAGAACAAAGGAAAACCGGCCGGAACGGAATGCAAACTGGCAACTTCAGAAAACTGGTCCCGTAATAAATTACAGGGAAAACCCCGATACTGTGCATACACACCCGCATCTGTATTCCGTCCGGATACAAATGCAAAGAGACAAAATCTACACTGTACTAAACTAGGACCGGCTTAAACCAAAGCCGGCTAGTAATATCCGTTCGATCCTGATCCGTGCAATACCGCACGTATCTGATCGAACCCTGCCATATACCTATACGGCTACTAGTACAAACCGTCCGATCCTGATCCGTGCAATACCGCACGTATCTGATCGGACCCTGCCATATCTCCATACGGCCTCTACAGCGTTTCGCCGAAACTTGAGTAACTGAAAGTGTGGCGGACTCTAAAGACTCGTCAATACAATGGCTGTGGATTTAACCACTAGCACGTCAGAGGTATAAGCCAATACGTGACGGGCCACCAGCTATTGACTAAAAGGGACGTCGATGAGCGAACTCATCCTGACACCCTACTGAGCCTGTCAGTGACAATATCCGTGCAGTCCAGTCCGTTCGTCTATGAGCATCGCATGGCGGGCCTAGGGGGTTGGTAAAAGTCAGACCCCCAAAAGCGGTACAAGTCGTGTCGGAGTGTAGCGCAGAACACCCTGAGATACTACTGGAATACCTACCAGTAAATCTCCTTGCCTTGGCCAAGGACTTTGTGTAATGGCTCTCCTAGACACAGCACGACCTCACCCCCAATACCGGGAGAGACGAACCCCTGAAGATACGCTCACTGCCTCCATGTGGCTCGGGACTGTACCCAACTAAAACCTGTTTGCACGACTCCTTTGAGCCGTGGTAGGGTAGTAATCAAAGTACAGTGGGAACTCACACGAGACAAATGACGATCCCCAGGTCGATGAACTAACCTGCACACATGTCACCAGGGAACTGCCATCTGACGTCTGGTATATTACCAACTAGCATGTTCCCGGCGAGTCCTGTCCGGTGTACTCATAACCCAATGAGCACCTGTATACATCTTAGGTGATCCAACTGACACCAGTGGCTTGTGAGACCGGCCACCGCCCCTCGTCGGGGTCTCGACTGTATACACTAGTCTACTAATGGAGTATCGATGCCCGGTCTCGAAACTCCCACGACTAGGGACCTTTTAAGGATATGCTTGTAGACCCCCAGCTCCCACTTATATGATCGCCCTCATACTGCTGGTAGTCAAGCAAGAATCCTAGGGGCTCTATCAACGTGTAATAGCGACGTGTCAGGTCACCTAAAGCAGTACACGATGATAAAGGTAAACCAGATAGCATACTATCATCTAGAGTAAGACTGTTCTACCGGGATAGGTCCTCCCTCAATCATTACAATCACGTACCTGTGACCTAATAATTGACTCTGAGGGCACTATCTCCAACAATCTCCCACTTGCACTCAAGGCTAATTATTGCGATGTCGCATACTCACAGCCCGTGTGATACCGAACATCCAACTCCTCTACTAGTCAGTCTCACAAAGCTCGTTTGCGGAACTATTGCGTTCGAGGAATAGCCTTAGTGAGTGGATCCGCTTAGTTGTTTCTTTCTATGTCTCTCTATATCTCAAGTTCGCGGAGAAACCCATCTCCCGAAATGAGCAATACCTGTCTTAGAATGTGTCTGGATGTCTGATGGGACATAGCTCATAAATGAACTCCAAATCCAAACTTCTTAGACTGTATCGTCAACTGAACTCAATCAGTATCCTGCGCGCCATGCTTCCCTCAGTATTGCCTTGGATCACCTGTCCAAAATACTGCCCCTCATCAGAAGGAAAACTATAACTCTGACAACCTGCTTGTCGTCCATGTCACCTTGGAAGCCTGGAATGATAACTGTCTCCTAAATGAGGCTGTCGTTATCATATCCCTAGAACATCCACTTATGTTCTAAAACTGCTTCCGACTGTTTCTCCAGGATTGGATTAATGTCAACTTATTGCATCTAGTGCAAGAACAACATCTGGTGTGGTACTTGACATCTCACGATTGACTCAATTGCCTTAGCAAGTGATCTGCCAATCATGCACGTCCCTCTCCACTTTAGTCTGTAAGACACCTTTGGAGAGGGTGACTCCATTACCTGCAGGTACACTACCGTGCCAGGAGTCGTCCATCCTAAATACTCTTAGAATGCTGTCAAGTACCCTGATTGGGAAACCACCCAAATCTAGATCTAAAACCATAGATCCAGTAACCAGTATGTCAGATATAAAATCCATTTCCTTTGTGGAGAAACCACTGTGTGACGACCAAAGTATAACCGATCGTAGTATAGGAGTTTCTTTTCCTACTTTGTGTATGTCATCCAAATACCATGACATCACATCCTACTACCTTCTCAACAGATCCATCTCCTATTCTGATGAAGTCAAACCTATGACTGTCACGTCAGAAATAGATGATCTATCTCCGCTACATCTGCTTTAGTCTATAAATAGACATAAGCTACCTGTCCACCAATGCTTCCGCTGCTCCCACTGACTACGACAACCCTCTGGCAGAGTCATATACACGTACACTTCTAAAACTAGTTTTAGAACGACGCTATACTCATCCTCCCGCCGGGTCTCGTAACCTGGAACAACAGCAATGGCAATTGTGGGTAAACAAGAACTTCCCTGTCACCGTCCTTGAGGCCACCGTAGTGCCTCTCGGGTGCCTGAAGTTACCCACCTTATCTGCGGAGTGGCCAATGGAATGTCAAATCAGATTGAATCTTTAGGTTCCTTATCAAATCTTCAGTAATCGTTTGCGGTTCTGGAATCACTTCGAGTTCTACCATACTCCCACTACTGTTTTTCTGAAAGAATCCATTTTTTTTTTTTATAAAACTGTGGCGAGTCTAGAACAATATCGCTATTGTTCATCCAGATGGTAGAAAGTCAACCCTCGTCATAGCCTGGGTCAACCCACAAACAGCCATTACAGAAACGTGCCTTGAGTTGTCCAGTGTCTGGTTTTAATCATAAACCGGACAACTCCCCGTACCTTAACATCGTTAAGATATGAACTGTTCTATATCCAATATATAAACAGAGGCACTGATTTAATTGAACCAGATTCAAATCATGCAGCTGTCCCCAGCGCATGTCAACTAAATGGAAGAAGGCCGATCAGCGTTACTCAACTTAGGAATACTTCCAATTATGAGTAACCTGAAAGAGAAGCAAGATCTCTTTATCAACTGAATACCATACACAAGTATCTACATCTTCGATCACCTTGAAGAATCCCGATACTTGCTACACCTGGTTCTCTACTCTATTCAAATACCTATAACTCCTCAAAACTTAGACCCTGTGTTTCTACGAAACACATATCTAAGAACTAGAGAAGTTAAAAGTAAACAGAATATAATATGAGGACCAACCCCTCTGTCCTAATGGACACCGGACAACATACAATACTCTGTATAAGTCCGCTGAGTCTAACAACTCTTTCACTGTGTGTCGTAGGTTGAAAACTGTACTTATGGTTAAGAAGAATTACACCGCTGTTTAATGCTCCTTACCTAACCATCCACTGATATAGGTAAATGTCATCGACATAATATCAAAAGGTATATCTCACTCTATGAAAATAGACGTACAGATATATCAATTTGAAATTGGTGCACAACAGCGGATATTCAAAACCAAATATTTGCCGACCGGCAAACAGCCCAGGTGATCTCCTCAAATATCACCGATTACAACAAATCCCGATATAATGAGGATGATCACCCAATACCCAATAACTTACTCCCACTCATCATCTGTAAAACCATACAGATGTGAGAATCATACCTGGTAAATACATACCCTGGAGTAAGTATCTAATCGGGAAATCAGTTTTCTTTTAACAGTACACAGTGATACTGAAACATTGAAATGTTTCGATGGGGTATCCTGGTATTCCTAGTAATGCCTCTACCATTATCCAGATTCACAACTATAACCGCATAATTCTTTGCCACCTCTCCAAATCCCTTTATATGTCTTTAGTCGTTACCTTCTGTACACCCCTTAGGCCAAATGGTTTTCTTCCTTCCGTACCGTTCGGCACCAGCCTATGGTTTGGAAGAAGACTATCCAATAAGCATAATGGGTGTACTGTCCTAGTCCTAGGAGCACTCGCAATGCGAGAGAAGGTGAAGATAAAAGACAACCGAATAAGCCTTATTCTTATTTCTCCTGAACCAGAATCCATCCCCGAACTGGAACAAGTTCCATTCGAGTTCGTATATAACCATACGATGGAGTATCCAAATAAACTGTGGATCTTCGTAGTGATACGGAGTGTCCTGGAGAAATACAAAGGTGATGTGGGAGTGGTAACGAAATATTTGGTTTGGTCATGAATATCTGTTGCAATTTACTTTGCCCTCTTACTAATCCCTTGCTTTGTCTGAACTTAATACCTTCTGCACACCATCGTTATGCTAATTGGTTTTCTTCATTCCCTACCGGTCGACACCAGCCTAAGGTTTGGAAGAAGACAATCCAATTTGCGTAATAGGTGTACTACCCCTAAACCAAGGAGTACTCGTAACCTGAGAGAGGGTAAAAGGAAAAGACAACTGAATAATCCTATCCGTTTTCTCCAGAACTGGAAACCATCCTCGAATAAATTCTTTCGAGTTCGTATCTAACCATACGATGGTTTTGTCCAATGGAAGTGGACGTTCGTAGTAAAACGGGGTGTCCTGGAGAAAAGGGTAAAAGTAGGAGTGGCAATGAGGTTTGCAACTCTGACAATCCAAAAGCCGGTGTTTAAGAAGGTTCGGTCAACTTGGTCACTGAGTCAAAGTCTTAGGGTCGGGTCAATGGTCGCTGCCAAAGAGAGAGAAAAGAAACACTCAGCGTGCACTCTGATCTAGATCAGAATGGTTACCAATTTATCTAATCTGGAATCCTCCCACTGTACCTCAAATTCTCCTCCAAACCTGAAAGAAGAATTAGTCGGGGTTACCTGAGGAGTAAACTAACTCATCAGTGGGAATCGGGATCCAACTCTCATCGTATGATAACGTGACGGAATCCGCTCATGGTATCACACTCCAGAAGGTATGCGCATATCTGGCAAGTTTCAGTACTTTTGAAACTCCCGATGTGATTTCTGCCCCATGCTCTTATGACCTTGACTTTGGCCAACAAATCATAAGTCACATGTCAAGTTCTGCCCGTCATTCTCC
Organism: Agapanthus africanus; assembly: GCA_030015575.1. Taxonomy (NCBI): domain Eukaryota; kingdom Viridiplantae; phylum Streptophyta; class Magnoliopsida; order Asparagales; family Amaryllidaceae; genus Agapanthus; species Agapanthus africanus. The sequence continues at coordinate 307,934,337 of CM057337.1, forward strand.
AGGTTAATTTGAATCCACCCGTACATACCCTTGACTTTGGCCAACAAGGCAGTACGACTGTTCCAAACCAACGCATCTATCTATGCTGCATATGAATAACCAACAGCTACCAAACACTGTGCCTTGACTTTGGCCAACAAACACAGCTTGAATACTATTGACTACCCATATGAAACGACGGAGGGCTACGAATGGTTTCTGGCGAAAACCTTTAACGTAATGAACTTGATATCGTTGAAGGAACGGATAGCTTTTTAGAAATATAGTGACGACAACTTCCGCTAAAGAGGTCACTCCCGGTGAAGGGATCTCGGCTCTTTCTCCGTAGAATGGGGTGCAGGATATTCCAACTGAATACCACGGTGCAAAGCAAAAGTAATCGGCTATAGTGAAGTTAATGCCCTGACGCAAACTTATTGTCCAAGGGGTCACTCCCGGTGAAGGGATCTCGGCCCTTGCCTCGTCGACTGAGGAGCAGGATATTCTAAATGAATACCGCGATGCAAAACAAAAGTGAACGTCCTTGCAATAACAGCTTTTTGAAAAGTGTTCCAACAACATCAGATTAGGTTTGTTTAACTTGCATTGATCCGAATCAATGCAGTCCCATCAATTGATCACACCACAAAGAACGAAAATATACTGACGTACGTATATGCCATCCGCATTCGCCACTGGGTCCCGTCATCACCCGTTAGGTTAGCTTACTAACGACAGAGCGGGGACTGGACTAGCGCGGATGTAAAACATATACAACATCTACTAATATATATACCAATATATTATATTCGCTCAAGGCGTGAATAAAATGCAACATCACAAAGAATGAACAGCATCACAGAAACAATACAGATATCTGGGATCCCCGGGTTTCACAGAGCCACTACTGAAACCCGACGTTCCCCTGGTCGTGTGGATTGCCTGTGCAATGTAATCCTAGACCCCTACGGGCGCGGCAAGTCACCCGCCAAAACCTGAAGCGAGGCAGCCCCCTTCAGCACCGTGAATGGACCACCCAGCACTTCACGGAATCCGGTAACTTGGGCACCCCTCCTGGGTCAAACCTGTACCCCCTACGAGTGCGGCGAATAGCCCGTCAATCCTGGAGTGAAGCCCCCTCCGTCCCAATGCCATGAGATGCGGGCTAGTTGCCTTCTAGAACCCGGCTATCCGTGCACCCCTCCGCGGGGCAATCCTAGTACAGAAAGTAAAATATATATACAACGGGTACATCGACCGCAACCAGGTCGTGCCCCAAAATAATAATACAAACAGGCAGTGACGGCAGTCCACATGTCGGACGCTCGCCCCGCAATATCAAATGTACATAATACAACAAAACTGTACTAGCATTGCATCCAGGCTATCCCCCACGACCGATCCGCAACATCACAGCAAATACATAGAACATCAACGTGAAAGTCACGTTCGCAAATCCGTCTAACCGGGCTATAGCAGTTAGACCGGATTTACCGATCGAGTGACATTCACGGTCGCAGATATAATGTAAATACTGTGAAAAATGTGTTTAAAATTTTCCGATTGATCAAACAATTAACAAGTGGGCCCCAAAGAAAACTGTAGCACTCACAGAAATAATTGGCCCAACTTTAATATTCCAGAAAGCACATTTTCAACCCAGGAACATTCTGCAAAATTTTGGGAGCATGAACAGTGAAACGTGCGGCGGAAGCGCGGCCAAAGTAGGGTTTTGGCCGCCCTTCCGCGGTGGGATGGTGGGTTCATGGTACCAAATTTTTACAGTATGCTTAGAATTCCCTGCACATCACTCTGAGACAACCTGAAAAATTTTTGGACTCAAAAAAAATTCGACAGAAACTGATGAGCTTGAAATACGTGTTTTCGGGATTTTGTTCGATCGGAAACGCAAACACATTACACAAAGCTAGACTAAGTTAATGGCGGGGCTCTGATACCACTGTAAGTGCACGGCGGCGCCTCGGCCGTCAATCCGACGCCGGAATGCGGAAACGGTGATAAACTTAAATTTTGCGGACTTTGCAAACCGGCACCACCGCGCACTAAACTCCGGATCGTAACCATTTACAAGTCTAGGGTACTAATAAGAAAGGGAAGAGATGTATACCGACGATCCAAGTCCTCCGGTCTTCATCTCCACTCCGATCTCCTCGCGGGATCTCCGTCCATCTCCTCCTCGTCGGAAAGGGCACCACGAAGCCGGGTACTTTTACGGGCTCCCACCTCAATACCGAGGCAACTCGCGCATGAAGCCGGCAACTCGACATGCTCAAGATATGCTGTAGGAAGTGTAGTGTAGAGTGGATGTCTCACTTTGGGGTTTGTTGTTGCCTTGATGGAGGATTGGGGATAGGAAAAATGGTGCTTTCATTTTTCCAAAACAAGAAGAAGAAGGAGATGAAGAATTCCTCACATAATCAAGATGAACTCTCTCATTCTTTTTCTTTCTCTCAAGTGTTCTTCTTCCTCTCATGAAAAACTTATCATCTCAAGTGAGAAGAATAATGTGAAGGAATGAATATATCCAACATGAAGGGAGGTGAGTGTAGGAGCATAAGAATGGTGACCACATCAAGAGACAAGAAAACATACAACCATGCTTTACCTTTTTTCAAACCATACCCTTTCCAATCACAAGTAAATGCAAGTCATGGTGCAAAGAAATGAAAGCTATCATAATCAATCATTATTCAATAAAACCCTCCACAAAGTGTTATTTGCACAATTGCAAATAACCCCCTCCATCGGAAAAGTCCGGCCGGGAAAGAACAAAGGAAAACCGGCCGGAACGGAATGCAAACTGGCAACTTCAGAAAACTGGTCCCGTAATAAATTACAGGGAAAACCCCGATACTGTGCATACACACCCGCATCTGTATTCCGTCCGGATACAAATGCAAAGAGACAAAATCTACACTGTACTAAACTAGGACCGGCTTAAACCAAAGCCGGCTAGTAATATCCGTTCGATCCTGATCCGTGCAATACCGCACGTATCTGATCAAACCCTGCCATATACCGATACGGCTACTAGTACAAACCGTCCGATCCTGATCCGTGCAATACCGCACGTATCTGATCGGACCCTGCCATATCTCCATACGGCCTCTACAGCGTTTCGCCCGAAACTTGAGTAACTGAAAGTGTGGCGGACTCTAAAGACTCGTCAATACAATGGCTGTGGATTTAACCACTAGCACGTCAGAGGTATAAGCCAATACGTGACGGGCCACCAGCTATTGACTAAAAGGGACGTCGATGAGCGAACTCATCCTGACACCCTACTGAGCCTGTCAGTGACAATATCCGTGCAGTCCGGTCCGTTCGTCTATGAGCATCGCATGGCGGGCCTAGGGGGTTGGTAAAAGTCAGACCCCCAAAAGCGGTACAAGTCGTGTCGGAGTGTAGCGCAGAACACCCTGAGATACTACTGGAATACCTACCAGTAAATCTCCTTGCCTTGGCCAAGGACTTTGTGTAATGGCTCTCCTAGACACAGCACGACCTCACCCCCAATACCGGGAGAGACGAACCCCTGAAGATACGCTCACTGCCTCCATGTGGCTCGGGACTGTACCCAACTAAAACCTGTTTGCACGACTCCTTTGAGCCGTGGTAGGGTAGTAATCAAAGTACAGTTGGAACTCACACGAGACAAATGACGATCCCCAGGTCGATGAACTAACCTGCACACATGTCACCAGGGAACTGCCATCTGACATCTGGTATATTACCAACTAGCATGTTCCCGGCGAGTCCTGTCCGGTGTACTCATAACCCAATGAGCACCTGTATACATCTTAGGTGATCCAACTGACACCAGTGGCTTGTGAGACCGGCCACCGCCCCTCGTCGGGGTCTCGACTGTATACACTAGTCTACTAATGGAGTATCGATGCCCGGTCTCGAAACTCCCACGACTAGGGACCTTTTAAGGATATGCTTGTAGACCCCCAGCTCCCACTTATATGATCGCCCTCATACTGCTGGTGGTCAAGCAAGAATCCTAGGGGCTCTATCAACGTGTAATAGCGACGTGTCGGGTCACCTAAAGCAGTACACGATGATAAAGGTAAACCAGATAGCATACTATCATCTCGAGTAAGACTGTTCTACCGGGATAGGTCCTCCCTCAATCATTACAATCACGTACCTGTGACCTAATAATTGACTCTGAGGGCACTATCTCCAACAATTCAAGCTATGTTTGTTGGCCAAAGTCAAGGTATAGTGATTGGTAGCTATTGGGTATTCATGTGCTGTATAGATAGATGCGTTGGTTTGGAACAGTCGTACTGCCTTGTTGGCCAAAGTCAAGGATAGGTGCGGGTGGATTCAAATTAACCTGGAGAACGACGGGTAGAACTTGACATGTGACTTATGATTTGTTGGCCAAAGTCAAGGTCATAAGAGCATGGGGCAAAAATCCACATCGGGAGTTTCAAAAGAACTGAAACTTGCTAGTGTTGCATACCATTTGGAGTGTGATGATTCTGGTAGGATTCCTTCAGTTTCGTCACGCGATGATATTTGTATCCCGATCCTACTGTGAGTATATGCTACTCCTCGGGAAATTTCTCGCTTAACGATCAATGCTATAAACCAAGTAGGTGTCTAGAAAGGTGTTAGCGGGGCTACGCCCACAGGGAAAAGAGGTTATTTAATTAAGGAACTTCGCGAAAGCGTTGGAAAACCTCCCTCGAAGTACCGACACTGGCCTGGCTGAACGGTTAAGCAAGAATTGTACGGTGAGATTGATCCTGACTAATTCTTCCTTTTTGGTTTGAGGAGGGATTCGAGAGACAGTGGGAGCCATCCTGTTTAGATAAACTAAAAACCACTCTAAACTTGCAAGAGCATCATGCTGAGTGTTTCTTCTCTCTCCTAATTGTAAGTCCACGGCGGCGCCCCGGCCGTCAATCCGACGGCCAAATGCGGAAGCGGTGATAAACTTTAATTTTGCGGACTTAGCAAACCGGCACCACCGCGCACTAAACTCCGGATCGGGCCATTAAACTTGTCCTAGCTAACTAACAAGAAAGGGAAGAGATATACCGAGTGATCCGAGTCCTCCGGTCTTCTCGTCGTCGTTCCGATCTCCCGCGGAATGTCCGGTCTCCACCTTGTCGCCGGAAGGGCACCACATCGCCTACGTCTTTTACGGGCTCCCACCTCAATGCCGAGGCAACTCGGGTGCGAAGTTGGCTAGCCGACGCGTCCAAGATTTGCTGTAGAATGTGTAGTATAATTGTCTCTTTGGGGTTTAGGATAATTGCCATGATGGAGGAATTGGAGCAAAAGAAGAAGCCATGGAAAAACTAGTTGGAAGAATGGAGCATGCTCCTTATATGAGCTCGGCCAGGCACTAAAATATGCTCACTGGAAAATGTGGATTGGTTGCAAAAAAAACCACCACCAGGGAATGCAAATCAGCCCCTAAAATAGCAAATCAATTCTTGCAATCTCTAAGCAATTAATCCAACAACTCATATTCCTCACAGCACACTCATGATGGGCTCATTCCTCACTTAATTAATTAATACCTCATCTCAACCCAAAAGAACCTCCTGCCAACTCCACCAAGCAATAAATTAATATTAATTTATCACCTCCTCAATATTCAACACCAAACCCAAACAGTGGCCGGCCCCACTCAAAATGTGGGTGAAAAAAAGGATAAATTCTTTTTCAAGCAAGAGGTGAAAAAGGAAATGATAAACAACAAAGCCATACTCCACCAACCTCATCAACACAACAAAGGTCACGCCATCATGACACCATCATGAAGCAAAAAGTCAAGCAAGGTCAAGGTATGGTGAGCCATCATGATACAAGGAAATAAGCAAAGACCCCCTCCACAATTGCCTATTTGCAACAATGCAAATAAGCCCTCCTCCACCAAACTTCGGCCAACGAACGATACAAAGAAAATCGGCCGAAACGAAAAGCAAACTGGCAACTCCATAAAACTGGTCCCGTAATAAATTACAGGAAAACCCCGATACTGTGCATACACACCCGCATTTGTATTCCGACCGAAATACAAATGCAATGAGACAAAATCTACACTGTACTATACTAGGATCCGACCTAAACCAAAGCCGGCTAGTAATATCTGTTCAAACCTGATCCGTACAATACCGCACGTATCTGATCGAACCCTGCCATATACCAATACGGCCTATAGTACAAACTGTCCGATCCTGATCCGTGCAATACCGCACGTATTTGACCGGACCTTGCCATATCTCCATACGGCCTCTACAACCTTTCGCCCGAAAGCTTGAGTAACTGAAAGTGTGGTGGACTCTAAAGACTCGTCAATACAATGGCTGTGGATTTAACCACCAGCACGTCAGAGGTATAAGCCAATACGTGACGGGCCACCAGCTATTGACCAAAAGGGACGTCGATGAGCGAACTCATCCTGACACCCTACTGAGCCTGTCAGTGACAATATCCGTGCAGTCCGGTCCGTTCGTCTATGAGTATCGCATGGCGGGCCTAGGGGGTTGGTAAAAGTCAGACCCCCAAAAGCGGTACAAGTCGTGTCGGAGTGTAGCTCAGAACACCCTGAGATACTACTGGAATACCTACCAGTAAATCTCCTTGCCTTGGCCAAGGACTTTGTGTAATGGCTCTCCTAGACACAGCACGACCTCACCCCCAATACCGGGAGAGACGAACCCCTGAAGATACGCTCACTGCCTCCATGTGGCTCGGGACTGTACCCAACTAAAACCTGTTTGCACGACTCCTTTGAGCCGTGGTAGGGTAGTAATCAAAGTACAGTGGGAACTCACACGAGACAAATGACGATCCCCAGGTCGATGAACTAACCTGCACACATGTCACCAGGGAACTGCCATCTGACGTCTGGTATATGACCAACTAGCATGTTCCCGGCGAGTCCTGTCCGGTGTACTCATAACCCAATGAGCACCTGTATACATCTTAGGTGATCCAACTGACACCAGTGGCTTGTGAGACCGGCCACCGCCTCTCGTCGGGGTCTCGACTGTATACACTAGTCTACTAATGGAGTATCGATGCCCGGTCTCGAAACTCCCACGACTAGGGACCTTTTAAGGATATGCTTGTAGACCCCCAGCTCCCACTTATATGATCGCCCTCATACTGCTGGTGGTCAAGCAAGAATCCTAGGGGCTCTATCAACGTGTAATAGTGACGTGTCAGGTCACCTAAAGCAGTACACGATGATAAAGGTAAACCAGATAGCATACTATCATCTCGAGTAAGATTGTCCTACCGGGATAGGTCCTCCCTCAATCATTACAATCACGTACCTGTGACCTAATAATTGACTCTGAGGGCACTATCTCCAACACTAATTGCAGCGACCAATCGACATGACTGGACTTAAGTTACTTCTAGATAAAAACATACTGACAGGGCCAAACTACAAAGATTGGCTCAGGAATGTCAAGATGGCAATCACTTACGACAAGCTGGGGTATCTTCTTACCACCAAAGCTCCCCCTGTCCCAAGTCCTAAAACCAGCGTCGCGGATAAGGAAATCCATAAGACATGGGAACTAGACTGTGCGAAGGCCAAGTGCCTCGTGCTTGCCTCTATGGACAATGAACATCACAGGAGGCACGAGAATATGGACCTGGAATCCATATTTCTTCATACAAAAGAACTGTATGGAGAGCAATCTCGTATCGCAAGATACGAAGTGTCGAAGAAGTTATTTTCGGCAAGATTGGCCGTCGGATCATCGGTAGCGGAACACGTGCTTAAGATGATTGGCTACATTGAGGAGCTCGCGGACCTTGGGACCACGTTGGAGAATGAGCTCTATACGGACTTGATTCTCCAGTCCCTTCCTTCCACTTACGCCCAGTTCATACTGAACTTCAACTTACAAGAAAAAGAAGTTGAACTTTCAGAACTCCTCAACATGCTGAGGAGCGCAGAGGGCACCCTACAAAAAGGTAGGGAAACATCCACTTTGTTTGTAGGAGGATCTTCTTCTTCTAGGTCCAAGGCGAAAGCCAAGGGAAAGAAGAAGAAAGCCCACGCCAAACCAAGAGGCGGTGTTAGTAAAGTGGATACGAAGGGAAAGGCAAAAGCAAAAGCAACAAAGAAAGCGGGGCAGCTTGTGGATAAAGAAGAATGCTTCTTTTGTCATAAGAAGGGACACTGGAAGAATGATTGTAGGGCTTGGAAAGCCAGAACACAGGAACTGAAGCAAGTTGCGGCTTTAGCTTCAGGTGTGTATGTTATTGATAACTGTCTTTCAATAAACTCTACTTACTGGGTATTGGATACCGGATCAGGATCTCATATCTGTAATTCTTTGCAGGCGTTGAGAAACCGTAGGTTTTTGAAGGCAGGTGACATGACCCTCAAAGTTGCAAACGGAGCTAGCATGGATGCTAAGGCCGTGGGGGACTATCACCTGGGAATGTCAGATGGACATGTTTTGGTTTTACATAATTGGTTTTTTGTACCCAACGCAACTTGTAATATCATTTCTGTATCTTTGGTTTCTAAAGAAGGTTATGAATTTACGTTTGTAAGTAATGTTGTAAAAATTCACCTTAATCAAGTCTTGATTGGGTCAGGTACATTGAGCAATGGTATATACGTATTAAACCAACCACAGATTTTCAATGTCCAGAATACACACAAAAGAAAGTCTCCAGAAATCAATCAGACTTTCTTATGGCATTGTAGACTGGGTCACATCAATGAGAGAAGGTTGACGAAGTTACATACAGAAGGATATTTGAATCCGTTCGAATATCAATCGTATGCCACTTGTCAATCCTGTCTCAAAGGAAAGATGACAAAGACTCCGTTCACTGGACATGGAGTAAGAGCGAGCGAGCTCTTGGGACTCGTACACAGCGACGTGTGCGGTCCAATGTCTACACATGCGCGAAGCGGTTTTTCATACTTCATTACTTTTACGGATGACTTTTCAAGGTACGGTTCTGTCTTCTTAATGAAACATAAGTCCGAAGCCTTTGGAAAGTTCCAGGAATATAAGAATGAAGTAGAAAAACAAACCGGCAAAAGTATCAAGATTCTAAGATCGGATCGAGGTGGTGAATACTTGAGTGTCGAGTTCCTGGACTATTTAAAAGAGAACGGAATTCTCTCTCAGCTTACTCCTCCATACACTCCGCAACATAACGGTGTATCGGAGAGACGGAACCGAACCCTATTGGATATGGTACGGTCCATGATAAGTAACGCTGAGTTACCGCGATCATTCTGGGAGTATGCGTTAGAATCAGCTGCATACCTTTTGAACCGAGTTCCCACTAAGACTGTGCCTACCACACCATATGAGATGTGGTGTGGGAAGAAACCCTATCTTAAGCACATTAAGACATGGGGATGTCCAGCTTTTGTCAAAAAGCAGCATGCGGACAAGCTCGAGGCACGCTCAGTACAGTGCAAGTTCGTGGGATATCCAAAGAACTCCAAGGGATATTTCTTCTACTGCGAAGAGGAACAAAAGGTTTTTGTTTCTCGTCATGCCTACTTCTTGGAAACTGAGTTTTTGGAAACCCAGATCAGTAGGAGCACAGTAGAACTGGAAGAAATTCCAGAACCACGAGCTATTACTGAAAGCTTAGTGGAACCAGAGGGTTCAAAAGAACAGGACATTCCTACGCCGCTCCGCAGGAGTAGTAGGCAGTCTCATCCGCCCGAGAGATACTACGGTTTTCTCATAGACGGGGATAGAGAGGATTGCATCATAGATTATGATGAGCCTACTAGCTTCCAGCAGGCCGTTCAGAGCGTTGACTCGGTAAAATGGCTGGATGCAATGCGGACCGAAATGGAGTCCATGTACACCAACAAAGTATGGACGTTGGACATTGCTCCAGACGGGGTAAAACCTGTAGGATGCAAGTGCATCTTCAAAAGGAAGATTGGTGTAGATGGACAGGTTGAGACCTATAAAGCTAGACTTGTTGCAAAGGGTTTTCGTCAAAGACCTGGTTTGGACTATGACGAGACCTTTTCTCCAGTAGCTATGCTGAAATCCATTCGGATCCTTCTTGCCATTGCTGCCTTCCACGATTATGAGATTTAGCAGATGGACGTAAAGACCGCCTTTCTAAATGGAAATTTAGAGGAGTGTGTCTATATGGACCAGCCAGAGGGTTTCATTCAAAGTGGGAACAGCGGAAAAGTGTGCAAGTTGCTTAATTCCATCTACGGACTAAAGCAGGCATCGCGGAGTTGGAACATCTGTTTTGATGAGACGGTTAAGGAATTTGGCTTTATCAAAAATCCAGATGACCCATGCATCTATAGTAGATTTGTAGCGAGAACTGTGGTATTCCTCGTTTTATACGTGGATGACATTCTCTTGATAGGAAATGACATTCCTATGCTACAATCTGTCAAGGGGTTCTTGTCACACAGGTTCTCCATGAAAGACCTGGGTGATGCCTCATACATCCTGGGAATCCGGATCCATCGTGATAGATCCAAGAGGATATTAGGACTTTCACAGTCCAGGTACATCGACACCATACTGAAAAGATTCAGTATGGAAGATTCCAAGCGCGGTAACCTACCGGCTTGTCACGGGATCACCCTCTCTAAAGAGATGTCTCCCAAGACTGATTTGGAGAGGGATCACATGTCTATTATACCCTACGCTTCTGCGGTAGGCTCTATAATGTATGCGATGTTGTGTACCAGACCGGATGTAGCTTATGCACTGAGTGTGGTAAGCCGGTATCAGTCAAACCCTGGGGAGAAACACTGGATAGCGGTAAAGAACATTCTCAAGTACCTAAGAAGGACTAAGGAGATGTTCTTGGTGTATGGCGGAAAAGACCTCCAGATCGAGGCCTTTGCTGACTCCAGCTTCCAGAGTGACAAGGATGATTCCAAGTCCATGTCGGGTTTTGTCTTTACCCTCAATGGAGGGGCGGTGTGTTGGAAGAGTTCCAAACAGGAAACCGTTGCGGACTCGACGATGGAAGCGGAATACATCGCAGCATCTGATGCCGCAAAAGAAGCCGTCTGGATGAGGAAGTTCTTGAAAGAACTTCTGGTGGTTTCGTCCATTGTTGATCCAATACCTCTGTATTGCGACAACAACGGGGCTATAGCTTTAGCAAAGGAACCCAGGTCCCATCAGAGATCCAGACACATCTTGAGGCGGTATCACCTGATCAGAGAGATCGTGGATCGCCAGGAGATCGAGGTTCGGAGGGTTGCTTCAGAAGATAACACTGCAGATCCATTCACCAAGGCCTTGCCCCAGACTCAGTTCGAGCGGCTGATCGAGATGATAGGTCTTCGATACGCCAGTACATGGCCTTAGTGCAAGTGGGAGATTGTTAGTGTATATGCCCTAGAGGCCATTATTGTATCATACTAGTTTGTATATTACTTAATGGAAGCTTGGGATATTCACCTTGTATAAACAATCTTGCTCAAAATAGTAGTATGCTACTTGGTTTGTTTCTACTTCAATGTGTACATGTGTTTATTTTATTATATCACCTATACGCATTAGTGGAGCCCTTAGGATCTTTGCTTGATTACCAGCGTTGTGATGGCAGTCACACTAGTAGGGGCTGGGTAATCTATAAGCACATCCTTATGCAGGTCCCTAGTCGCAGGACTATCGAGACAGGGCATCGATACTCCGGAGTAGACTAGCGCATGCGCTTCTCATCCCAGAGTGGGAGATGGTCTGTCCCACAGCCATCAGTACGTCGTACTGGAGATAGTATGCGGGTGCTCGTTAGGTTACGAGTACACTGGACATGACTCGTCGGGAACTGACCGGTTGGTATTATACCTATCGTCAGTTATCAGTTCCCAGGTGACATGAGTACAGCTTAGTCCGCTGACTTGACACTGTCACTTCGCCTCGAGTGTGTTCCCACTGTACTTTGATTACTACCCTACCACGGCTCAAAGGAGTCGTGCAAACAGGTAGTAGTTAGGTGCAGTCCCGAAGCACTTGGAGGCAGTGACGGTTAGACAGGATTCGTCTCTCCCGGTATTGGGGGTTGACATCGCGCTGTGTCTAGGAGAGCCATTACACGAGTAGTCCCTGGCCAGAGCAAGCGAGATATACTGGTAGGCTTCCAGTATTATCTCAGGGTATATTGGGCTTCACTCCGACACGACTTGTACCGCTATTAGGGGACTGACGTTTACCGCCCCCCTAGGATTGCCATGCGATGTATCAGATGAACAGACCGGACTGTACGGAGACTGTCACATTCAGGCTCAGTAGGAGTTCAGATGGGTTTCACCTCGTCAGTCTTCTTGTCGGCATCTACCTGGGGACCGTTACGCACAGCTAGTGCCGCTTGCGGTCTGTGGTAAAACCCACTGCCAGCGTAGTGTCGAGTCTTTAGAGTCCCACACAGAAAGCTATTCTCCTTTAGGCAAAAGAGTAGAGGTCGCATGGTTTTGCGACAGGTCGCATGGTTTTGCGACAGGGTCCGGTCACATCCGTGCACTTGTGCACGTACAGTGTCCGGACAGTTAACACTAGCGGGCTTTGGTTTAAGCCAAATCCTAGTGTACGTTTTGGGATTAGTTTTATCCAGTATGTATCCGTGTTCCTCGGAACGCGGATGCGGGTGTGTATGCACAGCTGACGGAGAGACAGAGGCAGAGGATTCTCATTAGGGTTGTTGACCGTTGACTGTTGACTGTTGACTTTTTGCTCAACCCTAATGAGAATATGATATGTAATTAACAATAATATTAATTAAGTATTATAGTGACATGGTTGTTGAGGGGTTGACTTTGTTGACTTGTTGACTTTGTTGACCGGTTGACTAGGTTGGACTAGTTGACCATCATGATGACAATGGCTATCATTTCATGGCAAAGACTTTTGCTTGCTTGTTCTCTTGTGCAAAATGAGTGCATGAAATGATATGGCTATTGTAGCTTAAACCATCACTAATACTTGATTGCTATTATTGGTTATGATGGTTTTGGATTATGAGAGCCAAGATTGAAAAGTCTTGCTCATTCTTTCATTTCCTTTCTCTCTCTTGTGTTCTTGAGCTCTCATCTTCTTCCTCTTGCTCTCCCTCTCTTTAGTTTATGGTTCACTTGTCTCATGTGTTGAGACCAAGAACCATAGAGAAAATCCCAACACACTCTCCTCTACTCACTCTAGTTCACAAGGTTTAGCAAACCGAGTGAACTAGTTTCTTCAAAGTTCGAGGAAGAAGCCAAAGGTAGAAGCTTTCGGGTGGATCGATCTTCGGCGCAAGGAGACGACGGGATGAATCCGTTCCGTACACCATCGAGGTTTGAAGACGAAGGAGTTCAAGAAAGAAAGGTATAACCCCCTAACCGAGTAGTTAACAACTCCTAGTTAGGTTGTTAGTTAGATGTTTAATAAAGATCCGGTTTTGAGTTCATGTTACCGCCTCTAGAAAATTGTTTTTCATCAAATTCCGCATGCCCGAAAGTACCGGGAGAGGTAGCATGGACTTACAGGGAACCGCATGATATATTTTTAAACTGGATTCATTTAAAGAGCGGTTTCCCTCGATATGTGCATATTACTGTTTTATATTGCATGATATACTTATATGCTTATATTTCAATTATATGTCGCATACATCATACTTTATGATTATACGCATTGAGATATGTTGTTCCATGATATTTCTGGATTTGAGAACCATGGTTATTTCAATAGAAAGTATGTATTATTTTAAAAATCCGGTTTCTCTTGATATGATATTTCAGTACGTCCACCATGCGTTTTCTCGGTTCTGAGACGTGTGATATGTGAAACCCGATTCGAGGAGGCGGATGATCCGTTTGCGGGTTCATGGTGGATCCGGTATGGTTCCTCAGGGTGAGAATTTTTTCGTGGAGTAGACGATGAGCCTAGCAGGGTGGCGAGTACCTACCGGTGATCGGTTGGACCTGGCGGTTATCCGGAGGATTCCGACCGGAGTCGGGAGATGGATATAGGCCGACCCGTTCTGCCGGAGCCCGCGAGCCGATCCCGCAGACGGAGCCCGAGATATATGAGGATTCACATGTCGATGCTGGACACGGGTTTCATGATGTTTCGAGTGTCGATGCTGGACACTCAGGTGCCATGATTTTGATGTGTCGTGAGGGACACGCGTTGATTTATATCCTCATACTTCCATGCATATGCTTTTATGATATTTACATGCATGATGTTGTTGTGTCAGTGGTTGATACGTGGACAGGATCCACATGCATACATACTTTGATTTTATGGTTGGATGATATCCACATGCTGTTAGGCATTGTTTACCATTGTTGGCACATATGATGACCCGGTCACCCTAAATATCATAGTATTACTTTTATGATATAGTTAACCTAGGAATCGTTGTTTATTCGATTTCTGCTCTGTGATGTTTTCTACTCACGAGTTGGCAACTCACACCCGTTGTGCCACAGTTTCTTGCAGGTTTTATCGTACAGGTTTGTTGCGGCTTTGCTGGCACACTGTCCTTTTCCGGATGATTGCTTGGTAGGTGGGTTCACTCGCATCGTGACCACCATTGTACTTCATTTATTTCAGTTGTATCTAGAAACTCCATCAACCAGACTTGTATTTATTCAGACTTAGAGACCAGTTGTGTATTATTTCGACCTTAGAGTCGCGCGTTGTGTTATTATGGGTTTTCTTGATGTTTTGAGTTTCCTTTTGAGTTTTGATCCTCGCCCTTCGGCGTTGTATATTATATTGCTTGCGTAGTTATGACCGTCAATTGACGAAGTGCTAGCTTCCGCTTGGGGATGCCTTTTATCATTGTGCATATATTATTCATGTTGTACCGCGTTCGGGGCCAGTATTTACAAAGGAAACTCTGCCGAAATTTTCAGAAAAGACTTGAGATTTTAAAATACATATTCGGCTTATGTTATTTAAAAACCCTTTGTTTTAAAAACATGTTTTCTTCACTTCTTTCTTTAAATGGTTTAGATTTCTGGGATTTCTTGGCTTACTTGAATTAGATGGGGTCCTATAGACTTCATATGATTCAAGTGCCAGTCGCGTGCCATTTCGGTTCGTGACATATTACCTTTATGATATAGATTGACCTAGGATCGTTGTTTTATTCGATTTCTAGCTGCTGATGTTTTCTACTCACGAGTTGGCAACTCACCCCAGTTGTGGCACAGTTCTTGCAGGTTGACCGCATGGATCAGTAGCGGTATCGCTGGCACACAGCTTGCATTCGGGTGATTTGCTTTGGTAGGTGGGATATTTGGATCGTGCCCACCCTTGTATTTTTATTCCTGTTGTATCTAGTTAACTCCATCAATCAGAAACTAGTATTTGTATAAGTAGTAAGACTTAGAAAGACTTGTGGTTGCGAGACTTAGAGCGATGGGTTATATGTTCTCTTGGTGGGTTGATGTCTTGCTTTACTCATTTTCCTTTGTGTTGATCTTCGCCGTTGGACGTCTTATACTTATATTTCTGACTTGTGTGGTTGTGATTCCGTCGTTTGGCGAAGAGCTAGCTCCCGCTTGGGGATGCCTTTATTTTTATTATGTATATGTGGTTTTGGATCAAAATATACAAGGGAGGTGCTGCCCAAATTTTTAAAAGACGAAACATGTTTTTCAACTAGTATAATCCACTTGCTTTTTCATGTTCCATTATCTATGCATTTAAGAAAACTTTTGATTTCATCATACTTTTATTTCAAAACTTCACCTTTTTTATTTTCTTTTAAAAGGTTTAGATTTCTGGGCATCGGCTTACATAAGTTACGTTACGCCTTTAAACTTTGCATGATTTAAGTGCCGGTCACGAACTAAATTTCGGGTCATGACAGCAACGTCATTCGACCTTTGGGTAGCATCACTAGGTCCCACGTATGGTTCTTTTTCAAAGAATCCATCTCCTCGTCCATAGCTCGCTCCCACTGCTTACTACCACCGTCTTGCATCGCCTCTTCAAGGGATTCAGGCTCCCCCGAATCCGTGTACAAAATGAAGTCGGTCACAAGTCTTTCAGGTAGTCTCCTTTCTCTCGTAGATCTCCTCAAAACTGGTGCATCTGGTTGCTGAACATGATCACCATCATGTTCTTTAACCTAATCCTACACTGCAGCTTCTTCCATGTTTTGATCCCACTTGTAGACACCTGATAGTTCTCTTGAGTTCCGTCTAACTCCACGAACTCAGATACAACACAATCTTTGGCTTGCTTTTCTTCTCTATATAAGTGTTGCTCATAAATGACAATGTTCCAGCTTCGTATTACTTTCTTACTTGTGTAATCCCACAGCCAATATCCGAACTCGTCTCCACTATACCCGATGAAAGCACACTTCTTAGATTTGGAGTCAAGCTTACTCCTTTCTGTAAGTCGATGTACAACACCCCACGACTTGCGGGGAGGCGGAAAAATGAAAAACGATCTTGTTCTTTGCTTAAACATCGACTAACCGCATGAATCGAAGCTAAACGATAACTAACATCAAACATAGAAGTTAACAACTACTATGTAAAGGGATTATACCTAAAGAACCATGTCCTTCGTCTTTACGAACTCCACCTCCTCCTCGGCCTTCTCTAGGTAGTAGACGATCCACCCGAGAGCTTTACTCCAAGCTTAGCCTCTAAACTTGAGGCAACTAACTTTCTTTAAGTGCTAATGAAAGAAGCTAGGTGATATAGAGTGAGGGTTATGGTTTAATTAGTCTAACTAATCCTTGTACTCAACACATGAGAGGGGAGGATTAGGATTTGAAGAGGGAGAGCTTGAGGAGAGAGAAGATGAACATCATAATGAGAAGAGAAAATGAGTTATCATAATATATATCAAGCATATTATTTTATCAAGAAAAGAAAAGAAAATGATTTACAACCATGCTTGATAAATATCTTGTGGTGATTCATCTCCATGAGTCATTAAGCAATTATGAAGCATTAATGACATGGATGAATCATCCATATGGCTCACTAATCTCATTCAATGTATCTGCCACCTAAACCTCCTTAGTTACCACCTTCTAGAAGCTTCTCGCGCAATTACGAGAACGCCCCTCCTTTCCGCAAAAATACGGAAAAACTTTAGACTGTATAAATCCAATAACCGGATACCAGTAACTGGCTTAAACCAAAGCCGACTGGTAAAAACTGTCCGAAAGTCGTACGTGCGTAAACACACGTATGCGTCTGAACCCTTGTCGTAAAACCATACGACCTCTATATCGTTTCGCCCGGAGTAGGGAAACTCTCTGTGTGGGACTCTAGAGACTCGACTACTACGCTGGCAGTGGGTTTAACCACAGACCGCAAGCGGCACTAGCTGTACGTAACGGTCCCCAGGTAGATGTCGATAAGAAGGCCGATGAGGAAACCCATCCGTACTCCTACTGAGTCTGATGTGACAATCTCCATACAGTCCGGTCCGTTCGTCTAAGACTATCGCATATCGGGCCTAGGGGGCGGCAAGCGTCAGTCCCCTAATAGCTGTATAAGTCGTGTCGAAGAGAAGCCCATTACACCCTGAGAAACTACTGGAACCTACCAGCAAATCTCGCTTGCCCTGGCCAGGGACTTTGCGTAATGGCTCTCTGACACAGCGCGATATCAACCCCCAATACCGGGAGAGACGAATCCTGTCTAACCGCCACTGCCTCCAAATGCTCGGGACTGCACCCAACTGCTACCTGTTTGCACGACTCCTTTGAGCCGTGGTAGGGTAGAAATCTAAGAACAGTGGGACACACTCGAGGCGAAGTAGCAGTGTCAAGTCTGCGGACTATGCTGTACTCATGTCACCTGGGAACTGTTCACTGACGACTGGTATAAAACCAACCAACAGTTCCCTGTGAGTCCTGTCCGGTGTACTCGTAACCTAACGAGCACCTGCATACTATCTCCAGTACGACGTACTGACGGCTGTGGGACAGACTATCTCCCCAACTGGGATGAGAAGCGTACATACTAGTCTACTCCGGAGTATCGATGCCCTGTCTCGATAATCCTACGACTAGGGACCTGAATAAGGATGTGCTTGTAGACTACCCAGCCACCACTAGTGTGACTGCCATCACAACGCTGGTAGTCAAGCAAGATCCTAAGAGCTCTATCAATACGTATACTCACATATTAAGATAGAAAAACCAAGTAGCATACTACCATGTTTAGCAAGACTGTTATATACATGTGAATATCCCAAGCTTCCATTAAGTAATATACAAACTAGTATGATACAATAATGGCCCCTAGGGCATATACACTAACAATCTCCCACTTGCACTAGGGACATGTACTGGCATATCGAAGACCGATGATCTCGAGTAGCCTCTCGAACTGAATCTGAGGTAGGGCCTTCGTGAATGGATCAGCAATGTTCTCTTCAGAAGCAACTCTCCGAACCTCGATCTCCTGACGATCAACGATCTCCCAGATCAGGTGATACCGCCTTAAGATGTGTCTGGACTTCTGATGGGACCTTGGTTCCTTCGCTAAAGCTATAGCTCCGTTGTTGTCGCAATACAGAGGTATTGGATCAACTATGGTAGGAACCACCTGAAGTTCTGTTAGGAACTTTTTCATCCAGACTGCTTCTTTTGCGGCATCGCAAGCAGCTATATACTCCGCTTCCATCGTCGAGTCAGCAACGGTGTCCTGCTTGGAGCTCTTCCAGCACACCGCCCCTCCATTGAGGGTAAAGACATAACCCGACATGGACTTGGAATCGTCCTTATCACTCTGGAAGCCGGAAACAGCAAAGGCCTCCAACCTGAGGTCTTTTCCGCCGTAAACCAAGAACATCTCCTTAGTCCTTCTCAGGTATTTGAGAATGTTCTTTACTGCTATCCAGTGCTTCTCCCCTGGGTCTGACTGATACCGGCTTACCACGCTCAGTGCGTAAGATACATCCGATCTGGTACACAACATCGCATACATTATAGAGCCTACCGCAGAAGCGTAGGGTATAATAGACATGCGTTCCCTTTCCAAATCAGTCTTGGGAGACATCTCTTTGGAGAGGGTGATTCCGTGACAAGCCGGTAGATTACCGCGCTTAGAATCTTCCATACTGAATCTTTTCAGTACAGTATCGATATACCTGGACTGCGAAAGTCCCAACATCCTCTTGGATCTATCACGATAGATCCGGATCCCCAGAATGTAAGAAGCATCACCCAGGTCTTTCATGGAGAACTTGTGTGACAAGAATCCTTTGACAGATTGTAGCATAGGAATGTCATTTCCTATCAATAGAATGTCATCCACGTACAAGACGAGAAATACGACACTTCTTGCTACAACTTTACTATATATACACGGTTCATCTGGATTTTTGATAAAGTCATATTCTTTGACTGTCTCATCAAAACAGATGTTCCAACTCCGCGATGCCTGCTTTAGTCCATAAATGGACTTAAGCAGCTTGCATACTTTCCCGCTGCTCCCACTCTGATTGAAACCCTCTGGTTGATCCATTTAGAAAAGCCGTCTTTACGTCCATCTGCCAGATTTCATAATCATGGAAGGCAGCAATAGCAAGAAGGACCCGAATGGATTTGAGCATAGCTACTGGAGAAAAAGTTTCGTCATAGTCCAAACCAGGTCTTTGACGAAAACCCTTTGCAACAAGTCTAGCCTTATAGGTTTCCACCTGTCCATCTACACCAATCTTTTTCTTGAAGATCCATTTGCATCCTATGGGTTTTACCCCATCTGGAGCAAAGTCCAAAGTCCATACTTTGTTGGTGTACATGGACTCCATTTCGGTCCGCATTGCATCTAGCCATCATACCGAGTCGCCGCTCTGGATGGCCTGCTGGAAGTCAGTAGGTTCATCATCTATGATGCAATCCTCTCTATCCCCATCTATGAGAAAACCGTAGTATCTCTCAGGCGGATGAGACGGCCTACTACTCCTGCGGAAGGGTGCGGGAATGTCCTGTTCTTCTTGAACTACCGGTCTTACCAAACTTTCAGTAGCAGTTTGTGGTTCTGGAATTTCTTCCAGTTCTATTTCACTCCCACTTATTTCTTTTTCTAAAAACTGATATTCTAGAAAATGGGCATTACGAGAAACAAACACCTTTTGTTCCTCTGCGTAATAGAATAGATACCCCTTGGAGTTCTTTGGATATCCCACAAACTGACACTTTACTGATCGTGCCTCGAGCTTGTCCACATGCTGCTTTTTAACAAAAGCTGGACAACCCCATATTTTCAGATACTGAAGATAGGGTTTCTTCCCACTCCACATCTGATATGGCGTGGTAGGCACAGTCTTGGTAGGAATCATGTTCAAAAGATATGCCGCTGATTCTAGCGCATAACCCCAGAAAGATCGCGGTAACTCAGCATTACTCATCATGGATCGTACCATATCCAATAGGGTTTGATTCCGTCTCTCCGATACACCATTATGCTGTGGAGTGTATGGAGGAGTAAGCTGAGAGAGAATTCCTTTCTCTTTTAGGTAACCTAGGAACTCGGCACTCAAGTATTCACCACCTCGATCAGATCTAAGTGTCTTGACACTTTTGCCGGTTTGGTTTTCTACTTCATTCTTATACTCTTGGAATTTCTCAAAAGTCTCGGATTTATGTTTCATCAGATAAATGAATCCGTATCTTGAGTAATCGTCCGTGAAAGTAATGAAATAGGAAAAACCACCTCGTGCATGCGTAGACATTGGACCACATACATCGCTGTGTATGAGTCCTAAGAGCTCGCTTGCTCTTACTCCATGTCCAGTAAATGGAGTCTTTGTCATCTTTCCTTTAAGACAAGATTGACAAGTGTCATAAGTTTGATATTCGAACGAGTCCAAATATCCTTCTCTATGCAACTTAGTCAACCTTATCTCATTGATGTGACCTAGTCTACAATACCATAAGAAAGCTTTATTTAAATCTGGAGACTTTCTTTTTAGTGTGTTCTGGACATTGAAAATTTGGAGTTGGTTTAAAACATATATACCGTTATTTAGTGTACCGGACCCAATCAAACCATGATTAAGGTGGATGTTAACAACATCTCTTACAAACGTGAAATCATAACCTTTATTTGATAACAAGGAAACTGATATGATATTACACGTTAAGCTTGGTACAAAAAAACAGTTATGTAAAACCAAAATGTGTCCACTCGTCAATCCTAGGTGATAATCGCCGACGGACGCAGCTCCCACGCTAGCTCCGTTAGCAACCTTTAGGGTCATATCACCTTCCTTCAGCACTCTACGGTTTCTCAGTGCCTGCAATGAATTGCAAATATGAGATCCTGATCCGGTATCCAATACCCAGGAAGTAGAGTTGATTGACAGACAATTCTCAATTACAAACACACCTGAAGTCGAAGCCACAGCTTGCTTCGGTTCCTGGTTCTTGGCGTTCCACGCCTTGCAATCTTTCTTCCAGTGCCCTTTCCTGTGACAATGGAAGCACTCATCCTGGCCCACTACCGGTACCGCAAACTTTTTCTTTCCCTTCCCTCCCACCTTACTAACACCTCCTCTAGGTTTGGTGGCGGCCTTCTTCTTCCTTCCTTTGGCCTTAGCCTTGGACCCGGAAGAAGATGCACCGCTAACAAACATAGCGGGTGTTTCCCTTGTTTTCTGCAAGGTGCCCTCTGCACTCCTTAACATGTTCAGGAGTTCCGGAAGTTCAACTTCTTTTCTTTGAATGTTGAAGTTCAGGATAAACTGGGCGTAGGTGTGAGGAAGGGACTGGAGAATAAGGTCTGTATAGAGCTCATTATCCAAAGTCGTCCCAAGGTCTGCGAGCTCTTCAATATAGCCGATCATCTTTAGGACATGTTCTCCTACCGATGACCCGACAGCCAACCTCGCTCGAAACAAGTTCTTAGAGGTCTCGTATCTTGCTATACGAGATTGCTCTCCATAAAGTCCCTTTGTATGGAGAAATATGCCATCTAGGTTCATATCCTCGTGCCTCCTCTGATGTTCATTGTTCATCGAGGCAAGCACGATGCACTTGGCTTTCGCGCAATCTAAATCCCAGGTTTTGCGGATTTCCTTATCCGCATTACTGGATTTGGGACCAGGGACAGCAGGTGCCGTAGCGGTGAGGACGTACCCCAGTTTGTCATAGGTCAAAGCCATTTTGACATTCCGCAGCTAATCTTTATAGTTTGGCTCTATCAGTATATTTTTCTCTAAAAGTAACTTAAGTCCAGTCATTTTCAGGGTCGCTGCAAATAGGAGAGAGAGAAGAAAACTCTTTAGCATGATGCTCTTGCAAGTTTAGAGTGGTTTGTAGTTTATCTAAACTGGATGGCTCCCACTGTTTCTCGAATCCTTCCTCAAACCATAAAAGAAGAATTAGCCAGGACTATTCTCACCGTACAATACTTGCTTAACCGTTTAGCCAGGCTAGTGTCGATACTTCGAGGGAGGTTTTCCAACGCTTTCGCGAAGTTCCTTAATTAAATAACCTCTTTTCTCTGGGGGCGTAACCCCGCTGACACCTTTCTTGACACCTACTTGGTTTATAGCATCGATCGTTAAGTGACGAATCTCCTGATAAGTAGCATATACTCACAGTAGGATCGGGATCCAAATATCATCGTATGATAATGTTGAAGGAATCCTACCAACATTCATCAAACTCCAAATGGTATGCATCTCTTTGCAAATTTCAGTTTCTTTAGAAATTCCCGATATATATTTTTGCCCCATGCTCTTATGACCTTGGCGTTGGTCAAAATATCATAAGTCACATGTCAAGTTCTACCCATCATTATCTTGTTAATTTGAACCCATCCGTACATATCCTTGACGTTGGCCAAAATGATCATACGACTGTCCCAAACTAACTCATCTATCTATGCAACAAATGAATACCCAGCAGCTACCAAACACTATGCCTTGGCGTTGGTCAAAATACATAGCTTGAATACTACTGAATACCCAGATGAAATGACGGAGGGCTACGAATGGTTTTGGCGAAACCGTGAACGTAGTGAACTTGATATAACCGAAGGAACCTGATAGCTTTTAAAAGGAGTGGTTAAAGCTCCGCATTTAAAAATATCTGTTTTTAAAATTAACCGAGTGGTTTCTTTTAAATTGTTCCAACGATTAAACTTTTGGTTTATTTTCTTTGCATTATAAATAATGTGTCCCATCATTAACCTATCATTGCAGAAAACAACGAAAATACAACGTCCTCTTATGCCATCCGCATTCGCCACGGGGTCCCGTCATCACCCGTTAGGTTACTTAACTAACGATAGAGCGGGGGCTGGGCTAACGCGGGTGTAAAACATAAGTGACGTCTAAATAGCTATCATATATAGATATTGTACATTCGTCAGACGCAATAATAGGCATCCAGATCACAGATGAACTTTATTGGATTTGCAAGTAATCCGTGTTTGTTTTGAGCCTGCAACAAAAGACGGATTACACAGTTGTGATGAATAGCCATTACCCCACCCAAGACCCCAACGGGTACGGCAAACTACCCGCCCGGCAGTTTGTGCACCCCACCTTGGGTCTGTCCTAGGAGCAAAAAACAGTAAAATGAAATAATACAACGGTGGCTACAACCGCAACCTGGATGTGCCCCGCAAAATAATATTACAACAAATTACATTTATATCAAATGAATTAAATAATAACCCATCACATAACCCCGGCTATACATCACAACAGCCCAACACAGTTCATATACACAAACAGATAAAAAACATTACAGAAATGTGCAACCCCCCAACCGACATACTAGCAGTTAGGGGAGGTTTACGAACACATTATACAAACACAGATATAATCCAACAAGCAAATACTGTATAATTTCGATCGATTAAACACTTTTAATTTTGCTCCAATACTTCTCTGTAAATCTGAAACCTGAGCAAAAATAAAAACTTCCAGAAAATACCAAATATCACAGAGAAGCAACACAGGAAAATTGGGTTCCTGAATCGCCAACTCGGCGACGGAATCGCGGCGTATCGGTGGGATCCGCCGCGGATCCGCGGCGCTTTAGGCGATTCAGGGGCCCAATTTTCTTGGGTGTTCTTCTACTGTCTTTTCAAGCTTTCTGAACATCCCTGAAAAATTTTTGGACTTCATTTAAAAATCGACAGAAACTTGTGATTTCGGGCTTTTCCGGTTTCGTTTTTTCCGTTCGAAATTCATACAAATTTGCAAGTAAGTTATTTATTGTTTAGCGAGGCTCTGATACCACTGTAAGTCGATGTACAACACCCCACGACTTGCGGGGAGGCGGAAAAATGAAAAACGATCTTGTTCTTTGCTTAAACATCGACTAACCGCATGAATCGAAGCTAAAAGATAACTAACATCAAACATAGAAGTTAACAACTACTATGTAAAGGGATTATACCTAAAGAACCGTGTCCTTCATCTTTACGAACTCCACCTCCTCCTCGGCCTTCTCTAAGTAGTAGACGATCCACCCGAGAGCTTTACTCCAAGCTTAGCCTCTAAACTTGAGGCAACTAACTTTCTTTAAGTGCTAATCAAAGAAGCTAGGTGATATAGAGTGAGGGTTATGGTTTAATTAGTCTAACTAATCCTTGTACTCAACACATGAGAGGGGAGAATTAGGGTTTGAAGAGGGAGAGCTTGAGGAGAGAGAAGATGAACATCATAATGAGAAGAGAAAATGAGTTATCATAATATATATCAAGCATTTTATTTTATCAAGAAAAGAAAAGAAAATGATTTACAACCATGCTTGATAAATATCTTGTGGTGATTCATCTCCATGAGTCATTAAGAAATTATGAAGCATTAATGACATGGATGAATCATCCATATGACTCACTAATCTCATTCAATATATATGCCACCTAAACCTCCTTAGTCACCACCTTCTAGAAGCTTCTCGCGTAATTACGAGAACGCCCCTCCTTTCCGCAAAAATACGGAAAAACTTTAGACTGTATAAATCCAATAACCGGATACCAGTAACTGGCTTAAACCAAACCCGACTGGTAAAAACTGTCCGAAAGTCGTACGTGTGTAAACATACGTATGCGTCCGAACTTTTGTCGTAAAACCATACGACCTCTATATCGTTTCGCCCGGAGTAGGGAAACTCTCTGTGTGGGACTCTAAAGACTCGACTACTACGCTGGCAGTGGGTTTAACCATAGACCGCAAGCAGCACTAGCTGTACGTAACGGTCCCCAGGTAGATGTCGATAAGAAGGCCGATGAGGAAACCTATCCGTACTCCTACTGAGTCTGATGTGACAATCTCCATACAGTCCGGTCCGTTCGTCTAAGACTATCGCATATCGGGCCTAGGGGGCGGCAAGCGTAAGTCCCCTAATAGCTGTATAAGTCGTGTCGGAGCGAAGCCCATTACACCCTGAGAAACTACTGGAACCTACCAGTAAATCTCGCTTGCCCTGGCCAGGGACTTTGCGTAATGGCTCTCTGACACAGCGCGATATCAACCCCCAATACCGGGAGAGACGAATCCTGTCTAACCGCCACTGCCTCCAAATGCTCGGGACTGCACCCAACTGCTACCTGTTGGCACGACTCCTTTCAGCCGTGGTAGGGTAGCAATCTAAGAACAGTGGGACACACTCGAGGCGAAGTAGCAGTGTCAAGTCTGCGGACTATGCTGTACTCATGTCACCTGGGAACTGTTCACTGACGACTGGTATAAAACCAACCAACAGTTCCCTGTGAGTCCTGTCCGGTGTACTCGTAACCTAACGAGCACCTGCATACTATCTCCAGTACGACGTACTGACGGCTGTGGGACAGACCATCTCCCCAACTGGGATGAGAAGCGTACACACTAGTCTACTCCGGAGTATCGATGCCCTGTCTCGATAATCCTACGACTAGGGACCTGAATAAGGATGTGCTTGTAGACTACCCAGCCCCCACTAGTGTGACTGCCATCACAACGCTGGTAGTCAAGCAAGATCCTAAGAGCTCTATCAATACGTATACTCACATATTAAGATAGAAAAACCAAGTAGCATACTACCATGTTTAGCAAGACTGTTATATACATGTGAATATCCCAAGCTTCCATTAAGTAATATACAAACTAGTATGATACAATAATGGCCCCTAGGGCATATACACTAACACTTTCTGCCTTATCAATCAAAGAATACGCAATACAGCCAAATATTTTAAGGTGCGAATAGTTGACCGGTTTACCCGACCAAATTTCTTCTGGATTGCCTCCATCAAGGGTACTCGCCGGGCTTTTGTTGATCAGATACATAGCAACATCGACCGCTGCTGCCCATAAGAAATTTGGCATATTCGTATCCAAGGTCATGCTTCGCACTCGCTCTAGGATTTTTCTGTTCATCCTTTCAGCGATGCCATTCTGCTATGGCGTCCCCGATACCGTCTTCAACCAACGAATACCCTTTTGCGAGCAAAACTCCTCGAACTCTTGGGTGCAATATTCCCCGCCATTATCGGACTTTAGGCATTTAACCTTCATCCCCGTTTGGTTCTCCACCTGCGCAATCCAGTGTTTGAAGATGCAAAACACATCGAACTTTTTCTTCATCGCGTATACCCATGTCTTCTGACTTGTATCATCGATGAACGTCATGAAGTACTGATTTCCTCCATAAGACTCCACCAAGGCTGGACCACATACGTCCGTATGCACCTTCTCCAGTTTCTTGGTCTTTTTCGGTACGCCTCCAATTTGAAAACTGAGCGCGCTTTGCTTCCCACAAACGCAGCTTTCGCAAAGTCCCAACTCGACCTTTTTCAGCCCCGAAAGGACCCCCTTAGCTTGAAGAATTTTCATGTTCTTTTCGCTGAGGTGCCCCAATCTTTTATGCCACAACGAAGTCTACAAATCTTTCTCTGAACTAGCCATCAATGCAGCCATGCCTCCGCTGCTCCCATTGAATGAGTACAACGAACCGCTCAGCTTGTCCCTTGCGACCACCAACGACTCTTTGGAAATCTTCCATTGAGAATTCCCAAACGTTGTAATAAACCCTTCGTTGTCTAGCTGACTTGTGGAAATCAAGCTTTTCTTCAAATATGGAATATGACGAGATTCTTCAATTTGATTTGACCACCTCCCGACGGTTGCAAGATGATCGCCCATTTTCCAACGATCTTACACGATTGACCATTTCCCACCGTCACATGTCCAAGGTCTCCCTGAACATACTCGCTAAAGTGATGTCTGCCCGAAGTGCAATGAAAAGAAGCCCCCAAATTTAGGAACCAAATATCCGCCTTTGTGTTCTCGCTCGTCGATAGACAAAGACCTTGTTCTCCTTATTCTTGGGTAGACACCACATTCGCTTCCTTTTCATCCGTCTTCTCATCTGAGGCTTTCTTCGGAAGCCTGCATTCACTTTTTCTGTGGCCCTTCTTTCCGCAATTCCAACATGCGTCTTGGATTTTTCCTTGAGATTTACCTCGAATTTTAGACATGCCCTTTTTCCACTTTCCCATTTCCATTGTCCTGCCACGATTTTCCATTGAAAGTGCAGAAGTTCCAGAACTCCCACTCGCGGACTTTCTCCGCATCTCATCGTTTAATATGCAGCTTACTGCATCATTAAACGTGAGAATCCCTGAGATAGAGTTGCTAACCGCCATCACTTGGTTCTTCCAACTCTCTAGCAACGAACGTAGGAACAGTAGGGTTCGAATCTCGTCTTTAAAGACGATTGAAACCGACTCAAGTTGGCTTGTGTAACGTTTTAGAAAACGTTTTGCGAATTTTTCCGCTTTAGGGTAAAATAGTCGGTGTTTTCTGTTTTAACCCGATTGTGATCAAATTTCTGTATAGACTTGTCGGCACCTAATTTAGCTAGAATGAAGCTAGTGCGCGGGCTTTGGGGATCAATTGAAAGTTTTGGTTCACATAGAATTTTTTCCCTAATTAAATATTATTTTAATGTGTTATTTATGCACTTAATTAATGGAAATTATATCTTTGTGTGAGTTAATTAGTTCTAATTGGGATCATTGCTAATCTAATCACTAGAATTAGTTAAGAACCTTCTCTTGTTATATCTAGATATTTTGTGAGCAAAAGGTTTTAAATTTTAAAAAGAAAAGAAAAGAAGAAAATGTGGCAAAATTGCATTTAATGAAGCATTTATTGCATTTAGCTAGAACTTTCTTCATTTTTATTTCACAACCCCAATCACCCTTGGCCGAGCTTCCCTCCTAATTCTGCCCTCTTCTTTTGTTAAGCTCATTTCTTCTTCTTCTTGCTCACTAAATTCATCCAAATCCTAAAATAAATCCACAAAATTCCTAAACTAAAAATTAAACAATCATCCTTCTTTACTAATTAGCTTGGATCTTCAAGAAAAGCATCTTTTTGGAGGAAAATTTTGTTGGAGCTAGTTATTTTTGTGAGTTCTTGAAGAGGTATAATTTCTTATCTTAATCCTTTATTATTATGTTTAAATCTTTAACTAGCTATTTAAGTGATTATTATAGCTTTAAACTCATGATAAATTCATTCCTTATAATTTTTAGGAAATTCAAGTTAGGTTTTAAACTTGTTGTAGTGTTGAATTTTAATTGAAGTTTAAGAAAACTTAACCTAGTAGAATACGATAATTATTGTTAATTACTACTTTTTCTAATTAAGAGTTTTAGCTTACTAGATTTTTTACTACAGCTTATTTAGGCAAATTTAAAAATATGGAGGTGGTTTTGATAACCTAGTTAAGCTATTTTAAGGTGT
Source organism: Agapanthus africanus (assembly GCA_030015575.1). NCBI lineage: Eukaryota > Viridiplantae > Streptophyta > Magnoliopsida > Asparagales > Amaryllidaceae > Agapanthus > Agapanthus africanus. Next base: position 307,963,022 of record CM057337.1, read on the forward strand.
TTGTTATCGCTAGAATTGTATTAGCTTTAGACTTGTGCAAAATATTGCTTACTAGGTTTCGGTAAATTTTAGCCGTGGGTTTCTTTTGACGTTACGACGTTAATTATATTGATTCCACGCTATATCTTGTGTTGTGAATGCGCGATCGGTACGATCAGGGTCTAGGCTTGGTAGTTGTGTCGCTTTGCGTTCCTACCTAGGGTCGTGCCGATATCGCTCGTGTCTTTGTATAGCTTTTGCTCTTGAGTTGGTTTCTTAGTTTCGCTACGCGCGTTAGCCACTTGGCAAACACTTGAGAGTATGTTTGGAGTTGGTGCGTCGGTCAAACGTAGTTGGTATGTGTTATTGGTCGATTCCTAATATATACTTATTATATTGTTATTTGCTTTCAGGTTCGCAGGCGGGGACTTCGGGCGCTGCGAACAAGGGAAAGCGAGTAGTTGGCTTTACTTAGCCAGGAACGTTGGTGAGTAGATTTAACATCTATAGGGGAATCGCCCGCATGGCGTTATGCGTCTGGCCTAGAGATGTGATGAATTGTCGCATATTCTATTTCATATATAGAGTTGCGCATACACCTTATTGCTTAGTTTTTTGTTGAGCTTGGACTTGTACCTTTAGGACACTGCACTATTATTGACGGCTCATATTACACGAGCACTGATTGTATGCCACACACACCGTCAATAATTGGCATGACACGCACAACACACATACCTATATGATATTGTTTGGTTAGGGACATTGAGATATTGATTCATATTTCTTTATGCATATGACATATAGCATACCTGTATACCTACATGCTTACACATATGCCTTGACATGCTTACATGCTAGTTACCATTAGTAATAGGTATATTTCACACATAATGACATAGCTACATGTATACCTTGCATACATACTTCACTTATACCTGGAGGGTATATTACATCATTACTGATAGGTAGATACATTTACCTTGCTATACCTTTATGTTTACACCTATATCTGATTATAGCTACATGTGCACTTTTATTTGATGTTATATAGACTTGGAGAAATTAGGAACCGCATGATATTTATATTAACTTGTTGCAGTTAAATAGCGGCTTTTCCTTTATATGCTCGCATTTCAGTTTTATGTTACGTATATTATATTCATGGATTTTCGCATTGAGATCTGGATTTTTCATGATGTTTTCTGGATTTGAGGACCGTGGTAGGTTCATGAAATTATGCATTATTTGAAAACCCCGGTTTATCTTGATATGATATTTCAGCATCCACCATGAGATTTATCGGTTCTGATATAAATATACCCATGCGAGGAAAGGGGGCCGTGTGCGGTTACATGGTGGGGACCGGAGGTACCCCGGGGCAAGATTTTCATGGAGCTAGACGATGAGTTAGTGGGGGAACCATACCTTCTGGTGACAGTACCTTTGACTCGATGGGTATCGTGGGGATATAGGCCGGGGTCATGTACGTATGGATACGTCGAAAGACGAGGGTCGAAGCTGGGCACTTGGGTTTTCGGAATAGCGTATGCTACGTACCTATCAGGGGCCAGTCGTGGTGACAGCATCTGATAGATCAGTATTTTTGTGTCGATATTTGACACATTGGTTTCATGATATTTTTACTTCTAAGTATATATAACAGTGGAATGGGACGCTGTTATATATATATATATATATATATATATATATATATATATATTAGTGGAATGGGACGCTAATATATATGTATACATATCAATTCATATATATCATCATAATTATTCATGCAAACATACTTAGGATATTTGAGATTCACTTGATATTGGACTTAGGATATTTGAGATTCACTTGATATTGGATACAGGATATATGAGATTTACTTGATATTGTACATTCTAGATTTGTGAGACATACATGATATGGGAGCCAATTTGGGGGCTGATTTGAGGAAATTGGGATTGGATTGCCTTGCTGGATTTTGGTCCCACCACGATGTCAGGATTCCGTGGAAATGACATGTTTCATCCCGTACTCCACATTTATTGTTTATGCATTGCTTCATATATTAGTTGTACCTGCTAGAGTACCTTTCATGACTGTTGCATATACATATTGTCATATTATTGCTTCATATATTAGTTGTACATGCTAGAGTACCTTTCATGAGTATTGCATACATATGACCTTTTATTACTATTAGCTTGCATATGTTAGATTCACACTGTACGTGCATACTTGCGATTACCTGCATATGTTATTTACTATTCATGAGCTGGCAACTCACCCACGTTATGCCATAGTATTTTGCAGGTTGATCCTCACAGTTATCAGATGCAGGGCTATTATCATCTATCATATTATCTTTTGCTGTGGATACCGTTTCGGCTCACAGTTTGCAGTTTTGCTTTAGGTGGGTTTTGTGGTTATCCGTTTATGTTGCTTACTGTATATTCGTGGTATCCTGTACTCTCCATCTACCACTTTCATGTGTATGACTTAGAGACTTGATGTGAGGACGATATTGTATATTTTGGTAACTTGGATGTCTTTTATGCAGTTTTACTTATATCGTCTTTTATTTCTTCGCTATAGCGTCGTATATCTGTTGTGGTGGTTGTTTTCCGCCATTGAGCATGGATTTGCTCCCGTTGGGGATGCTTTACTTTATATTTATATTGTACCCATTCTTGGGGTTAGTTTTTACAAAGAAGGTGCTGCCAAAATTTTTAAGAAAGTAAAGTTGGACTTTAAAGAATTTGGTTTGAGATTTCAAAAGTTTTGAAAATGCTATTATCACTTACTACTTTTGATGGTTTAGATTGCTGGGTTTTCGGCTTACTTAAATTGCATTACGCCTGTAGACGTTGCGTAGTTTAAGGGTCGTCACGTGCCAATTTCGGGTCGTGACAAAATTGGTATCAGAGCGCTAGGTTTTACCTTTCAGAGTGTAGGATGACCTTGGTATGATGGAGTAGGCAGCTTAAGCAGAGTAACATAGTGTGTGTATGTCCGCGGCATACTCACGACGCGGTACTCCGCCTAAAATGACCTAAGTACTAATTGCTTGAAATTCCTTCCTTGATGATACATGTCCTTGTGATTCGATTTCCGTGTTCTTATCGAATCTTATTTCCATTTATAGCCTTTGCCGCCGATGACTTTGGGGAATCAGAGTGATACAGCGAGGGCCGAGGTCAGAGTTGACTCGTTTGGGACGAGGACTGACCAGGATGGCACGCTCGTTGCACAGGAGCAGATGGATCCGCCTTCGACGGATCATCTCGCTAGGCTTGTGGCAGATATGCAGGACATGCGCTAGACGATGAGTTCATTGGTTGAGGTCATTCGAGCGCAGCAACAGGAGGTTGCCACCCCTGTTACGCAGTTGTTCCTTGCGATCAGTACACAGCATTTCGTCACCTACACAGCACCAGTGGATGCAGCCCCAGTTGACGAGCCACGTCTTCCAGAGACTTTAGGAGTTCCGGAACAGTGGAGGACTCGTACTAGTGTACCAGCCCAGAGACAGAGGCGTAGTCGTCGAGACAGATTTCATGACCGTCATGGGAGTAGCAGAGGCTTAGGATGAGGACAGTCGTTCAGCTCTCATCCCCAGGAGGGTCAGCAGCCATCATATGGATGTTTCTGATATGGGAGCCCTCATCACCTCATCAGGAATTGTTCCTTAGCACTGCGTCAGGGTCGTATTCAGAGAGGTCGTAGACGCGGAGGGTTCGCTCAGAGTGGACAGGTTGGCAGAGGAGGAGTTCAGCCAGTTGCGGGTAGGGGGCAGACATCAGAGTTTGCTTCTACTCATCGGGACGCGCGGGCGTCCAATGCAGAATTTTCAAGTATTCTTAATTTGTATATTCTTTGATGCACTTGTTTGTTTTACACACTTAGTGCCTTGGTTGGGCCGAGAGTCGTGTTAGCTAGATTAGTCGTTTGTTGTGTTAACTTCTGTCTGCGATTCTTTTGTTGCGCGACATGTATTTCGGTCATGTGCCAAGAGGATAGGAGATAGAGATTCGTCCGTCGTTTTGATCCTTCTAAAGAGGTTGGATTTGACGTTCTCCTGGGCACGGACTAGTTAGCTACGTGCTATGCATCTGTGGACTGCCGTGCGGAAACAGTCAGGATTTGTTTCCCGGCAAGTCGGTTCTTATTGTGCATGGGGACAGTGGTGCCGCCCGTCACAGCTTGAATTCAGCCTTTTTTGCTAGACGGCTTTTGAGGAGAGGATGTCGAGAATTCTTGACTTTCATTCATGATACCGAAGCCACAGAGGGTTGTTGGACCGGCTTTCCATCATGCGAGAGTTTTCCGACGTTGTTCCAGATGAGCCGGCGGAGCTTAGGGAGTTTAAGGATCAGCTGCTGAGTTGCTAAATAGAGGGGCTTGTGCGTCTAAGTGTTTCTCTTTAGGGAGCTCCTATTCTGTTCGTCAGGAGAAGGACGGTAGTTGAGATTGTGTATTGATGGATCGTCAATTGAACCGAGTTACGGTGCAGATAGGTATTCTTTACCTCGCATTGACGATTTCTTCGATCAGCTCTGGAGTGCGAGACATTTTCTAAGTTTGTTTAAGATCAGGTCATCATTGGTTGCTGGTTCGGAGTGATGACATTCCGAAGACTGCTTTTGTGCGCGCTACGGGCTTATGTGTTTTGGTGGTGTCGTTGGACTCACCAATGCCCTAGCAGCATTTGTGGATGTGATGAACCAGATTTCTTCGGGCCGTTCCTCGACCAGTTTATTGTTGTGTCATTGATGACATTCTGGTCTTTTCCAAGAGTCGTGAGGAACTAGGGCAGAACTTGAGGATTTGTTTTGCAGACATTGGGAGAGCACCAGCTGTTTGCTAAATTCTCGGAGTGTTCTTTCAGGTTTATTTGTGTTGACTCCTAGGTCTTGTAGTTACGGGAGACGATTTTCGTATGGTCCCGAGGAAGATCGAGGCCGTACAGCTTTGGCCCAAACTTGTGTATGGACGTAGGTCTACAGATCTTTGGGCTTAGCAGGTTTTTACCGTCGTTTCGTGCAGGATTGCTGGTGTATCGCTACACCGTTGACTGAACTAGCCGGAAAGGAGGTTCTTTTCTTTGGACTGAGGCATGTGTGCGGAATTTTCAGCAGTTGAAGATTTGGTTGACAACTGCACCAGTTCTTTCTTTGCTTTCTGGTTCGGGCGACTTTGTTGTTTAACTGTGATGTTTCGTGTGTTGGGCTCGATTTTGCGCTGATATGGCACTATAGAGTTATCGCTTATGCTTCCCGACAGTTGGAAGAAGTACGAGCAGGATATCCCACTCATGATCTGGTGATGGCCGCGGTGGTCGTGCGTCGAAGATCTGAGGACACTACTTGTGCGGAGTGTCGTGTCAGATTTTCACGGACCACCAGAGCTTAATGTATATCTTCCTGCAGCGGGTTTTGAGTGTTGAGACAGTCTTCTGCAGATTTACAGTTCTTGTGTGATCGTTGAGTACAGCTTAAGTTTGCCTCTACTGAGGGGACAGCTTGCTCATGTCCGTGCCCGACCACTTTTCCTTAACTGCTTTCGCGAGGCACAGCCCGCCAATGCTCGTCGTTAGAGATTCTTGAGCATACTCGTCTGGGTAAAGATTCAGAGTCTTTGATTTGTGACCAGATGTGCTACGTTTAGGGACGCGTTTGTGTTTACCTGTTGCTGATGGGCAGAGACGTGAAATCCTAGAGCAGGCACCTCAGTCAACTTTCTGTGTTCATTCAAGTTCCACCAATTTGTAGCGTGACTTGTGAGATAGTTACGGGTGGACAGGGATGAAGAGTGAAGTTTTGGATTTCGTTTCAAGGTGTCTGTCTTGTTGTGAGCTAAGGTTGAGCATTTGAGACCGGATGGAGAGTTGCAATCTTTAACCGTTCCGGAGTGGGAATGGGAGCAGATCTCCATGAATTTCGTTGTGGTGTCTACCCAGGTTTAGTCAGGGTGTGATTCCATTTGGGTGTTTGTTGTCCGATTATGCTCAGTTTGTTCAGTTGTTCTTTGTTAAGTTTGTGCGTGTGCACGGAGTTCCTTCATGCGTTGAATTGAGGCACCCTGTTTGCTTGCCGTCTTGGGCAGAAGCATCAGGAAGCCTTGGGTACTGGTTGAGCTTTAGCTCCGCTTTCCATCCGTTGGCTGGTGGTTAGACAGAACGGACTATACAAACTCTGGGGGATATGCTTGTTGCGTGCGTACTATTTGTTGTCGGCGGTTGGGATCGTCACTTTCTATTGTTAGGATTCTCCTTCGATAGCAGTTATCAGGAGACATTCCAATTGGGAACCATAGGTTTTGTTGGTAGGTTGTGTCGATCGCTAGTCTGTTTTTCTGACTCTGCGAGAGTAGGATTTTTAGACCCCAGCTAGTCTAGAGATTTCGGAGATGATCCAGTTGGTTCAGGTCAGGATGAGAGCAGCCCACTGCAGACAGAGGTCTTATGCCGACCGTGGTGGTCACAGACTTGAGTTCGCAGTGGGAGATCATGTATTCCTATGGATTTTCCGATGAATGACGTGTTGAGTTTTAGGAAGCTTATCCCAGGATTGTAGGTCCTTTTGAGATCCTCAAGCGAGTTAGTTCTGCTGCCTATAATTTAGCACTTCTGCCCAGATTATTGAGTATTCACCCCGTATTCCTTGTGTCGATACATCGCAATTACCTTCATGACCTTCTCACATGATTCATCACCAGACCATTCTTTTGGACGCGAACTTTCATTCACCAGCAGCTGATAGTTTTAGTGGATCGGCAGGTGGAGAGATTTCGGTCAAGGGTCTTGCTATATGTAAAGTTTCTTGGCGTAGTCGTACAGTGAGGTGATCAATTGGGAGGCTCCGAGCGAGATTTGGGAGTTTTTGGTACTCATCTCTTTGAAGGTAGGCTTAGTGAGAATTTTAAATTCGGGGACCGAATTTCTTTAAGGGGAGAAGATTTTAACGTTTTAGAAATCGTTTTGCGAATTTTTCCATTTTAGGGTAAAATAGTCGGTGTTTTCTGTTTTAATCCGATTGTGATCAAAGTTCTGTATAGACTTGTCGGTACCTAGTTTAGCTAGAATGAAGCTAGTGCGCGGGATTTGGGGGTCAATTGGAGGTTTTGGTTCACATAGAATTTTTTCCCTAATTAAATATTATTTTAATGTGTTATTTATGCACTTAATTAGTGGAAATTATATCTTTGTGTGGGTTAATTAGTTCTAATTGGGATCATTGCTAATCTAATCACTAGAATTAGTTTAGAACCTTCTCTTAATATATCTAGATGTTTTGTGAGCAAAAGGTTTTAAATTTTAAAAAGAAAAGAAAAGAAGAAAAGGTGGTAAAATTACATTTAATGAAGCATTTATTGCATTTAGCTAGAACTTTCTTCATTTTTATTTCACAAACCCTCCCCCCCCATAACCCTTGGCCGAGCCTCTCCACCAATTCTGCCCTATTCTTTTGTTAAGCTCATTTCTTCTTCTTCTTGCTCACTAAATTCATCCAAATCCTAAAATAAATCCATAAAATTCCTAAACTAAAAATTAAACCATCATCCTTCTTTACTAACTAGCTTGGATCTTCAAGAAAAGCATCTTTTTGGAGGAAAATTTTGTTTGAGCTAGTTGTTTTTGTGAGTTCTTGAAGAGGTATAATTTCTTATCTTAATCCTTAATTATTATGTTTAAATCTTTAACTAGCTATTTAAGTGATTATTATAGCTTTAAACTCATGATAAATTCATTCCTTAAAATTTTTAGGAAATTCAAGTTAGGTTTTAAACTTGTTGTAGTGTTGAATTTTAATTGAAGTTTAAGAAAACTTAACCTAGTAGAATACGATAATTATTGTTAATTACTAGTTTGTCTAATTAAGAGTTTTAGCTTACTAGATTTTTTACTAAAGCTTATTTAGGCAAGTTTAAAAATATGGAGGTGGTTTCGATAACCTAGTTAAGCTATTTTAAGGTGTTTGTTATCGCTAGAATTGTATTAGCTTTAGACTTGTGCAAAATATTGCTTACTAGGTTTCGGTAAATTTTAGCCGTGGGTTTCTTTTGACGTTGCGACGTTAATTATATTGATTCCACGCTATATCTTGTGTTGTGAATGCGTGATCGATACGATCAGGGTCTAGGCTTGGTAGTTGTATCGCTTTGCGTTCTTAGCTAGGGTCATGCCGATGTCGCTCGTGTCTTTATGTAGCTTTTTCTCTTGAGTTGGTTTCATAGTGTCTCTACGCGCGTTAGCCACTTGACGAACACTTGAGAGTATATTTGGAGTTGGTGCGTCGTTCAAACGTAGTTGGTACGTATTATTGGTCGATTGCTAATATATACGTGTTATATTGTTATTTGCTTTCAGGATCGCAGACGGGGATTTCGGGCGCTGGGAACAGGGGAAAACGAGTAGTTAGCTTTACTTAGCCAGGAACGTTGGTGCGTAAATTTAACATCTACAGGGGAATCGCCCGCATTGCGTTATGCATCTGGGCTAAAGATGTTATGTATTGTCGCATATTCTATTTCATGTATAGAGTTGCGCATACACCTTATTGCTTAATTATTTGTTTTGCTTGGACTTGTACCTTTAGGACACTGCACTATTATTGACGGCTCATGTTACACGAGCACTGATTGTATGCCACACACACCGTCAATAATTTCCATGACACGCACAACACACAAACCTATATGATATTGTTTGGTTAGGGACGTTAAGACATTGATTCAGATTTCTTTATGCATATGACATATAGCATACCTGTATACCTACATTCTTACACATATGCCTTGACATGCTTACATGCTAGTTACCATTAGTGATAAGTATATTTCACACATAATGACATAGCTACATGTATACCTTGCATACATATTTCTCTTATACCTGGAGGGTATATTACATCATTACCGATAGGTAGATACATTTACCTTACTATACCTTTTATGTTTACACCTATATCTGGTTATAGCTACATGTGCACCTTTATTTGATATTATATAGACTTGGAGAAATTAGGAACCGCATGATATTTATATTAACTTGTTGCGGTTAAATAGCGGCTTTTCCTTTATATGCTCGCATTTCAGTTTTATGTTGCGTATATTATATTCATGGATTTTCGCATTGAGATATGGATTTTTCATGATATTTTCTGGATTTGAAGACCGTGGTTGTTTCATGAAATTATGCATTATTTAAAAAACCCGGTTTCTCTTGATATGATATTTCAGCATCCACCATGAGATTTATCGGTTCTGATATAAATATACCCCACGCGAGGAAAGGAGGGCGCCGTGTGCTGGTACATGGTGGGGCCCGGAGGTACTTGGGGCAATATTTTCATAGGGCTAGACGATGAGTTGGTGGGGGAACTATACCTTCCGGTGACAGTACCTTTAACTCGATGGGTATCGTGGGGATACAGGCCGGGGTCATGTACGTATGGATACGTCGAAAGACGATGGTCGAAGCAGGGCACTCGGGTTTTCGGAATAGCATATGCTACGTACCTATCAGGGGCCAGTCGTAGTGACAACACTTGATAGATCAGTATTTTTGTGTTGATGCTTGACACATTGGTTTCATGATATTTTTACTCCTAAGTATATATAACAGTGGAATGGGACGCTGTTATATATGCATATATATATATATATATATATATATATATATATATATATATTAGTGGAATGGGACGCTAATATATATGTATACATATCAATTCATATGCATCATCATAATTATTCATGCAAACATACTTAGGATATTTGAGATTCACTTGATATTGGACTTAGGATATTTGAGATTCACTTGATATTGGACTTAGGATATTTGAGATTCACTTGATATTGGATACAGGATATATGAGATTTACTTGATATTGTACATTCAGGATTTGTGAGACTTACATGATATGAGAGCCAATTTGGGGGCTGATTTAAGGAAATTGGGATTTGGATTGTCTTGCTGGATTTTGGTCCTACCACGATTTCAGGATTCCGTGGAAATGACATTTTTCATCCCGTACTCCACATTTATTGTTTATGCATTGCTTCATGTATTAGTTGTACCTGCTAGAGTATCTTTCATGGCTGTTGCATATACATATTGTCATATTATTGCTTCATGTATTAGTTGTACCTGTTAGAGTACCTTTCATGACTATTGCATACATATGACCTTTTATTGCTATTAGCTTGCATATGTTAGATTTGCGTTGTACGTGCATACTTGCGATTACCTGCATATGTTATTTATTATTCACGAGTTGGCAACTCACCCCCGTTGTGCCACAGTGTTTTGCAGGTTGATCCTCACAGTAGTCAGAGGCAGGGCTATTATCATCTATCATATTATCTTTTGCTGCGGATACCACTTCGGCTCACAGTGTGCAGTTTTTATTTAGGTGGGTTTTGTGGTTATCCGTTCATGTTGCTTATTGTATATTCATGATATCCTGTACTCTCCATCTACAACTTTCATGTGTATGACTTAGAGACTTGATGTGAGGACGATATTGTATATTTTGGTGACTTGGATATCTTTTATGCAGTTTTACTTATATCATCTTTTATTTCTTCACTACGACGTCGTATATCTGTTGTGGTAGTTGTTTTCCGCCGTTGGGCCTGGATTTACTCCCGTTGGGGATGCTTTACTTTATTTATATATTGTACCCATTTTTGGGGTTAGTTTTTACAAAGGTGGTGCTGCCAAAATTTTTAAGAAAGTAAAGTTGGACTTTAAAGAATTTGGTTTGAGATTTCAAAAGTTTTGAAAATGCTATTATCACTTACTACTTTTGATGGTTTAGATTGCTGGGTTTTCGGCTTACTTAAATTGCGTTACGTATGTAGACGTTGCGTAGTTTAAGGGCTGTCACGTGCCAATTTCGGGTCATGATAGCTTGTCACACTATTGAACTTATTCAGGTACTTTATCACCGAACCGTTCTCTACCATCTTCATGTTGAAAAGCTTCTTCATCAAAAAAAAATTATTTGATGTCGATGGCTTTTCATACAACTTCGCTAACGTCGTCATTAGCGTCTTAGTTATTTTCTCCTTTGAGATATTAAAGTCCACCTGCGGAGTCAATAACAATCTGATCGTCGCCAGGGCTTTCCTATCCAAAAGGTTCCATTCCTCATCGGTCATCTACTCGGGCTTTTCTCCTAGCAACAGAAGATATAGATCCTTTTGGTATAGACAGCCTTCCAACTGCATGCGCCACCAACCAAAATTGTGACCATTGAATTTCTCAATTCTTATCTTATCCTCCTCCATCTTTCGTCTGTATCGCAGCAAACTCAACTTCCCCTATATCTGAACCAACGCCTTCAAAACTACAATCTAAGAAAGTGGGGAAGAGAACACAAGCGTCGTTACCCACCGTTGACCTAGATTATAGAATCGAAGAACCCTAGGTTCTCTTAACCTTGCTCTGATACCAGTTGTTGGGGTGAGATTCGATCCACGGAACAGTGCTCGCGATAAAACCCAAATCACGCAAAAATACAATCATGCAATTAAACGATGAAAGACAATATAAATTAAAGTGCAAGAACAAGAAAGTAATCAATAACAAATAAGATAGATTTGTTAACGAGGTTCACCCACTGTATGGCTAGTCTCCAGCAGAGTGGAATCTGCAAACGTCTACTATACTTGAATCAAGTTTGCAAACAAGAGTAATCTTAGGAGATTTCTCTCAAATCTCTCTATACAAATCACTCTTTGCCTCTTCCTCTTGTGATGATCCTTGTGGTTGATGTATAATGCCTCACTCATAAGATGTGCTTTTATAGCACCTAGAACAATGTCGCCACCTAACAATGTCATGCATGTCAAAGTAGCACCTAACAAAGTCACCACTGAATATTATCACCACCTAACAATGCCATGCATGTCAAAGTAGCACCTAATAAAGTCACCACCTATCATTGTCACCACCTAACAATGTCATGCATGTCAAAAGGTGGCACCTAACCCTAGACTTTAATTTGCATCAATTTTCAACACATATTACGCAACTATCTAATATCTATAAGTTCGTGCACGGTCTCTCTCTCCCTTAGGTATATTTAATGTGGATTTGATGGGGGATCACCAATGACAGATCATGGGATGGGGTGTGTTGTTAATGTGAATTGAGTAGTCCTTTACGATTGGCATAAAAGGGTAAGGACTCACATATCCCCCACATATTTACTATTACGTTTCCTACTCTCTTAAGAAATCAAATTTCCACATTTTGAGGGGGATCTACTCTGCATTAATTGATTAATGGGTAATTACACTAAAATACCCTTAACTATCGCTGAGTTTTACCAGAATACCTTGAAGTCTTTTTATTACTGTGAAATACCTCAAACTAGGGATTTGTTTTCACTAAAGTACCCCAAAATTCCAAATTAAGTTATTTTAGTCAAAATCTATGATAGTTAAGGACCTAAGGTATTTTAGTGTTATTTACCCCGAAAGAAGTGAAAAAAGCTTGTCTACTTTCATTCTGTTCATATTCCTTGCTCCCATTTTCCTTTCTCTTTAATAAAATCATCCATTTATTGTGTTTCTCTTTTTAAATTGCTATTGTTGTGGAATTGACTTGTATTCAACAGAGTTGTGCTTCATACTTCTGAGCCACGGTGCTTCAGACGTCTGAAAAAGAAGTTTTCAGAAATCCAGAGCGTGCTTAAACGTCTGAGCACTTGTGTTTCAAACGTGTCACGACCCGAAAGTACGGAACATGACCGGCACTTAAACTACGAACGTCTCGAGGCGTACGTGATCTAAGTAAACCGAAAACCCAGAAATCCAAACCAAGAAAAGTAGTAGAGTGCAGGAAAAACCAACTTAAAGCAAGTAATTTCAATAGCATAAGCCGAATTATGCGGTTTTTTAAAACATCAAAAATTTACTGAAAATTTCGGCAGAGTCTCCTTTGTAAATACTGGCCCCCAAACGGGATACAACATGAATAGTATACGAAATCAAGAAAAAGGCATCCCCAAGCGGGAGCTAGCTCTTCGTCAATCGACGGTCACAACCACACAAGCAATATAATATACAACGCCAACGGCGAGGATCAAAACTCAAAAGGAAACTCAAAACCACCAAATATATAACGAGCGACTCTAAGGTCGAAAGAATAAACAACACTGGTCTCTATCTCAATAAATACATGTTTGGTTGATGGAACTTCTAGATACAACAGAATAATAATATACAAGATATAATGATGGGTAAGATACAAATAATCCACCTACTAGCAAGCCACCCGGAAATGGAAATAGTGCCAGCAAAGCCGTAATGAAACCTGTACGGCAAACCTGCAAGAAACTGGGGCACAACGGGGGTGAGTTGCCAACTCGTGAATAGAAAAACATCTACGCACAGAAATCGCATAAATAACGCAATCCTGGGTCAATGATCATAATATGTCCTCAAATATAGGAATAACACGTAGCCTATAACAAGGCTAGGGTAAATATCTAACCCGAGTGTAATCTCATGTGCCCGTGCCAGTGCCTCAGGTAGCAATATATCATATGAATGGGGTATGAATGCATGAAAACAGAATACATGTAAATGAAGAACTGTTTTCATAAATTAGTGAGATTTCCTTTGTATTTTTAAACTGAGGTATCATAAATGAAATCAGTATCAACAGTGTCTAGCATCGACACAAAACATAAATCTCAATGTTTCGAAATATCAATGTCTCAATCTCAATATCTAGGGCGCCGTCAGTCCAGACCGGCCCCTACCATCCATCTCAAGACCACGACGGTATCCTCCGGATATCCGACGTGTCGGGTAATATCACCGGTAGGTAGTGCTCCCCAGCCAGGCTCAACGTCAACACCACATTCCTCTTGCCCTGGGGTACCATACCGGGCCCACCATGTACCCGAAACGGTTCCTCCACTCCTCGAATCGGGTCTCGAAATCCATCAGCAAACTCATGGTGGACGACTCATACATCATGGGAAAACCGCACTTTTTATTTTAAAAGGGAGAAAAGGTTTATTTATGTTTTTGCGGTTTTCCTCCAAATCCAAGAAATCTCATGAAATCCGAATCCAAGTCATCAATAGCATGTAAACAGTGAATATAGGCATGAGAATCCATGAATGCGACACAACAGTGAATAATAACATGCATGAAGTAGTAGGCAATAACTACAATGTCTAACTAGCATATAAGGCAAGTACACTAATATCATGTCTAAACTATTAGCTAACAACCTATGTCAAATGAAATAGTATTTTCTAAAGTGTTCGTGACATGTCAATTACCGATGAAGATGTGTGTGAGCCGGCAAGTAAGTGTACGTGGTACATACGCGTCATCGGTAATGGTGCTGGTGTCCTAACAGCATGATATTAATAATGCAATAAGAAATTATAATATAAGTATGCGATGCGGAGCGAACAGTAAAAATGAGCGGGAGCTGAATACTAGACGCAACTATAACTAATCTGCACTAATCTAATATAAGTCCTACAAATGGTGCCTTTTGAAATAACACGAATCATGGGGTTTTGAAAATAGGGGCTACGGTGTTTTTAAGAAAAGATACGTTTTTTGAAATATCCGTAGAATCCCTTGACCTGTCTTTTAAAATACGCATGATTCGTAAGCTTTGAAATAGGTAAGAATCGAATCTAATCTAACAACTAAACTAAGCTAAAGGGCTAAACTAACAAGCTGGACTACAGGTAAGGAAACCGCCTAACGTCTGAGTCGATACATATACATACCTGTATATATATTAGTCGGTGATCCCGCCTCAATAATATCATATCCGATACCATATGTATAATCAGACATCTCAAGTCAAGAGTGCGGATCAATCATCAAGATATAGCTCGTACGTAAATCCGTCGTACGGCATCCTCCAATTCTGGGTACGGGTCAAAATCACATTCATCATACTATTCACCTGGTATCCTCTTTATCAATATTATGATCCGGTACTGATCTACGTCTAGTACAATACTGATATCGCCTAAGTATGCATGCACGTGTGTAAAAACTACGTCAAGAACCCGCTACAACGTCATGTCGTATCTCAAATACGAACCCCGCTATATCACCGATCTCACGGCCTCAAATCAAATCTCATCGACTCATCATAAATCCCAAGTACTATCCTCAAATCCGTATGTGAACACACAGTCCCATACCTATGTGAACACATAACTATATATTCCCGAATAAGCACAAAAGAAAGAAGAAAGTATGCAAGTATGGGTGGGTGTGTGCAAGTGTGGTGCGACCGCTACTCTAGGGTTTCGCGACACTCAATCATCCAAGAACACCAAATATCCATATTTATCATCAATAACTCAAACAATATATAACCAATATATATATGTGTATACGTGTCCGTATACATCACCATGAACTGCGGGGGTGCTATACGCCATCCACCCGACTTCTCCCCGTAGATATAAATCTACTCACCTGGTCCTCGCTCGTCGGTGCCGACGTCGCCACGCGCTTGCTGGTCGTCTCGAAGTCCACATGGGGTACCTATATATCATAACGCACCGTATCGCATTAAAACTAAATTCGAAATCGAAACGGCATACGAAAATCAAATCGGCACGCGTATCACGCATAGGTCCAAACCTATCGCCTACGCATGCAAGAATAGTCAAACCAACCCTCGATGTCGATGTACAAACGTCAAACCATCGAGAAAAATCCAATCACGCTCATTTGCACATTCACGCACACTAATTTTAATATAAACTAGGTTAAAACTCACAAAAACCCCAAATTCACTTTAAAAGCCGTTTTTTCCGAAAAACTAGCAAGCAAAATTACCCGTTTTAGTGCAAAACTCGATGTTTAAACAATTCTAGCGGCCATAATACTTATTAAATAACTTAAATAAGTCATAAAAACCATTTCCATAATTTAATCACATAAATTTGCATAATTTCCAAAATCCTAAATTGCAAAAATATCAATTTTAACACTTTTTATTGTAAAATTCACAATTTTACAATTAAACTTGGTTTTGCATATATTAAATGGTTAAACCACTCATGGAAACCTTAATGATGTGCTAAAAATCCTAACTAGATTTTAATCCCACGTTTTTATTTAATTTCTAAAACCTAGTTAGCAATTTAGCATAATTATCACCATTTTTAAACTAACAAATTAGCAACTAGTAACCAAATTAGATTTTGCATTCAATTACATGTTAATCCCCTCATTACAATCATAAGCGAATGATAAAGAACCTAATTTAATTCAAACCCTAGCTTCAATTCAAAATTCCCAATTGAATTTCCAAACATTCAATTAAACCCACAATTTAACACCTAATTAGCTTCATTAAGGAATTTAAATCAAAAAAATGAATAATGGGTCAAAAGTTATACCTCACAAACCATGATCAAACTTGAATTCTAGACCTCCATTTTGAAATCCTTGCACCAAGATCCATACTAAAGGAGATGAGGGAAAATGGGTAGGAGTCGGATTTTGATTTCGGTGATGTTTTAATTGATTTTTTTGACAAATTTTTTTTGATGGAAAGAGAGGAGAAGAAGGAAGGGGGGGCTGCTGTTGGCCTGCACAATTTCGTTCAGAAATTGTGGGTGGGTGAGGGAGGAGAGAGAGTGGGGTGGAAAAAGTGAGAAGAAAAGTCAAAGTCCACCTTTTACTTCTATCATTCTCTTTTCTTTTCTTTTCTTTTCTTTTCTTTTGCAAAACAAGTGGGGACAAGAGAGGGGGGGCTGCTGAATTCAGTCAAGGGGGAGGGAAAATCGGGGTGTGTGAGTGTGTGTATGGATGTGGGGTGATGGAAAATGATAAATACAATACCCCAAACATCCATTTACGCTAAAAAAAAGCCTTTTTTCTTCAATAATTTCTAAACCGTTTTGGCAAACGATTTCATTCCAAAAACCACATGATAAAATTTTATTTAATGTTTTATGATGCACAAAATTTGTTTCAACTCATTCCAATTTGTAATTTTCCCTAATTAAATGTATTAGTGGCGGCTTAAAATAATAATAAAATAATTTTTTTCAGAAAATTTGAAATTTCACCAGCGGCTCAATAAACACCAAATAATAGAAATTACATAGCTAGAATATGTATATTTAATTTTTTATAATAAGATATTTGTATTTTGACTTTTTACAGAAAACCCCCTTATTTTACCGATTTTTCGAAATTTCACCGAAACGATTTTCAAAACGTTACAAAACGTCTGTCAACGAGTTCTGGCATAATTTAGAAAGTTTGTAAAGTTTGGTAAATTGAAGATTAATTAAGAGAATCTGTTGCAAATTCATTTGAAGATTTATCTGAATATTTGTGAAGAGATATTTGAATATTTGTTTTGAAGATTTGATGAAATCCTAATTGGAGTAGGAATTCTATTCTTTTGTACTATAAATAGAGAATGGTCGTATTAAAGAAAAGTGACCAAACATGAAGAAAAAGAAGAAGAAGAAGAAGAAGAAGAGAAGACAAAGGCAAAAAAAAAGGGTAGCCATCCATAAATGAAGGTGGAGCACAGGAAGAGTGGTCTTTGTGTTTGTATGAAAAGACGAAGGCAGTGGCGAAGGGTAGTCATCCACAGATGAAGGTGGAGCACCAGAAGACTGGTCATTGTGTTTGTATGAAGAGACGAAGGCAGGGGCGAAGGGGAGCCATCCACAGGTAAAGGTGAAGAGATCTACCAAGAGTAGTCTTTGTGTTTATATAAGCATTAAGATGCGAAGAGAGATGTGAGAGAATATAAAATGTACCGGTATATATTCTGTAGGGTTCCTAGGCACACTCAAGAGGTTCCACAAGGCATCGACCATGCCAAATTCAAATTTTTCATGTGCCTAAGAATCCTATGCAAGATTGTTAACTAGAGGCAAAGGTGAAACTACAAGCTACTAAACTGCTTCAGTGCTAAGTGAAAGGGACTACAACCTTTGTAGATCCGGTCCTCCACCTCTGTAGCTCCGTGTTGACGTCCCTCCGCTGCGATCATCGGATCCTGGACCCTTGCGTCGATTTCATCGGAGAAATGGGCGGGCTAGGTCGTTGACTTCGATGCCGAAGATGATCTACGTCGAGGCGACTCAAACTCAAGCTCCACCTTCACTAGGTCATGAAACTTATGAAGATAACACACTCTACTACATGGTAAGTGGTAGAGGATGAAGAAATAGGAAGTGGGTTCACTTTGGATTTGGATTTCTCACTTGGAATCATCACTTGAAAATTTCTAGAATAGTTTTTCTTCGTCATGAAGAAGATAAAGAAGAAGAATAGAAAATGAATGAATTAATTAAATAGAAAATCAAGTGATGCCTTATCATAATGCAACCATGGGTGAGGCTAACTCATGTAGAGAATAAACTAGAGTTTAGGTTTAATGGTTAGGTTAAGGCAAAAGACAAAATGGCTAGACTTATGAAAGCTTCATGAAGCTTCAAGACAAAAACAAAGAAAGCCACCATATTTGTTTTTGACAAAATGAATTAAAGAAAATAAATAAAACAAATATAAAACCTAACCATTAACCTAAACATGGTTTAAAATAAACAAACACCCAAGTGTAAGTCCACGTTGCTCATCCCGGTTCTTACGGGGAGGCGGAAACGACGAAAAACAATGATTTGGCGCAAGGCAACATAGACTTAAAGCACGGATCTTTGCTAAACTAGAAACAAGTAAACTACAAGAGGCTATAACTACTATGCTGTAGAAAGTATACCTCACGAAACCGGTCCTTCGGGTCTTCATTCCGCTGTCCCGCTCGTCCATCCAAGCTCCAAGTGTCGATCCGGACCTTGGGCACCTCCGCGGCCTTCTTGAGTCGAAGACGATCCACCCGAGAGATGTACACCGAGCTCCACCTCGAGCCGAGACAACTAGGGCAAAGAGATTGCTAGTCAAGAAGCCCTAGGATGTGTAGAGGAGATGTATGGATGTGTTTGTCAAGTGGAATCCTTTTTCTCTCAACACATGAGATCAAAGGAAGAATCAAGAGGAGGAAGAAGGAGGAGCAACCATGGAAATGTTTCTCATTTTCTTTTCTATGAGAGAGAATGAGAATGAACAAATGAAAAGCTTAACCAAGAGAAAACACGACCATGGTTGCAATAATACTCATTTTCATCATTACTAATCTTATCATGATAAAGTTGATGGCACTAATGACATGACCATTTTCATAACAAAAAGGAAAAAGAAAACCAAAAAATACTTTAGACCTTTCAAGAAGATCCTGGTCAACTTTGGTCAAACGGTCAACAAAGTCAAGATGGTCAAATGGTCAATGTAATTAGCCATAACAAAATTATCAATAAATGGATTAGTAAATAATGTCCCCGGCTTATAATGGTTTTGATCGAACCAACTGTCAAAACCCTAATGAGGCACCTCCTCCTTCTCCACTCCGCAAATCTGTGCATACACACCCGCATCCGCTTTCCGTAGAATGCGAATGCACAGAAGACAAAACAAATCCATCTGTGCAATACTAGAATCCGGCTTAAACCAAAGCCCACTAGTATTGCCTGCCCGAACAACATACGCACACAAGTGTACGCAAGTGATCGCAGCCCTGCCGTCAAACCATACGGCCTCTACACGTTTCGCTCAATGCAGGGAAACTCTCTGTATGGGACTCTAAAGATTCGACACTACGCTGGCAGTGGGTTTAACCACAGACCGCAAGCGGCACTAGCTGTACGTAACGGTCCCCAGGTAGATGTCGATAAGAAGGCCGATGAGGTAAACCAATCCGAACTCCTACTGAGCCTGTATGTGACAATCTCCGTACAGTCCGGTCTGTTCGTCTGATACATCGTATGGCGGGCCTAGGGGGCGGTGAACGTCGGTCCCCTAATAGCGGTACAAGTCGTGTCGGAGTGTAGCCCAGAACACCCTGAGATAACACTGAAAACCTACCAGTATATCTCGCTTGCCCTGGCCAGGGACTACTTGTGTAATGGCTCTCCTAGACACAGCGCGATGTCAACCCCCAATACTGGGAGAGACGAATCCTGTCTAACCGTCACTGCCTCTAAGTGCTTCGGGACTGCACCCAACTACTACCTGTTTGCACGACTCCTTTGAGCCGTGGTAGGGTAGTAATCTAAGTACAGTGGGAACATACTCGAGACGAAGTGACAGTGTCAAGTCGGCGGACTAAGCTGTACTCATGTCACCTGGGAACTGATAACTGACGATAGGTATAATACCAACCAACAGTTCCCGACGAGTCCTGTCCAGTGTACTCGTAACCTAACGAGCACCCGCATACTATCTCAAGTACGACGTACTGATGGCTGTGGGACAGACCGTCTCCCCCGCTGGGATGAGAAGCGCATACGCTAGTCTACTCCGGAGTATCGATGCCCTGTCTCGATAGTCCTACGACTAGGGACCTGTATAAGGATGTGCTTATGGATTACCCAGCCCCCATGAGTGTGAGCGCCATCACAACGCTGGTAATCAAGCAAAGATCTTAAGGGCTCTACTAATATGTATATAAGCGATATGCTAAATGAAACACATGCACATATTGAAGTAGAGACAAACTAAGTAGCATACTACCATTTTGAGCAAGATTGTCTATACAACTGTGAATATCCCAAGCTTCCATTAAGTAATATACAAGCTAGTATGATACAGTAATGGCCTCTAGGGCATATACACTAACAATCTCCCACTTGCACTAAGGCCATGTACTGGCGTATCGAAGACCTATCATCTCGATCAGCCGCTCGAACTGAGTCTGGGGTAGGGCCTTCGTGAGTGGATCTGCAGTGTTATTCTTCGTATTTACTCTCTTCACCTCGATCTCCCGGCGATCAACGATCTCCCTGATCAGGTGGTACCGCTTCAAAATGTGCCTGGACTTCTGATGGGACCTGGGTTCCTTCGCCAAAGCTATGGCGCCGTTGTTGTCGCAATACAGCGGTATTGGATCAACAATGGTAGGAACCACCTGAAGCTCCATGAGGAACTTCTTCATCCAGATAGCTTCCTTTGCGGGATCGCAAGAAGCTATGTACTCCGCTTCCATAGTTGAGTCTGAAACGGTCTCCTGCTTGGAACTCTTCCAGCAAACCGCCCCTCCATTGAGGGTAAAGACATAACCCGACATGGACTTGGAGTCATCCTTGTCACTCTGGAAGCTGGAGTCAGCAAAGGCCTCGAGCTGGAGGTCTTTTCCGCCATACACTAAGACCATCTCCTTAGTCCTTCTCAGGTACTTGAGAATGTTCTTTACCGCTATCCAGTGTTTCTCCCCTGGGTTCCACTGATACCGGCTTACAATGCTCATTGCGTATGCTACATCTGGTCTGGTACATAACATCGCATACATTATAGAGCCTACCGCAGAAGCGTAGGGTATAATAGACATGCGATCCCTTTCCAAATCAGTCTTGGGAGACATCTCTTTGGAGAGGGTGATCCCGTGACAAGCTGGTAGATTACCGCGCTTGGAATCTTCCATACTGAATCTTTTCAGTATGGTGTCGATGTATCTTGACTGTGAAAGTCCCAACATCCTCTTAAATCTATCACGATAGATCTGGATCCCAAGAATGTAGTTGGCATCGCCCAGGTCCTTCATGGAGAACCTCTGCGACAAGAATCCTTTGACTGACTGTAGCATAGGAATATCATTTCCTATTAGGAGAATGTCATCCACGTACAAGACGAGGAATACCACAGTTCTCCCTACAATCTTACTGTAAATGCATGGTTCATCTGGGTTTTTGATAAAGTCGAATTCTTTGACAGTATCATCAAAGCAGATGTTCCAACTCCGCGATGCCTGCTTAAGTCCATAAATGGACTTGAGCAACTTGCACACTCTACCGCTGCTCTAACTCTGAATGAATCCCTCCGGCTGATCCATATAGACGCACTCTTCCAAATTTCCATTTAGGAAAGCCGTCTTTACGTCCATCTGCCAGATTTCATAATCGTGGAAGGCAGCAATGGCAAGAAGGATCCGAATGGATTTCAGCATAGCTACTGGAGAAAAGGTTTCGTCATAGTCCAAACCAGGTCTTTGACGAAAACCCTTTGCAACAAGTCTAGCTTTATAGGTCTCAACCTGCCCATCTACACCAATCTTCTTTCTGAAGATCCATTTGCATCCTACGGGTTTTACCCCTTCTGGAGCAAAGTCCAAAGTCCAAACTTTGTTGGTGTACATAGACTCCATCTCGGCCCGCATTGCATCCAGCCATTTTACCGAGTCGCCGCTCTGAATGGCTTGCTGGAAGCTAGTAGGCTCACAATAATCCATGGTGCAATCCTCTCTATCCCCGTCTATGAGAAAACCGTAGTATCTCTCGGGCGGATGAGACTGCCTACTACTCCTGCGGAGTGGCGTTGGAATGTCCGATTCTCCTGAACCTTCTGGTTCTACCAAGGTTTCAGTAACAGCTTGTGGTTCTGGAATTTCTTCCAGTTCTATTGCGCTCCCACTTATCTGATTTCTAAAAATTCAGTTTCCAAGAGGTGGGCATGCTGAGAAACAAAAACCTTTTGTTCCTCTGCGGAATAGAAAAGATACCCTCTGGAGTTCTTTGGGTATCCCATAAATTTACACAGTACTGAGCGTGCCTCGAGCTTGTCCGCATGCTGCTTTTTTACAAAAGCTGGACATCCCCATGTCTTAAGGTACTTAAGACAGGGTTTCTTCCCACTCCACATTTGATATGGGGTGGTAGGCATAGTCTTGGTTGGAGCTTTGTTCAAGAGATATGCTGCTGTTTCAAGCGCATAACCCCAGAAGGATCGCGGTAACTCGGCCTTACTCATCATGGAACGAACCATATCCAATAGGGTTCGATTCCGCCTTTCCGATACACCGTTGTGTTGTGGTGTGTATGGAGGAGTAAGCTGAGAGAGAATTCCATTCTCTTTTAAGTAGCCCAGAAACACGGCACTCAAGTATTCACCACCTCGATCAGATCTTAGTGTCTTGATACTTTTGCCTGTTTGTTTTTCAACTTCATTCTTGTATTCCTGAAATTTCTCAAAGGCCTCGGATTTGTGCTTCATCAAGAAAACATACCCATACCTAGAGAAATCATCTGTGAAAGTAATGAAGTATGAATAACCACTTCGCGCATGTTTAGACATTGGACCTGTTAGTTATATGTATGCCCTAGAGGCCATTACTGTACATTGGATGTATATTGTAGTGGATGTTGGGACATATATAGGGAGGACTTTCTTGCTCGACATGATAGTATGCTATCTGGTTACTCTTTACCTTAACGTGTACATCGATTGTCTCTCTGTTACATGTTGGTAAAGCCCTTAGGATGTGTACTTGACTACCTGGATTATGATGCGGATCATACTAGTGGGGACATGGTAGTCCATAAGTACATCCTTCAAGGTCCCTAGTCGTTGGTATATCGAGACGGGGCATCGATATACCAGAGTAGACTAGCGTATACCTTCTCGACCCATACAGATGGGCGATGGATGATCCCATATCCATTGGTGTTTGACATCAGAGATGATATACGGGTGCTCAGTAGAGACTGGGTACACTGGACGGACTCGTCGAGAACTCCCAGATGGTAATATACCTTACGTCAGATGGCAGTTCTCTGGTGACACTGGTACAGAGTAGTCTGTTGACCCGAGATCGTCATAGAGTCTTGTGTGGTTCCCACTGTGCTTTGATTTCCACCTTACCACGTCCAAGAGGGCGTGCAAAACGGTGGTTTTTGGGTACAGTCCTGAATCACATGGAGGCAATGAGCGATAGGAGGGGATTCGTCTCTCCCGGTATAGGGAGTTGATGTTGCGCTGTGTTCGATTGGCTATAACAGGAAATCCCTGGCCAGGGTTGCTGAGATTTACTGGTAAGTGTTACCAGCAGTTTCTCGAATTGTTATAGACCTCATATCGACACGACTTATCGAGCTATTGGGGTCTGACGTTTACCACCCCTAGGCGAGATATGCGACATATCAGACGATGAGACCGGACTGTACGGTAAGTGTTACTGGTTGGATTCACAGGAGTGTGAGCGGGCTTGCTCGTCAATCTTCTGATCGCTCAATACCCGGGTGGCCGTTACGTTTAGCAGACCGCTTGCGGCTTGTGGGTGTTTGATATGATCATCACCTGCTGCCGGCGTATTGACGAGTCTTTAGAGTCCTACACAGAGGTTTCCTGGCTCAAGCGAAACGAAATAGGAGCGCATATGAGATATGTGCGGGACCGAGAATAATGCGTGTATGTGATACCATATTTCATTCTCGCGATGAATGTGTTGAATGGTTGTATGCGATATAACCTAGTTATCGAATCAAGGATTGATTCGATAAATCGATACATTGTATACTAGTCGGTTGTGTGCGACATGACCGAATCATTGAATCAAGTGTTGATTTAATGATTTAATGCATAATTATATATTTGATATATTACTTTGCATTAACTAGTATTGGTTCACTTTAAAAAGGATTTTCTCACTTGATGTACACAACTTGTATATGTGATATACTTTTGTGCACTTGTTTGTATCATGTTTGATGATACATGCTCACTTGGGTGTAGTTTTGGTTTAAACCTTGGTTATGTAAATGGTTAAGGTTTTTATTTATTTATTCATTTATTTATTTCCTTTTGGCAAGAAATAAAATGGTTGCTAGTTTTGTTTTACATTGAAAGTTCATGAAGGTTTGAAAAGTTGACCATTTTGTTTCTTTCCTTTAACCTAACCATTCCACTTAACCCTAGTTTATTCTCTACACCTAACTATGGTTGCAATATGATAAGTATTCATTTTATTTTCTTTTTGGAAATACTTATCATATTCTATCATCTTCTTCCTCTTCTTCTTCTTCATGAAGAAACCTTGCTCCATCAATGGCAACTTGAGCAAATGAGTGAGAAATCCAATTCTAAAGTGAACCCACCTCCTATTTCTTCATCCTCTACCTCTTGCCAAGTAGTATAGGGTGTTTTCTTCACAAGTTTCATGACTTGGTGAAGTGGGAGCTTGATCTTGTGATGCCTCGACGTAGATCATCTTCGGCATCGTAGTCAATGACCTAGCCCGCTCATTTCTCCGATGAAGCCAACGCTAGAGCCCGGGATTTGATTTGGACAGCAAGGGGACTTCATCGCGGAGCTATGGAGGTGGAGCACCGGATCTACAAAGGTTGTATTTCCGTTCACTTAGAGTAAAGTCGTTTACTTGTATTTGTTTCGCCTAAAATCTAGTTAACGATCCGTATCAGGGTTTCTCGGCACTTGTAATTTTTGAAATTAGCATGGTTGATGCCTTGTGAGACCTCATTAGTGTGCCTAGGAACCCTACAGTGGTATCAGAGCCTAGCTAGAGCCTTAAGCGATGCGTAGACAATGTTAGAAACCCGATCGAACCCGAAACCCCGATATTTCGTGCTCTCTGGACTTTTTTCAAAAATTGTGTTTTTTCCAGATTAAAAATACTTAAAAAATTCAGCAGGAAGATATAAGAATTATGGTGCAAAACGAGCTCATGATGCGTCTAAACCGCCACGGAAACGCGGCAGAAGCATGGCTTCTGCCGCGGTTCCGCTGCCTTATGTTCACAATGCACAATATTTTTTGCACAGTAATTCTTCTTTTCTGATGCTGGATTTTATGGGAATTTTTAAATATCACTCAAGAGTTGAGTTTTCTGGGTTGTATTGGGGACTCGGTGTTTCGACCGGATTGTCTAATTTTGTCTGTGTGCTTTTCCGGATAATTTTTGAATATGTTAAAAAGTTCGACCGGATATAAATACCTAACTTTTCCCCTGCCGGAAAATTTCCAAGTGTTGGATTTTTCCGAGGTTTAAAGACGTTCTAAGTAGTGCAAGTAACACGATGGTCCCTCTAGAAGACAACAAACCTTAACTCGATTATGTGACCGTCTTGAACTGCCCTTTGAACCTTAGGGTTTGGGGCAGTACGGCGTGCCACATGTGAGGCGTTGGCTTGACCCTTCTACGGCTGGACCGTTGGTACTGAGGCACGAACTGAATGTTTTTAGACTTGTTTCATGTGTTGATCTGTATCGGGAAAACTTGGGTTTTTAAATGTTCGATCGGAAAGTTTAACATTTTCTAATTATCTGGAATGTGATACAATAATTGGAATTCACAAGAAGTTATGAGATAACTGAATGAATGTTATAAATCTAGCGGTTTAGCCTCACTTGATCGGTTGCCACGGAATTTTGATGTGATCAAAAGTCCGTCGCAATCATGTAACGTACGCGGATACTCGCCGGGTAAACTTAATAGACAGCCTCACTCCATAGCCCCGACCAAGTGACTGTAGGAGAACCCCGTCGCCGAAAGCATCCGTTCGGATGCTCCCGGTAGCGGTGTTCCGCCTTGGTGCACTTCGTCGACGGTATCGGGGGTGGGACCGTCTACTAAAGTTTGCGACGAGCATTCGATCAAAATGTCGGGAATCTTGTTGAATTGCCCGACTTGATATTGAAAAGTGTTTTCGATTTTGAGACTAAAATGCGGGGTTTATAATTGTTAGGCATGCGATGTCTAAGGAATTCATTTGATTAGGCATGCGATGTCTAAAGAGGTTGCGGATTCCAACTGTTGTAGTTTTACACTTTCTTTTCTGTGACCGTAAGTGTAATATGTGATATCGCCGGTTTCGTTGCTATATGTCAACGACAATTGGGATGCGCATATTTAGTTACGTTGATGACATGTGATGTTATGTGTTGCTGGATATGTTATATTGGATCGTCGTGTTCGAATAGCCGGGGGGTTTTTATGTGCGATGAGTGTTTTTCTTTTTCATTCATGTAAAAACTTGTATGTAATATTCTTTTATTGGGGCACTTCCAGGTTGCAGAAGATGTCATCTTTTGTATATTATTTACTTTTCTGCACTAGGATAGACCCAAGGAGGAGGGCACAGGTAACCGGGTTCTAGGGTCCAGTGGGAAACCAACTCGAGGAGTCGAGTCCGGGTCTCCTAACCCTAGAATTGGTAGGGTTGCTTGCCGCTCTCGTAGGGGTCTAGGGGTGTGGGATTGGCTATTCATCACGACCGTGGAATCCGTGTTTTATACTGGCTCGCATTGAAAACACGGACGTCCTAGTATATCCAATATTTCATATGATTCTTCTGCTGCGATATCTGTGATGTGATCATGTGATATGTTCTGTGATAGATACTGCATATAGTATATATGATATATTATATAGACGTTACTTATGTTTTACACCCACGCTAGCCCTGCCCCGCTCTGTCGTTAGTTACCTAACCTAACGGTGCACGAGGGGACATCGAGGCGAATGCGGATGGCATAAGTGTACGTCGTATTTATCTGTGATGTTTAGGTTTTTAAATGATGGGACTTCATTAATGTGATTAATGAAATAAAAGAAACCTAAAGATGTTGTAGATACGAATTTCAAAATAAAACAGGTAGCTACAGTTCTTGCTTTGCACAGAGGTATATGTGATATATCCTGCACCTTATTCGATGAGGAAAGGACCGAGATCCCTTCACCGGGAGTGACTCCTTTAGCAATAACTGGCAGATGCTACACACTCGGTTTGTCTTTTGATTGCTTTTAAGAGTTTTTGCTTTGCACAGTGATATATATGATATATCCCGCACCTCATTCGACGAGGAAAGGACCGACGATCCCTTCACCGGGAGTGACTCCTTTAGCAAAACTAGAAAAGTCTCAAAAACATTCCATTTTAAAATCATTTGATTCTACAACGATATCAAGTTCATTACGCAATAGGTTTTCAGAAAAACCTGTCGTAGCCCTCCGTCATTTCAGATAAGTACTAGTTAGTATTCGTTCTACGTTTGTTGACTATGTTAAGGCGTAGTGTGCGGTAGCTAATTAGTGCTTATCTGCATAAGCATATGATGCGATTGGATTAGGGTAGTCGTGCGACTTTGTTGACTATGTTAAGGGTCGTGCGGGTGGGTTTAATTCAATCGGGAAATGACGGGTTGAACTTGACTAGCACTTATGATTTGTTGACTATGTTAAGGTCATATAGCTGCTAGGGGCAAAATATTATCGGGAATTTCAAGTGTTGAAATTTGCAATGAGATTGCATACCTTCTATGAGATAGTTGGATCCCGATACCCGCTGCGAGTAATTGTTACTCCTGGGAGAGTTTTACACATTACAATTAGCCAATCAAGTAGGTGTCTAGAAAGGTGTCAACGGGGTTACGCCTCTGGAAAAACGAGGTTTACATTAATTAGGTTCGTGCGAAAGCGCGGGGGACCTCCCTCAAAGTACCGACACTGGCCTGGCTGAAAGATTGGCGAACTTGTAGTGTGTAATTAATCCCGGCTAGTCTTTCCTTTTAGGGTTTGAAGGAAGATTTGATAAAAAGCAGTGGGAGCCGTCCTGATTAGATAAAATAAAACCAATCTATTCTTGCAAGAGCGCACGCTGAGTGTTTTCTTCTCTCTCTCTCCAGGTAGCGACCATATCACGCCTTAATCAAGATAATAATACGGAAAATTGACCGAACCCGCTTGTTATACTGAGCTGGGGAACGTTGGTCCCGCTCCAACTTATAAGTGTTATAAGACAGAGCAGGAAATTGGAGATTACCAGAATTCCCGTGCCACCCAAACGAAGAGAGTGCATGCTGATGCATCATCTTCGGGTGTGTTCATTATACAGAACTGTTTCTCAGTATCCTCCACATCCTGGGTATATGATACCGGATCTGGATCCCAGATATGTAATCTGTTACATAGGGCTACAAAAGGGTAGAAAAACTGAGAACGGGTGATAAGTTTCATGAGGCAGAAAACGGGGCAAGTGTTGCAGCCAAGTCTGTTGGTCACTGTCACCCTGTATTACCAATACATTGATTCTGAACGAATGTTATTAGATACCGAACCTGATATACAAAATCATATCACTCTCTTTAATAGTAAAGAAATGATAAAATTTTGTATAGTTGGATAATGTTTTGAACATTTCCTATATCAAAAGTTGATAGGTTCAGGAACGTTATCTAAAAGCATTGATGTTTTAAATCAAACTACAGTTCTTTAGTATACTGAACACACAAAAGAGGAAGAGTTCAGAAATGAACGAATCCTTCTTGAGGTATTGTAGACTAGGTCATATCAATGTGACCCGACTAGCTGAAGTTACATGTAGATGCATATTTAAATCTGTTTGAATTTACATCTTATGAAATTTGCCAGTCATGTCACAAAGATACGATGACCATAGCTCTGTTTACTGTAAACAGAGAAAGAGTTAGTAAACTCTTGGGATGATACATGTTGATGTATGATAGGTCCCCTGTCTACATATGCCAGGACTGGTTCTTTGTACTTCGTTACATTCTCTGATAATCTCTCAAGATTCAGACATATGTTCCTGTTGAAACACAAGTCCGAACCTTTTGAGATATTCACAGAATATAAGTTAGAAGTAGAGAACCAATAACCGGGTATGAGTTTTGTGTCCTATGATGAGATCAGGGAGGAGAATACTTGTGCATGGAATTCCTTGACTATTCTAAAGAAGAATGAGATTCTCTCTCAGCATTACTCCTCCGTATACACCATAGCACGATGGTATATCGGGGCGGAGCAATCACACCCTATATGATATGGTGCGCTCTATGATAAGTACTACTGAGTTTCCTATTTCCTTTTAGGCAGGTATGCACTTATGAAGTTGCATACCTATTGAATAGGGTTCGAATCAAATCAGTGCCTACCACTCCATATGAGATATGGTGTGGGAAGAGCCTATCTCTTAAGTAAGTTAATATTTAGGATTGTTCGGCCTATGTCTAAAGCAAAATCCGGACAAGATCGAGGCAAGGACAGTTCTGTAGAACTGGAAAGGTTCCAACTGTACAAAACTGCTAATGATTTGACAGAACCAAAGGAATCAATAGTTTCCGACGAACCTCAGCCTCTCCGCCGATCTGGTAGGGTTCCTCACCCACCTGAGAGATACTTTGGTTTCTCTGTGACAGTGGGAGCGAGGATTGCATCATGAGATGATGACCCAACTAGTTTCGAGCAGGCCATCAGGAGTGCGACTCTGTAAGAATGGCTGGATGCTTAGCAATCTGAGATGGAATCCATGTACACCAACAAAGTATGGACTTTGGTTGCTATATCTGAAGGGTTAAATCCCCATCAGGAGCAAGTATATCTTGAGAAGATTACTTGGTGTAGATGGAAAAGTTGAGACTTTCAAAGCTAGACTTGTTAAAACTTTTCATCATCGACCAGGCGTGGATAATGATGAAACCTTTTCAAGTGGCTATGCTTAAGTCCATCCAGATCCTACTTGCCACGGCTACATACCATGACTACGATATCTGGCGGTTGGGTGCCATGACTGCTTTTCTAGATGGTGTTTTAGAAGAGTACGTCTATAAGTACACAGCCAAAGGGCTTCGTAGACAGTAGGAGCAGCAGAAACGTGTGCAAGATGCTTTATAGGATAAAGCAGGTATCGCGGAGTTGGAACATCTGTTTTGATGTGTTAGTCAAACAGTTTGACATCATCAAAATAGTAGATGAACCTTGTATATACAAAAAGGTAGTAGGGAGTATAGTGACGATCCTCTTAGAGTACGTGGATGACATACTCTAGATAGGGAAGGAGTTTCCTATGCTACGCTCGGTCAATCTCCGCTTATCACAATGATTCTCCATATAGGATCAAAGTGATGCCTCCTAAATCCTGGGTTTTGGATCTATGAGATAGATCTAATTGGATGTTAGGATTCTCACTAGTTGTAGTGAGATGGTATCAATTGATTCTGGGGAGAATCACTGGAAAGGTTCCAGAATGATAAGGACGACTGAATGTCAGTCACAGGCATTGTCTTTACCCTCAGTAAAGGGACGGTATGTTGGAAGAGTTCCAAACTAGATACCGTGGCTAACTAGACGATAAAGGCTGGATACATCGCTACTTAAGATGCTACCAAAGAGGCTGTCTGGGTGTATATTAGTTCATGAGATGAACTTAGTTCCTCCCATTGTGCGACAATGGAATTGTGGCTTATGCCAAGGAACGCCGGTCCCATCAGCGATCCAGACATATTCTAAGGCAGTGTCACCTGATCATGGAGATGGTTGATCTCCAGGGTGATCGATGTTAGGAGAGTAGACTCAGAGGACAACACGGCGGATCCACTCACAAAGGCCTTTTCCCAGAGAGAGACTTTTATGGGATGGTTGAGTATGAGATACTACAACCACTGCTATCAGATGGCCCTAGTGCAAGTGGGAGATTGTTAGTTATATGTATGCCCTAGAGGCCATTACTGTACATTGGATGTATATTGTAGTGGATGCTGGGACATATATAGGGAGGACTTTCTTGCTCGACATGATAGTATGCTATCTGGTTACTCTTTACCTTAACGTGTATATTGATTGTCCCTCTGTTACATGTTGGTAAAGCCCTTAGGATGTGTACTTGACTACCTGGATTATGATGCGGATCATACTAGTGGGGACATGGTAGTCCATAAGTACATCCTTCAAGGTCCCTAGTCGTTGGTATATCGAGACGGGGCATCGATATACCAGAGTAGACTAGCGTATACCTTCTCGACCCATACAGATGGGCGATGGATGATCCCATATCCATTGGTGTTTGACATCAGAGATGATATACGGGTGCTCAGTGGAGACTGGGTACACTGGACGGACTCGCCGAGAACTCCCAGATGGTAATATACCTTACGTCAGATGGCAGTTCTTTGGTGACACTGGTACAGAGTAGTCTGTTGACCCGAGATCGTCATAGAGTCTTGTGTGGTTCCCACTGTGCTTTGATTTCCACCTTACCACGTCCAAGAGGGCGTGCAAAACGGTGGTTTTTGGATACAGTCCCGAATCACATGGAGGCAATGAGCGATAGGAGGGGATTCGTCTCTCCCGGTATAGGGAGTTGATGTTGCGCTGTGTTCGATTGGCTATAACAGGAAATCCCTGGCCAGGGTTGCTGAGATTTACCGGTAAGTGTTACCAGCAGTTTCTCGAATTGTTATAGACCTCATATCGACACGACTTATCGAGCTATTGGGGTCTGATGTTTACCACCCCTAGGCGAGATATGCGACATATCAGACAACGAGACCGGACTGTACGGTAAGTGTTACTGGTTGGATTCACAGGAGTGTGAGCGGGCTTGCTCGTCGATCTTCTGATCGCTCAATACCCGGGTGGCCGTTACGTTTAGCAGACCGCTTGCGGCTTGTGGGTGTTTGATATGATCATCACCTGCTGCCGGCGTATTGACGAGTCTTTAGAGTCCTACACAGAGGTTTCCTGGCTCAAGCGAAACGAAATAGGAGCGCATATGAGATATGTGCGGGACCGAGAATAGTGCGTGTATGTGATACCGTATTTCATTCTCGCGATGAATGTGTTGAATGGTTGTATGCGATATAACCTAGTTATCGAATCAAGGATTGATTCGATAAATCGATACATTGTATACTAGTCGGTTGTGTGCGACATGACCGGATCATTGAATCAAGTGTTGATTTAATGATTTAATGCATAATTATATATTTGATATATTACTTTGCATTAACTAGTATCGGTTCACTTTAAAAAGGATTTTCTCACTTGATGTACACAACTTGTATATGTGATATACTTTTGTGCACTTGTTTGTATCATGTTTGATGATACATGCTCACTTGGGTGTAGTTTTGGTTTAAACCTTGGTTATGTAAATGGTTAAGGTTTTTATTTATTTATTCATTTATTTATTTCCTTTTGGCAAGAAATAAAATGGTTGCTAGTTTTGTTTTACATTGAAAGTTCATGAAGGTTTGAAAAGTTGACCATTTTGTTTCTTTCCTTTAACCTAACCATTCCACTTAACCCTAGTTTATTCTCTACACCTAACTATGGTTGCAATATGATAAGTATTCATTTTATTTTCTTTTTGGAAATACTTATCATATTCTATCATCTTCTTCCTCTTCTTCTTCTTCATGAAGAAACCTTGCTCCATCAATGGCAACTTGAGCAAATGAGTGAGAAATCCAATTCTAAAGTGAACCCACCTCCTATTTCTTCATCCTCTACCTCTTGCCAAGTAGTATAGGGTGTTTTCTTCACAAGTTTCATGACTTGGTGAAGTGGGAGCTTGATCTTGTGATGCCTCGACGTAGATCATCTTCGGCATCGTAGTCAATGACCTAGCCCGTCCATTTCTCCGATAAAGCCAACGCTAAAGCCCGGGATTTGATTTGGACAGCAAGGGGACTTCATCGCGGAGCTATGGAGGTGGAGCACCGGATCTACAAAGGTTGTATGTCCGTTCACTTAGAGTAAAGTCGTTTACTTGTATTTGTTTCGCCTAAAATCTAGTTAACGATCCGTATTAGGGTTTCTCGGCACTTGTAATTTTTGAAATTGGCATGGTTGATGCCTTGTGAGACCTCATTAGTGTGCCTAGGAACCCTACAGGACCACACACATCACTGTGTATGAGTCCCAAGAGCTCGCTTGCTCTTTCTCCGTGTCTAGTGAACGGAGTCTTTGTCATCTTTCCCATGAGACAAGATTCACAAGTGGCATAAGACTGATACTCAAACAGATTCAAGTATCCCTCTTTATGTAACTTTGTTAACCGTGTCTCATTAATGTGACCCAGTCTACAATGCCATAAGAAAGCCTGATTTGTTTCCGGAGACTTTCTTTTAAGTGTGTTCTGGACACTGAAGATCTGAGCTTGAAACAATACGTATATTCCGTTTTGTAATGTACCTGACTCAATCAGGACTTGATTTTGGTGGATGTTTACTACATCGCTTACAAAAGTAAAATCATATCCTTCCTTAGAAATTAAGGATACAGATATGATATTACAAGTCGCACCTGGTACATAAAAACAGTTATGCAGAATCAATATCTGCCCAGTTGTCAGTCCTAGATGATATTCCCCTACGGATTCAGCATACATGCTCATTCCGTTAGCAACCCTGAGAGTCATATCACATTTCCTGATAACCCTACGGTTTCTCAGAGCCTGTAACGAATTACAGATATGAGATCCTGATCCGGTATCCAATACCCAGGAAGTAGGGTTAACTGACATACAGTTCTCTATTACAAACACACCCGAATCCGAAGCCACAACATGCTTCGAATTCTGGCTACTGGCTTTGCAAGCCCTGCAATCCTTCTGCCCATGTTCATTCCCGTTACAATAGGAACATCCCTCTTTTACTACATCCAGTCCCAAAACTTCTGCCCTTCCCTTTCTTTCTACTTCCCTGGTTTCCTTCAGGGCAGTAGGTAGAGACTGTTGAACTAAGTCAGTATCTGACCCATTCTTCAACGTGGTCTTCAGGTCCGAGAGCTCAAAAGAGCCGGTCTCTGTAAGGACGTTGCCCCTTACAGATGACCCGATAGCCAACCTCGCTGGAAGCAATTCGTTCGAGGTCTCATATCTTGCGATACGAGATTGCTCTCCATATAAAACTTTGTTATGGAGGAAAATAGAAACTAAGTCCATCTTCTCGTGCTGCCTCTGGTATGCACCATCAACTGAGGCTAACACGAGGCACTTGGCTTTCGCACAGTCTTTTTCCGATGTCTTGCGGATATGAATATCCGTGACAGGGGAAACTGGACCTGAGACGGAAGGGGTTGGATTAGTCAAGAGGTGTCCCAGCTTGTCATGGGCAATGGACATCTGGGCAGACCTTTGCCAGTCATAACACTCAGATTCAGTCATTTTATTATCTAGATGTAACCTAGGTGCGGTCACTGGGTCGCTGCAATTAAGAGAGAGAGAAGAAAACACTCAGCATGATGCTCTTGCAAGTTTAGATTGGTTTTTAATTTATCTAAACAGGATGGCTCCCACTGTCTCTCGAATCCCTCCTCAAACCATAAAGGAAGAATTAGTCAGGATCAATCTCACCGTACAATACTTGCTTAACCGTTCAGCCAGACCAGTGTCGGTACTTCGAGGGAGGTTTTCCAACGCTTTCGCGACGTTCCTTAATTAAGTAACCTCTTTTCCCTGTAAGCGTAGCCCCGCTAACACCTTTCTAGACACCTACTTGGTTTATAGCATTGATCGTTAAGTGAGAAAGTTCCCGAGGAATAGCATATACTCACAATAGGATCGGGATCCAAATATCATCGCGTGACAAAACTGAAGGAATCCTACCAGAATCATCACACTCCAAATGGTATGCAGCGCTAGCAAGTTTCAGTACTTTTGAAACTCCCGATGTGGATTTTTGCCCCATGCTCTTATGACCTTGACGAAGGTCAACAAATCATAAGTCACATGTCAAGTTCTACCCGTCATTATCCAGGTTAATTTGAACCCACCCGTACATACCCTTGACGAAGGTCAACAAGATAATACGACTGTCCCAAACCAACGCATCTATCTATGCTACATATGAACACCCAACAGCTACCAATCACTATGCCTTGACGAAGGTCAACAAACATAGCTTGAATACTATTGAATATCCATACGAAATGACGGAGGGCTACGAATGGTTTTGGTGAAACCGTGAACGTAGTGAACTTGATATAATCGATGGAACGAGATAGCTTTTAAAAGGAGTGGTTCAAGCTCCGCGTTTAAAATGCTGGTTTTTGAAAAGAACCGAGTGGTTTTCAAAGTGTTCCAACGACTTTTACTTGGTTTATTTTCTTGCATTAGTTCTTTTAATGCGTCCCATCATTTAATCCTACCATTGCAGAAAACAACCAAAATATGACGTACACTTATGCCATTCGCATTCGCCACGGGGCCCCGTCATCACCCGTTAGGTTACTTAACTAACGACAGAGCGGGGGCTGGGCTAGCGCGGCTGAAAAACATAAGCAACGCCTAAATAGATATCATATATAGATATATAACAATGATAGACATTACAGATCACAGATGAACACTTTGGATATACTAGGAATCTGCATTCCGTACTAGCCTGTAACGAAAAGCGGATTACACGGTCGCGATGAATAGCCAAACCCCACCTTAGACCCCTACGGGTGCGGCAAACTACCCACCAAGTACCCGAATTAAAGCAACCTCCCTCAACACCGTGAGTAGGCCACTCGGTACTTCGAGATACCCGGTAGTTTGTGCATCCCTCCTTGGGTCTATCCTAGGAGCAAAAACAGTAAAAAGAAATTATACAATGACGGCTACAACCCCGACCCGGTTGTGCGGCCAAACAAATAATATTATATCAATTTACAAATTTTACAATGAATGAAAAAAAGAAACTCTCATCTCACACCCATTCCCGGCTATTCATCCGCGACAATCCACCGAGTTCATATCCACAAACCATCAACATTACAAATCACAGATATGTATAAACCCCACTAATCGACTTATAGCGATTAGTAGACGTTCAATACATATATCACATCACAGATAATATCCATTAGCCAAAGTGTACGGAATACCGATCAAAATACGGATTTTTGACTACCCCAAAAGTCAATTTGCTCTCTGGAAGATCTGGGTAGAAAAATCATGTATTAAAAATCCCAAAACATCCAAACTAAAATACTACAGAAAAGCCGATCCAGTGCCGAGTCAAAACGGCGGCGGAACCGCGGCAATGAGCATCTCATTGCCGCGGAACCGCGGTCGTTTGATCGAATCACTGGTTCGTTTTTCTGCAGTATTTTCACAAAACCCTAAGACGATTTTTCATATATTTTAAATCACTTTTTGAGCAGTATGAAAATCGACAGAAACTTGAGGTTTTGCGGACGTGTTTTGTGACTTTTTTCCGATCGATGTTCTAAACACTTTGCTAACTTACTAGTTTATGTTTAGCTAGGCTCTGATACCACTGTAAGTCCACGTTGCTCATCCCGGTTCTTACGGGGAGGCGGAAACGACGAAAAACAATGATTTGGCGCAAGGCAACATGGACTTAAAGCACGGATCTTTGCTAAACTAGAAACTAATAAACTACAAGAGGCTATAACTACTATGCTGTAGAAAGTATACCTCACGAAACCGGTCCTTCGGGTCTTCATTCCGCTGTCCCGCTCGTCCATCCAAGCTCCAAGTGTCGATCTGGACCTTGGGCACCTCCGCGGCCTTCTTGAGTCGAAGACGATTCACCCAAGAGATGTACACCGAGCTCCACCTCGAGCCGAGGCAACTAGGGCAAAGAGATTGCTAGTCAAGAAGCCCTAGAATGTGTAGAGGAGATGTATGGATGTGTTTGTCAAGTGGAATCCTTTTTCTCTCAACACATGAGATCAAAGGAAGAATCAAGAGGAGGAAGAAGGAGGAGCAACCATGGAAATGTTTCGCATTTTCTTTTCTATGAGAGAGAATGAGAATGAACAAATGAAAAGCTTAACCAAGAGAAAACACAACCATGGTTGCAATAATACTCATTTTCATCATTACTAATCTTATCATGATAAAGTTGATGGCACTAATGACATGACCATTTTCATAACAAAAAGGAAAAAGAAAACCAAAGAATACTTTAGACCTTTCAAGAAGATCCTAGTCAACTTTGGTCAAATGGTCAACGAAGTCAAGATGGTCAAATGGTCAATGTAATTAGCCATAACAAAATTATCAATAAATGGATTAGTAAATAATGTCCCCGGCTCATAATGGTTTTGACCGAACCAACTGTCAAAACCCTAATGAGGCACCTCCTCCTTCTCCACTCCGCAAATCTATGCATACACAGCCGCATCCGCATTCCGTAGAATGCGAATGCACAGAAGACAAAACAAATCCATCTGTGCAATACTAGAATCCGGCTTAAACCAAAGCCCACCAGTATTACCCGCCCGAACAACATACGCACACAAGTGTACGCAAGTGATCGCAGCCCTGCCGTAAAACCATACGGCCTCTACACGTTTCGCTCAATGCAGGGAAACTCTCTGTGTGGGACTCTAAAGACTCGACACTACGCTGGCAATGGGTTTAACCACAGACCGCAAGCGGCACTAGCTGTACGTAACGGTCCCTAGGTAGATGTCGATAAGAAGGCCGATGAGGTAAACCCATCCGAACTCCTACTGAGCCTGTATGTGACAATCTCCGTACAGTCCGATATGTTCGTCTGATACATCGTATGGCGGGCCTAGGGGGGCGGTGAACGTCAGTCCCCTAATAGCGGTACAAGTCGTGTCGGAGTGTAGCCCAGAACACCCTGAGATAACACTGGAAACCTACCAGTATATCTCGCTTGCCCTGGCCAGGGACTACTTGTGTAATGGCTCTCCTAGACACAGCGCGATGTCAACCCCCAATACCAAGAGAGACGAATCCTGTCTAACCGTCACTGCCTCTAAGTGCTTCGGGACTGCATCCAACTACTACCTGTTTCCACGACTCCTTTGGGCCGTGGTAGGGTAGTTATCTAAGTACAGTGGGAACACACTCGAGGCGAAGTGACAGTGTCAAGTCGGCGGACTAAGCTGTACTCATTTCACCTGGGAACTGATAACTGACGATAGGTTTAATACCAACCAACAGTTCCCGACGAGTCCTGTCCAGTGTACTCGTAACCTAACGAGCACCCGCATACTATCTCAAGTACGACGTACTGACGGCTGTGGGACAGACCGTCTCCCCCGCTGGGATGAGAAGCGCATACGCTAGTCTACTCCGGGGTATCGATGCCCTGTCTCGATGGTCCTACGACTAGGGACCTGTATAAGGATGTGCTTATGGATTACCCAGCCCCCATGAGTGTGAGCGCCATCACAACGCTGGTAATCAAGCAAAGATCCTAAGGGCTCTACTAATATGTATATAAGCGATATGCTAAAAGAAACACATGCACATATTGAAGTAGAGACAAACCAAGTAGCATACTACCATTTTGAGCAAGATTGTCTATACAACTGTGAATATCTCAAGCTTCCATTAAGTAATATACAAGCTAGTATGATACAGTAATGGCCTCTAGGGCATATACACTAACACCAAGTTTGCATGTATCATCAAACATGATACAAACTAGTGCACAAAACTATATCATATATACAATATGCACATCAAGTGAGAAAATCCATCTTGAACCAATACTAGTTAATGCAAAGTAATATATCAAATATATAATTATACATTAAATCATTAAATCAACACTTGATTTAATGATCCGGTCATACTGCATATAACTAACTAACATCAAGTGTATCAATGTATCGAATCAACACTTGATTCGGTAACCCGGCTATATCTTATATAACCATCCAATGATACAAATCGCGAGAATAGAATACAGTATCACATACTGGTATTATTCTCGGTCCCACACATATCTCATATGAGCTCCTATTTCATTTCGCTTGAGACAGGAAACCTCTGTGTAGGACTCTAAAGACTCGTCAATACGCCGGCAGCAGGTGATGATCATATCAAACACCCACAAACCGCAAGCAGTCTGCTAAACGTAACGGCCACCCGGGTATTGAGCGATCAGAAGATCAACGAGCAAGCCCGCTCACACTGCTGTGAATCCAACCAGTAACACTTACCGT
Organism: Agapanthus africanus; assembly: GCA_030015575.1. Classification (NCBI taxonomy): domain Eukaryota; kingdom Viridiplantae; phylum Streptophyta; class Magnoliopsida; order Asparagales; family Amaryllidaceae; genus Agapanthus; species Agapanthus africanus. Next base: position 308,002,563 of record CM057337.1, read on the forward strand.
ACAGTCCGGTCTCGTCGTCTGATATGTCGCATATCTCGCCTAGGGGTGGTAAACGTCAGACCCCAATAGCTCGATAAGTCGTGTCGATATGAGATCTATAACAGTTCGAGAAACTACTGGTAACACTTACCAGTAAATCTCAGCAACCCTGTCCAGGGATTTCCGGTTATAGCCAATCAAACACAGCGCAACATCAACTCCCTATACTGGGAGAGACGAATCCCCTCCTATCGCTCATTGCCTCCATGTGATTCGGGACTGTACCCAAAAACCACCGTTTTGCATGCCCTCTTGGACATGGTAAGGTGGAAATCAAAGCACAGTGGGAATCACACAAGACTCTATGACAATCTCGGGTCTACAGACTAACTTGTACCAGTGTCACCAGAGAACTGCCATCTGACGTAAGGTATAATACCATCTGGGAGTTCTCGGCGAGTCCGTCCAGTGTACCCAGTCTCCACTGAGCACCCGTATATCATCTCTGATGTCAAACACCAATGGATATGGGATCATCCATCGTCCATCTGTATTGGTCGAGAAGGTATATGCTAGTCTACTCTAGTATATCGATGCCTCGTCTCGATACACCCACGACTAGGGACCTTGAAGGATGTACTTATGGACTACCATGTCCCCACTAGTATGATCCGCATCATAGTCCAGGAAGTCAAGTACACATCCTAAGGTCTTTACCAACATGTAACAGAGAGATAATCAGTATACACGTTAAGATAAAGAGCAACCAGATAGCATATTATCATGTCGAGCAAGAAAGTCCTCCCTATATATGTCCCAGCATCCACTACAATATACATCCTATGTATAGTAATGGCCTCTAGGGCATACATATAACTAACAATCTCCCACTTGCACTAGGGCCATCTGTAGCAGTGGTTGCAGTATCTCATACTCAACCATCCCATAAAAGTCTCTCTCTGGGAAAAGGCCTTTGTGAGTGGATCCGCCGTGTTGTCCTCTGAGTATACTCTCCTAACCTCGATTTCCTTGGAGATCAACCATCTCCATGATCAGGTGATACTGCCTTAGAATATGTCTGGATCACTGATGGGACGGACGTTCCTTGGCATAAGCCACAACTCCATTGTCACATAATGGGAGGAACTAAGTTCATCTCATGAACTAATATACACCCAGACAGCCTCTTTGGTAGCATCTTAAGTAGCGATGTATCCAGCCTTTATCGTCTAGTAAGCCACGGTATTTAGCTTGGAACTCTTCCAACATACCGTCCCTTTACTAAGGGTAAAGACAATGCCTGTGACTGACATTCAGTTGTCCTTATCACCCTGGAACACTTCCAGTGATTCACCCCAGGATCGATTGATACCATCTCACTACATCTAGTGAGTATCCTAACATCCAATTAGATCTATCTCATAGATCCAAAATCCAGGATTTAGGAGGTATCACTTTGATCCTATATGGAGAATCCTTGTGATAAGCGGGGATTGACCGAGCGTAGCATAGGAAACTCCTTCCCCATCAAGAGTATGTCATCCATGTACTCTACGAGGATCACCACCATACTCCCTACTACCTTTTTGTATATACAAGGTTCATCTACCATTTTAATGATGTCAAACTCTTTGACTATCTCATCAAAACAGATGTTCTAACTCCGCGATGCCTGCTTTAATCTTATAAAGCATCTTGTACACGTTTCCGCTGCTCCCACTGTCTACGAAGCCCTCTGGCTGTGTACTTACAGACGCTCTCTTCTAAAACATCATTTTAGAAAAGCAGTCATGACACTCAACCGCCAGATATCGTAGTCATGGTATGTAGCCGTGTCAAGTAGGATCTGGATGGACTTAAGCATAGCCACTGAAAAAGGTTTCATCATTATCCACGCTTGGTCGATGATGAAAACCTTTAACATGTCTAGCTTTGAAAGTCTCAACTTTTCCATGTACACCAAGTAAGCTTCTCAAGATATACTTGCTCCTGATGGGGATTTAACCTTTCAGATAAAACAACCAAAGTCCATACTTTGTTGGTGTATAAGGATTCCATCTCAGATCGCTAAGCATCCAGCCATTCTTACAGAGTCCCGCTCCTGATGGCCAGCTCGAAACTAGTTGGGTCATCATCTCATGATGCATTCCTCGCTCCCACTGTCATAGAGAAACAGAAGTATCTCTCAGGTGGGTGAGGAACCCTACTAGATCGGCGGAGAGGCTGAGGTTCGTTGGAAACAATTGAATCCTTTGGTTCTGTCAAATTATCAGCTGCAGTTTTGTATAGCTGGAACCTTTCCAGTTCTACAGAACAGACCTTGCCTCGAGCTTTTTCGGATCTTGCCTTTTAGACATAGGCCGGACAACTCCAAATCTTAACTAACTTAAGATATGGGCTCTTCCCTTTCCATATCACATATGAAGTGGTAGGCAACTGATTTGATTTGAACCCTATTCAATAGGTATGCAGCTTCTCAAGTGCATAACCCCCAAAAGGAAACAGGTAACTCAGCAGTACTCATCATAGAGCGCACCATATCATATAGGGTGTGATTGCTCCGCCCCGATACACCGACGTGCTGTGGTGTATACGGAGGAGTAATGCTGAGAGAGAATCTCATTCTCCTTTAGAAAAGTCCAAGAATTCCGTGCTCAAGTATTCTCCTCCTTGATCACATCAAAGGACATAATACTTATACCCGTTTTGGTTCTCTACTTCTAACTTATATTCTGTGAATATCTCAAAAGGTTCGGACTTGTGTTTCAACAGGAACATATGTCTGAATCTAAATAGATCATCAGAGAATGTAATGAAGTACAAAGACCGGTCCTGGTATATGTAGACAGGGGACCTTACATACATCATCATGTATCAGTCACAAGAGTTTGCTAACTCTTTCTCTGTTTCCAGTAAACGGAGCTATGGTCATCTTATCTTTGTGACATGACTGGTAAGTTTCACAAGATGTAAATTCAAACTGATTTAAATATGCATCTAAATGTAACTTCAGCCAGTCGGGTCGCATTGATATGACCTAGTCTACAATATCTCAAGAAGGATTCGTTCATTTTTGAACTCTTCCTTTTATGTGTATTCCGTATACTAAGAACTGTAGTTTGATTTAGAACATCAATGCTTTTAGATAACGTGCCTGAACCGATCAACTTTTGATATAGGAAATGTTCAAAACATTATCCAACAATACAAAATTTTATCATTTCTTTACTTATAAAGAAACTGATATGATTTTGTATATCAGGTTCGGTATCTAATAACCATCATTCAGAATCAATGTATTTGGAATACAGGATGACAGTGACCAACAGACTTGGCTGCAACACTTGCACCGTTTTCTGTCTCATGAAACTTATCACCCATTCTCAGTTCTCTACCTTTCTGTAGCCCTATGTAACAAATTACATATCTGGGATGCTGATCCGGTATCAAATACCCAGGACGTAGAGGATACAGAGAAACAGTTCTTTGTAATGAACACACCCGAAGGAGATGCATCATATGCACTTTCTTCGTTTGGGCGGCATAGGAATCCTGGTATTCCCCTAATTCCTGCTCTGTCTTATAACAATTATAAGTTGGAGCGGGACCAACGTTCCCCAGCTCAGTATAGCAAGCGGGTTCGGTCAATACATCCGTATTATTATCTTGATTAAGGCGTGACATGGTCGTTACCAGGAGAGAGGGAGAAGAAAACACTCTGCGTGCGCTCTTGCAGGATCAGATTGGTTATTATTTTATCTAATCAGAATGGCTCCCACTGTTTTTATCAAATCTTCCTTCAAACCCTAAAAGGAAAGACTAGCCGGGACTAATTACACGCTACAAGTTCGCCAATCTTTCAGCCAGGCCAGTGTCGGTACTTTGAGGGAGGTTCCCCGTGCTTTCGCACGGACCTAATTACAGTAAACCTCGTTTTCCCAGAGGCGTAACCCCGTTGACACCTTTCTAGACACCTACTAGATCGGCTAATTGTAATGTGTAAAACTTTCCCAGGAGTAACTCTTACTCGTAGTGGGTATCGGGATCCAACTATCTCATAGAAGGTATGTAATCTCATTGCAAATTTCAACACTTGAAATTCCCGATAATTTTGCCCCTAGCGTCCTATGACCTTGACGGAGGCCAAACTACCCATAGTCCGCTAGTCAAGTTCAACCCGTCATTTCCTGATTGAATTAAACCCACCTGCACGACCCTTGACGGAGGCCAAACAACGCCGTACGAATACCCTAATCCAATCGCATCGTATGCTAGCATATAAGCATTAGTTAGCTACCGTACACTACGCCTTGACGGAGGCCAAACTACCGCAGTACGAATACTAACTAGTACTTATCTGAAATGACGGAGGGCTACGACAGGTTTTTCTGAAAACCTATTGTGTAATGAACTTGATATCGTTGTAGAATCAAATGATTTTAAAATGGAGTGCTTTTTAGGCTTTTCTAGTTTCGCTAAAGGGGTCACTCCCGATGAAGGGATCGTCGGCCCTTTCCTCATCGAATAAGCTGCAGGATATATCATATATACCGCTGTGCAAAGAAAAAACTATAGAAGCAATCAAAAGACAAACCGAGGGTTGTAGCATCTGCCAGTTATTGCTAAAGGGGTCACTCCCGGTGAAGTGATCTCGGCCCTTTCCTTATCGAATAAGGTGCAGGATGTTCTACAAGGAACACCACGATGCAAAGCAAGAACTGTAGCTACCTGTTTTTGAAAATTCGATTCCACAACATCTTAGGTTTCTTTTCTTTCATTAATCATATTAATGAAGTCACATCATTTAAGTCACCTAAACATCACAGATAAATATAACGTACGCTTATGCCATCCGCATTCGCCTCGATGTCCCGTCTGCACCGTTAGGTTAGGTAACTAACGGCAGAGCGAGGCAGGGCTAGCGCGGGTGTAAAACATAAGCAACGTCTATATAATATATCATATATACTATATATAATATCTATCTGAACATATCACATAATCACATCACAGATAACACAGCAGAAAATATCATATGAAATATTGGATATACTAGGATGTCCGTGTTTTCAATACGAGCCAGTATAAAACACGGATTTCACGGTCGCGATGAATAGCTAAACCCACACCCCTAGACCCCTACGAGAGCGGCAAGCAACCCTACCAATTCTAGAGTTAGGAGACCCGGACTCGACTCCTCGAGTTGGTCTCCCACTGGACTCCAGAACCCGGTTACTTGTGCCCTCCTCCTTGGGTCTATCCTAGTGCGGAAAAGTAAATAATATACAATGGTGATATCATCCGCAACGTGGAAGTTCCCCAATAAAAGAATATTACATACAAGTTTTTACATGAATGAAAATGAAAAACACTCATCTCACATAAAAAAAACCCCGGCTATTCAAACACGACGATCCAATATAACATATCCAGTAACACATAACATTACATGTCATCAACGTAAGTAAACATGCGTATCCCAATTGTCGTTGACATATAGCAACGAAACCGGAGATATCACATATTACACTTACGGTCACAGAAAAGAAAGTGTAAAACTACAACAGTTGGAATCCGCAACCTCCTTAGATATCGCATGCCTAACCATCTGAATTCCTTAGACATCACATGCCTAACAATTATAAACCCCGCATTTTAGTCTCATTATCGAAAACACTTTTCAATATCAAGTTGGGAAATTCAGCAAGATTCCCGACATTTTGATCGAATGCTCGTCGCAAACTTTAGTAGGCAGCCGCACCCCCGATGCCGTCGACGAAGTGCACTAAGGCGGAACACCGCTGCCGCGAACACCCGAACGGATGCTTTCGGCGACGGGGTTCTCCTACAGACACTTGGTCGGGGCTATGGGGTGTGGCTATCTATTAAGTTTTACCGGCGAGTATCCGCGTACGCTACGAGATTGCGACGGACTTTTGATCGCATCAAAATTCCGTGGCAACCGATCAAGTGAGACTAAAGTGCTATGTTTATAACATCCAAATGTTGTTGATTCCAATTATTGTATCATATTCCAGATAAATAGAAAATGTTAAGCTTTCCGATCGAACAATCAAACACCCAAGTTTTCCCGAAACAGCTCAACTCATGAAATAAGTTTAAAAACATCCACTTCATGCCTCAGTACCAACGGTCCAGCCGTAGAAGGGTCAAGCCAACGCCTCACATGTGGCACGCCGTACTGCCCCAAACCCTAAGGTTCAAAGGGCAGTTCAAGACGGTCACATAATTGAGTTAAGGTTTGTTGTCTTCTAGAGGGACCATCGCGTTACTTGCACTACTTGGAACGTCATTAAACTACGGAAAAATCCAACAATTGGAAATTTCCCGGCAAGGGAAAAAGTGGGTATTTATATCCGGTCGAACTTTTTAACATATTCTAAAATTACCCGGAAAAACACATAGACGAAGTTAAACTTCCCGATCGAAACACCGAGTCCCCAATACAACCCAGAAAACTCAACTCTTGAGTAAATATTAAAAATTCCCATAAAACACAGCACTAACAGAAACAAATTACTGTGCAAACCACGTGCAATAATTCAACAATCTGGCCGCGGAACCGCCGCAAAAACCAGGGTGGGGCCACGGTTCCGCGGCACTTCTGTCGAGTTAAGTGCACGTGCTGCACAGTAACTCCTATAATTCCTTGCTGAATTTTTTGGACATTTTTAATCTGGAAAAATCCACAGTTTTTAAAAAAGAACAGAGAGGGCTCAAAGTTAGGGTTTCGGGGTTCGATCGGGTTTCTAACTTCGTCTACGCATCGCCTAAGACTCTAGCTAGGCTCTGATACCACTGTAGGGTTCCTAGGCACACTCAAGAGGTTCCACAAGGCATCGACCATGCCAAATTCAAATTTTTCATGTGCCTAAGAATCCTATGCAAGATCGTTAACTAGAGGCAAAGGCGAAACTACAAGCTACTAAACTGCTTTAATGCTAAGTGAAAGGGACTACAACCTTTGTAGATCCGGTCCTCCACCTCTGTAGCACCGTGTTGACGTCCCTCCGCTGCGATCATCGGATCCCGGACCCTTGCGTCGATTTCATCGGAGAAATGGGCGGGCTAGGATGTTGATTTCGATGCCGAAGATGATCTACGTCGAGGCGACTCAAACTCAAGCTCCACCTTCACTAGGTCATGAAACTTATGAAGATAACACACTCTACTATATGGCAAGTGGTAGAGGATGAAGAAATAGAAAGTGGGTTCACTTTGGATTTGGATTTCTCACTTGGAATCATCACTTGAAAATTTCTAGAATAGTTTTTCTTCTTCATGAAGAAGATAAAGAAGAAGAATAGAAAATGAATTAATTAATTAAATAGAAAATCAAGTGATGCCTTATCATAATGCAACCATGGGTGAGGCTAACTCATGTAGAGAATAAACTAGAGTTTAGGTTTAATGGTTAGGTTAAGGCAAAAGACAAAATGGCTAGACTTATGAAAGCTTCATGAAGCTTCAAGAGAAAACAAAGAAAGCCACCATATTTGTTTTTGCCAAAATGAATTAAAGAAAATAAATAAAACAAATATAAAACCTAACCATTAACCTAAATATGGTTTAAAATAAACACACACCCAAGTTTGCATGTATCATCAAACATGATACAAACTAGTGCACAAAACTATATCATATATACAATGTGCACATCAAGTGAGAAAATCCATCTTAAGTGAACCAATACTAGTTAATGCAAAGTAATATATCAAATATATAATTATACATTAAATCATTAAATCAACACTTGATTTAATGATCCGGTCATACTGCATATAACCGACTAATATCAAGTGTATCAATGTATCGAATCAACACTTGATTCGGTAACCCGGCTATATCTTATATAACCGTCCAATGATACAAATCGCGAGAATAGAATACAGTATCACATACTGGTATTATTCTCGGTCCCGCACATATCTCATATGCGCTCCTATTTCGTTTCGCTTGATCCAGGAAACCTCTGTGTAGGACTCTAAAGACTCGTCAATACGCCGGTAGCAAGTGATGATCATATCAAACACCCACAAGACGCAAGAGGTCTGCTAAACATAACGGCCACCCGGGTATTGAGCGATTAGAAGATCAACGAGTAAGCCCGCTCACACTCCTGTGAATCCAACCAGTAACACTTACCGTACAGTCCGGTCTCGTCGTCTGATATGTCGCATATCTCGCCTAGGGGTGGTAAACGTCAGACCCCAATAGCTCGATAAGTCGTGTCGATATGAGATCTATAACAGATCGAGAAACTACTGGTAACACTTACCAGTAAATCTCAGCAACCCTGACCAGGGATTTCCGGTTATAGCCAATCAAACACAGCGCAACATCAACTCCCTATACCGGGAGAGACGAATCCCCTCCTATCGCTCATTGCCTCCATGTGATTTGGGACTGTACCTAAAAACCACCGTTTTGCACGCCCTCTTGGACGTGGTAAGGTGGAAATCAAAGCACAGTGGTAATCACACAAGACTCTATGACGATCTCGGGTCTACAGACTAACCTGTACCAGTGTCACCAGAGAACTGCCATCTGACGTAAGGTATAATACCATCTGGGAGTTCTCGGCGGGTCCGTCCAGTGTACCCAGTCTCCACTGAGCACCTGTATATCATCTCTTATGTCAAACACCAATGGATATGGGATCATCCATCGCCCATCTGTATGGGTCTAGAAGATATACGCTAGTCTACTCTGGTATATCAATGCCCCGTCTCGATACACCCACGACTAGGGACCTTGAAGGATGTACTTATGGACTACCATGTCCCTACTAGTATGATCCGCATCATAGTCCAGGTAGTCAAGTACACATCCTAAGGGCTTTACCAACATGTAACAGAGAGGTAATCAGTGTACACGTTAAGATAAAGAGCAACCAGATAGCATACTATCATGTCGAGCAAGAAAGTCCTCCCTATATATGTCCCAGCATCCACTACAATATACATTCTATGTATAGTAATGGCCTCTAGGGCATACATATAACTAACATATTCTTGATCATTAATGAAAAGATTCTCATGTTTGTCCCGTGGATGTAGGCTTTTGGTCGAACCACGTTAAATACTGGTGTTGCGTGTTCTTATATTTGCTCATCTTCCTCCTATGCCTAGCAAAAACCCCAACAGTTATAGGGATGAGCAATTTACTGGAACGACCAATAGTCTGAAACTTTTCTCTCTTAAACGACCTATATCTGAAAAAATATTTAAGGATTTCCAGTTGTTCTTGCTTTATTGTAGTGGCCGATTTTGGCGAGCATTGCATCCAGTTTTCTAGGAGTTTTGATATGTTTTCGGTGCTTGAGGCATAGGTTGAGGAGTTTTGAGCGAAGCCGGGGACTCTAGGGTTCAAAGTTTTCGTGTTTGAATATCTTGTATCAGAATCATATGAAGTCATGCAGGTGTCAGTTGAGGTTTGATTCTTCCTGATCTTTTTCTTGAGATGACTGTTCCAGAAGTTCTTGATGTCGCTGTCTGTTCTTTGAGGAAGGTATGATGCTTTGGCTGCCTACCTACAAAGAAAGCGGGGGGAAAAAGGCTTGAGTTGATTGCAAATTTTTACCGGAAACAAACTTATGATCATCTTCAAGACTTCTCCATCGTTATTTGAATCAAGGCTCTGGAAAGGATATGACATAAGATTTACAAATAACGGTCGACTTGATGACTCTAGAAGATTTGACAAAGTTTCACGACCAGATATCAACCTAGCTGATACCGGGAAAAAAAATGACACAAGTTTACAAATAGTTGTCGACTTGATTGCTTCAAATCAAATCTTATACAGGTTTAACAACAGCTAGCAGCCAAAATGATGTCAACCCTCTCTTATTTAGTGCCGGCCAGTTTTAGTTGAGGATATATGATATTATCGATGGCATAGGGCCTTTCACTATTCTAGCTAATTCCATATATATATTTCTAATAACGAGTTGGTTTCTCCAAATTATCATAGATCGATCGCGAAGAATGTGTTAGTTATATGTATGCCCAAGAGGCCATTACTGTATATGAGATGTATATTGTAGTGGATGCTGGGACATATATAGGTAGGACTTTCTTGCTCGACATGATAGTATGCTATCTGGTTTCTCTTTATCTTAACATGTATACTTACTGTCTCTCTATTACATGTTGATAAAACCCTTAGGATGTGTACTCGACTTGCAGGACTATGATGCAGATCATACTAGTGGGGCCTGGGTAGTCCATGAGTACATCCTTCAATGTTCCTAGTCGTGGGAATATCGAGACGGGGCATCGATATTCTAGAGTAGACTAGCGTATATCTTCTCGACCCATGTTATGGGCGATGGATGATCCCATATCCATTGGTGTTTGACATCAGAGACGGTATGCGGGTGCTCAGTGGAGACTCGGTACACTGAAAGGACTCGCCGAGAACTCCCAGATGGTATTATACCTCACGTCAGATGGCAGTTCTCTGGTGACACTGGTACAGCTTAGTCTGTTGACCCGAGATCGTCATAAAGTCTTGTGTGTCTCCCACTGTGCTTTGATTTCCACCCTACCACGGCTCTACTGAGTCGTGCAAACAGGTGGTTTTTGGATACAGTCCCGATTCACATGGAGGCAATGAGCGATAGGAGGGGATTCGTCTCTCCCGGTATTGGGGGTTGATGTTGCGCTATGCTCGACTGGCCATAACTGGAAATCTCTGGCCAGGGTTGCAGTGATTTACTGATAAGTGTTATCAGTAGTTTCACGCTTGTTGTGGACCTTACATCGGCATGACTTATCAAGCTACTGGGGTCTGACGTTTACCACCCCTAGGCAAGATATGCGACATATCAGACGAACAGACCGGACTGTGCGGTAAGTGTTACTGATTGGATTCGCAGGAGTGTGAGCAGGCTTGCTCGTTGATCTTCTGATCGCTCAATACCCGGGTGGCCGTTACGTTTAGCAGACCGCTTGCGGCTTGTGGGTGTTTGATATGATCATCACCTACTGCCGGCGTATTGACGAGTCTTTAGAGTCCTACACAGGGGTTTCCTGGCTCAAGCGAAACGGAGTAGGAGCGCATATGTGATATGTGCGGGACCGAGATTGATACGATATGAGATACCGTATTCTATTCTCGCGATTTGTGACATTGATCGGTTGTATGCGATATAGCCGGGTTATCGGATCAAGTGCTGATTCGATAAGTTGTTACTTTTGATATTAGTCGGTTATAGCCGGATTATTAAATCAAGAGTTGATTTAATAATTTAATATATAATTATATATTTGATATATTACATTACATTAACTAGTATTAGCTCACTTAAGATTTATTTTCTCACTAGTTTGTGCATAAGTGTATATGTGATATATATTTGTGTACATATGTTTGTGTCATACTTGATGATACACACAAGATGGGTGTATGAGACTTATACCAAGATTAGGTTTAAGATTAGGGTTATTGTTTTATTTTAAGATTTAACAAAAGAGTTGAACTTAGTCAAAATTATCAAGCTTGAATAAGCTTGGAGAAATTTTGACAAAGTCCACTCTTTTGTCATTTCTCTTGATATTCTTTAACCTAACCCTTAACCTCAAACCTTGGTCAATTCTCTACATGAGTTAAGCATGATAGCTTAACTCACCCATGGTTACATTATTGAGGGAATCAATTCATATGATATTTATTCTTTCTTCTTCTTCTTCATCAAGCTCCATGAAAAGCTTGCTAGCTCTAATGGTGCCATGAGAAAAAGAATGAGAAATCCAAATCCAAAGTGAACCCACTTCCTATTTTATCATTCTCTACTACTTGTCATTTAGTTTAGGGTGTTCTCTTCACAAAGTTCTTGACTAAGTGAAGATAGAGCTTGAGTTTGAGTCTCCTCGACGTAGATCATCTTCGGCCTCGAAGTCAACGACCTAGCCCCCTCATTTCTCCGAAGAAACCATTGCTAGAGTCCGAGATCCCGATGATCGCAGCGAAGGGACGTCAACACGGAGCTTAAGAAGTGAAGGACCGGATCTACAAAGGTTGTAATCCGTTTCACTTGTAGTTAAAGAGTTTAACTTGCTAGTTTTCGCATAATCTCTAGTATACGATCTTGGTTAGGGTTGTTCGGCACGGCTATTTTTTTGAATCGGGCATGGTTGATACCTTGTAGAACCTTGTTAGAGTGCCTACGAACCCTACAGAATGCATATATGGTGATACTTTTGCTATATATAGGACAAATAGTTCAACTGAAAGGCTATATATATATATATATATATAGAGAGAGAGAGAGAGAGAGAGAGAGAGAGAGTAATGGAGGAAAGAGGCCATAGGAGGGGATTTCCTCCTATGGCGTCGGAAAAATGTACCCTCCACCATTTTTTCTGACGATCGGTATCCATCATCATCATCGTTATCATCTAAGATGTGCATACACCAAATTTCATATAATTTCACCACTTTTTCACCTTTGAATTAGCAATGTAAAAAGTTCTATTGTCGGTAAATCATTAATTTTGCACCAACTTAATCAACGGTGAAAAAATGGTATAATCACATGAAATTTGGTGTATCCACATCTTAAATGATAAAGATGGAGGTGATGTATACCGATCATCGAAAAAAATCATGGAGGGTGCATTTTTCCGACGCCATGGGAGGAAATTCCCTCCTATGGCACCTTTCCTCCATTAACCTCATATATATATATATATATATATATATATATATATATATATGAGAATAATGAAGGAAAGTGGTCATAGGAGGGAATATCCTACTATGGCGTCGAAAAAGTACGTTCTCCGTCGTATTTTCCGACGATCGGAATCCATCATCTTCATCGTTATCATCTAAGATGTGGGTATGCCAAATTTCATGTGATTCTACAACTTTTTCACCGTTGATTTAGCAACATAAAAAGTTCTATAGTCGACGCTGTAGGAGGAAATTCTCTTCTATGGTATCTTTCCTTCATTATTCTCTCTCTCTCTCTCTCTCTATATATATATATATATATATATATATATATATATATATATATAGTGAGAGCAAGAAGGAACTCAAACCCAGAAGGAACCCAAACTCATCTATAGTGCTAAAGCAGCAAATTAACTGATAGATGCTAAAGGTGGAAATTAGGAATTATATAAATGGTAGCTTCAAATTATACAAGAAAGTAAGAGTTAATTTGATTACCTATTCCCTAGCATAGTTCGGAGATGTATGATCATCCCTTCTTCATGCGCCGTAAAGTTTCCTCTCTTGATCCCTGGCCTAAGATAGTTAGTCCATCTCAATCTGCAACTCTTGCTACATCTCATCAATCCTGCGCGCAACAAATCAAAAACTTAAAACCTTCAACAAATAATGAACCCAAAAAAAAAGAAAAGGGTTCAAAATTGAATTGAATTTTGAATTAATTCATGCCAGCGTTTGTTGATCCAAAAACCTCCAATTCCCAGGGCGCCCATGCTTTTGGATGTAAGAAACCAAAATGATGTCTTCTTCTGGTGTCTAAGGACCTTTCTTGATCCCAACATTACCACAACAAGGAGGCCTTGCCATTTCTAATTCCCTCCTTAATGAAAGGGAGCTTAATTTTTTACATAATTTCCCCCCATTTGTCATCCAACTCATTGGCCCATTTGGTACTTAAGATTTCTCTTTCTTTTGGTGTCACATGAATCCCCAAATATTTTTTTTCTTAAAGTACCACTCTCTCGGTCCTTTTTTACTTGACGTTTTGGAGAGAAAAAAATGTTCCGCTTTACTTGACGTTTTGGAATAACGTGAAAATCATTAATGATGATCAATAAATGATACAATACCAAAAACAGCCTAAAAAATTACTAGTCGTGTTCTATATCATTAATACTTTCCAAAATAATTAAGAACAAAAATTGTATGATTTTTTTAGTGGTGGTGTGGCAATAGATTAATTAATGATATTGAGAAAATGATAATATTTTTCTTAATCGGTGTACATTTCTTTAAAATGTCGAGTTAAAAAGGAGGGAAGGAGTAGATAGCATCATATAATCATATATAGAAAATGTCTTAAATGAATGCTTAGTTCATTAGGAGTGCTGTCATGACACCAATTGATACCTGGAATTTCTGCTCCAGTACAATAATATTAATTGGTATCAATGAACATTAATCTCACTATGACTCGTACGATTATTGGATATTAATGCAGTTAAGCTTACTCTCATGCATTTCATGATCGCACTAGCTTATATAAATAAAAGTCTTGCATCATGCTGTTATATGTTCATGTGTATATAATATATTTCATATTACATGCACTAATCATGAACTTTATTGCCATTTCTAAGTAAATGATGTTGTAGCTTCTATCTTCTAATAACAGTAGAGATGACAATTATTTACTCCTCTGTGTTTCTAATTATTACATTCGGGAGACTCTCTCTCTCTCTCTCTCTCTCTCTCTCTATATATATATATATATATATATAATAAAGGAAAATCAAGGGATTACTTTGGTCTTTTTTGTTTTTGTTTTATTTTTTGGCAACAATACTTGCTAGTCCAAGAAATAACCAAAATTTAAAAGACCTAGTATAAGCACTTGACTCATAACAATTAAGTCCGTAACTGTTCGCAGGGCAGAAGAGACGCCTTCCTTGCTAAAACTCGAGATTATGACGCTGGTTGCAGCAGAACTACTTGATTTATGAAGTAGGTAGGATATTGTTTGATGTCCTCCAAAACTCGAGAAAAAGACTGAAATATATGGAGGTTGTGGTCATATGATTTCTTGAAATTTCTTATCATGTTGAATTGATTGCCAGGTGTCTTCTGTTATTTAATTTATTTTTTCCACGTTAATTGATTTATGATGCTAAGAGTATTACTATTATCTGCTACTGCTATATATATATATATATATCTTGATTAGCTACAGTGATAGGTTATGGATCCAATTAGTTAATTTGTGTTATCCAGCTAACTTAATTTACTATGATTATGTAATGACTTTGTATGAAAAAAATAATCATGAATAATTCGAGAAAGATTGGGGACCAAAGCTTAAAAGATATTAAGGATCTTGAATTAAGCCGTATTCCCCCAAACTTAATTTACTATGCTTATGCAATGATATTGTATGAAAAATACTTCAACTTTTATTCATTTTTATGGGAAATATGCATAATAAAAGATTCCATTCGTACCGAGCTTAGTCTTACTGATGTATATTATATCCTGGGTCATTTAGAATAATTTTCATCTTCTATCTTGTGTATAGGAGATCTCTCGTGATCAAAACCCTGGTTAAACATCAACATCATAATTAAATTGCAATAACAATGTTCAAGATGGAGACAACTTTTGGGGAGCGGCCAAACCTAATCCCCAAGCACACGAGAATACCGATAGAGAAGTGTTTGCATTGATAACTGGTGCATAATCTGCATCTGTCGAGCGCAAAAGATCTGCAGTATGTTTTTTAAGGGCAACGGATTCTGATCTATATATATCGATGCGGGAAACATCTTTTTATTTCTTTTGCATGCAATTTTTTCTATAAATATATTGCAATGAAATTTACAAAGGTGTGCATTCTTTAGATGTTACAGTCGTCGAAGGCAAATATCATGCAAAGATATCATTAATATATCGATAATGATTGATTGAGCCATGATGATTTTGAAAAGATCCTAGTCATGAAGATTTATTCTAGGGACAGCAACTCCGTTGGCTGGAAATGGCGACATATCCAGTAAGAGAATAAAGGGCCGGGCCATGTGCCTTCACTGAAATTTTGTAAAATAGAAGAGACCCTATATCGTTCACATTGAGTCTTTGAATTTTTGGATATATATTCTTGGTATAAAAGATGCAAATATTTTGTTTATAGACACTAAAGGTCTTGGACCCAATTCTCACTGCCCATAATTATTTTTTGCATTATATTTATAAGAGGTTGTGAATTTCATGTTGTTTTTTATTTAAGAAAGAAAAGTTTTCTTATGTTTGCATTCAAAGCCGGCTAAATTTTTATTTGATATCATGGACTATATATAGACATTTTTCCAAATAGTAAAATAGACTTTTAATTAAAATGATGGATTGTTGCCATGAATTTTCATGGTATCAAACGAAACTCTTCTTATCCGCATTAATAGAAATTTACAAAAATGATATAATATTTTTTCCATATTAATTACCTTTTTTTATAATTATAGTTTTCTTTTATATTATATGTGAGGGGAATTATTGTCTTTTTGAAATTTTCCGTTAGCACCGTTGGAAGGATTTTTTGATGCTTTGTAAATTCATGGTCATTTGGAAAAGTGTCTATAGATCATGTTAACAAATAGAAATTTAGGCTTTAAATTAATTTATGGTTTTGTTAACGGTTTCCAAAATACCTAACGGATTTCATATAATATTTCTTTTGACTTTTTAATGAAGCGTTGCTCTTTACTCTTTACGTTGTCCTATTTAGTGAAAATTCCTACGTCCCTCCAGTGGAATTGAGATTTGCCTGTTCACATGCCTCATGCTAGCTAGACAACAAATTTGTCCCCATCAATACTTAAATCAAACACAATACCGCCAAAGGGAAAGAAATTTTACCGATTTAAACCGCTTTATTGTTTTCTTTTATGAAGTCCAAACTTTATTTCCAACTCTAAATTAAAATTTCATTTTCTTATACATATGATGTAGTTTTATTAACAATTGTTGTTAATTCCTTTATTAAGGGTCACTTTGAGGATAAAATTTTGAATTTTTAACAAAAAATAGTCGAGTAAACCACACACTAGAATACAGGATGACATTATGCAAAAATGTCTATATGTTTCCAAGGTGATTGAAACTTTTGGATTGGGACCCACTAAACAGTATTTATAGGTGTATTATCCAGTGGAATTTTAATTTGGCTATTTGTTATAAATGAGTTAAACTCCTTGTGTAATACTCAAATCAAACTTTGTTTCCACCATTAGAAAAAAAAAATTCCCCTACATGTAAACAAACTTGAATTTTGAATTTGAGAGATTCACTTTTTATATTTTGGGAAAACCTCAAACACATTCACTCTAAGCAAACAATGAAACTGCAGCTCCAAAATGCAAAATCACATGGATTTTTACACAAATTCAACTTTTATTTATTTATTCATTTTCATGCGCCATGGAATGTTCTACACTCTGGGTCCCACAACCAAATGTTTGGGGACATGGTGGCTTGCTATGAGCAAACAATGAGATACCCTTGATGATTTGATTTTGTTCCCTCTTCTTTTTAATTTTAAAATGGTGAACGTATACGGACGTTCTCCATATCAGCCTCATTGGTTTAAAATTATTTTGAATGTTAATAAATGAATAAAGTTGTGATTTTAGTAAATTGGATCAAAAGTATTCTAGAATATATTATAATATATTATTTACCATAATTAAGTAAAAGAAAGTAGTTATAAGTAAATAAAAGTAGAATTTGAAAAATGATAAGATTAAAATAATTTCCAGAAAGTTCTTTTTTGTCTTAAGTTTAAGTATAATGTAGATTGAATTTGGATTTCAAATTAATTTCTACAAATTTTTTTTTTGTCTCAAGCTCTAGAAAGTCCATTTTTTCTTTGTTTTTTAAAAGAATGAAAATGTTTATAAATATTTTTTGTCTTTTTCTTTGATGATGTGGATGCCCTATGAATGGAGGATTTTTCTTCTTCTTTCGTTGTTTTTTTTTAAAAAAAAAGAGAGGATGGTTTCTAACCAATGCCATTTGTATTATATAGTAGTATAGAATTATAGATGAAGATCATTGTTCAGAGAAATGGACAAACTGAGGCTTTTGGCACACTTTCATAAGTTACCACCATACTTGATCTAAATTGCATGAAAGGCTCCTCACTTTTTCTAGGCATATCAATATTATAATTTTTTATTTTTTAGTTATAGTTTGCCTTGCCATCTCTTCTTATCAATGTTTTGTCGGTTTGTTTTACCTGCAACCTTTTTTATTTTTGAAAGATTTGTCCTTTTCTTTATCGTTTTACACATATAGTTTATGTATTACTGTTGTCAGACACATAAAAAAAAGAGTGAAATTGTTGGTAAAATCTAAGAATTTTTAGTTGAAAGTTGCAAAATCTATGTAGGTTGGAGGAAAAATAGAGGTCCGAAGACATTATAATTTGACTATTCCTAAAATTAAAAGACTATCTCGCAAACTTGCAGTCGATGTGGATTTATTTCATCTGCATTCATGGTTGCTTTTAGGGCTTAATTACACATAACAACCTTGTACTACTGCGGGTGGGTTGACCATTTATTCCTCACCAACCATGCAATAATTATTTGCGTCTATGCAAGGAAACCGCGCAGACCCCTGCACAGTAAGGATAAAGCGGGGGAGGGCGGACGGGTTGGTGGGGCCGTCTTATTTCTCTCATATATATGGGTATATAAAAAAAGTGAGATCCCGGGCCTATCCCGGGATGATAGGTGGAATAAATTAGCCATCCCCTTCTCATTGACGGAGTATCCCGGACTCGAACCCGGGTCTTCTCGATGGGTTACTCCAAGCCCCGCATATATATTGGTATAGTTCCCTTGGGCAGTAACATTTTCCCCCTTCAGCTTTACCCCTTGCTTCTCTCTCTGTATCTCTTAATCAACCCACAATTCTCTAATCCAAAAAGGTTTAGAGCATTCATCTTATTTCACTTTTTGTTAATGGAAAGAAGAAGCATAGCATCACTTATCTCAAAGCCTGAGACAGTTAAAGAAAGATTAATTTAGGAATACGAATGAGCTGTTTGGTAGCTAGGAAATGGAGATGGAGGCAACATTTGTTGTTGCAAAATCTCCATTTCCTGGCAGCATGCTTTATTTGGAAATGGAAATGAGGATACAGAAAGTATCAAATTCTTGCAATATTTGCTGCACTTAGAGCATGTTTGGTTAGCAACAAAAAAGAACTGCATCATGCTTTCATGCAACAGATGTTGTATGCATCATTTGTTGCAAAAACAAATGGCCCAAACCCATTGTTTGGTTATGTTTTGAAATTGGGTTGCCAAATCCAAACCATTTTTGGTGTCTAGTTGATCACGAAACTCAAGAAAATGCAACATTTGTTGCAAATTTGTTTAGGTGGCATAAGTAAAGCTTACGTGGCACCTATAATTATTGCGATGATCACCATTCCCAAACTTGTAACTCTTGCTAAAACCAAAATGAGTGTAACAAATATTGCAAGAATTTGATGCTTTTTGAATCCTCATTTCCATTTCCAACTCAAATTCGTTGCTAACCAAACATAAATGGTGATTTTTTGAAACAAATACCGCATGCATCTCCATTTAATTTCCTATCAACCAAATAGCCTTTTAATTTAGTTGTAACAAAAAAATGGTTTGCATCTTGAAATACAATCGCAAAACTTGAAGATAACCAAACAATAGCTTTGAGCCAATTTTTTTTGGTAACAGATACCTAACCAATCATGTCCGAAGTGAGAGAAGAGAAAATTGAATACTGCAAATAAAACGTGTTGGAGTTCAGACATAGGATTAGGTGAGAGCATTGAGTTTTCGTGAGGGGTTGCTTTACATCGTACCTCTCTATTATTATATCCACAAAATCAGAAGGTTGATGTGGGGCTCTCGAAATTAATTAAAATAAAATAAACAAAGAATTAAAGAAGAAAATTCTTAAGGTTGATGTGGGGCTCTCGAAATTAATTAAAATAAAATAATCAAAGAATTAAAGAAGTAAAAACTTTTTTTCTTAGACGTCCCTGTCATCAACTTTTTGCACGGGCAATATACGTGGGTATATATTATCATTGTAGACAAAAAAATTGATAAGATTTTTAATGACTTTTAGTTAAATTACAAGATCTTTTAAACACATTAGTTAACATAACCAAGATATCCACGTTTAGTCTTTATTTTAATAAGCAAAATACTATTGGTTGATGAAGGAAGAAGAAATAAAAATAGAGGGATTTTATAGTTATTAGAAATATTAATTTGAAACTAAGAGGGTGCAAATACCAATTATGATTAGAGTTGCTCCAACCCTATAGTCACTGGAGCCAATCCTTTAACTAATATGATAAGTTTTTACTCTCGCAGATATGAGATATCGCAAGTTCGGTTTATTTTTAAAAGGATTGATTCCAAAAGGAAAAAAAAAAGAACAAAGATTACTAAAAAAGAGAGAAGAAGAATATATTTGTCATTTACTGTTAACCCACATCTCTCCTAATGTTTAAACTAAAAAGAGCAACCAGTTTCAAATTAAAATTTTAATATGAATCTCAACACGAACCTACGATAATAAAAAAATATCATCATAATTTGATACTAATTAATATTTTATTTGTACGTTTCTAATTGTTCAAATTTAATCTTCTCAAAGCATTATAAACACCTTTAAAAAATGGGTAGATTGTCAGAAAAACCAAGCACTTTTTCGCGCCGACAAAATCCTCCTCGCCTCGAGATGCTTGTCAAAATACCCCTGAAAATGTTTTTAGATCTCAAGAAACCACTTACATGTCATATCTAGTAGTTGCCTGATATATCCAGTTTTCTGCAATATCTAAGCAGTTGTATGTGATATCTACACCGTTTTCTGCGATATCTAAAAAGTTTGTACGAATTTATTAGATATAGCAGGCTATATGTAGATACTGTATAAAAAATTTGCAAGGGAGTTTTAACTACTGCTTCGAGGCTAGAGAGTTTTTGACAGCGAAAAAAGTGCTCGGAGGGTTTTGAAAGATTACCCTAAAAAAAAAAATTCATTTCAAGTCTATACTTTTAAACTCAAAATCTTTGAATTCTTGACCAAAAATTTACGTGGCTTCAAATATACGTATACAGTGAAGCATGCATGAAATACTTACTCTTTTAAGATAATTATTTGCCCTTTTAATTTCTGGGTTTTATTCTATATATAACCCCCAAAACTTGTCTATTTCTAAATATCACCCCCAAAACTTCGATATTCCATATGACAAAAGCATATAAGTTATCCAAAAATATGTTGAATGTAGTGCCCTCAAGGCAATTATTGTAATTGCAGCCACGCGGTTATGATAATTGAGCGAGGATCTATACGGATAGAACAGTCTTACTCGAGATGATAGTATGCTTTCTGGTTTGATGTCTTATGTTGTATTGCGTATCGCTATTACATATTTGATAGAGCCCATAGGATTCTTGCTTAATTACCAGGGTTATGATGGCGATCATGCTGGTGAGGCCGGGACGGTCTATAAGCACAACCTTAAAATGTCTCTAGTCGTTGGATTATCGAGACTGGGTATCGATACTCCGGTGTAAACTAGTTTATATGTTTTTTTATTCCCGGGAGGGGAGGTGGCCAGTCTCATAGCCATTGATGTACGACACTAAAGATTGTATACAGATGATCATTAGGGTATGAGTTATACTGGACGGACTCGTCGAGAACAGCTAGTTGATACTATACCTACGTCAGATAGTTGTTCTCTGGTGATATGAATACAGAGTAGTCTGTTGATCTAAGATCGTCATTTGTTTTGTGTGAGTCCCACTGTAATTTGATTACTGCCCTACCACGGCTCTACAGAGTCGTGCAAACAGATTTTAATTGGGTACAGTCCCGAACTATATGGAGGTAGTGAGCGGATCGGGGGGATTCGTCTCTCCCGGTATATGGAGTCGTTATCACGCTGTGTATGGTTGGTTAATACCATAAGTACCTGGACAAGGAAGATGAGATTTACTGAGGTCAGTAGTTTCAAGGTTGGTATTGAACTTGATATCGGATTGACTTATCGGGTTATTAGTGTTGGGTTTCGGTGCCCACGCGGCGGAAGCCGCGGCCTAGGAGGAAGCTAAAACAAAAACTTTTGCGAGCACTGAACGCCCGTAAAACCCAGGAAACGGTCTAATAATCTAAACTAGCTAACTTAAAAGTTCAATGGTAGAGGAACTGCAACCTTTATCGCGTGTCCAACCAATTGTGAAAGACCCCTCCAAGCTCATAGCCGCCGGGATCGCACATGAGAATTGATCACCTTTACCAAAGACGATCTATCCGAGAGAAACCGGAGGAGGCTCTAACCGATGATCCAAGCTCGCTAGGTTTGGATGGTCGGTGATATAGGAATACTGCACTAAATTTTTCTCTTTTTTTTATCTCAAGATCATGAGAGCAGGAGAAGGAAGAAGAAGGAGAAGATGGTGAGCATAAAGCAACCATAGAGCATGAAGCTTATGTGTGGAATCAAGAAAAACATCATCAAAACTCTAATAATGATAAAAGAGAATGGCTACATATATTTCCTTTACAGTCATGCATCAAATAATGCACACAACAAATGCAAGCCATCCTCATCACCATGCTCATGCCATCTCATTTCCAATTTGTTTTTCTAAAAAGAAAAACAAATATGATGTGTCCTTCTTCTATAAGCATTCCCGTATAAATATGGAATACTTCACCTGGTATATATATCGCTATATATATGCATATCCGTATAAAAATACGGATAGCACCAAATAGAGAAAATGAATAGTGAACAATAATACTAAAATATATGTATCAAAATACATACATAAATTATTAAATCAAAACCTGATTTAATAATCTGGCTTAATCCTAAGCCAGCCAGTATTATTGTCACACCCAGCTTTCCATTGTACAGAGAAGGGGACGCGGTAAGACCCGCTACGTATTTACTCAGAAGTAAAAACGCTAAGCGTATCTAAGCAATATAAAGTAAATGTACACAAGAACATGACAATAGATGTAAATGAACAACAACTTTATTTATTTAACATTCTTTTACAATACAACTGAAATGTAAATACATGAATAAAAAGTAATGCCTAAACAATGGCATGACTAAAATGGAAATAGTATGTATAAGAATCTAAAGCTCTGGGTCAAATGCTAACTGCTCCAAGTACTCGGTACTGGGCTCGATCTCCAGTGAGTCCGATCCACCTGACAACATTCCAAAGAAAGAAGAAAAGGAATGTCGTCAGCGAACAATCGCTCGGTAAGTCCCAAAGACGAGTAGAGATAGAATAGACAGAATGGGAATATAACTAATAATGTTTTATTATAATATTAACGCAGTTGTTTGTAGCTTGGTACAGAAAATGCCAGTGTATACGAGAGGAGTCCAACTATTCCGGAGACTAAGGTATATAGAGCATAAGGAGCCGTTAAGCCACGGTACAACAGCAATGGATATTCAGATTATGTGTATTAAAGTGACCGTCTTGTTCCACTTCTAGCACATTCCGTACCAGTCTACCCCTTTAAAAACCCTGTGATATCTTTTGTATTGATTGTATTGTTTTGTTATATAGATGGATGATTTGCCGAAACCATGATATCAGATAAATAGAATGGATATAATAGATAGACATGTAGACGGAGTATATCCATGGTTCGGTTCAGTCAATATAGATTGAATAAACGGATTCATGTTGAATTGTAATTTTATACTTGAATCATATTCAAGTCAGATTGATTAGATTGAGACTCAGTCCGAGTCAGACACTTTGAAAAGAAATTTGGAGTCCTGAATTAGTTTTGATGTTATTGGTAGCTGCTGCACATGAACGGCAGGATTTGTGTCTTTTTCCAAGATAATTACCGTATTGATAATACCGTTTGATAGATTGTCTACCTTAGATAGACAAGCACCCACTTTCTTCGGCTTCCTGAGGCTCAAGAGAATTGGTCCCGCTTAAACCTATATTTACTAGGGTCCTTATTGTAAATTTATATAACATGAGGGGTTTTTATGTAAAAATAGTTTTGATATAATTTCAAAATACATCTCAAGTATTTAATTATCGTATTTAGGGTTTTCATAGATGTATATTTTATAAAAGTGAGATTTTCTAGTGAGTAGAACCTCGTTTTCATAGTATATGGTATTTTATTGAAATATTGGAATTGTTTTGTATTTGGATGGTACTTTCATGTAATGGTGATTCCATTGATTTAGAAAACTTGGAAAATTTGTATAATATATTTAGAATAGATCTTTTGATAATACTTATATATATTTATATAAAAATAAATTTAATTTATTTTCTAGAAATCTCATTTTCTTAAAAATAGTATTAGAAATTCCATCGGAATTCGAATGCTCCTTGCGGAGGTCTGAATTCCCCTGTACTAGGCTCGAGGACGTGCGATAATCCGCACCATCACGAACGGGGTTGCCCAAAAGTGGGCTGTAGAGACGTAATTTCAAGGAATTAGATAATACGCTTTTTAAATAAATGGTTTTGCTGGTTTGATGGTATTTATTTGTAATGTCGTATTATCTCATAACTATATTTACAAAATTTCATCGTGCTATGTCAAAGATATGTGTTGTGATGAGATAGGTCATTATCTCATGAGTTATCTAAAGGTAATACAAGTATTATGTTGATTTGTGTCAAAAATAAACCATACGGTGTTTTACCGTAAAAGTACGATTAAAGTTGCATAAATGATTTTTTTGAGATGAAACTTATTCTAATGTGTTTGTTAATTTTTGTTAAACATTATATGAGAGTATGCTATTTTATTGTTTAAGAAAAATAGAATTTTAAAGGAAAATTGAATCGGAAGTCGGATTAACTCCGCTTCTGTTGGATTTTAGAAATGAAAGTTTTTTGAATAGAAGATGAGAGGGGGAGAGGGGATTTATAGGTTAGGGAACAAGAGAAGAGAGAGGGGAAACTAAGGAAGATGTCTGCGCGTCGTTTCGTCGCCGGAATATCCTCGGAACTTCACCTTTCGCTAACTCCACTTGCACACTATAAGGTCTTGGGAATTTTTGAGAGTTTTGGCAGGGAATTTCTGAGTGATAAGGGGTGAAATATGGTGTGGTATTTATAGGGAAAAATTAGGGTTTAGAGCGTTAAAGAATGCATTAAAATTTGCATTAAAAATGGGATTAAAAGGTATTTTATTGTTCTCTGTATGAATGTTGAGTATTCAAACAACATGGAAGAAGTGGGGTAACTGAAAAGGTGCTCGGGTGAAAAGATAGAGGTCATTCCCTACGGGCGGCCCGGCGGTACCAGCCCTATCAAGAATGTCGCCGGTCGTTTTCCGGCGGTGGAGGGTGAGATTTGTGCCACGTGTCCCCGTCACCTCATATACACTCGTGCACATGTTTATTTATTCAGTAACTTATCATATTACGTGTAGTGCATGTGCAAATTCTTGGGCTTCTAAAAGATTAAAAGAAAAATTTAATAATAAGATAATATGGCTCGGGGGATTCGATCACAAGGCTACGTCACAGCAGTGCAAGGCTTTACCAATGTGCTACAAGTATTTTCTTGCTGTTCAAAAGTAAAACAAATACTTATAGTGTACACAGGATTTGCAAATACCCCAATTGTACATTAAATTTTAAACAATTTGCTGTACATTGAAATTGGAGTTGTTACAGTCTACCCTCCTTACAAAAATTTCGTTCTCAAAATTTACAATTTATTTTAAGGATTAGTTTACAAATAAATGAGGGTATCTTGCACGCATCTCATCTTCCTTTTCCCACGTTGATTCTCCCGGTGTGTCTTTTCTCCACATTACTCGAACCAAGTTGACTTCCTTGTTCCAAAGTGACTTCACTTTTCTGTCTAGGATTTTAACAGGTTGTTGCTCACAGGATAAATCTGGCTGTACAGTGAGCTCGGAGTGATCAAGAATATGACTGGGGTTACTCACATACTTTCTGAGTTGGGATATGTGGAACACATTGTGCACTCCTTCCAATGAAGGTGGAAGTGCCAAGCGATAAACCACTTCAACGACTCGTTCGAATATGTCGAACGGTCCAATGTACCTCGGACTAACTTTACCCCATCTTCCAAAACGAATCACTCCACGGTTCGGGGATATCTTCATAAATACAAGATCCCCTGGTTGAATCCCCAAGTGGCGGCGTTCTGCATTAGCCCAATGTTTCTGTCGATCTTGGGCTATGCGCATTCTTTCCCTGATAGTGCGTACTACATCGACAGTTTCCACTATCATCTCAGGTCCAAGGAGTTCTCTATCTCCGATGTCGTCCCAACTTAATGGTGATCGACACTTCCTTCCATAGAGCGTTGTAAAGGGTGTCATTCCAATGCTAGCTTGGCAGCTATTGTTGTATGAAAACTCCACAAGATGTAGGTGATCTTCCCACGATCCTCCGAAGTGTAGCATATACGCTCTTAGCATATCCTCCAAGATCTAAAAAGTTCTCTCAGACCGACCATCAGTTTTGTAGGGTTCCTAGGCACCCCAAGGAGGTCTCACAAGGCATCAACCATGCCAATTTCAAATTTTACGGTGCCGAGAAACCCTAAACTACGGATCGTTTGCTAGATGTCTAGGCGAAAGAATAAACTAGTTAACACTTAACTAAGAGATACGGAAATACAACCTTTGTATATCCGGTTCTCCACCTCCATAGCTCCGCAATGAAGTCTCCTCGCTGTCCATAACAAGTCCCGGGCTCTAGCGTCGGCTTCATCGGAGAATGGACGGGCTAGGTCATCGATGTCCATGCCGAAGATGATCTACGTCGAGGCATCGCTAAATCAAGCTCCGACTTCACCAAGTCAAGAAACTTGTGAAGAAAACACACTCTACTACTTGGCAAGAGGTAGAGGATGAAGAAATAGGAAGTGGGTAGACTTTAGAATTGGATTTCTCACTTGTTTCATCAATCCACCATTGATGAGGCTTGCTTTCTTCAAGTGAAGAAAGGAAGAAGAAGAAGAATATTATGATAAGATTAATTAGAAAAGAAAAGAATAATCATTCTTATCATAAAGGTAACCATGGTAAAGTGTAGAGATTAAACTAGGGTTAGTGGGAATGGTTAGGGTTAAGGATGAGATAAGAATGGTTGACTTGATCAAAGCTTCAAGAAGCTTCAACATGAAACAAAATTAGCCACCATTCTTTTTCTCATTTTCTTTTATTCATTTATCAAAATTAAATGGATAATTAAATAAGATAAATGAATAACAAATAATAAACCCTAACCATTTCATTAACCAAGGTTTAATACTTTACACTTAACCAAAAAACATGTATCATCAAACATGATACAAGCAAGTGCACAAAATCATATCACATATATAATGCGCACACCCGAGTGAGAAAATCCATTTAAAGTGAACCGATACTAGTTAATGCAAAGTAATATATCAAATATATAATTATGCATCAAATCATTAAATCAACACTTGATTCAATGATCCGGTCATGTCGAACATAACCGACTAGTATTCAATGTATCGACTTATCGAATCAACGCTTGAATCGATAACTAGGTTATATTGCATACAACTATTCGATACATTCGTCGCGAGAATGGAATACGGTATCACATACACGCATTATTCTCGGTCCCGCACATATCTCATATGCTCTCCTATTTCGTTTCGCTTGAGCCAGGAAACCTCTGTGTAGGACTCTAAAGACTCGTCAATACGCCGGCAGCAGATGATGATCATATCAAACACCCACAAGCCACAAGCGGTCTGCTAAACGTAACGGCCACCCGGGTATTGAGCGATCTGAAGATCGACGAGCAAGCCCGCTCACACTCCAGTGAATCCAACCAGTAACACTACCGTACAGTCCGGTCTGATCGTCTGATATGTCGCATATCTCGCCTAGGGGTGGTAAACGTCAGACCCCAATAGCTCGATAAGTCGTGTCGATATGAGGTCTATAACTATTCGAGAAACTACTGGTAACACTTACCAGTAAATCTCAGCAACCCTGGCCAGGGATTTCCTGTTATAGCCAATCGAACACAGCGCAACATCAACTCCCTATACCGGGAGAGACGAATCCCCTCCTATCGCTCATTGTCTCCATGTGACTCGGGACTGTATCCAAAAACCACCGTTTTGCACGCCCTCTTGGACGTGGTAAGATGGAAATCAAAGCACAGTGGGAACCATACAAGACTCTATGACGATCTCGGGTCAACAGACTACTCTGTACCAGTGTCACCAGAGAACTGCCATCTAACGTGAGGTATAATACCATCTGGGAGTTCTCGGTGAGTCCGTCCAGTGTACCCAGTCTCTACTGAGCACCCGTATATCATCTCTGATGTCAAACACCAATGGATATGGGATCATCCATCGCCCATCTGTATGGGTCGAGAAGGTACACGCTAGTCTACTCTGGTATATCGATGCCCCGTCTCGATACACCCACGACTAGGGACTTTGAAGGATGTACTTATAGACTACCATGTCCACACTAGTATGATCCGCATCATAGTCCAGGTAGTCAAGTACATATCCTAAGGGCTTTACCAACATGTAAAAGAGAGACAATCAGTATACACGTTAAGATAAAGAGTAACCAGATAGCATACTATCATGTCGAGCAAGAAAGTCTTCCCTATATATATCCCAGCATCCACTACAATATACATCCAATGTACAGTAATGGCCTCTAGGGCATACATATAACTAACAATCTCCCACTTGCACTAGGTCCATCTGTAGCAGTAGTTGTAGTATCTCATACTCAACCATCCCATAAAAGTCTCTCTCTGGGAACAGGCCTTTGTGAGTGGATCCGCTGTGTTGTCCTCTGAATCTACTCTCCAAACCTCGATCACCCTGGAGATCATCCATCTCCATGATCAGGTGACACTGCCTTAGAATATGTCTGGATCACTGATAGGACCGGCGTTCCTTGGCATAAGCCACAACTCCATTGTCTCACAATGGTAGGAACATAGTTCATCTCATGAACCTTTATACATCCAAACAGCCTCTTTGGTAGTATCTTAAGTAGCGATGTATCCTGCCTTTATCGTCTAGTATGTCACGGTATCTATCTTGGAACTCTTCCAACATACCATCCCTCGATTGAGGGTAAAGACAATGCCTGCGACTGACATTCAGTCGTCTTTATCACCCTGGAACACTTCCAGTGATTCTCCCCAGGATCGATTGATACCATCTCACTACAACTAGTGAGAATCCTAACATCCAATTAAATCTATCTCATAGATCCAAAATCCAGGATTTAGTAGGTATCACTTTGATCCTATATGGAGAATCCTAGTGATAAGCGGAGATTGACCGAGCATAGCATAAGAAACTCTTTTCTTATCAAGAGTATGTCATCCACGTACTCTACGAGGATCGTCACCATACTCCCTACTACCTTTTTGTTTATACAAGGTTCATCTACCATTTTGATGATGTCAACTTCTTTGACTAATTCATCAAAACAGATGTTCCAACTCCGCGATGCCTGCTTTATCAAATAAAGCATCTTGCACACGTTTCCGCTGCTCCCACTGTCTACGAAGCCCTCTGGCTGTGTACTTATAGACGCTCTCTTCTAAATCATCATTTAGAAAAGCAGTCAAGACACCCAACCACCAGATATCGCAATCATGGTATGTAGCCGTGACAAGTAGGATCTGATGGACTTAAGCATAGCTACTTGAAAAGGTTTCATCATTATCCACACCTGGTCAATGATGCAAACTTTTAACAAGTCTAGCTTTGAAAGTCTCAACCTTTCCATGTACACCAAGTAATCTTCTCAAGATATACTTGCTCCTGATGGGAATTTAACCCTTCAGATATAGCAACCAAAGTCCATACTTTGTTGGTGTATAAGGATTCCATCTCAGATCGCTAAACATCCAGCCATTCTTACAGAGTCTTACTCTCGATGGCCTGCTCGAAGCTAGTTGGGTCATCATCTCATGATGCAATCCTCGCTCCCACTGTCATAGAGAAACAGAGGTATCTCTCAGGTGGGTGAGGAACCCTACTAGATCGGCGGAGAGGCTGAAGTTCGTTGGTAACTATCGAATCCTTTGGTTCTTTCAAATCATCAGCTGCAGTTTGTATAGCTGGAACCTTTCCAGTTCTACATTACAGAGCTTGCCTCGAGCTTGTCCGGATTTTGCTTTCAGACACAGGCCGGACAACTCCAAATCTTAACTAACTTAAGACATGGGTTCTTCCCATTCCATATCACATATGAAGCGGTAGGCAACTGATTTGATTAGAACCCTATTCAATAGGTATGCAGCTTCTCAAGTGCATAACACCCAAAAGGAAAAAGGTAACTCAGTATTACTCATCATAGAGCACACCATATCAAATAGGGTGTATCTGCTCCGCCCCGATATACCATCGTGCTATGGTGTATACGGAGGAGTAATGCTGAGAGAGAATCTCATTCTCCTTTAGAATAGTCCTGGAATTCCGTGTTCAAGTATTCTCCTCCTTGATCTCATCAAAGGACATAATACTTATACCCGTATTGGTTCTCTACTTCTAACTTATATTCTGTGAATATCTCAAAAGGTTCGGACTTGTGTTTCAACAAGAACATAGATCTGAATCTCGAGAGATTATCAGAGAATGTAATGAAGTACAAAGAACCTGTCCTGGCATGTGTAGACAGGGGACCTTACATACATCAACATGTATCATCCCAAGAGTTTACTAACTCTTTCTCTGTTTCCAATAAACAGAGCTGTGGTCATCTTATCTTTGTGACATGACTGGCGAGTTTCACAAGATGTAAATTCAAACTAATTTAAATATGCATCTAAATGTAACTTCAGCCAGTCAGGTCGCATTGATATGACCTAGTCTACAATGCCTCAAGAAGGATTCGTTCATTTTTGAACTCTTCCTCTTGTGTGTGTTCCGTATACTAAGAACTGTGGTTTGATTTAGAACATTAATGCTTTTAGATAACGTGCCTGAACCAATCAACTTTTGATATAGGAAATGTTCAAAACATTATCCAACAATACAAAATTTTATCATTTCTTTACTAATAAAGAGACAGATATGATTTTGTATATCAGGTTCGGTATCTAATGACATTCGTTCAGAATCAATGTATTGTAATACAGGGTGACAGTGACCAACAGACTTGGTTGCAACTCTTGCCCCGTTTTCTGCCTCATGAAACTTATCACCCGTTCTCAGTTCTCTACCTTTCTGTAGCCCTTTGTAACAGATTACATATTTGGGATCCTGATCTGGTATCACATACTCAGGACGTAAAGGATACTGAGAAACAGTTCTATATAATGAACACACCCGAAGATGATGCATCATCATGCACTCTCCTCGTTTGGGCGGCACGGGAAATCTGGTATTCCCCAATTTCTTGCTTTGTCTTATAACAATTATAAGTTGGAGCGGGACCAACGTTCCCCAGCTCAGTATAACAAGCGGGTTCGGTCATTGTTCCGTATTATTATCTTGATTAAGGCGTGATAGGGTCGCTACCTGGAGAGAGAGAGAAGAAAACACTCAGCGTGCGCTCTTGCAAGAAAAGATTGGTTATTATTTTATCTAATCAGGATGGCTCCCACTGCTTTTTATCAAATCTTCCTTCAAATCCTAAAAGGAAAGACTAGCCGGGATTAATTACACACTACAAGTTCGCCAATCTTTCAGCCAGGCCAGTGTCGGTACTTTGAGGGAGGTCCCCCGTGCTTTCGCACGAACCTAATTAATGTAAACCTCGTTTTCCCAGAGGCGTAACCTCGTTAACACCTTTCTAGACACTTACTTGATCGGCTAATTCTAATGTATAAAACTCTCCCAGGAGTAACTCTTACTCGCAGCGGGTATCGGGATCCAACTATCTCATAGAAGGTATGCAATCTCATTGCAAATTTCAACACTTGAAATTCCCGATAATATTTTGCCCCTAACGTGCTATGACCTTGACGAAAGCCAACAAACCATAGCCCGCTAGTCAAGTTCAACCCGTACATTTCTTGATTGAATTAAACCCACCCGCACGACCCTTGACGAAAGCCAACAAAGCCGCACGACTACCCTAATCCAATCGCATCGTATGCTAGCAGATAAGCAGCATATAGCTACCGCACACTGCACCTTGACGAAAGCCAACAAATGCAGCACGAATACTATATACAACTTATCTGAAATGACGGAGGGCTACGACAGGTTTTTCTTAAAACCTATTGCGTAATGAACTTGATATCGTTGTAGAATCAAATGATTTTTAAATTGGAGTGTTTTTGAGGCTTTTCTAGTTTTGCTAAATGAGTCACTCCCGGTGAAGGGATCGTCAGTCCTTTCCTCGTCGAATGAGGTGCGGGATATATCATATATATCACTGTGCAAA
Organism: Agapanthus africanus; assembly: GCA_030015575.1. NCBI lineage: Eukaryota > Viridiplantae > Streptophyta > Magnoliopsida > Asparagales > Amaryllidaceae > Agapanthus > Agapanthus africanus. The sequence goes on from CM057337.1 coordinate 308,034,722, forward strand.
GCAAAAACTCTTAAAAGCAATCAAAAGACAAACCGAGTGTGTAGCATCTGCCAGTTATTGCTAAAGGAGTCACTCCCGGTGAAGGGATCTCGGTCCTTTCCTCATCGAATAAGGTGCAGGATATATCACATATACCGCTGTGCAAAGCAAGAACTGTAGCTACCTGTTTTAATTTTGAAATTCGATTCTACAACATCTTAGGTTTCTTTTATTTCATTAATCACATTAATGAAGCCCCATCATTTAAGTACCTAAACATCACAGATAAATACGACGTACACTTATATCATCCGCATTCGCCTCGATGTCCCCTCGTGCACCGTTAGGTTAGGTAACTAACGGCAGAGCGGGGCAGGGCTAGCACGGGTGTAAAACATAAGTAACGTCTATATAATATATTATATATACTATATACTGTATCTATCACAGAACATCACAGATATCGCAGCAGAAGAATCATATGAAATATTGGATATACTAGGACGTCCGTGTTTTCAATACGAGCCAGTATAAAACACGGATTCCACGGTCGCGATGAATAGCCAAACCCATACCCCTAGACCCCTACGAGAGCGGCAAGCAACCCTACCAATTCTGGAGTTAGGAGACCCGGACTCGACTCCTCGAGTTGGTCTCCCACTGGACTCCAGAATCCGGTTACTTGTGCTCTCCTCCTTGGGTCTATCCTAGTGCGGAAAAGTAAATAATATACAAACGGTGACATCTTCCGCAACCTGGAAGTGCCCTAAATAAAAGAATATTACATACAAGTTTTTACATGAATGAAAATGAAAAACACTCATCTCACATAAAAACCCCCGGCTATTCAAACACGACGATCCAATATAACATATCCAGCAACACATAACATCACATGTCATCAACGTAAGTAAATATGCGCATCCCAATTGTCGTTGACATATAGCAACGAAACCGGCGATATCACATATTACACTTACGGTCACAGAAAAGAAAGTGTAAAACTACAACAGTTGGAATCCGCAACCTCCTCAGACATCGCATGCCTGACCAAATGAATTACTTAGACATCGCATGCCTAACAATTATAAACCCCGCATTTTAGTCTCATTATCGAAAACACTTTTCAATGTCAAGTTGGGCAATTCAACAAGATTCCCGAAAAACTGATCGAATGCTCGTCGCAAACTTTAGAAGGCGGCCGCACCCCTGATACCGTCGACGAAGTGCACCAAGGTGGAACACCGCTACCGCGAGCACCCGAACGGATGCTTTCGGCGACGGGGTTCTCCTACAGTCACTTGGTCGGGGCTATGGAGCGAGGCTGTCTATTAAGTTTACCCGGCGAGTATCCGCGTACGCTACGTGATTGCGACGGACTTTTGATCACATCAAAATTCCGTGGCAACCGATCAAGTGAGACTAAAGTGCTATGTTTATAACATTCATTCAGTTATCACATAACTGTTTGTGAATTCCAATTATTGTATCTCATTCCGGATAAATAGAAAATGCTAAACTTTTTGATCGAACAATCGAACACCCAAGTTTTCCCGATACAGCTCAACACATGAAATAAGTCTAATAACATTCAGTTCGTGCCTCAGTACCAACGGTCCAGCCGTAGAAGGGTCAAGCCAACGCCTCACATGTGGCACGCCGTACTGCCCCAAACCCGAAGGTTCAAAGGGCAGTTCAAGACGGTCTAATAATCGAGTTAAGGTTTGTTGTCTTCTAGAGGGACCATCGCGTTACTTGCACTACTTAGAACGTCGTTAACCTACGGAAAAATCCAACACTTGGAAATTTCCCGACAGGGGAAAAATTGGGTATTTATATCCGGTCGAACTTTTTAACATATTCTAAAATTTATCCGGAAAGACAAATAGACAAAATTTGATACCCCGATCGAAACACCGAATCCCCAAAACAACTCCAGAAAATTCAACTCTTGAATAAATTTTAAAAATACCCAGAAACTCCAGCATAATATAATAGAAGTTACTGTGCAATCAATTGAGGATGACGTCATCAAAGTGCGGCGGAACCGCCGCGGAAGCCAGGCTTCTGCCGCGCTTCCGCCGCGGTTTGTACTGTTCATGGAAAAAAAAATTGCACCGTAATTCTTATAATTCCCTGCTGAGTTTTCTGCATATTTTTAATTTTGAAAAAACCCAGTTTTTAAAAAATGTACAGAGAGCAAGTTTGTGATCGGGTTTCGGGTTCGTTCGGACTTCAAACTCCGTCTAGACTTCGCCTAAGGCTCTAGCTAGTCTCTGATACCACTGTAGGGTTCCTAGACACCCCAAGGAGGTCTCACAAGGCATCAACCATGCCAATTTCAAATTTTACGGTGCCGAGAAACCCTAAACTACGGATCGTTTGCTAGATGTCTAGGCGAAAGAATAAACTAGTTAACACTTAACTAAGAGATACGGAAATACAACCTTTGTAGATCCGGTTCTCCACCTCCATAGCTCCGTAATGAAGTCTCCTCGCTGTCCATAACAAGTCCCGGGCTCTAGCGTCGGCTTCATCGGAGAATGGACGGGCTAGGTCATCGATGTCCATGCCGAAGATGATCTACGTCGAGGCATCGCTAAATCAAGCTCCGACTTCACCAAGTCAAGAAATTTGTGAAGAAAACACACTCTACTATTTGGCAAGAGGTAGAGGATGAAGAAATAGGAAGTGGGTAGACTTTAGAATTGGATTTCTCACTTGTTTCATCAATCCACCATTGATAAGGCTTGCTTTCTTCAAGTGAAGAAAGGAAGAAGAAGAAGAATATTATGATAAGATTAATTAGAAAAGAAAAGAATAATCATTCTTATCATAAAGGTAACCATGGTAAAGTGTAGAGATTAAACTAGGGTTAGTGGGAATGGTTAGGGTTAAGGATGAGATAAGAATGGTTGACTTGATCAAAGCTTCAAGAAGCTTCAACATGAAACAAAATTAGCCACCATTCTTTTTCTCATTTTCTTTTATTCATTTATCAAAATTAAATGGATAATTAAATAAGATAAATGAATAACAAATAATAAACCCTAACCATTTCATTAACCAAGGTTTAATACTTTACACTTAACCAAAAAGCATGTATCATCAAACATGATACAAGCAAGTGCACAAAATCATATCACATATATAATGCGCACACCCGAGTGAGAAAATCCATTTAAAGTGAACCGATACTAGTTAATGCAAAGTAATATATCAAATATATAATTATGCATCAAATCATTAAATCAACACTTGATTCAATGATCCGGTCATGTCGAACATAACCGACTAGTATTCAATGTATCGACTTATCGAATCAACGCTTGAATCGATAACTAGGTTATATTGCATACAACCATTCGATACATTCATCGCGAGAATGGAATACGGTATCACATACACGCATTATTCTCGGTCCCGCACATATCTCATATGCGCTCCTATTTCGTTTCGCTTGAGCCAGGAAACCTCTGTGTAGGACTCTAAAGACTCGTCAATACGCCGGCAGCAGATGATGATCATATCAAACACCCACAAGCCGCAAGCGGTCTGCTAAACGTAACGGCCACCCGGGTATTGAGCGATCTGAAGATCGACGAGCAAGCCCGCTCACACTCCAGTGAATCCAACCAGTAACACTACCGTACAGTCCGGTCTGATCGTCTGATATGTCGCATATCTCGCCTAGGGGTGGTAAACGTCAGACCCCAATAGCTCGATAAGTCGTGTCGATATGAGGTCTATAACTATTCGAGAAACTACTGGTAACACTTACCAGTAAATCTCAGCAACCCTGGCCAGGGATTTCCTGTTATAGCCAATCGAACACAGCGCAACATCAACTCCCTATACCGGGAGAGACGAATCCCCTCCTATCGCTCATTGTCTCCATGTGACTCGGGACTGTACCCAAAAACCACCGTTTTGCACGCCCTCTTGGACGTGGTAAGATGAAAATCAAAGCACAGTGGGAACCACACAAGACTCTATGACGATCTCGGGTCAACAGACTACTCTGTACCAGTGTCACCAGAGAACTGCCATCTGACGTGAGGTATAATACCATCTGGGAGTTCTCGGTGAGTCCGTCCAGTGTACCCAGTCTCTACTGAGCACCCGTATATCATCCCTGATGTCAAACACCAATGGATATGGGATCATCCATCGCCCATCTGTATGGGTCGAGAAGGTACACGCTAGTCTACTCTGGTATATCGATGCCCCGTCTCGATACACCCACGACTAGGGACTTTGAAGGATGTACTTATAGACTACCATGTCCACACTAGTATGATCCGCATCATAGTCCAGATAGTCAAGTACATATCCTAAGGGCTTTACCAACATGTAACAGAGAGACAATCAGTATACACGTTAAGGTAAAGAGTAACCAGATAGCATACTATCATGTCGAGCAAGAAAGTCTTCCCTATATATGTCCCAGCATCCACTACAATATACATCCAATGTACAGTAATGGCCTCTAGGGCATACATATAACTAACAAGTTTGTGGATGATAAGCTGTGCCGAAGTTCAGACTTGTTCCCAATCTAGCTTGCAGACTCTGCAAAAATTGCGATCGGAATCTGGAGTCACTATCGGAGACAATTCAAACCGGTACTCCATGTAATCTCATGATTTCCTGCATGAGTTCATGGGTATCAGAAGTAGTACATTATGAAGAGTTTAAATCTTACTTAGATTCTTACCTCTATGTACTTCTTTGCTAATGTCTCAGTAGATTGGCCAACTCGAAAAGGGATAAAGTGAGCCGACTTTGTGAGTGGATTCACAATAACCCATACCGCATCGTTACCTTTCGTGCTGCGAGGAAGTGCAGTCGCGAAATCCATTATGATGTGTTGCCACTTCCATTCTGGGATAGGTAACGGATGAAGTAATCCAGCAGTTCTGTGATGTTCAGCCTTTATTTGCTGACACACCAAGCATTTAGTGACGCTTCTGGCTACTTCATGCTTCATTCCATGCCACCAGTAATTTTGACGCAGATCTTTCTACATCTTTGTACGTCCAGGGTATACTGAGTAGGGAGAGCTGTGAGCTTCTTTCATTAACTCATCCCGAACAGAACTTTTTGGTACACACAGTCTGCTGCCGTATCTCAAAGATCCGTCTTCATGGATGATGGAGTCTGTTCTAAGTCCATTCTCTACTTGTTTTCTGATCTTTTGCAACTTAGCATCACTTGCTTGAGCTATTTTGATCTGATTGACATTGGTATATTGAACTTGTAAGTTCATCAAATAAGAAGCGTTATCTGGCACGACCACTTCAATCTCCATTTGATGCAAGTCTTGTTGAAGCTTCCACTGTGCGGTGAGATTCAATGCTAATGGCTGGCGACTAAGGGTATCGGGTACTACATTCACCTTCCCCGGATGATATTGTAGGTTGATGTCGAAGTCCGCCATGAGTTATAACCATCTTCTTTGCCGCTTATTCAATTCCTTCTGAGTAAACACATATTTTAGACTTTTGTGATCTGTATATATGTCCACTCGCTCACCAAGAAGATAATTGCGCCAAATCTTGAGTGCAAAGATCACGGCTGCCAAGTCCAAATCATGCGTCGGATAATTGTGCTCATGAATCTTCAGCAGTCTTGATGCATAAGCTACAAGTTTACCGTGCTGATGTAGAACACATCCTAATCCTTTACTGGATGCATCGCAATGCACTATAAAACCTCCAATTTGGTCCGGTATAACAAGAATAGGCGCTGATGTCAATCTTGATTTGAGTTCTATGAAATCTCGTTCGCATACTTCTGACCACACGAATTCTTCATCTTTACGTGCAAGCTTGGTCAGGGGTGTTGCGATTTTGGAAAAGCCTTCAATGAATCTTCTGTAATATCCTGCTAAACCCAAGAAGTTTTGAATGTCCTTCACTGACTTTGGTGTCGGCCATTCGTTTACTGCTGATACTTTTGCTGGATCTACAGTGATTCCTTCGCCCGATACAATATGTCTGAGAAATCCGACTTGATCTAGCTAAAACTCACACTTGCTGTATTTGACATATAGTTGATGCTGTCGCAAAGTCCCCAGGACAATCCTCAAGTGTTCGGTGTGTTCTTTCCGACTCTTTGAATACATCAGGATGTCGTCGATGAAGATGACAACAAACCTGTATAGGTACTCTCGGAAAACTTGATTCATCAGGTTCATGAATATTGCTGGTGGGTTGGTCACTCCAAATGGCATCACGAGATATTCGTAATGTCCATAGCCAGTTCTGAATGATGTTTTATGAATATCAGCTTCCTTGACCTTCACGTGATGATAACCCGAATGAAGATCTAACTTAGAGAAAACACAAGATCCACTTAGCTGATCGAATAAATCGCCCATGCGCGGTAGTGGATACTTGTTCTTTATCGTTACTTCGTTCAAGGCTCTATAATCAATGCACATTCAGTATGAACCTTCCATCTTCTTCACGAGCAAAACTGGATATCCCCAACTTGAACTGCTGGGACAAATCCATCCTTTCTTTAATAATTCGTCCAACTGAGTTCGGATCTCCTTCAAACCTTCTGGACTTACGAGATAAGGTGCTTTGATCACCAGTTGTGCTCTAGTACCTAAATCAATGCTGAATTCAAGAGCTCGATCTGGAGGCAAACCTGATATGTCTTCAGGAAATTGTTAGTTATGTATATGCCCTAGAGGCCATTGTTGTACATATGATGTATATTATAATGGATGCTTGGATATATATAGAGAGGACTTTCTTGCTCGTCATGATAGTATTCTATTTGGTTTCACTTTATCTAAACATATTGACTTGTATTAATTTACTGTCTTGTTCTCACATGTTGATAAAGCCCTTAGGATATGTACTCGACTACTGGGACTATGATGAGATCATAGTAGTAGGGCCAGGGTAGTCAACGAGTACATCCTATAACTGTTCCTAGTCAAGGGTGTATCGAGACAGGGCATCGATACACCAGAGTAGACTAGAGTATACGCATCTTGACCCATATGATGGGCGATGGATGATCCCATATCCATCGGTGTTTGACATCAAAGATGGTGTACGGGTGCTTAGTGGAGACTGGGTACACTAAACGAACTCCCCGAGAACTCCCAGATGGTATTATACTTCCCGTCAGATGGCAGTTCTCTGGTGACACTGGTACTCGGTAGTTTGTAGATCCGAGATCGTCATAGATTCTTGTGTGATTCCCACTGTGCTTTGATTTCCACCTTACCACATTCAAGAGGGCATGCAAAATAGTGGCTTTTGGGTACAGTCCCGAATCACATGGAGGCAATGAGCGATAGGAGTGGTTTCGTCTCTCCCGGTATAGGGAGTTGATGTTGTGCTGTGTTCGATTGGCTATAACTGGAAGTCCCTGGCCAGGGCGGATATAGAGTACTACTGGTAAGTCTTATCGGTAGTTTCTCGACCTGTTATGAGCCTCACATCAACACGACTTATCGGTTACTGGGGTCTGACGTTTACCGCCCCTAGACTAGATATGCGATATATCAGACGAAGAGACCGGAATGTACGGTAGTGTTACTGATTGGATTCACAGAAGAATGTACAGGCTTGCTTGTTGATCTTCTGATCGCTCAATACCTGGGTGGCTGTTACGTTTAGCTGACCGCTTGCAGCTTGTGGGTGTTTGATATGATCATCACCTACTTCTGGCGTATTAACGATTCTTTAGAGTCCTACACAGAGCTTTCTTGATTCAGGCAAAACGGAGTAGAAGCACATATGTGATATGTTCGGGACCGAGAATAATACGATATGAGATACCGTATTCTATTCTCGCGATATTTGGTATCAGCCGGGTCATCGGATCAAGTGTTGATTCGATGAATCGGTACATGATATATTAGTCGGTTATATGCGATATAGCCGAATTGTCGGATCAAGTGTTGATTCGATAATTTAATGTAAAATTATATATGTGATATATTACATTACATTATCTAATATCGGTTCGCTTTATTGATTCATTTTCTCACCGGGTAATACATTGATATATATATATGCGATATATGTTAATTGTATTATTTTCTTTTGTTACAAAAATATATTATATATGTGATATATAATATTGTAACAAGTTATGTTTACAAATGCAACATGATTAGTGGAGATTAAACATCGTTAGGGTTTGATTTGGGTTAGACTTTTCTTGAAACTTCTAGAAGCTTTTGTTTTGTTTTAAGCAAAGATATTATGTGTTGATATTTTGGAGATATTTTTTAACCCAACCCAAACTCTTAACCCTAGTCAACTCTCTACATGAGTTAATACTTGATATTATTAACTCAAGGTTCTTTTGTAAGCATAGTAACCTTTTTCATTATTCATCACAAAAGACTTCATCTTCTTCTTCCTCCTTGAAAAGCTTTCTAGCTTTTGGTTTTGTGATGGATTAGAGTGAGAAATTGATAATAAAAGAGAGCATAATTCCTACTTCATCATCCTCATCTAATCTAGCCAATTAGATTAGGGTGTTCACTTCATTAATATTTGATTAGAGAAGTGAGAGATTGAGTTAAAGAAACTTCAAGGTAGATCATCTTCGAAAAGGAAGACTTCAAGCAAGCATGGATCGTTCGACTTGTGGAACCTCTTTTGAAACCGGGAGATCATGAATCACGGTGAAGGGACTACTACTCGGAGCTTATGAAGCGAAGGAGCGGACTACAAAGGTTGTAATCCCTCTCTCTTAGATGTAATGATGTTTACTTGCATGTTTAACCCTAATTATCTAGCAAAGAGCCTTGCTTTAAGTTGTTCGGCACTTCTAAATTTTAAATCGGGTATGGTTGATGCCTTATAGACTCTTGTGACAGTGCCTAGTAACCCTACAGTAGTATCAGAGCCTAGCTAGACATTAGGCGATGTGTATACGAAATTAAAAGTCCGATCGAACCCCAAAACGTCGAAATTGACGCCCTCTCTGGAAATTTTATAAAAGTTGGTTTTTTCCATATTAAAAATACTCAGAAAATTCTGCAGATGATTCTAAGGATAACTGTGAAAAACGAGCACTTAACTCCCTCAAGTCGCTGTGGAACCGCGGCAAAACATGCTTTGCGCGGTGGTTCCGCGGCCGTACTTGGGAATTAGGGACTCGTATTTGTAGGGTTTATCCGTAGGTATTAGTATACACTTCTGGGAATTTTTAATATTACTCAAGTGTTGAGTGTTCTGGAGATCTTTTGTATTCGTTGATTCGATCGGAAAGTTTAACATCGTTTAGTTTTTCAGGTAATTTAGAACGTATTAAAATGTTCGAACGGATGTCAATAACTCACTTGTTCTCGACACGAAAAACTTTCAAGTGTTGAATTTTTCTTGAGTTTGAATCTTTCGGAAAAACATACAAGCATATCTATGGACCCTCTAGAAGAACGTAACCTTAACTCGATTATGCGACCGTCGAAACTGCCACTGAACCCTAGGGTTTGTGGTAGTTTGGCGTTGCCACATGTGAGGCGTTGTTTTGACCCTTCTATGGCTGGTTCACTGGGGCGTTGACATGTTCTGGGATTTTTGAACTCCGCTCAAGTGTTGAGCTATTTGGGAAATCTAGGGTATTTGATTATTTGATCGGAAAGTTTAATATTGTCTATTTATCTCGAATGTGATACAATATGTGGAATTCATATAGTTAGGCATAAAATGCGAAGTATGTGATATTTCGGATTTATGATGTCTAAAGTGATTGTGGATTCCAAATGCTGTAGTTTTACACTTTCTTTTCTGTGACCGTAAGCGTAGTATGTGGTGTATCACCGGCTTCGTTGCTATACATCAACGACAATCGGGATACGCATACTTGCTTACGTTGATAATATGAGATATTATGTGTTGTTGTGATATGTTGTATTGGATCGTCGTGTTCTGAATAGCCGGGGGTTTCATGTGAGATGAGGGTTTTTATTTTCATTCATGTAAAATTCATTGTATGTAATATTCTTTTATTGGAGCACTTCCGGGATGAGGATGATGTCACCATTGTATATTATTTACTTTTCTGCATTAGGTAGACCCAAGGAGGGGAGCACAAGTAACCGGGTTCTAGGGTCCAGTGGGAGGCCATCTCGAGGAGTCGAGATCGGGTCTCCTCACCCTAGAATTGGCAGTGTTGCTTGCCGCTCTCGTAGGGGTCTAGGGATGTGGGTTTGGCTATTCATCGCGACCGTGGAATCCGTGTTTTATACAGGCTCGATGTAAAACACGGACGTCCTAGTATATCCAATATTTCATATGTTATCTTTTGCTGCAATGTTCTGTGATGAGATCATATTACTGCCTGAGACGAATGCTTATACTATATATATATGATGATATATAAATATTACAGCTTTCGTTTCTTCTGTGATGCTTAGGAAGCATAATTGATGGGATTTATTAATGAGATTAATAAAAGAAAAGAAACCTAAAAAAAAGATGTTGTATAATCAAAACTTTATAAAAAAAGGGTAGCTACAGTCTTGCTTGGCACAGTGGTATATATGATATACCATGCACCTTATTCGATGAGGAAAGAGCCGGGATTCCTTCACCGGGACTGACCTCTTTAGCAGAACTGGCAGATGCTACAAACCCACGTATTAGTTTTTGGTTGCTTCTATAGTTCTTGCTTTGCACAGCGGTATTTATGAAATATCCTGCACCTTATTCGATGAGGAAAGAGCCGAGATCCCTTCACCGGGAGTGACCTCTTTAGCAAAACTAGTGAAAGCCTAAAAAACATTTCTTTTCAAAATCACTCGATTCTACGACGATATCAAGTTCATTACGCTCATGGTTTTCTGAAAAACCTGCGTAGCCCTCCGTCATTTCAGATAGACACTAGTTAGTATTCGTGCTGCGTTTGTTGACCTTAGCTAAGGCGTAGTGTAAGGTAGCTAATTAGTATTTATCTGTTAAAACATGAGATGTGATTGAGTTAGGGTAGTCGTACGACTTTTTTGACCTTAGCCAAGGGTCGTACGGGTGGGTTTAATTCAATCGGGAAATGACGGGTTGAACTTGGCTAGCACTTATGATTTGTTGACCTTAGCCAAGATCATGAGTTGCTAGGGGCAAAAGTATTATCGGGAATTTCAAGTGTTGAAATTTGCAATGAGATTGCATACCTCCTATGAGATAGTTGGATCCCGATACCCACTGCGATTAAAGAGTTACTCCTGGGAGAATCTTACAAAGGACAATTAGCCGATCAAGTAGGTGTCTAGAAAGGTGTTAACGGGGTTATGCCTCTAGGAAAAAGAGGTTTATTTTAATTAGGTCCGTGCGAAAGCACGGGGAACCTCCCTTAAAGTACCAACACTGATCTGGCTGAAAGATTGGCGAACTTGTAAGGTGTCATTAATCCCGGCTAGTCTTTCCTTTTAGGGTTTGAAGGAAGATTTAATAAAAACAGTGGGAGACATCCTGATTAGATAAGATAATAACCAATCTAATCTTGCAAGAGCATATGCTAAAGTGTTTCCTTCTCTCTCTCTCCAGGTAGCGACCATGTCAGACCTTAATCAAGATAATAATATGGATGTATTGACTGAACCCGCTTATTATACTGAGCAGGGGAAATAGGAGAATATCTGGATTCTCACACTGCCCAAACGAAGAACAAGCATACTGATGCATCTTTTTCGGAAGTGTTAGTTATTGAGAACTGTTTCTCAGTTCACTCTACGTCCTGGGTATTAGATACCGGATCGGGATCCCACATATGTAATATATTACGTGGGCTACGTAAAGGTAGAGAACTGGGAATGGGTGATCATTCCGTAAGAGTAGGGAATGGTGCTGATATTGCAGCTAAAGCTGTTGGCGAATATCACCTTGTATTACCAAGTAGTAATATATTGATTTTGAACGAGTGCTATTATATACCGAACATGATGTGCAACACTATATCAGTTTTTTTATTAAATAAAGAAGGATATAATTTTGTAATACAGGATAATGTTATGAACATCCTCCTAAATCAAAAGTTGATTGGATTAAGCTCGTTACATAATGGCATATATGTTCTCAATCAAACTATAGTCCTTAATATACAAAACACACACAAGAGGAAGAGTTCAGAAATGAACGAATCCTTCTTATGGCATTGTAGACTTGGTCATATCAATGCGACACGACTAGCTAAGTTACTAAAGGATGGATATCTGAATACGTTTGAATTATCATCTTATGAAACTTGCCAGTCATGTCTCAAAGGCAAAGTGACCAAAACTCCGTTTAGTGGACACAGAGAAAGAGTTACAGAACTCTTAGGGCTGATACATAGTGATGTATGTGGTCCCATGTCTACACATGCCAGGAACGGTTCTTCCTACTTCATTACATTCACTGACGATCTATCAAGATACAGACATGTGTTCCTGATGAAACACAAGTCTGAAACTCTTGAGAAATTCAGGGAATATAAGCACGAAGTAGAGAAACAACGGGCAAAAGTATTAAGATCTTTCGATCTGATCGAGGAGGAGAATACTTAAGTAATGAGTTCCTGGACTATCTAAAAGAGAATGGGATTCTCTCCCAGCTTACTCCTCCTTATAAACCACAGCACAACGGTGTATCGGAGCGGAGGAATCGCACTCTATTAGATATGGTGCGCTCTATGATGAGCAATGCTGAGTTTCCTATTTCCTTTTGGGGGTATGCGCTTGAGATAGCCATATACCTATTGAATAGAGTTCCAACCAAATCAGTGCCTACCACTCCATATGAGATATGGAATGAGAAGAGACCATCTCTTAAATGAGTTAAGATATGGGGTTGTCCAACTTATGTTAAAAAGTAAAATCCGGACAAGCTCGAGGCTAGATCTTTTCTTTGCAAGTTTGTGGGATATCCAAGTAATTCGTATGGATATCTATTCTACTTAAGTGAGGAACAAAAGGTGTTTGTTTCTCAACATGCCACCTTTTTGGAAAAGGAATTTCTTGCAAAGGAAATTAGTGGCAATAAAGTAGAACTGGAAGAAGTTCCAGCAACACAAAATATGACAGATGATCTGGTAGAACCAGAGGATTCAGTAGTTCCCGACGAACCCCGGCCTCTCCACCGATCTAGCAGGGTTTCTCATCCACCTGAGAGATACTACGGTTTTCTCGTTGATGGTGGGAGCGAGGATTGCATCATGGAAGATGATGACCCATCTAGTTTCGAGCAGGCCATCACGAGTGGTGACTCTGTGAAATGGCTGGATGCAATGTGATCTAAGATGGAATCCATGTACACCAACAAAGTATGGATTTTGGAAGTTGCTCCTGAAGGGGTAAAACCCATTGGGAGCAAGTGGATCTTTAAGAAGAAACTTGGTGTAGATGGAAAAGTTGAGACTTACAAAGCTAGACTTGTTGCAAAGGGTTTTCGTCAACGACCAGGTGTGGATTATGACGAAACCTTTTCTCCAGTGGCTATGCTTAAGTCTATCCGGATCTTACTTGCCATTACTTCCTACCATGACTACGAAATCTGGCAAATGGATGTTAAGACCGCCTTTCTAAATAGTGATTTAGAGGAGTGCGTGTACATGACTCAGCCAGAGGGCTTCATAGATAGTGGGAGCAGCGGAAAGGTGTGCAAGCTGCTTAAATCCATCTACGGGTTAAAGCAGGTATCACGGAGTTGGAACATCTGCTTTGATGTTGTAGTCAAAGAGTTTGACTTCATCAAAAACGTAGATGAACCTTGTATATATAAAAAGGTTGCAGAGAGTAAGGTTGTCTTTCTCATATTGTACGTCGATGACATACTCTTGATAGGAAATGATGTTCCTATGCTGCAATCGGTCAAGCTCTTCTTATCACAATGATTCTCGATGAAAGATCTTGGTGATGTCTCCTGCATACTAAGAATAATGATCTATAGAGATAGATCTAAACGGATACTGGGATTGTCCCAATTCAGGTACATTGACACCATAGTAAAGAGGTTTAGTATGGAAGAATCCAAGCATGGGAACCTACCCACGATCTCTGGACTCACTCTCTCCAAAAAGATGTCTCCCAAGACTGATTTGGAGAGAGCTCGCATGCAAGGGATACCCTATGCTTCAGCAGTAGGCTCTATTATGTATACGATGCTGTGTACCAGACCCGATGTAGCATACTCACTAAGTATAGTGAGTAGGTATCAAGCAGATCCTGGAGAGAGTCACTGGACAGCTGTGAAGAACATTCTCAAGTACTTGAGAAAAACTAAAGAGATGTTCTTGGTGTATCGTAACGGAGAACTCCAGGTGGAGTCCTTTACCGATTCGAGCTTCCAAAGTGATAAGGACGACTCTAAGTCGCACTCGGGTTTTGTCTTTACCCTCAATGGAGGGGCGGTGTGTTGGAAGAGTTCCAAACAGGAAACCGTTGCAGACTCGACAATGGAGGCTGAATACATCGCTGCCAACGATGCTGCAAAAGAGGCTGTCTGGATGAAGAAGTTCATTACTGAACTTGGTGTGGTTCCATCTATTGAGCATCCAATACCTTTGTATTGTGATAACAATAGAGCTGTGGCCTTGGCCAAGGAACCCAGGTCCCATCAGAAGTCCAGACATATTCTGAGGCGGTATCACCTGATCCGGGAGATAGTTGATCGCCGGGAGATCGAGGTCAGGAGAGTGGATACAAAGGACAACACTGCGGATCCACTCACGAAGGCCATACCCCAGATTCAATTTGAGAGACTCTTCGGGATGCTGGGTATGAGATACTACAACAGCTGGCCTTAGTGCAAGTGGGAGATTGTTAGTTATGTATATGCCCTAAAGGCCATTGTTGTACATATGATGTATATTATAATGGATGCTTGGATATATATAGAGAGGACTTTCTTGCTCGTCATGATAGTATGCTATTTGGTTTCACTTTATCTTAACATATTGACTTGTATTAGTTTACTATCTTGTTCTCACATGTTGATAAAGCCCTTAGGATATGTACTCAACTACTGGGACTATGATGAGATCATACTAGTGGGGCCAGGGTAGTCAACGAGTACATCTTATAACTGCTCCTAATCAAGGGTGCATCGAGACAGGGCATCGATACACCAGAGTAGACTAGCGTATACGCATCTTGACCCATATGATAAGAGATGGATGATCCCATATCCATCGGTGTTTGACATCAAAGATGGTGTACGGGTGCTCAGTGGAGACTGTGTACACTGAACGGACTCACCGAGAACTCCCAGATGGTATTATACCTCACGTTAGATGGCAGTTCTCTGGTGACATTGGTACTGGGTAGTCTGTAGACCCGAGATCGTCATAGAGTCTTGTGTGATTCCCACTGTGCTTTGATTTTCACCTTACCACGTCCAAGAGAGCGTGCAAAACGGTGGCTTTTGGGTACAGTCCCAAATCACATGGAGGCAATGAGCGATATGAGGGGTTTCGTCTCTCCCGGTATAGGGAGTTGATGTTGTGCTGTGTTCGATTGGCTATAACTGGAAGTCCCTGGCCAGGGCGGATATAGAGTACTACTGGTAAGTGTTATCAGTAGTTTCTCGACCTGTTATGAGCCTCACATCGACACGACTTATCGGTTACTGGGGTCTTACGTTTACTACCCCTAGACTAGATATACGACATATCAGACGAAGAGACCGGACTGTACGGTAGTGTTACTGATTGGATTCACAGGAGAATGTGCAGGCTTGCTTATTAATCTTTTGATCGCTCAATACCTGGGTGGCTGTTACATTTAGCTGACCGCTTGCAGCTTGTGGGTGTTTGATATGATCATCACCTACTGCAGGCGTATTGACGATTCTTTAGAGTCCTACACAGAGGTTTCTTGACTCAGGCAAAACGGAGTAGGGGCACATATATGATATGTGCGGGACCGAGAATAATATGATATGAGATATTGTATTCTATTCTCGCGATATTTGGTATCAGCCGGGTCATCGGATCAAGTATTGATTCGATTAATCGGTACATGATATATTAGTCGGTTATATGCGATATAACCGGATTGTCGGATCAAGTGTTGATTCGATAATTTAATGTATAATTATATATGTGATATATTACATTACATTATCTAATATCGGTTCGCTTTATTGATTCATTTTCTCACCGGGTAATACATTGATATATATATGCAATATATGTTAATTGTATTAATTTCTTTTGTTACAAAAATATATTATATATGTGATATATAATATTGTAGCAAGTTATGTTTACAAATGAAACATGATTAGTGGAGATTAAACATCATTAGGGTTTGATTTGGGTTAGACTTTTCTTGAAACTTCTAGAAGCTTTTGTTTTGTTTTAAGCAAAGATATTATGTGTTGATATTTTTGAGATATATTTTAACCCAACCCAAACCCTTAACCCTAGTCAACTCTCTACATGAGTTAATACTTGATATTATTAACTTAAGGTTCTTTTGTAAGCATAGTAACCTTTTTCATTATTCATCACAAAAGAATTCATCTTCTTCTTCCACCTTGAAAAGCTTTCTAGCTTTTGGTTTTGTGATGGATTAGAGTGAGAAATTGATAATAAAAGAGAGCATAATTCCTACTTCATCATCCTCATCTAATCTAGCCAATTAGATTAGGGTGTTCACTTCATTAATACTTGATTAGAGAAGTGAGAGCTTGAGTTAAAGAAACTTCAAGGTAGATCATCTTCGAAAAGGAAGACTTCAAGCAAAAGCATGGATCGTTCGGCTTGTGGAACCTCTCTTGAGTCCGGGAGATCATGGATCGCGGCGAAGGGACAACTACTCGGAGTTTATGAAGCAAAGGAGCGGACTACAAAGGTTGTAATCCCTCTCTCTTAGATGTAAAGATGTTTACTTGCATGTTTAACCCTAATTATCTAGAAAAGATCCTTGCTTTAGGTTGTTCGGCACTTCTAAATTTTAAATCGGGCATGGTTGATGCCTTATAGACCCTTGTGACAGTGCCTAGTAACCCTACAGAAATACATCATCGAACTCTCGAACTACCTCTGGCTTGTCTTCTTCCGCCTGATGCGTAGCAATCACTGCCTTCTTCGGCTTTTCCTTATAGGTTCCTGGCTCCAGGGTACGATCTCCACTTTTGAAATAAAAGATTGGATGGTCTGGAATATCGAACACTACCCTCCTTTGACGACAGTCAATGGTAGCGTAGAAGGTTCCTAGCCAGTCCATACCCAGAACCACATCGAAGTTCGGTATGTCCAGTACCTTGAAGTCAGCATAGAATTCTCTGCAGCAGATGACCACTGGATATAGGTTGTATCCCATTGTTTCCTTTAGAATGCCGTTTCCTAAACTGACATTCTAGCTGGATACAAGTGGTTTGACTGGAATCGCATGAGTTCGGACGAACCGTTGCGACATAAAGCAATGAGATACTCCAGTATCGAAGAGTGCGAGTGCAGTAAGTGAGGCTACTAAGATTGTACCTAATGTATGTAGGATATGTTTTAGGTATAATGAAAAGATATATAGGTACCGGTGGCTTCAGCTTCTTCCACAGTCATTGTGAAAGCCTGTCGCATCGGTACATTCCTCCTTGCTGGGGAGCGTTCCTCTGCCCGTTCTTTTGTACTTGGGGTGCGTTCCTTTGAGCTTGATGGAACTGACGAGGTGGAGGTGCAGTCGGTCCACGAGGTGGTGGAGCAGGGAGAGTGAGTCTTGGAGCAGGTGCCTGAATGGCTGGGCGCTGCTGATAAGTGATTGCTACCCCGGGTGCAGCATTTGGGTTGTGTCTTCGAGGACAAGACCCAATTTCATGAGTAGCTAAGCCGCAGTCTAAGCAAAGGCGATTTGCACGCCGAATGTCCTTCGTCAAATGTCCATCTCTCATGCAGTAGGTACAAAAGGCTTGGTTGGGCCGGTTGTTCAGTACTCCCGGTTTCCTGGGCACAATTTGTGGCCTTGAAGAGGCTTCTCCTGCCTTCTGGTTGGTAGGGCGCTTCACTCCGGCAGATTGAGGTCTACCTCTCATCTTCACCACTGCCTCATATCGACGGGCAGCTTTTAGAGCCAGTTCGTGGGTCGGAAAATCACCTGCAGCTAACGCAGCTTGGATCTCCGGATCTAACCCTTGCTGAAATCATCGAACTATGATCTCATCCGTCGGTATCAAGTGTGCCGCAAATTTGTTAAGGTATTGTGTTAGCTGTGTAGTATGTGATATTTTAAAATCAAAATATTAAGACAAATCTTACCGACTGAGCATGGTAAACTCAGCATCATACTCATCCACGGATTTGGTCCACATCGAACCCTGTTGTCAGGTGGATGAACTGCTGTTTCATGTCAAATCCGACAGTCTCTGGGAAGTATTTCGCGTTGAACATATCACGAAAAGTCCTCCATTCGATCGGTTGGGCAAGACGGCTTTCTTCCGCCATCCACCAAACTCGGGCGTTGTCAATGAGCTGCAGTTTCGCAACTCGTACCCAAGCGACCTCTGGCACTTGTGCTGTTGCCAGGTTATCCTCAATAATTTGAGCCTATTCTTCCGCTTTTAGAGGGGTCACTTTTCCCAAAATTTGCTCGGGGTGCAATGCCCGGAATTGCTTTACCCCGGGCGCTTCCGCTTCTGGACGGTTCATCAGAATAGCAGTTTGCTGCTGCTGTCCTTCCAGGAGGCTGCGGATTGCCTCAAGCAGTACCGTCTGCTCATTGATCGGAGAAGCTACGGAAGGTGTAAGCATTAGAGGTGGTGGTGTGTTGTTGACATTGGTGCTAGTATTGTTTGGGAAATCCATAACCTTGAAAGAAAAGTAGGGTTAGGATAGATTCAAAGAATAAGATTCAAGAAATATGTAATGTAAAGAATGTCTTCAGTTGCTGTTTCTTGTATTAAATTGCTTAGGAATTCATGCAGAATTTGTAAGTCCATGCTACCGCTCCCGGTACTTACGGGCTTGCGGAATTGATGAAAAACAATTTTTCTAGAGATGGTAACATGGACTCAAACCGGATCTTTGTTAAACTATCTATCTAACAACCTAACTAGGAGTTGTTTAACTACTCGGTTAGGGGATTATACCTTTCTTTAACTCCTTCGTCTTCAACTCGTGTGGTGTACGGACCGGCCTCTCCTCGTCGTCTTCTCGCACCGAAGACGGATCCACCCGAAAGCTTCTACCTTTTGCTTCTTCTTCTAACTTGAAGAAACTAGTTCACTCGGTTTGCTAAACCTTGTGAACTAGGATGAGTAGAGGATTGTTTTGGTGTCTTTTTATCTCTAGGGCAATGAGTCTCAAAACATGAGAATGGTTTGCCCTTGAGGTAGAGAGAGAGAGCAAGATGAAGAGGGTGAGAGCTAGAGAAAAATGAGAGAGCTCAAAAGAGAGAATGCTAATGTGCAGGGTTCCTAGGCACTCTAGTGAGGTCTCCCAAGCCATCAACCATGGCAATTTCAAAGCTTATGGTGCCTACAAACCCTAAACAACGGATCGTATACTAGATTTCTAGGCGAACAAGAACTAGTTAACAGTTAACTATATAAAATACGGAAATACAACCTTTGTAGATCCGGTGCTCCACCTCCATAGCTCCGCAACGAGGTCCTCTCCGCTGTCCAAATCGAATCTGGGCTCTAGGATCGGCTTCGTCGGAGAATGGGCAAGCTAGGTCGTCGATGTCCATGCCGAAGATGATCTACGTCGAAGCATCGATGAATCAAGCTCCACCTTCACCAAGTCATGAAACTTGTGAAGGAAACACACTCTACTACTTGGCAAGAGGTAGAGGATGAAGAAATAGGAAGTGGGTAGACTTTAGAATTGGATTTCTCACTCATTTCCAACAATCACCATTGATGGACTTCAAGCTTCTTCACTTGAAGCATGAAGAAGAAGAAGAAAGATATTATGATAAGTTAATAGAAAATGAAAAGAAAATGAATTCTTATCATAATTCTAACCATGGTCAAGTGTAGAGAATGAATCATGGTTAGTGAGAATGGTTAGGGTTAAGGATGAGATAAGTATGGTTGACTTTATCAAAGCTTCATGAAGTTTCAACTAAACTCCAAATCTAGCAACCATTCTTTTCTCTTTTCCTTTATTCATTTATCAAAAATAAATGGATAACAAAATAAGATAAATGAATAATAAATAAGAAACCCTAACCATTTCATTAACCAAGGTTTAATCTTTACACTTGAACCCTAGCATGACATGTATCATCAAACATGATACAATCAAGTGCACAAAAGTATATCGCATATACAATGCGCACATCCGAGTGAGAAAATTCGTCTTAAGTAAACCGATACTAGTTGATGCAAAGTAATATATCAAATATATAAATATGCATTAAATCATTAAATCAACACTTGATTCAATGACCCGGTTATGTCGCACACAACCGACTAGTATACAATATATCGGCTTATCGAATCAACGCTTGAATCGATAACTAGGTTATATCGCATACAACCATTCGATATATTTATCGCGAGAATAGAATACGGTATCACATACACGCATTATTCTCGGTCCCGCACATATCTCATATGCGCTCCTATTTCGTTTTGCTTGAGCCAGGAAACCTCTGTGTAGGACTCTAAAGACTCGTCAATACGCCGGCAGCAGATGATGATCATATCAAGCATCCACAAGCCGCAAGCGGTCTGCTAAACGTAACGGCCACCCGGGTATTGAGCGATCTGAAGATCGACGAGCAAGCCCGCTCACACTCCAGTGAATCCGACCAGTAACACTACCGTACAGTCCGGTCTGATCGTCTGATATGTCGCATATCTCGCCTAGGGGTGGTAAACGTCAGACCCCAATAGCTCAATAAGTCGTGTCGATATGAGGCTCATAACGGGTCGAGAAACTACTGGTAACACTTACCAGCAATTCTCTGAGCAGCCCTGGCCAGGGACTTCCTGTTATAGCCGATCGAACACAGTACAACATCAACCCCCATATACCGGGAGAGACGAATCCCCTCCTATCGCTCATTGCCTCCATGTGACTCGGGACTGTACCCAAAAACCATCGTTTTGCACGCCCTCTTGGACGTGGTAAGATGGAAATCAAAGCACAGTGGGAACCACACAAGACTCTATGACGATCTCGGGTCAACAGACTACTCTGTACCAGTGTCACCAGAGAACTGCCATCTGACGTGAGGTATAATACCATCTGGGAGTTCTCGGCGAGTCCGTCCAGTGTACCCAGTCTCTACTGAGCACCCGTATATCTCCTCTGATGTCAAACACCGATGGATATGGGATCATCCATCGCCCATCTGTATGGGTCGAGAAGGTACACGCTAGTCTACTCTGGTATTATCGATGCCCCATCTCGATACACCCACGACTAGGGACTGTGAAGGATGTACTTATGGACTACCATGTCCCCACTAGTATGATCCGCATCATAGTCCAGGTAGTCAAGTACAGATCCTAAGGGCTTTACCAACATGTAACAGAGAGACAATCAGCATACACGTTAAGGTAAAGGGTAACCAGATAGCATACTATCATGTCGAGCAAGAAAGTCCTCCCTATATATGTCCCAGCATCCACTACAATATACATCCTATGTACAGTAATGGCCTCTAGGGCATACATATAACTAACAATCTCCCACTTGCACTAGGGCCATCTGTAGCAGTGGTTGCAGTATCTCATACTCAACCATCCCATGAAAGTCTCTCTCTGGGAACAGGCCTTTGTGAGTGGATCCGCTGTGTTGTCCTCTGAGTCTACTCTCCCAACCTCGATCACCCTGGAGATCAACCATCTCCATGATCAGGCGATGCTGCCTTAGAATAAGTCTGGATCACTGATAGGACCGGCGTTCCTTGGCATAAGCCACAACTCCATTGTCACACAATGGGAGGAACATAGTTCATCTCATGAACCTATATACACCCAAACATCCTCTTTGGTAGCATCTTAAGTAGCGATGTATCCTGCCTTTATCGTCTAGTATGCCACGGTATATAGCTTGGAACTCTTCCAACATACCGTCCCTTTACTGAGGGTAAAGGCAATGCCTGCGACTGACATTCAGTCGTCTTTATCACACTGGAACCCTTCCAGCGATTCTCCCCAGGATCGGTTGATACCGTCTCACTACAACTAGTGAGAATCCTAACATCCAATTAAATCTATCTCATAGATCCAAAATCCAGGATTTAGTATGTATCACTTTAATCCTATATGGAGAATCATTGTGATAAGCGGAGATTGATCGAGCGTAGCATAGGAAACTCCTTCCCTATCAAGAGTATGTCATCCACGTACTCTACGAGGATCGTCACCATACTCCCTACTACCTTTTGTTTGTACAAGGTTCATCTACCATTTTGATGATGTCAAACTCTTTGACTACTTCATCAAAACAGACGTTCCAACTCCGCGATGCCTGCTTTATCTTATAAAGCATCTTGCACACGTTTCCGCTGCTCCCACTGTCTACGAAGCCCTCTGGCTGTGTACTTATAGACGCTCTCTTCTAAATCATCATTTAGAAAAGCAGTCAAGACACCCAACCACCAGATATCGCAGTCATGGTATGTAGCCGTGGCAAGTGGGATCTGGATGGACTTAAGCATAGCTACTTGAAAAGGTATCATCATGATCCACGCCTGGTCTTTGACGAAAACCTTTAACAAGTCTAGCTTTGAAAGTCTCAACTTTTCCATCTACACCAAGTAATCTTCTCAAGATATACTTGCTCCTGATGGGGATTTAACCCTTCAGATATAGCAACCAAAGTCCATACTTTGTTGGTGTATAAGGATTCCATCTCAGATCGCTAAGCATCCAGCCATTCTTACAGAGTCTTACTCCTGATGGCCAGCTCGAAACTAGTTGGGTCATCATCTCATGATGCAATCCTCGCTCCCACTGTCATAGAGAAACCGAAGTATCTCTCAGGTGGGTGAGGAACCCTACTAGATCGGCGGAGAGGCTGAGGTTCGTTGGTTTCTACTGAATACTTTGGTTCTATCAAATCATCAGCTGTAGTTTGTATAGCTGGAACCTTTCCAGTTGTACATAACTGACCTTGCCTCGAGCTTGTCCGGATTTTGCTTTTAGACATAGGCCGGACAAATCCAAATCTTAACTGGCTTAAGACATGGGCTCTTCCCTTTCCATATCTCATATGGAGTGGTAGGCAACTGATTTGATTCGAACCCTATTCAATAGGTATGCAACTTCATAAGTGCATAACTCCCAGAAGGAAAAAGGTAACTCAGTAGTACTCATCATAGAGCACACCATATCAAATAGGGTGTATCTGCTCCGCCCCGATATACCATCGTGCTATGGTGTATACGGAGGAGTAATGCTGAGAGAGAATCTCATTCCCCTTTAGAATATAGTCCAGGATTTTCGTGCTCAAGTATTCTCCTCCTTGATCACATCAAAGGACATAATACTTTTACCCACATTGGTTCTCTACTTCTCGCTTATATTCTGTGAATATCTCAAAAGGTTCGGACTTGTGTTTCAACAGGAACATAGGTCTGAATCTAAAGAGATCATCAGAGAGCATAATGAAGTATAAAGAACCAGTCTTGGCATGTGTAGACAGGGGACCTTTATACATCAACATGTATCATCCCAAGAGTTCACTAACTCTTTCTCTGTTTCCAGTAAACGGAGCTATGGTCATCTTATCTTTGTGACATGACTGGCGAGTTTCACAAGATGTAGATTCAAACTGATTTAAATATGCATCTACATGTAACTTCAGCTAGTCGGGTCACATTGATCTGACCTAGTCTACAATACCTCAAGACGGATTCGTTCATTTCTGAACTCTTCCTCTTGTGTGTGTTCCATATACTAAGAACTGTAGTTTGATTTAGAACATTAATGCTTTTAGATAACGTGCCTGAACCGATCAACTTTTGATATAGGAAATGTTCAAAACATTATCCAACAATACAAAATTATATCCTTTCTTTTCTAACAAAGAGAGTGATATGATTTGGTATATCAGGTTCGGTATCTAATAACATTCGTTCAGAATCAATGTATTGTAATACAGGGTGACAGTGACCGACAGACTTGGCTGCAACACTTGCCCCGTTTTCTGCCTCATGAAACTTATCACCCGTTCTCAGTTCTCTACCTTTCTGTAGCCCTATGTAACAGATTACATATCTGGGATCCTAATCCGGTATCACATACCCAGGATGCGGAGGATACTGAGAAACAGTTCTGTATAATGAACACACCCGAAGATGATGCATCAACATGCACTCTCTTCGTTTGGGCGGCACGGGAAATCTGGTATTCCCCAATTTCCTGCTCTGTCTTATAACAATTATAAGTTGGAGCGGGACCAACGTTCCCCAGCTCAGTATAACAAGCGGGTTCGGTCAATAATCCGTATTATTATCTTGATTAAGGCGTGATATGGTCGCTACCTGGAGAGAGAAGAAAACACTCAGCGTGCGCTCTGTCAAGAATAGATTGGTTATTATTTTATCTAATCAGGATGGCTCCCACTGCTTTTTATCAAATCTTCCTTCAAACCCTAAAAGGAAAGACTAGCCGGGATTAATTACACACTACAAGTTCGCCAATCTTTCAGCCAGGCCAGTGTCGGTACTTTGAGGGAGGTCCCCCGTGCTTTCGCACGAACCTAATTAATGTAAACCTCGTTTTCCCAGAGGCGTAACCTCTTTGACACCTTTCTAGACACCTACTTGATCGGCTAATTGTAATGTATAAAACTCTCCCAGGAGTAACTCTTACTCGCAGCGGGTATCGGGATCCAACTATCTCATAGAAGGTATGCAATCTCATTGCAAATCTCAACACTTGAAATTCCCGATAATATTTTGCCCCAAACGATCTATGACCTTGACAAGGTCAACAAACCATAGACCGCAAGTCAAGTTCAACCCGTCATTTCTTGATTGAATCAAACCCACCCGCATGACCCTTGACAAGGTCAACAAGGCCGCACGACTACCCTAACCCAATCTGCATCATATGCATAAGCAGATAAATACTGGTTAGCTACCGCACACTGCGCCTTGACAAGGTCAACAAACGCAGCACGAATACTAAACAGGATTTATCTGAAATGACGGAGGGCTACGACAGGTTTTTCTGAAAACCTATTGCGTAATGAACTTGATATCGTTGTAGGATCGAATGATTTTTTAAAAAAAATGGAGTGCTTTTGAGGCTTTTCTAGTTTTGCTAAAGGAGTCACTCCCGGTGAAGGGATCGTCGGTCCTTTCCTCGTCGAATGAGGTGCGGGATATATCATATATATCACTGTGCAAAGCAAAAACTCTTAAAAGCAATCAAAAGACAAACCGAGGGTGTAGCATCTGCCAGTTATTGCTAAAGGAGTCACTCCCGGTGAAGGGATCTCGGTCCTTTCCTCGTCGAATGAGGTGCGGGATATATCATATATATCGCTGTGCAAAGCAAGAACTGTAGCTACCTGTTTTATTTTTGAAATTCGATTCTACAACATCTTAGGTTTCTTTTATTTCATTAATCACATTAATGAAGTCCCATCATTTAAGTACCTAAACATCACAGATAGATATGACGTACACTTATGCCATCCGCATTCGCCTCGATGTCCCCTCGTGCACCGTTAGGTTAGGTAACTAACGGCAGAGCAGGGCAGGACTAGCGCGGGTGTAAAACATAAGTAACGTCTATATAATATATCATATATACTAAATACTATATCCATCACAGAAACATCACATGATCTCATCACAGATATCGCAGCAGAAGAATCATATGAAATATTGGATATACTAGGACGTCCGTGTTTTCAATACGAGCCAGTATAAAACACGGATTCCACGGTCGTGATGAATAGCCAAACCCACACCCCTAGACCCCTACGAGAGCGGCAAGCAACCCTGCCAATTCTAGAGTTAGGAGACCCGGACCCGACTCCTCGAGTTGGTCTCCCACTGGACTCCAGAACCCGGTTACTTGTGCTCTCCTCCTTGGGTCTATCCTAGTGCGGAAAAGTAAATAATATACAAAGGGTGACAACTCCCGCAACCTGGAAGCGCCCCAATAAAAGAATATTACATACAAGTTTTTACATGAATGAAAATGAAAAACACTCATCTCACATAAAAACCCCCGGCTATTCAAACACGACGATCCAATATAACATATCCAGCAACACATAACATCTCATGTCATCAACGTAAGTAAATATGTCCATCCCAATTGTCGTTGACATATAGCAACGAAACCGGCGATATCACATATTACACTTACGGTCACAGAAAAGAAAGTGTAAAACTACAACAGTTGGAATCCGCAATCACCTCAGACATCGCATGCCTGACCAAATGAATTACTTAGACATCGCATGCCTAACAATTATAAACCCCGCATTTTAGTCTCAAATCGAAAACTCTTTTCAATATCAAGTCGGGTAATTCAACAAGATTCCCGACATCCTGATCGAATGCTCGTCGCAAACTTCAGTAGACGGCCGCACCCCCGATACCGTCGACGAAGTGCACCAAGGCGGAACACCGCTACCGCGAGCACCCGGACGGATGCTTTCGGCGACGGGGTTCTCCTACAGTCACTTGGTCGGGGCTATGGAGTGAGGCTGTCTATTAAGTTTACCCGGCGAGTATCCGCGTACGCTACGTGATTGCGACGGACTTTTGATCACATCAAAATTCCGTGGCAACCGATCAAGTGAGACTAAACTGCTACGTTTATAACATTCATTTAGTTATCATATAACTTTTGTGAATTCCAATTATTGTATCCCATTCCAGATAAACAGAAAATGTTAAACTTTCCGATCGAACAATCGAACACCCAAGTTTTCCCGATACAGATCAACACATGAAACAAGCCTAACAACATTCAGTTCGTACCTCAGTACCGACGGTCCAGCCGTAGAAGGGTCAAGCCAACGCCTCACATGTGGCACGCCGTACTGCCCCAAACCCGAAGGTTCAAAGGGCAGTTCAAGACGGTCACATAATCGAGTTAAGGTTTGTGTCTTCTAGAGGGACCATCGCGTTACTTGCACTACTTAGAACGTCGTTAAACTACGGAAAAATCCAACACTTGGAAATTTCCCGACAGAGGAAAAGTTGGGTATTTATATCCGGTCGAACTTTTTAACATATTCTAAAATTTATCCAGAAAGCCACACAGACAAAATTTGATACCCCGATCGAAATACCGAATCCCCAAAACAACTGCAGAAATTTCAACTCTTGAAAAATTATTAAAAATATCCAGGAAGACCAACACTGGAAATTAAGAATTACTGTACAAATTCTGATCCCAGAAAAGACAAAACGGCCGCCCTTCCGCCGCACAAGCCAAGCTTGTGCCGCGGAAGCGCGGCGCATTAAACGAATTGGGTACACGAATTTTACAGTATTTCATATATTCACCTGCTGATTTTTCTGAACATTTTTAATGTGGAAAAAGACCAGATTTTAAAAATTGTACAGAGAGCATGTTTTGGGTTTCGGTTTTGTGTCGTTCGGACTTCAAATTCCGTCTACGCTTCGCCTAAGGCTCTAGCTAGGCTCTGATACCACTGCAGGGTTCCTAGGCACTCTAGTGAGGTCTCCCAAGCCATCAACCATGGCAATTTCAAAGCTTATGGTGCCTACAAACCCTAAACAACGGATCGTATACTAGATTTCTAGGCGAACAAGAACTAGTTAACAGTTAACTATATAAAATACGGAAATACAACCTTTGTAGATCCGGTGCTCCACCTCCATAGCTCCGCAACGAGGTCCTCTCCGCTGTCCAAATCGAATCTGGGCTCTAGGATCGGCTTCGTCGGAGAATGGGCAAGCTAGGTCGTCGATGTCCATGCCGAAGATGATCTACGTCGAAGCATCGATGAATCAAGCTCCACCTTCACCAAGTCATGAAACTTGTGAAGGAAACACACTCTACTACTTGGCAAGAGGTAGAGGATGAAGAAATAGGAAGTGGGTAGACTTTAGAATTGGATTTCTCACTCATTTCCAACAATCACCATTGATGGACTTCAAGCTTCTTCACTTGAAGCATGAAGAAGAAGAAGAAAGATATTATGATAAGTTAATAGAAAATGAAAAGAAAATGAATTCTTATCATAATTCTAACCATGGTCAAGTGTAGAGAATGAATCATGGTTAGTGAGAATGGTTAGGGTTAAGGATGAGATAAGTATGGTTGACTTTATCAAAGCTTCATGAAGTTTCAACTAAACTCCAAATCTAGCAACCATTCTTTTCTCTTTTCCTTTATTCATTTATCAAAAATAAATGGATAACAAAATAAGATAAATGAATAATAAATAAGAAACCCTAACCATTTCATTAACCAAGGTTTAATCTTTACACTTGAACCCTAGCATGACATGTATCATCAAACATGATACAATCAAGTGCACAAAAGTATATCGCATATACAATGCGCACATCCGAGTGAGAAAATCCGTCTTAAGTAAACCGATACTAGTTGATGCAAAGTAATATATCAAATATATAAATATGCATTAAATCATTAAATCAACACTTGATTCAATGACCCGGTTATGTCGCACACAACCGACTAGTATACAATATATCGGCTTATCGAATCAACGCTTGAATCGATAACTAGGTTATATCGCATACAACCATTCGATATATTTATCGCGAGAATAGAATACGGTATCACATACACGCATTATTCTCGGTCCCGCACATATCTCATATGCGCTCCTATTTCGTTTTGCTTGAGCCAGGAAACCTCTGTGTAGGACTCTAAAGACTCGTCAATACGCCGGCAGCAGATGATGATCATATCAAGCATCCACAAGCCGCAAGCGGTCTGCTAAACGTAACGGCCACCCGGGTATTGAGCGATCTGAAGATCGACGAGCAAGCCCGCTCACACTCCAGTGAATCCGACCAGTAACACTACCGTACAGTCCGGTCTGATCGTCTGATATGTCGCATATCTCGCCTAGGGGTGGTAAACGTCAGACCCCAATAGCTCAATAAGTCGTGTCGATATGAGGCTCATAACGGGTCGAGAAACTACTGGTAACACTTACCAGCAATTCTCTGAGCAGCCCTGGCCAGGGACTTCCTGTTATAGCCGATCGAACACAGTACAACATCAACCCCCATATACCGGGAGAGACGAATCCCCTCCTATCGCTCATTGCCTCCATGTGACTCGGGACTGTACCCAAAAACCACCGTTTTGCACGCCCTCTTGGACGTGGTAAGATGGAAATCAAAGCACAGTGGGAACCACACAAGACTCTATGACGATCTCGGGTCAACAGACTACTCTGTACCAGTGTCACCAGAGAACTGCCATCTGACGTGAGGTATAATACCATCTGGGAGTTCTCGGCGAGTCCGTCCAGTGTACCCAGTCTCTACTGAGCACCCGTATATCTCCTCTGATGTCAAACACCGATGGATATGGGATCATCCATCGCCCATCTGTATGGGTCGAGAAGGTACACGCTAGTCTACTCTGGTATTATCGATGCCCCATCTCGATACACCCACGACTAGGGACTGTGAAGGATGTACTTATGGACTACCATGTCCCCACTAGTATGATCCGCATCATAGTCCAGGTAGTCAAGTACAGATCCTAAGGGCTTTACCAACATGTAACAGAGAGACAATCAGCATACACGTTAAGGTAAAGGGTAACCAGATAGCATACTATCATGTCGAGCAAGAAAGTCCTCCCTATATATGTCCCAGCATCCACTACAATATACATCCTATGTACAGTAATGGCCTCTAGGGCATACATATAACTAACATAATGAAAGAATGAGCCTCACTTTTCTCATACACCCTCTCATAATCCAAAAGCATCATGATAACAAGTAATGATAATTGAGTATATTGTAAAGGTTATCATCATGACAAATGACACTATCATTTTTTGCATTAAATGCAAATGGTAAACAAAACAAGCAAGCATAAGTCAATGCAACTAAATGATGGCCATTGTCATGATGGTGGTCAACAAGTCCAACCTAGTCAACCGGTCAACAAAAGTCAACAAGTCAACTAGGTCAACCTTTCAACCATAACCATGTCACTATAATACTCAATTAATATTATTGTTAATCATATGTCTTAATCTCATTAGGGTTTGACCAAAGTCAACAGTCAGCAACCCTAATGAGAATCCTCTGGCTCTGTCTCTGTCAACTGTGCATACACACCCATATCCGCGTTCCGGGGAACACGAATACAAACGAGATAAAACAAATCCCAAAACGTATACTAGGATCTGGCTTAAACCAAAGCCCGCTAGTGTTAACTGTCCGGACACTGAACGTGCACAAGTGCACGGATGTGACCGAACCCTGTCGCGAAACCATGCGACCTGTCGCAAAACCATGCGACCTCTACTCTTTTGCCTAAAGGCGAATAGGTTTCTGTGTGGGACTCTAAAGACTCGACACTACGCTGGCAGTGGATTTAACCACAGACCGCAAGCGGCACTAGCTGTGCGTAACGGCCCCCAGGTAAATGCCGATAAGAAGATGGACGAGGTGAAACCCATCTGAACTCCTACTGAGCCTGAATGTGACAGTCTCCGTACAGTCCGGTCTGTTCGTCTGATACATCGCATGGGGGGCCTAGGGGGCGGTGAACGTCAGTCCCCTAATAGCGGTACAAGTCGTGTCGGAGTGAAGCCCAGAACACCCTGAGATAACACTGGAAACCTACCAGTATATCTCGCTTGCCCTGGCCAGGGTCTACTCGTGTAATGGCTCTCCTAGACACAACGCGATGTCAACCCCCATTACCGGGAGAGACGAATCCTGTCTAACCGTCACTGCCTCCAAGTGCTTCGGGACTGCACCCAACTACTACCTGTTTGCACGACTCTTTTGAGCCGTTGTAGGGTAGTAATCAAAGTACAGTGGGAACACACTCGACGCGAAGTGACAGTGTCAAGTCAGCGGACTAAGCTGTACTCATGTCACCTGAGAACTGATAACTGACGATAGGTATAGTACCAACCAATCAGTTCCCGACGAGTCCTGTCCAGTGTACTCGTAACCTAACGAGCACCCGCATACTATCTCAAGTACGACGTACTGACGGCTGTGGGACAGACCGTCTCCCCTGTTGGGATGAGAAGCGCATATGCTAGTCTACTCTGGAGTATCGATACCCTGTCTCGATTGTCCTGCGATTAGGGACCTGTATAAGGATGTGCTTATGGATTATCCAGACCCCACGAGTGTGACTGCCATCACAACGCTGGTAATCAAGCAAAGATCCTAAGGGCTCTACTAATGCGTATAGGTGATATAATAAAATAAACACATGTACATATTGAAGTAGAAACAAACCAATTAGCATACTACCATTTTGAGCAAGATTGTCAATACAAGGTGAATATCCCAAGCTTCCATTAAGTAATATACATACTAGTATGATACAGTAATGGCCTCTAGGGCATATACACTAACAATCTCCCACTTGCACTAAAGCCATGTACTGGCGTATCGAAGACCTATCATCTCGATCAGCCGCTCGAACTGAGTCTGGGGTAAGGCCTTGGTGAATGGATCTACAGTGTTATCTTCTGAAGGAACCCTCCGAACCTCGATCTCCTGGCGATCCACGATCTTCCTGATCAGGTGATACCGCCTCAAGATGTGTCTGGATTTCTGATGGGTCCTGGGTTCCTTCGCTAAATCTGTAGCCCCGTTGTTGTCGCAATACAGAGGTATTGGATCAACAATGGATGGAACCACCTGAAGTTCTTTCAAGAACTTCCTCATCCAGACGGCTTCTTTTGCGGCATCAGATGCAGCGATGTATTCCGCTTCCATAGTCGAGTCAGGAACGGTTTTCTGTTTGGAACTCTTCCAACACACCGCCCCTCCATTGAGGGTAAAGACAAAACCCGACATGGACTTGGAATCATCCTTATCACTCTGGAAGCTGGAGTCAGAAAAGGCCTCGATCTGGAGGTCTTTTCCGCCATACACTAAGAACATCTCCTTAGTCCTTCTCAGGTACTTGAGAATGTTCTTTACCGCTATCTAGGGTTTCTCCCCAGGGTTTGACTGATACCGGCTTACTACACTCAGTGCATAAGCTATATCCGGTGTGGTACACAACACCGCATACATTATAGAGCCTACCGCAGAAGCGTAGGGTATAATAGACATGCGATCCCTTTCCAAATCAGTCTTGGGAGACATCTCTTTAGAGAGGGTGATCCCGTGACAAGCCGGTAGATTACCGCGCTTGGAATCTTCCATACTGAATCTTTTCAGTATAGTGTCGATGTACCTGAACTGTGAAAGTCCTAATATCCTCTTGGATCTATCACGATGGATCCGGATCCCCAGGATGTATGAGGCATCACCCAGGTCTTTCATGGAGAACCTGTGTGACAAGAACCCCTCGACAGATTGTAGCATAGGAATGTCATTCCCTTCAGAAGAATGTCATCCACGTACAAAACGAGGAATACGACAGTTCTTGCTACAAATCTACTATAGATGCATGGTTCATCTGGATTTTTGATAAAGCCAAATTCTTTGACTGTCTCATCAAAACAGATGTTCTAACTCCACGATGCCTGTTTTAGTCCATAGATGGACTTAAGCAACTTGCACACCTTTCCGCTGCTCCCATTCTGAATGAAACCCTCTGGCTGGTCTATATAAACACACTCCTCTAAATTTCTATTTAGAAAAGCGGTCTTTACGTCCATTTCCCAGATCTCATAATCGTGGAAGGCAGCAATGGCAAGAAGGATCCGAATGGATTTCAGCATAGCCACTGGAGAAAAGGTTTCGTCATAGTCCAAGCCAGGTCTTTGATGAAAACCCTTTGCAACAAGTCTAGCCTTATAGGTCTCAACCTGTCCATCTACACCAATCTTCCTTTTGAAGATCCACTTGCATCCTACGGGTTTTACCCCATCTGGAGCAATGTCCAACGTCCATACTTTGTTGGTGTACATGGACTCCATCTCGGTCCGCATTGCATCCAGCCATTTTACCGAGTCAGCGCTCTGAATGGCCTGCTGGAAGCTAGTAGGCTCATCACTATCAATGATGCAATCCTCTCTATCCCCATCTATAAGAAAACCGTAGTATCTCTCGGGCGGATGAGACTGCCTACTACTCCTGCGGAGCGGCGTAGGAATGTCCTGTTCTTTTGAACCCTCTGGTTCTACTAAGCTCCCAGTAATAGCTCGTGGTTCTGGAATTTCTTCCAGTTCTACTGCGCTCCCACTTATCTGGTTTTCCAAAAACTCAGTTTCCAAGAAGTAGGCATGACGAGAAACAAAAACCTTTTGTTCCTCTTCGCAGTAGAAGAAATATCCCTTGGAGTTCTTTGGATATCCCACGAACTTGCACTGTACTGAGTGTGCCTCGAGTTTGTCCGCATGCTGCTTTTTGACAAAAGCTGGACATCCCCATGTCTTAATGTGCTTAAGATAGGGTTTCTTCCCACACCACATCTGATATGGTGTGGTAGGCACAGTCTTAGTAGGAACTCGGTTTAAAAGATATGCAGCTGATTCTAGTGCATATCCCCAGAATGATCGCGGTAACTCAGCGTTACTCATTATGGACCGTACCATATCCAATAGGGTGCGGTTCCATCTCTCCGATTCACCGTTATGTTGCGGAGTGTATGGAGGAGTAAGCTGAGAAAGAATTCCATTCTCTTTTAGGTAATCCAGGAACTCGGCACTTAAGTATTCACCACATCGATAAGATCTTAGTGTCTTGATACTTTTGCCGGTCTGTTTTTCTACTTCATTCTTATATTCCTGGAACTTTCCAAAGGCTTCGGATTTATGTTTCATTAAGAAGACATAACCGTACCTTGAAAAGTCATCCGTAAAAGTAATGAAGTAAGAATAACCGCTTCGCGCATGTGTAGACATTGGACCGCACACGTCGCTGTGTACGAGTCCCAAGAGCTCGCTCGCTCTTACTCCGTATCCAGTGAACGGAGTCTTTGTCATCTTTCCTTTGAGACAGTATTGACAAGTGGCATACGATTGATATTCGAACGGATCCAAATATCCTTCTGTATGTAACTTCGTCAACCTTCTCTCGTTGATGTGACCCAGTCTACAATGCCATAAGAAAGTCTGATTTATTTCCGGAGACTTTCTTTTGTGTGTATTCTGGACATTGAAAATCTGTGGTTGGTTTAATACGTATATACCATTGCTTAATGTACCTGACCCAATCAGAACTTGATTAAGGTGAATGTTCACAACATTACTTACAAATGCAAATTCATAACCTTCTTCAGATAATAAAGATACAGAAATGATATTACAAGTTGCATTGGGTACAAAATAGCAATTACGCAAAACCAAAACGTGTCCATCTGATAAGCCCAGGTGATAGTCCCCCACGGACTCAGCATCCATGCCAGCTCCGTTTGCAACTCTGAGGGTCATATCACCTGCCTTCAAAACCCTACGCTTTATCAGTGCCTACAAAGAATTACAGATATGAGATCCTGATCCAGTATTCAATACCCAGGAAGTAGAGTTTATTGAAAGACAGTTTTCAATAACATACACACCTGAAGCTGAAGCCGCAACTTGCTTCAGATCCTGTGTTCCGGCCTTCCAAGCCCTGCAATCTTTCTTCCAGTGTCCACTCTTATGACAGTAAAAGCATTCTTCCTTATCCACAAGCTTCCCTACTTTCTTTGTTTCTTTTCCCTTTCCCTTCGTATCCACTTTACTAACACCGCCCCTTGGTTTGGCGGGAGCTTTCTTCTTCTTTCCCTTGGCTTTCGCCTTGGACCTAGAAGGGGAAGATCCTCCTATAAACAAAGTGGATGTTTTCCTAACTTTCTGTAGGGTGCCCTCTGCACTCCTCAGCATGTTGAGGAGTTCTGAAAGTTCAACTTCCTTTTCTAGCAAGTTGAAGTTCAGGATAAACTGGGCGTAAGTGGAAGGAAGGGACTGGAGAATCAAGTCCGTATAGAGCTCATTCTCCAACGTGGTGCCAAGGTCCGCGAGCTCCTCAATGAAGCCAATCATCTTAAGCACGTGTTCCGCTACCGATGATCCGACGGCCAACCTTGCCGAAAATAGCTTCTTCGACACTTCGTATCTTGCGATACGAGACTGCCCTCCATACAGTTCTTTTGTATGAAGAAATATGGATTCGAGGTCCATATTCTCGTGCCTCCTCTGATGTTCATTGTCCATAGAGGCAAGCACGAGGCACTTGGCCTTCGTGCAATCGATCTCCCAGGTCTTACGGATTTCCTTATCCGCGACGCTGGAGGTGGGACCTGGGACAGGGGGAGCTTTGGTGGTAAGAAGATACCCCAGCTTGTCGTAAGTGATTGCTATTTTGACATTCCTGAGCCAATCTTTGTAGTTTGGCCCTGTCAGTATGTTTTTATCTAGAAGTAACTTAAGTCCAGTCATGTCGATTGGTCGCTGCAATTAGGAGAGTGAGAAGAAACACTCAGCATGATGCTCTTGCAAGTTTAGAGTGGTTTTTAGTTTGTCTAAACAGGATGGCTCCCACTGTTTCTCGAATCCCTCCTCAAACCAAAAAGGAAGAATTAGTCGGGATCAATCTCACCGCACAATACTTGCTTAACCGTTCAGCCAGACCAGTGTCGGCACTTCGAGGGAGGTTTTCCAACGCTTTCGCGAAGTTCCTTAATTAAACAACCTCTTTTCCCTGTGGGCGTAGCCCCACTAACACCTTTCTAGACACCTACTTGGTTTATAACATTGATCGTTAAGTGAGAAATTTTTCGAGGAGTAGCATATACTCACAGTAGGATCGGGATCTAAATATCATTGCGTGACAAAACTGAAGGAATCCTACCAGAATCATCACACTCCAAATGGTATGCAACGTTAGCAAGTTTCAGTACTTATGAAATTCCCGATGTGGATTTTTGCCCCATGCTCTTATGACCTTGACTTTGGCTAACAAATCATAAGTCACATGTCAAGTTCTACCCGTCATTCTCCAGGTTAATTTGAACCCACCCGTACCTACCCTTGACTTTGGCCAACAAGGCAGTACGACTGTCCCAAACCAACGCATCTATCTATGCTGCACATGAATACCCAATAGCTACCAATCACTATGCCTTGACTTTGGCCAACAAACATAGCTTGAATACTATTGACTATTCATGTGAAACGACGGAGGGCTACGAATGGTTTTGGCAAAACCGTGAACGTAGTGAACTTGATATAATCGATGGAACGAGATAGCTTTTAAAAGGAGTGGCTCAAACTCCGCATTTAAAAGTTGGTTTTTGAAAAGAACCGAGTGGTTTTGAAAGTGTTCCAACGACTTTTACTTGGTTTATTTTCTTGCATTAGTTCTTTTAATGCGTCCCATCATTTAATCCTACCATTGCAGAAAACAACCAAAATATGACATACGCTTATGCCATTCGCATTCGCTATGGGGCCCCGTCATTACCTATTAGGTTACTTAACTAACGACAGAGCGGGGGCTGGGCTAGCGCGGCTGTAAAACATAAGCAACGCCTAAATAATATCATATATAGATATATTGCAATGATAGCCATTTCAGATCACAGATGAACACATTGGATATGCTAGGAATCCGCAATTCGTACGAGCCTGTAACGAAAAGCAAATTACACGGTCGCGGTGAATAGCCAATACCCCACCCAAGACCCCTACGGGTGCGGCAAACTACCCGCCAAATACCCGAAGCGAAGCAATCTCCCTCAACTCCGTGAGTAGGCCACTCGGCACTTCGGGATACCCGGTAGTTTGTGCACCCCCTCCATGGGTCTATCCTAGGAGCAAAAACAGTAAAAAGAAATTATATAATGACGGCTACAACCCCGACCCG
The DNA here is from genome assembly GCA_030015575.1 of Agapanthus africanus. NCBI lineage: Eukaryota > Viridiplantae > Streptophyta > Magnoliopsida > Asparagales > Amaryllidaceae > Agapanthus > Agapanthus africanus. The sequence goes on from CM057337.1 coordinate 308,071,541, forward strand.
GTTGTGCGGCCATATAAATAATATTACATCAATTTACAAATTTACATGAATTGAAAGAAAAGAAAACTCTCATCTCACAACCCCCGGCTATTGACCCGCGACAATCCAATGAATTCATATACACATACCAGCAACATTACAGATCACAGATTTGTATAACCCCCACTAATCGACATATAGCGATGAGCAGACGTTCAATACAAATATCACATCACAGATATAAACCCGTCAGTTTAAGTCATTAGAAACTCGATCAAAATACGGTTTTTAAAGCCCCAAAAACAAAATTTTCTTTCTGGAAAATCTGGGCTGAAAAAACATATTCCAAAAATCCCAAAATACCCCATAGACCTCACTGCAAGAAAAATGGTCCACGGCCGAGTCAACTCAGCCGCGGAACCGTGGCAAGAGCAAGCTCTTGCCGCGTTTCCGCGGCGCTTTGATCGGTTCTCTGGACCGTTTTTCTACAGTGAGTTCCAAAAACCCTGATTCGAATTTTAAGACATGATTTATTAATTTTACAGCACTTTAAAATTCGACAGAAAGTATGATTTCCAGGTGTATTTCGCGACTTTTTCTCCGATCGAATTTCTACTAATTTTGCTAACATGTTAGATAGTGTTTAACTAGGCTCTGATACCACTGTAAGTCCATGCTACCGCTCCCGGTACTTACGGGCTTGCGGAAATGATGAAAAACAATTTTTCTAGAGATGGTAACATGGACTCAAACCGGATCTTTGTTAAACTATCTATCTGACAACCTAACTAGGAGTTGTTTAACTACTCGGTTAGGGGGTTATACCTTTCTTGAACTCCTTCGTCTTCAACTCGTGTGGTGTACGGACCGGCCTCTCCTCGTCGTCTTCTCGCGCCGAAGACGGATCCACCTGAAAGCTTCTACCTTTGGCTTCTTCTTCTAACTTGAAGAAACTAGTTCACTCGGTTTGCTAAACCTTGTGAACTAGGATGAGTAGAGAATTGTTTTGGTGTCTTTTTATCTCCAGGGCAATGAGTCTCAACACATGAGAATGGTTTGCCCTTGAGGTAGAGAGAGAGCAAGAGGAAGAGGGTGAGAGCTAAAGAAAAATGAGAGAGCTCAAGAGAGAGAATGCTAATGAAAGAATGAACCTCACTTTTCTCATACACCCTCTCATAATCCAAAAGCATCATGATAACAAGTAATGATAATTGAGTATATTGTAAAGGTTATCATCATGAAAAATGACACTATCATTTCTTGCATTAAATGCAAATGGTGAACAAAACAAGCAAGCATAAGTCAATGCAACCAAATGATGGCCATTGTCATGATGGTGGTCAATAAGTCCAACCTAGTCAACCGGTCAACAAAAGTCAACAAGTCAACTAGGTCAACCTTTCAACCCTAACCATGTCACTATAATACTCAATTAATATTATTGTTAATCATATGTCTTAATCTCATTAGGGTTTGACCAAAGTCAACAGTCAGCAACCCTAATGAGAATCCTCTGCCTCTGTCTCTGTCAACTATGCATACACACCCATATCCGCGTTCCGGGGAATACGAATACAAACGAGATAAAACCAATCCCAAAACGTATACTAGGATCTTGCTTAAACCAAAGCCCGCTAGTGTTAACTGTCCGGACACTGAACGTGCACAAGTGCACGGATGTGACCGAACCCTGTCGCGAAACCATGCGACCTGTCGCAAAACCATGCGACCTCTACTCTTTTGCCTAAAGGCGAATAACTTTCTGTTTGGGACTCTAAAGACTCGACACTATGTTGGCAGTGGGTTTAACCACAGACCGCAAGCGGCACTAGCTGTATGTAATGGCCCCCAGGTAGATGCCGATAAGAAGACGGACGAGGTGAAACCCATCTGAACTCCTACTGAGCCTGAATGTGACAGTCTCCGTACAGTCCGGTCTGTTCGTCTGATACATCGCATTGCGGGCCTAGGGGGCGGTGAACGTCAGTCCCCTAATAGCGGTACAAGTCGTGTCGGAGTGAAGCCCAGAACACCCTGAGATAACACTGGAAACCTACCAGTATATCTCGCTTGCCCTGGCCAGGGACTACTCGTGTAATGGCTCTCCTAGACACAGCGCGATGTCAACCCCCATTACCAGGAGAGACGAATCCTGTCTAACCGTCACTGCCTCCAAGTGCTTCGGGACTGCACCCAACTACTACCTGTTTGCACGACTCCTTTGAGCCGTGGTAGGGTAGTAATCAAAGTACAGTGGGAACACACTCGAGGCGAAGTGACAGTGTCAAGTCAGCGGACTAAGCTGTACTCATGTCACCTGGGAACTGATAACCGACGATAGGTATAGTACCAACCAATCAGTTCCCGACGAGTCCTGTCCAGTGTACTCGTAACCTAACGAGCACCCGCATACTATCTCAAGTACGACGTACTGACGGCTGTGGGACAGACCGTCTCCCCTGCTGGGATGAGAAGCGCATACGCTAGTCTACACCGGAGTATCGATGCCCTGTCTCAATAGTCCTGCGACTAGGGACCTGTATAAGGATGTGCTTATGGATTACCCAGCCCCCACGAGTGTGACTGCCATCACAACGCTGGTAATCAAGCAAAGATCCTAAGGGCTCCACTAATGCGTATAGGTGATATAATAAAATAAACACATGTACACATTGAAGTAGAAACAAACCAAGTAGCATACTACCATTTTGAGCAAGATTGTCAATACAAGGTGAATATCCCAAGCTTCCATTAAGTAATATACATACTAGTATGATACAGTAATGGCCTCTAGGGCATATACACTAACAGAATTGACCTGCATGTCCATGCAGAACTGACCTGCATGGGCCACCAACAAAACCTGTCACGCTCCACTTCCCATTGTACGGAGAAAGGGAAGTTGCAATGCCCGCTACGTATTTACTCAGAAGTAAACACGCTAAGCGTATCTAAACAATATAAAGTAAATGTACACAAGAACATGACAATAGATGTAAATGAACAACAACATTATTTATTTAACATTCTCTTACAATACAACTGAAATGTAAATACATGAGTAGAAAGCAATGCCTAAATAATGGCATAACTGAAATGGAATAGTATGTACAAGAATATAAAGTTCTGGGTCAAATGCTAACTGCAACAAGTCCTCTGTACTGGGCTCGATCACTAGTGAGTCCGATCCATCTGACAACATTCCAAAGAAAGAATAAAAGGAATGTCGTCAGCGAACAATCGCTCGGTAAGTCCCAAAGATGAGTAGAGATAGAATAGACAGAAGGAGAATATAACTAATAATGTTTTATTATAATGTTAACGCAGTTGTTTGTATCTTGGTACAGAAAATGCCAGTGTATACGAGAGGAGTCCCACTATTCCGGAGACTAAGGTATACAGAGCACAAGGAACCGTTCAGCCACGGTACAACGGCAATGGATATTCAGGTTAGGTATATTATGGTTACAGTCTCATGCCACTTTTAACAACTTCCGTACCAGTCTACCCCTTTAAAAATCCTGCGATATCTTTTGTATTGATTTTATTGTTTTGTTATATAGATGGGTGACTTGCCGAAACCATGATATAAGATAAATGGAATGGATATAATGGATAAACATGTAGACGGAGTATATCCATGGTTCGGTTCAGTCAATATAGATTGATATAGATTGAATAGACGGATTCATGTTGAATTGTAGTTTTATACTTGAATCATATTCAAGTCAGATTGATTAGATTGAGACTCATTCTGAGTCAGACACTTTGAAAAGAAATTTGGAGTCCTGAATTAGTTTTGTTGTTATCAGTAATTGCTGCACATGGATGGCAGGATTTGTGTCTTTTTCCAAGACAATTACTGTATTGATAACACCGTTTGTTAGATTGTCTATCTTAGATAGGCAAGCACCCACTTTCTCCGGGTCTCTGAGACTCAAGGGAATTGGTCCCGCTTAAACCTATATTTACTAGGGTCCTTATTGTAAATTTATATAATTTGAGGGGGTTTTATGTAAAAATAGTTTTGATATAATTTCAAAATACACCTTAAGTATTTAATTATTGTATTTACGGTTTTCATAGATGTATATTTTATAAAAGTGAGATTTTCTAGTGAGTAGAACCTAGTTTTCATAGTATATGGTATTTTATTGAAATATTGGAATTGTTTTGTATTTGGATGGTAGTTTCATGTAATGGTGATTCCTTTGATTTAGAAAACTTGGAATTTTTGTATAATATATTTAAAATTGATCTTTCGATAATACTTATATATATTTATATAAAAATAAATTTAATTTATTTTCTAGAAATCTCATTTTCTTAAAAATAGTATTAGAAATTCCATTGGAATTCGAATGCTCCTTGCGGAGGTCTGAATTACGCCCTACTAGTGTTAGTTGTAAGTCAACGTTACACACTCTACGGGTCTGCGGGGAGGCGGAACGGGTAAAAAACGATTTTTACAAGTAAGGTAACATTGACTTAAACACAAGATCTTAGCTAAACCATATCTAACAAAACTAACTAGAGGTATTATCTACTCGGTAAGAAGATTATACCTAAAGTTCCAAGTCCTTCTCTTCTTTCTGCTGTCCTCCTTCTCCTTGCAAGCTTCTTGGAGTGGAAATGGAAGTCACCTCCTCATCGGCTTCTTGAAGTAGTAGAAGATCCACCCGAGAGTTCCAATCTTGAGCTAAACCTCCAAGATGAAGCAACTAGATCACTTGGGGTGCTAGACTAAGTGACCTAGAATGAGTAGAGTGTGATTATGAGTAGCTTATCTCACAAAACCCTTGATTCTCAACTCATGAGACACTAGGTTTTGAGAGGAAGAAGAAGAGAGCAAGCTTAGGAGAGAGAATGTATTTTTGATAATGATAATAAAAATTGGATGGATAACTTATATATGACCATTTGTCATGGCATGAAAAATATCTCATCAAAATATCTAGCTTAAAAATATATCATCAAAATATCTATGGTCAACAAGTCAAGCCAAGTCAAATGGTCAACCAAGTAGCCATGCCAAAAGGATTATCATTTATCAAAAATAACTAATATTTTTCCTTTTCTCATATTTTCTTTGACCAAGTCAATGGTCAAAACCTAATGAGATGTCTCCTTATTCACCCCTCTAATCCGTATATACATGTCCGCATCCGTGTTCCGAGAAACACGAATACAATGAGACGAAGCTAATCCAATAATCAAATATTAGTATCCGGATTAAACCAAAGCCCACTAGTATTGTCCGCTCGAACACCACACACGCACAAGCACACGTATGTGATTGAACCCTGTCGTAAAAACTATACGACCTCTATTCGTTTCGCCCGAAGCTGGGAAACCCTCTGTGTGGGACTCTAAAGACTCGACATGACGATGGTAGTGGGTTTAACCACAGGCCGCAAGCGGTACTTGCTGTATGTAACGGTCCCCAGATAGATGTCGATAAGAAGGCCGATGAGGAAACCCATCTGAACTCCTACTGAGCCTGAATGTGACAATCTCCGTACAGTCCGGTTTGTTCGTCTAAGAGTGTCGCATATCGGGCCTAGGGAGGCGGCATGCGTCAGATCCCTAATAGCGGTATAAGTCGTGTCGGAGTAGAGTCCAAAACACCCTGAGAAACTACTGGAGTACCTACCAGTAAATCTCACTTTCCCTGGCCAGGGACTTTGTGTAATGGCGTTCCGAACACAGCACGACATCAAGCCCCAATACCGGGAGAGACGAATCCTATCTAACCGCCACTGCCTCCAAGTGCTTTGGGACTGCACCCAACTGCTACCTGTTTGCATGACTCAATAAAGCCGTGGTAGGGTAGCAATCTAAGAACAGTGGGAACACACTTGAGGCGAAGTAGCAGTGTCAAGTCAACGGACTAAGCTGTACTCATGTCACCTGGGAACTGCTAATTGACGATAGGTATAATACCAATCAATAGTTCCCGACGAGTCCTGTCCAGTGTACTCGTAACCCAACGAGCACCTGCATACTATCTCCAGTATGACGTACTAATGGCTTTGGGACATACCATCTCCCCTGCTGGGATGAGAAGCGTATACACTAGTTTACTGTGGTGTATCGATGCCCTGTCTCGATAATCCTACGACTAGGGACCTGTATAAGGATGTGCTTGTAGACTACCCAGCCCCCACTAGTGTGACTGTCATCACAACGCTGGTAGTCAAGCAAAGATCCTAAGGGCTCTATCAATATGTATTAGCGATATGTTAAAAGAAACACATACACATATTAAGAAAGTTACAAACCAAGTAGCATACTACCATATCGAGCAAGGCTGTCATAAATCCGTGTATATATCCCAAGCTTCCAAAATGTAATATACAAGCTAGTACTATACAATAATGTCCTCTAGGGAATATTACACTAACAATCTCCCACTTGCGCTAAGGCCATGTGCTGCATAACGCAGACCTATCATCTCGAATAGCCTCTCGAACTGCGTCTGAGGGATGGCCTTTGTGAATGGATCTACAGTGTTGTCTTCAGTAGAAAATCTCCGAACCTCGATCTCCCGGCGATCCACGATCTCCCTGATCGATACCGCCTCAAGATGTGTCTGGACTTCTGATGGGACCTGGGTTCCTTCTCTAAAGCTATAGCCCCGTTGTTGTCACAATACAGATGTATTGGATCAACAATGGACGGAACCACCTGAAGTTCTGTTAATAACTTCCTCATCTAGACTGCTTCTTTTGCGGCATCAGAAGCTACGATATACACTGCTTCCATCGTCGAGTCAGCAACGGTGTCCTGCTTGGAACTCTTCCAACAGACCGCCCCTCCATTGAGCGTAAAGAAATAACCCGACATGGATTTGGAGTCATCCTTGTCATTCTAGAAGCTGGAGTCAGCAAAGGCCTCGATCTGGAGGTCTTTTCCGCCGAAAACCAAGAACGTATCCTTAGTCCTTCTCAGGTACTTGAGAATGTTCTTTACTGCTGTCCAGTGCTTCTTCCCAGGGTTTGACTGATTCCGGCTTACCACGCTCAGTGTGTAAGCAACATCTGGTCTGGTACACAACATCACATACATTATGGAGCTTACCGCAGAAGCGTAGGGTATAATAGACATGCGATCCCTTTCCAAATCAGTCTTGGGAGACATCTCTTTGGAAAGGGTGATTCTGTGACAAGCCGGTAAATTACCGTGCTTTGAATCTTCCATACTGAATCTTTTTAGTATGGTGTCGATCTACCTGGACTGCGAAAGTCCCAACATCCTCTTAGATTTATGACGATAGATCTGGATCCCCAGAATGTAAAAGGCATCACCCAGGTCTTTCATGGAGAACCCGTGTGACATGAATCCTTTGACAGATTGTAGCATAGGAATTTCATTTCCTATCAAGAGAATGTCATCCACGTACAAGAAGAGGAATACAACAGTTCATGCTACAATCTTACTATAAAAGCACGGCTCATCTGGATTTTTGATAAAGTTAAATTCTTTGACCGTTTCATCAAAATAGAAGTTCCAACTCCGTGATGCCTGCTTTAGTCTATAGATGGACTTAAGCAACTTGCACACTTTCCCGCTGCTCCCACTCTGAATGAAACCCTCTGGCTGGTCCATATAGACACACTCTTCTAAATTTCCAGTTAGAAAAGCGGTTTTTACATCCATCTGCCAAATCTCATAATCGTGGAAGGCAGCAATGGAAAGAAGGACCCGAATGGATTTGAGCATAGCCACTGGAGAAAAGGTTTCGTCATAGTCCAAACCAAGTCTTTGACAAAAACCCTTTGCAACAAGTCTAGCCTTAGAGGTTTCAACCTGTCCATCTGTAGGGTTGCTAGGCATGCTCACAAGGTTGTACGAGGCATCAACCAAGCCCGATTAAAAAATTAGCCGTGCCGAACAACCCAAAGCCGGATCTTTAAACTAGAGTTTATGCGAAAACTAACATGTTAAACACTTTAACACTAAGTGAGAGGGATTACAACCTTTGTAGATCCGGTCCTTCACTTCAATAGCTCCGTGTAGATGTCTCCTTCACTGCGATCGTGAACTCCGGACTCTAGAGAAGCTCCACAAGAAGAACGAACGTGCTTGCTTCGATGACTTCGAGGCCGAAGATGATCTACGTCGGGGAGAAACTAACTAAAGCTATTCCTTCACTAGGCCATGAACTTTGTGAAGAGAACACACTCTACTACATGGCAAGTGGTAGAGGATGAAGAATTAGGAGGTGGGCTCACTTTAGAATTGATTTTCTCATATTTTTCCTCATAGCACCATTAGAGCTTGAAAGCTTTTTCAAGGAGCTTGATGAAGAAGAAGAAGTGAATAATTCATCCAAATGAAAACTTATCCTTTGAATTATTGCACCATGGTTGAGTTAAGCCCTCATGCTTAACTCATGTAGGGAATTAACCATAGTATGAGGTTAAGGGTTAGGTTAACTAATATCCTAAGGAATGACAAAAGAGTTGACTTTGTCCATGATGCATACAAGCTTCTACAAGCTTGATAACATTGACTAAAGTCTCCTCTCTTTTGTTATTCTTAAGGAAATAAGTAAACCCTAATTTAACCTAAACTTGATATAAGTCTCATACACCCATCTTGTATGTATCATCAAGTATGATACAAACATGTACACTTGCATATATCACATATAAACAATGTGCACAATCTAGTGAGAAAATAAATCATAAGTGAGCTAATACTAGTTAATGTAATATAATATATCAAATATATAATTTTACATTAAATTATTAAATCAACTCTTGATTTAATAACCCGGCTATAACCGACTAATATCATGTGTAACAACTTATCGAATCAACACTTGATCCGATAACCCGGCTATATCGAATTCAACCGATCAATGTCACGAATCACGAGAATAGAATACGGTATCTCATATCGTATTAATCTCGGTCCCGCACATATCACATATGTGCTCCTACTCCGTTTCGCTTGAGCCAGAAAACCCCTGTGTAGGACTCTAAAGACTCGTCAATTCGCCGGCAGTAGGTGATGATCATATCAAACACCCACAAGCCGCAAGCGGTCTGCTAAACGTAACGGCCACCCGGGTATTGAGCGATCAGAAGATCAACAAGCAAGCCTGTACATTCTCCTGTGAATCCAAACAGTAACACTCCCGTACAGTCCGGTCTCGTCGTCTGATATGTCGCATATCTCGCCTAGGGGTGGTAAACGTCAGACCCCAGTAGCAAGATAAGTCGTGTCGATATGAGGTCTATAACAGTTCGAGAAACTACTTATAACACTTACCAGTAAATCTCAGCAACCCTGGTCAGGGATTTCCGGTTATAGCCAATCGAACACAGCACAACATCAACTCCCTATACCGGGAGAGACGAATCCCCTCCTATCGCTCATTGCCTCCATGTGATTCGGGACTGTACCCAAAAGCCACTTTTTTGCACGCCCGCTTGGACATGGTATGATGGAAATCAAAGCACAGTGGGAATCACACAAGACTTTATGACGATCTCGGGTCAACAGACTACTCTGTACCAGTGTCACCGGAGAACTGCCATCCGACGTATGGTATAATACCATCTGGGAGTTCTCGGCGAGTCCGTCCAGTGTACCCAGTCTCTACTGAGCACCCGTACACCATCCTTGATGTCAAACACCGATGGATATGGGATCATCCATCGCCCATCATATGGGTCAAGATGCGTATACGCTAGTCTACTCTGGTGTAACGATGCCCTGTCTCGATACACCCTCGACTAGGAACAGTTATAGGATGTACTCGTCGACTATTGTGGCCCCACTAGTATGATCTCATCATAGTCCCAGTAGTCGAGTACATATCCTAAGGGCTTTAGCAACATGTAACATAGAGACAATCAGAGTACATGTTAAGATAAAGTATAACCTGATAGCGTACTATCATGTCGAGCAAGAAAGTCCTCCCTATATATGTCCAAGCATCCAATACAATATACCGTATGTACAGTAATGGCCTCTAGGGCATACATATAACTAACAATCTCCCACTTGCACTAGGGCCATCTGTTGTGGTATCACATACCCAACAATTAGCTGCGGTTGAAGTATCTCATACTCAACCATCCCATAAAAGTCTCTACTGGGAAAAAGGCCTTTGTGAGTGGATCCGCGCTGTTGTCCTCTGTGTCTACTCTCCTAATCTCGATCTCCTTGGAGATCAACCATCTCCATGATCAGGTGATACTGCCTAAGAATTATATCTCGATTTCTGATGGGACGGGGGTTCCTTGGCATAAGCCACAACTCCATTGTCACACAATGGTAGGAACGATGTTCATCTCATGAACCTATATATATCCAGACTGCTTCTGTAACGTTTTGAAAATCGTTTCGGTGAAATTTCGAAAAAACGGTAAAATAAGGGGGTTTTCTGTAAAAAGTCAAAATACAAATATCTTATTATAAAAATTAAATATACATATTCTAGCTATGAAATTGCTATTATTTGGTGTTTATTGAGCCGCTGGTGAAATTTCAAATTTTCTGAAAAAAATTATTATTTTATTATTATTTTAAGCCGTCACTAATACATTTAATTAGGAAAAATTACAATTTGGAATGAGTTGAAACAAATTTTGTGCATCATGAAACATTAAATAAAATTTTATCATGTGGTTTTTGGAACGAAATCATTAGCCAAAACGGTTTAGAAATTATTGAAGAAAAAAGGCTTTTTTTTAGCGTAAATGGATGTTTGGGGCATTGTATTTATCATTTTTCATCACCCCACACCCGTACCCACACCCACACACCCCCATTCACTTCTCCCCTTGAAGAATTCAGCAGCCCCCATTTTATTTTCCCCACTTGAATTTCAAAGGAAAGAAATGAAAGAAAAGAAAAGAAAATGGAGAAATGAGGTGGACCTTTGACCTTGAATTGACTTTGACTTCTTCCCCCACTTTCTCTACCTTCCTCTCTCTCCTCTCCCACTCCCATTCCAGCAGCCCCCCACCCTCCTACAGCAGCAACAGCCCCCCCCCATTTCCCTTCTCTTTTCTCTTCAAACTTCATCAAAAATTGCCTCAAATCCATCAAAAAAAATCCCAAAACCCAAATCCGACTCCTACCCATTTTAGCTTAGCCCGTATAGCATGGATCTTTGTGAAAAGAGAGCATTTTGGGAGGCCATGGATGCTTGTGGATCTTCAAATATTTTTGGGTATAATTCTAAAATATTTTTGCTTAATTTGTTACTAATTTCTTAAGCTAAACTACGTAAGTGTTAATTAGGCTTAAGTTGCAAGTTTTGGAATTTAAGTTATGAATTTGAATGCAAGTTAGGGTTTTTATAAAATTGGTGTATGGTTGTGTGTTATATTTAGGCTTTTTGTCATGTTAATACAAGATTAGTAGCTTGTGCTAATGGTTAGTTTAAAAATTGTGTTAATTTGCTAATTTGCTAACTAGGTTTTTGGAAATTATTGCAAATGTTAGACTAAAAATCTAATTAGGTTTTTCATGGCTTCATTAACTTTATTAAGTGTATTTTAATGCTTTGGATCATGCAAATCTAAGCTAGATTGTAGTTTGTGCATTTTTGCTTTGAAATTGTTAAAATTTAAGAATTTTGTAAACTAGAATATTAGGGTTTTTGGAATTTAATGAGATTAAATTCCGGAAATTGTTTATATGACTTATTTAAGATATTTAATAAGTATATTGGCCGCTACATTCATTTAAACATCATGTGTTGTACAAAAACGGCGAATTGTGCTTGCTAGATTTTCGGAAAAATGACTTTTTAAGTGAAATAGGGGTTTTTGTGAGTTTTAACCTAGTTTATATTAAAATTAGTGTTCGTGAATGTGCAAATGAGTGTGATTGGATTTTTCTCGATGGTTTGACGTTTGTACATCGACATCGAGGGTTGGTTTGACTATTCTTGCATGCGTAGGCGATAGGTTTGGACCTATGCGTGATACGCGTGCCGATTTGATTTTCGTATGCCGTTTCGATTTCGAATTTAGTTTTAATGCGATACGGTGCGTTATGATATGTAGGTACCCCATGCGGACTTCGAGACGACAAGCAAGCACGTGGCGATGTCGGCACCGGCGAGCGAGGACCAGGTGAGTAGATTTATATCTACGGGGAGAAGTCAGGTGGATGGCGTATAGCACCCCCGCAGTCCGTGGTGGTGTATACGGATGCGTATACACACCAACAATTATTATATGTTATTTGGGATTAATAACGATGCTTAGGATGGATATTGGTGTGTTGGATTACTTTAGTGTTGCGAACCCTAGGGTAGTGTTGCACTACACATACACACATACATACTTGCATACATTCCTATTGATATGTGCTCATGGGATTCTTTATAGTTATGGGTTCACATGGGTATAGGACTATGTGTTCACATACGGATTTGACAATAGTATTTGGAATTTGAGATGAGTCGATGAGATTGGGCTTGAGGCCAGGAGATCGGTGATGTGATTTGGTTCGTATTGATATATGACATGATGTTTTTGTTAGTTATATGTATGCCCTAGAGGCCATTACTGTACATAGGATGTATATTGTAGTGGATGCTGGGACATATATAGGGAGGACTTTCTTGCTCGACATGATAGTATGCTATCTGGTTACTCTTTACCTTAACGTGTATGCTGATTGTCTCTCTGTTACATGTTGGTAAAGCCCTTAGGATCTGTACTTGACTACCTGGACTATGATGCGGATCATACTAGTGGGGACATGGTAGTCCATAAGTACATCCTTCAAAGTCCCTAGTCGTGGGTGTATCGAGACGGGGCATCGATATACCAGAGTAGACTAGCGTATACCTTCTCGACTCATATAGATGGGCGATGGATGATCCCATATCCATTGGTGTTTGACATCAGGGATGATATACGGGTGCTCAGTAGAGACTGGGTACACTGGACGGACTCGCCGAGAACTCCCAGATGGTATTATACCTCACGTCAGATGGCAGTTCTCTGGTGACACTGGTACAGAGTAGTCTGTTGACCCGAGATCGTCATAGAGTCTCGTGTGGTTCCCACTGTGCTTTGATTTCCATCTTACCACGTCCAAGAGGGCGTGCAAAATGGTGGTTTTTGGGTACAGTCCCGAGTCACATGGAGGCAATGAGCGATAGGAGGGGATTCGTCTCTCCCGGTATAGGGGGTTGATGTTGCGCTGTGTTCGATTGGCTATAACAGGAAATCCCTGGCCAGGGTTGCTGAGATTTACTGGTAAGTGTTACCAGTAGTTTCTCGAATAGTTATAGACCTCATATCGACACGACTTATCGAGCTATTGGGGTCTGACGTTTACCACCCCTAGGCGAGATATGCGACATATCAGACGATCAGACCGGACTGTACGGTAGTGTTACTGGTCGGATTCACTGGAGTGTGAGCGGGCTTGCTCGTCGATCTTCAGATCGCTCAATACCCGGGTGGCCGTTACGTTTAGCAGACCGCTTGCGGCTTGTGGGTGTTTGATATGATCATCATCCGCTGCCGGCGTATTGACGAGTCTTTAGAGTCCTACACAGAGGTTTCCTGGCTCAAGCGAAACGAAATAGGAGCGCATATGAGATATGTGCGGGACCGAGAATAATGCGTGTATGTGATACCGTATTCCATTCTCGCGATGAATGTATCGATTAGGTTATATGCGATATACCCTAGTTATCGAATCAAAGGTTGATTTGATAAGCCGATACATTATATACTAGTCGGTTGTGTGCGACATGACCGGGTCATTGAATCAAGTGTTGATTTAATGATTTAATGCATAATTATATATTTGATATATTACTTTGCGTTAACTAGTATTGGTTCACTTTATATGGATTTTCTCACTTGTAATGTGCACATTGTATATGTGATATACATTTGTACATTTGCTTGTATCATGTTTGATGATACATGATTGTTTAAGTGTATGTTAAGAATAAACCATGGTTATTTATATGATTAGGGTTTTATTTCCTTTTCTTATTTATTTATCTATTTATTCATTTTGGAAATAATTAGAAAAGGCATAAAGAGAAAATGGTGGCTAATTTTGTTTCATATTGAAGCTTCTTGAAGACTTTGACCTAGTGACCATTTTGTTCTTATCCTTAACCCTAACCATTCCATTAACCATGGTCTTTTCTCTACACTTAACTAAGGTTGAATATATGATAAGTATTCATTTTATTTTTTTTTAAAAAACTTATCATAATATTCTTCTTCATCTTCTTCATTCTTCAAGTGAAGAAAACCAAGCTCCATCAATGGTGATTGTTGGAAAAGAGTGAGAAATCCAAAACTAAAGTCTACCCACTTCCTATTTCTTCATCCTCTACCTCTTGCCAAGTAGTAGAGTGTGTTTACTTCACAAGTTTCTTGACTTGGTAAAGTTGTGAGCTTGATCTAGCGATACCTCGACGTAGATCTTCTTCGGCATGGACATCGACGACCTAGCTCCCTTTTTCTCCGACGAAGCCGACTCTAGAGCCCGGATTTGATTTGGACAGCGGAGAGGACCTCGTTGCGGAGCTATGGAGGTGGAGCACCGGATCTACAAAGGTTGTATTTCTGTTAAACTTTTAATTAAGTGTTAACTAGTTAGTTTTTCGCCTAGACATCTAGCCGACGATCCGTAGTTTAGGGTTTGTAGGCACCGTAAAATTTTAATATGGCATGTTCGATGCCTTGTGAGACCTCCTTGGGGTGCCTAGGAACCCTACAGTGGTATCAGAGCCTAGCTAGAGCCTTAGGCGAAGTCTAGACGGATTTTGAAGTCCGAACGAACCCGAAACCCCGAACCAATATTGCTCTCTGGACATTTCTGTAATTTGTGGTTTTTGTCAATTAAAAATGCCTAAAAAAATCAGCAATAAAATCTAAGAATTACTGTGCAAATCGTTTCCTATGAACAGTGTAAGATAGCGCGGATCCGCGGCCTATTCCTGAGTTCTGCGGCGGTTCCGCGCCTAATTGATGACGTCATCCCCACTTATTTGCACAGTAATACCTGATTTATTATTCTGAGTTTTCTGGGAATTTTAATTTGACTCCAGAGTTAAATTTTCTGCAGTTGTTTTGGGGATTCGGTATTTCGATCGGATTATCAAATTTCGTCTTTTGTGGCTTTCCGGATAATTATTAGAATATGTTAAAAAGTTCGACCGGATATAAATACCCAATTTTTCCCCTGTCGGGAAATTTCCAAGTGTTGGATTTTTCCGTAGTTTAACGACGTTCTAAGTAGTGCAAGTAACGCGATGGTCCCTCTAGAAGACACAAACCTTAACTCGATTATGTGACCGTCTTGAACTGCCCTTTGAACCTTCGGGTTTGGGGCAGTACGGCGTGCCACATGTGAGGCGTTGGCTTGACCCTTCTACGGCTGGACCGTTGGTACTGAGGCACGAACGGAATGTTGTTAGACTTATTTCATGTGTTGAGCTGTATCGGGAAAACTTGGGTGTTCGATTGTTCGATTGGAATGTTTAACATTTTCTGTTTATCTGGAATGGGATACAATAATTGGAATTCACAAATAGTTATGAGATAACGGAATGAATATTATAAACGTAGCAGTTTAGTCTCACTTGATCGGTTGCCACGGAATTTTGATGTGATCAAAAGTCCGTCGCAATCACGTAGCGTACGCGGATACTCGCCGGGTAAACTTAATAGACAGCCTCACTCCATAGCCCCGACCAAGTGACTGTAGGAGAACCCCGTCGCCGAAAGCATCCGTCCGGGTGCTCGCGGTAGCGGTGTTCCGCCTTGGTGCACTTTGTCGACGGCGTCGGGGGTGCGGCCGTCTACTGAAGTTTGCGACGAGCATTCGATCAGGATGTCGGGAATCTTGTTGAATTACCCGACTTGATATTGAAAAGTGTTTTCGATAATGAGACTAAAATGCGGGGTTTATAATTGTTAGGCATGCGATGTCTAAGAAATTCATTTGGTCAGGCATGCGATGTCTGAGATGGTTGCGGATTCCAACTGTTGTAGTTTTACACTTTCTTTTCTGTGACCGTAAGTGTAATATGTGATATCGCCGGTTTCGTTGCTATATGTCAACGACAATTGGGATGGACATATTTACTTACGTTGATGACATGTGATGTTATGTGTTGCTGGATATGTTATATTGGATCGTCGTGTTTGAGTAGCCGGGGGTTTTTATGTGAGATGAGTGTTTTTTCATTTTCATTCATGTAAAAACTTGTATGTAATATTCTTTTATTGGGGCACTTCCAGGTTGCGGAAGTAGTCACCGTTTGTATATTATTTACTTTTCCGCACTAGGATAGACCCAAGGAGGAGGGCACAAGTAACCGGGTTCTGGAGTCCAGTGGGAGACCAACTCGAGGAGTCGAGTCCGGGTCTCCTAACTCCAGAATTGGTAGGGTTGCTTGCCGCTCTCGTAGGGGTCTAGGGGTGTGGGTTTGGCTATTCATCACGACCGTGGAATCCGTGTTTTATACTGGCTCGTATTGAAAACACGGACGTCCTAGTATATCCAATATTTCATATGTTTCTTCTGCTGCAATATCTGTGATGTGATCATGTAATGTTCTGTGATAGATACAGTATATAGTATATATGATATATTATATAGACGTTACTTATGTTTTACACCCGCGCTAGCCCTGCCCCGCTCTGCCGTTAGTTACCTAACCTAACGGTGCACGAGGGGACATCGAGGCGAATGCGGATGGCATAAGCGTACGTCGTATTTATCTGTGATGTTTAGGTAATTAAATGATGGGACTTCATTAATGCGATTAATGAAAATAAAAGAAACCTAAGATGTTGTAGAATCGAATTTCAAAATAAAACAGGTAGCTACAGTTCTTGCTTTGCACAGCGGTATATGTGATATATCCTGCACCTTATTCGATGAGGAAAGGACCGAGATCCCTTCACCGGGAGTGACTCCTTTAGCAATAACTGGCAGATGCTACACACTCGGTTTGTCTTTTGATTGCTTTTAAGAGTTTTTGCTTTGCACAGTGATATATGTGATATATCCCGCACCTCATTCGACGAGGAAAGGACCGACGATCCCTTCACCGGGAGTGACTCCTTTAGCAAAACTAGAAAAGCCTAAAAAACACTCCATTTTAAAATCATTCGATCCTACAACGATATCATGTTCATTACGCAATAGGTTTTCAGAAAAACCTGTCGTAGCCCTCCGTCATTTCAGATAAGTTGTATATAGTATTCGTGCTGCATTTGTTGGCTTTCGTCAAGGTGCAGTGTGCGGTAGCTATATGCTGCTTATCTGCTAGCATAAGATGCGATTGGATTAGGGTAGTCGTGCGGCTTTGTTGGCTTTCGTCAAGGGTCGTGCGGGTGGGTTTAATTCGATCAAGAAATGTACGGGTTGAACTTGACTAGCGGGCTATGGTTTGTTGGCTTTCGTCAAGGTCATAGCACGTTAGGGGCAAAATATTATCGGGAATTTCAAGTGTTGAAATTTGCAATGAGGTTGCATACCTTCTATGAGATAGTTGGATCCCGATACCCACTGCGAGTAAGAGTTACTCCTGGGAGAGTTTTATACATTACAATTAGCCGATCAAGTAGGTGTCTAGAAAGGTGTCAACGGGGTTACGCCTCTGGGAAAACGAGGTTTACATTAATTAGGTTCGTGCGAAAGCACGGGGGACCTCCCTCAAAGTACCGACACTGGCCTGGCTGAAAGATTGGCGAACTTGTAGTGTGTAATTAATCCCGGCTAGTCTTTCCTTTTAGGGTTTGAAGGAAGATTTGATAAAAAGCAGTGGGAGCCATCCTGATTAGATAAAATAAAAACCAATCTATTCTTGACAGAGCGCACGCTGAGTGTTTTCTTCTCTCTCTCTCCAGGTAGCGACCATATCACGCCTTAATCAAGATAATAATACGGATTATTGACCGAACCCGCTTGTTATACTGAGCTGGGGTACGTTGGTCCCGCTCCAACTTATAAATGTTATAAGACAGAGCAGGAAATTGGGGAATACCAGATTTCCCGTGCCGCCCAAACGAAGAGAGTGCATGCTGATGCATCATCTTCGGGTGTGTTCGTTATACAGAACTGTTTCTCGGTATCCTTTACGTCCTGGGTATGTGATACCAGATCAGGATCCCAGATATGTAATCTGTTACATAGGGCTGCAGATAGGTAGAGAACTGAGAACGGGTGATAAGTTTCATGAGGCAGAAAACGGGGCAAGAGTTGCAGCCAAGTCTGTCGGTCACTGTCACCCTGTATTATAATACATTGATTCTGAACGAATGTTATTAGATACCGAACCTGATATACCAAATCATATCACTCTCTTTGTTAGAAAAGAAAGGATATAATTTTGTATTGCTGGATAATGTTTTGAACATTTCCTATATCAAAAGTTGATCGGTTCAGGCACGTTATCTAAAAGCATTGATGTTCTAAATCAAATTACAGTTCTTAGTATATGGAACACACATAAGAGGAAGAGTTCAGAAATGAACGGATCCTTCTTAAGGTATTGTAGACTAGGTCAGATCAATGTGACCCGACTAGCTAGAGTTACACAAAGATGCATATTTAAATTAGTTTGAACTTACATCTTGTGAAACTCGCCAGTCATGTCACAAAGATAAGATGACACTAGCTCTGTTTATTGGAAACAGAGAAAGAGTTAGTGAACTCTTGGGATGATACATATTGATGTATGTAGGTCCCCAGTCTACACATACCAAGACTGGTTCTTTATACTTCATTACGTTCTCTGATGATCTTTCGAGATTCAGACCTATGTTCCTGTTGAAACACAAGTCCGAACCTTTTGAGATATTCACAGAATATAAGCGAGAAGTAGAGAACCAGAATACGGGTATAAGTATTATGTCCTATGATGAGATCAAGGAGGAGAATACTTGAGCACGGAAATACTGGACTATTCTAAAGGAGAATGAGATTCTCTCTCAGCATTACTCCTCCGTATACACCATAGCACGATGGTATATCG
This sequence comes from Agapanthus africanus, assembly GCA_030015575.1. NCBI lineage: Eukaryota > Viridiplantae > Streptophyta > Magnoliopsida > Asparagales > Amaryllidaceae > Agapanthus > Agapanthus africanus. The sequence continues at coordinate 308,090,520 of CM057337.1, forward strand.
GGGCGGAGCAATCACACCCTATATGATATGGTGTGCTCTATGATGAGTACTACTGAGTTACCTTTTTTCTTTTGGGAGTTATGCACTTGAGAAGTTGCATACCTATTGAATAGGGTTTGAATCAAATCAGTGCCTACCACTTCATATGTGATATGGAAAGGGAAGAGCCTATATCTTAGGATGGTTAAGATTTGGGGTTGTCCGACCTATGTCTAAAAGCAAAATCCGGACAAGCTCGAGGAAAGGGCTGTTATGTAGAACTGGAAATGTTCCATCTATACAAACTGCAGCAGATGATTTGATAGAACCAAAGGATTCGATAGTTACCAACGAACCTCAGCCTCTCCGCCGATCTAGTAGGGTTCCTTACCCACCTGAGAGATACTTCGGTTTCTCTATGACAGTGGGAACGAGGATTGCATCATGAGATGATGACCTAACTAGCTTCGAGCAGGCCATCAGGAGTAAGACTCTGTAAGAATGGCTGGATGCTTAGCGATCTGAGATGGAATCCTTATACACCAACAAAGTATGGACTTTGGTTGCAATATCTGAAGGGTTAAATCCCCATCAGGAGCAAGTACATCTTGAGAAGATTACTTGGTGTAGATGGAAAAGTTGAGACTTTCAAAGCTAGACTTGTTAAAGTTTGCATCATTGACCAGGTGTGGATAATGATGAAACCTTTTCTAAGGAGCTATGCTTATGTCCATCCAGATCCTACTTGCCACGGCTACATACCATAACTACGATATCTGGCGGTTGGGTGTCTTGACTGCTTTTCTAAATGATGATTTAGAAGAGAGCGTCTATAAGTACACAGCCAGAGGGCCTCGTAGACAGTGGGAGCAGCGGAAACGTGTGCAAGATGTTTTATATGATAAAGCAGGCATCGCGGAGTTGGAAAATCTGTTTTGATGAATTAGTCAAAGAAGTTGACATCATCAAAATGGTAGATGAACCTTGTATAAACAAAAAGGTAGTAGGGAGTATGGTAACGATCCTCGTAGAGTACGTGGATGACATACTCTTGATAAGAAAAGAGTTTCTTATGCTACGCTCGGTCAATCTCCGCTTATCACTAGAATTCTCCATATAGGATCAAAGTGATACCTACTAAATCCTGGATTTTGGATCTATGAGATAGATTTAATTGGATGTTAGGATTCTCACTAGTTGTAGTGAGATGGTATCAATCGATCCTGGGGAGAATCACTGGAAGTGTTCCAGGGTGATAAAGACGACTGAATGTCAGTCACAGGCATTGTCTTTACCCTCAGTAAAGGGACGGTATGTTGGAAGAGTTCCAAGCTAGATACCGTGACATACTAGACGATAAAGGCACGATACATCGCTACTTAAGATGCTACCAAAGAGGCTGTTTGGGTGTATATTGGTTCATGAGATGAACTATGTTCCTACCATTGTGAGACAATGGAGTTGTGGCTTATGCCAAGGAACGCCGGTCCCATCAGTGATCCAGACATATTCTAAGGCAGTGTCACTTGATCATGGAGATGGTTGATCTCCAGGGAGATCGAGGTTAGGAGAGTAGACTCAGAGGACAACACAGCGGATCCACTCACAAAGGCCTGTTCCCAGAGAGAGACTTTTATGGGATGGTTGAGTATGAGATACTGCAACCACTGCTACAGATGGCCCTAGTGCAAGTGGGAGATTGTTAGTTATATGTATGCCCTAGAGGCCATTACTGTACATAGGATGTATATTGTAGTGGATGTTGGGACATATATAGGGAGGACTTTCTTGCTCGACATGATAGTATGCTATCTGGTTACTCTTTACCTTAACGTGTATGCTGATTGTCTCTCTGTTACATGTTGGTAAAGCCCTTAGGATCTGTACTTGACTACCTGGACTATGATGCGGATCATACTAGTGGGGACATGGTAGTCCATAAGTACATCCTTCAAAGTCCCTAGTCGTGGGTGTATCGAGACGGGGCATCGATATACCAGAGTAGACTAGCGTATACCTTCTCGACTCATATAGATGGGCGATGGATGATCCCATATCCATTGGTGTTTGACATCAGGGATGATATACGGGTGCTCAGTAGAGACTGGGTACACTGGACGGACTCGCCGAGAACTCCCAGATGGTATTATACCTCACGTCAGATGGCAGTTCTCTGGTGACACTGGTACAGAGTAGTCTGTTGACCCGAGATCGTCATAGAGTCTCGTGTGGTTCCCACTGTGCTTTGATTTCCATCTTACCACGTCCAAGAGGGCGTGCAAAACGGTGGTTTTTGGGTACAGTCCCGAGTCACATGGAGGCAATGAGTGATAGGAGGGGATTCGTCTCTCCCGGTATAGGGGGTTGATGTTGCGCTGTGTTCGATTGGCTATAACAGGAAATCCCTGGCCAGGGTTGCTGAGATGTACTGGTAAGTGTTACCAGTAGTTTCTCGAATAGTTATAGACCTCATATCGACACGACTTATCGAGCTATTGGGGTCTGACGTTTACCACCCCTAGGCGAGATATGCGACATATCAGACGATCAGACCGGACTGTACGGTAGTGTTACTGGTCGGATTCACTGGAGTGTGAGCGGGCTTGCTCGTCGATCTTCAGATCGCTCAATACCCGGGTGGCCGTTACGTTTAGCAGACCGCTTGCGGCTTGTGGGTGTTTGATATGATCATCATCCGCTGCCGGCGTATTGACGAGTCTTTAGAGTCCTACACAGAGGTTTCCTGGCTCAAGCGAAACGAAATAGGAGCACATATAAGATATGTGCGGGACCGAGAATAATGCGTGTATGTGATACCGTATTCCATTCTCGCGATGAATGTATCGATTAGGTTATATGCGATATACCGTAGTTATCGAATCAAAGGTTGATTTGATAAGCCGATACATTATATACTAGTCGGTTGTGTGCGACATGACCGGGTCATTGAATCAAGTGTTGATTTAATGATTTAATTCATAATTATATATTTGATATATTACTTTGCGTTAACTAGTATTGGTTCACTTTATATGGATTTTCTCACTTGTAATGTGCACATTGTATATGTGATATACATTTGTACATTTGCTTGTATCATGTTTGATGATACATGATTGTTTAAGTGTATGTTAAGAATAAACCATGGTTATTTATATGATTAGGGTTTTATTTCCTTTTCTTATTTATTTATCTATTTATTCATTTTGGAAATAATTAGAAAAGGCATAAAGAGAAAATGGTGGCTAATTTTGTTTCATATTGAAGCTTCTTGAAGACTTTGACCTAGTGACCATTTTGTTCTTATCCTTAACCCTAACCATTCCATTAACCATGGTCTTTTCTCTACACTTAACTAAGGTTGAATATATGATAAGTATTCATTTTATTTTTTTTTAAAAAACTTATCATAATATTCTTCTTCATCTTCTTCATTCTTCAAGTGAAGAAAACCAAGCTCCATCAATGGTGATTGTTGGAAAAGAGTGAGAAATCCAAAACTAAAGTCTACCCACTTCCTATTTCTTCATCCTCTACCTCTTGCCAAGTAGTAGAGTGTGTTTACTTCACAAGTTTCTTGACTTGGTGAAGTTGTGAGCTTGATCTAGCGATGCCTCGACGTAGATCATCTTCGGCATGGACATCGACGACCTAGCTCCCTTTTTCTCCGACGAAGCCGACTCTAGAGCCCGGATTTGATTTGGACAGCGGAGAGGACCTCGTTGCGGAGCTATGGAGGTGGAGCACCGGATCTACAAAGGTTGTATTTCCGTTAAACTTTTAATTAAGTGTTAACTAGTTAGTTTTTCGCCTATACATCTAGCCGACGATCCGTAGTTTAGGGTTTGTAGGCACCGTAAAATTTTAATATGGCATGTTCGATGCCTTGTGAGACCTCCTTGGGGTGCCTAGGAACCCTACAGTTTTAGCGGGTCTTTTGGCGTAGTGATTCTTACACCTGCATGCATACTTAGGCGGTATCCGTATTTTACTAGATGTAGATCAGTACCCCGATCATGATAATTGATAAAGAGGATACCGGGTGAATAGTATGATGAATGTGATATTGACCCGTACCTAGATTTGGGATGCCGTACGACGGATTTACGTACGAGCTATTTTGATGATTGATCCGCACTCTTGACTTGGGATGTCTGGTTATGGATATGATATTATTGAGGCGGGATCACCGACTATACATATACAGGTATGTATATGTATCGACTCAGATAATAGGCGGTTTCCTTACCTGTAGTTCAGCTTGTTAGTTCAGCCGTATAGTTTAGCGTAGTTGTTAGATTAGATTAGACCCTACCTATTTCAAAACTAACGAATCGTGGGTATTTTAAAAGACAGCCCAAGGGATCTTACGGATATTTCAAAAGACGTATCTTTTCATAAAAACACCGTAGCCCCTATTTTCAAAACCCCATGATTCGTGTTATTTCAAAAGGCACCAATTTGTAGGACTTATATTAGATTAATGCAGATTAGTTATCGTTGTGTCTAGTTTCAGCTCCCGCACATTATTGCTGTTCGCTCTGCCTCGCATACTTATTTTGCTGCATATTCCATTATTGATATCATGCTGTTAGGACACCAGCACCATTACCGATGATGCATATGTACCACGTACACCTACTTGCCGGCTCACACACATCTTCATCGTTAATTGCCATGTCACGTACACTTTAGATGATATATTTGCTTGACTTAGCTTGTTAGCTAGTAGTTTTGACATGATATTAGTGTACTTCCCTTATATGCCATATTAGACATTGTAGTTATTACTTGTCGCTTCATGCATACTGTTATTCATTGTTATGCCGTATTCATGGATTCTCATGCTTATAGTCATGGTTTTACATCCTATTGATGATTCGGATTTCCATGATATTTTCTGGATTTGGAGGAAAACCGCAAAACATATATAAACTGTTTTCTCTCTTTTAAAATAAAAAGTGCGGTTTTCCCATGATGTATGAGTCGTCCACCATGAGTTTGCTGATGGATTTCGAGACCCGATTCGAGGAGGCGGATGAACCGTTTCGGGTACATGGTGGACCCGGTAAGGTACCCCGGGGCAAGAAACGCGTGATGATGACGATGTGAGCCTGGCAGGGGAGCACTACCTACCGGTGATATTACCCGGCGTGTCGGATATCCGGAGGATACCGTCGTGGTCTTGAGATGGATGGTAGGGGCCGGTCTGGACTGACGGCGCCCTAGATATTGAGACTTGAGGTACATAGATTGTGACACAGAGATATCGAGGTATTTGGACACTTGTTTTGTGTCGATGCTGGGCACTGTTTTATGCTGATTTCATATATGGTACCTCATTTCTTTTAAAATACAGAAATCTCACTGATTTATGGAACCATTTTTATTCAGTACATGCATTCTGTTTTATGCATTCATACATCATCCATATGATATATTGCTACCTGAGGCACTGACACGGGCACATGAGATTACACTCGGGTTAGATATTTACCCTAGCCTTGTTATAGGCTACGTGTTATTCATATATTTGAGGATATATTATGATCATTGACCTAGGTTGCGTTATTTATGCGATTTCTGTGCGTAGATGTTTTTCTACTCACGAGTTGGCAACTCACCCCCGTTGTGCCACAGTTCTTGCAGGTTTCGCCGTACAGGTTTCATTACGGCTTGCTGGCACTCTTTCCATTTTCGGGTGACTTGCTAGTAGGTGGGTTTATTTGTATCGCACCCATCATTATATCTTGTATATCATTATTCTGTTGTATCTAGAAGTTCCATCAACCAAACATGTATTTATTTAGATAGAGACCAGTGTTGTTTATTCTTTCGACCTTAGAGTCGCTCGTTATATTTCTGGTGGTTTTGAGTTTACTTAGATTACGTACGCCTCGAGACGTTCGTAGTTTAAGTGCCGGTCATGTTCCGTACTTTCGGGTCGTGACAGCTTCTTTGGTAGCATCCTTGTTAACGATGTATCTTGCCTTTAATCTTCTAGTAAGTCACGGTATCTAGCTTGGAACTCTTCCAACATACCGTCCCTCCACTGAGGGTAAAGATAATGCCTGCGACTGACATTCAGTCGTCCTTATCACCCTGGAACCTTTCCAGTGATTCTCCCCAGGATCGATTGATACCATCTCACTACAACTAGTAAGAATCCTAACATCCAATTAGATCTATCTCATAGATCCAAAACCCAGGATTTAGGAGGTATCGCTTTGATCCTATATGGAGAATCCTTGTGATAAGCAGAGATTGACCGAGCGTAGCATAGGAAACTCCTTCCCTATCAAGAGTATGCCATCCACGTACTCTACGAGGATCACCACCATACTCCCCACTACCTTTTTGTATATACAAGGTTCATCTACCATTTTGATGAAGTCAAACTCTTTGACTACCACATCAAAACAGATGTTCCATCTCCGCGATGCCTGCTTTATCCTATAAAGCATCTTGCTCACGTTTCTGCTGCTCCCACTGTCTACGAAGCCCTTTGACTGTGTACTTATAGACGCTCTCTTCTAAAACATCGTTTAGAAAAGTAGTCATGACACCCAACCACCAGATATCGTAGTCATGGTATGTAGCCGTGGAAAGTAGGATCTGGATGGACTTAAGCATAGCTTTGAAAGTCTCAACTTTTCCATGTACACCAAGTAATCTTCTCAAGATATACTTGCTCCTGATGGGGATTTAACCCTTCAGATAAAGCAACCAATGTCTATACTTTGTTGGTGTATAAGGATTCCATCTCAGATCGCTAAGCATCCAGCCATTCTTACAGAGTCTCACTCCTGATGGCCAGCTCGAAACTAGTTGGGTCATCATCTAATGATGCAATCATCGCTCCCAATGTCATAGAGAAACCGAAGTATCTCTCAGGTGGGTGAGGAACCCTACTAGATCGGCGAAGAGGCTGAGATTTGTTGGAATCTATTGAATCCTTCGGGTTCTACCAAATCATCAGGTGCAGTTTGTATAGCTGGAACTCTTTCCAGTTCTACAGAACAGACCTTGCCTCGAGCTTGTTCGGATTTTGCTTTTTATACATAGGCCGGACAACCCCAAATCTTAACAAACTTAAGATATGGGCTCTTTCTTTTCCATATCACATATGAAGTGGTAGGCAACTGATTTGATTTGAACCTTATTCAATAGGTATGCAGCTTCTCAAGTGCATAACTCCCAAAAAGAAATAGAAAACTCAGTAGTACTCATCATAGAGCACACCATATCACATAGGGTGCTATTGCTCCGTCCCGATACACCGACGTGCTGTGGTGTATACGGAGGAGTAATGCTGAGAGAGAATCTCATTCTCCTTTAGAATAGTCCAGGAATTCCGTGCTCAAGTATTCTCCTCCTTGATCTCATCAAAGGACATAATACTTATACCTGTATTTTGGTTCTCTACTTCTAACTTACATTCTGTGAATATCTCAAAAGGTTCGGACTTGTGTTTCAACAGGAACATATGTCTGAATCTTGAGAGATCATCAGAGAATGTAATGTAGTACAAAGAACTGGTCTTGGCATGTGTAGACAGGGGACTTTCATACATCAGCATGTATCAATCCCAAGAGTTCACTAACTCTTTCTCTGTTTCCAATAAACAGAGCTATGGTCATCTTATCTTTGTGACATGACTGGAAAGTTTCACAAGATGTAAATTCAAACAGATTTAAATATGCATCTAAATGTAACTTAGCTAGTCGGGTCGCATTGATATGACCTAGTCTACAATGCCTCAAGAAGGATTCGTTCATTTCTGAACTCTTCCTCTCGTGTGTGTTCTGTATACTAAGAACTGTAGTTTGATTTAGAACGTCAATGCTGTTAGATAACGTGCCTGAACCGATCAACTCTTGATATAGGAAATATTCAAAACATTATCCAACAATACAAAATTATATCCTTTCTTTACTAATAAAGAGACTGATATGATGTTGTACATCAGGTTCGGTATCTAATAATATTCGTTCAGAATCAATGTATTCTGGTAATACAGGGTGATAGTGACCAACAGACTTGGCTGCAACACTTGCACCGTTTTCTGTCTTATGAAACTTATCACTTGTTCTCAGTTCTCTACCTTTCTGTAGCCCATGTAACAGATTACATATGCGGGATCCTGATCCGCTATCTCATACCCAGGACGTAAAGGATACTGAGAAACAGTTCTCTGTAATGAACACACCCGAAGAAGATGCATCAGCATGCACTTTCTTCCTTTGGGCGGCAAGGGAAATCTGGTATTCCCCAATTTCCTGCTCTATCTTATAACAATTATAAGTTGGAGCGGGACCAACGTTCCCCAGCTCAGTATAACAAACGGGTTTGGTCAATATATCCGTATTATTATCTTGATTAAGGCGTGATATGGTCGCTACCTGGAGAGAGAGAAGAAAACACTCAGCGTATGCTCTTGCAAGATTAGATTGGTTATCTAATATATCTAATCAGTATGTCTCCCACGGTTTTTTTCAAATCTTCCTTCAAACCCTAAAAGGAAAGACTAGCCGTGGTTAATTACATGCTACAAGTTCGCCAATCTTTCAGCCAGGCCAGTGCCGGTACTTTGAAGGAGGTCCCCCGTGCTTTCGCACGAACCTAATTAAAGTAAACCTCGTTTTCGCAGGGGCGTAACCCCGTTAACACCTTTCTAGACACCTACTTGATCGGCTAATTGTAATGTGTAAAACTCTCCCAGGAGTAACTCTTACTCGCAGCGGGTATTGGGATCCAACTATCTCATAGAAGGTATGCAATCTCATTGCAAATTTCAACACTTGAAATTCCCAATAATATTTTACCCCTAGCGTCCTATGACCTTGACAAAGGCCAACAAACCATAGGCTGCTAGTCAAGTTCAACCCGTCATTTCTTGATTGAATTAAACCCACCCGCACGGCCCTTGACAAAGGCCAACAAGGTTGCACGACTACCCTAATCCAATCTGCATCATATGCATAAGCAGATAAGTACTATTCAGCTACCGCACACTACTCCTTAACAAAGGCCAACAAACGCAACACGAATACTAAACAGTCCTTATCTGAAATGATGGAGGGCTACGACAGGTTTTTAAGAAAGCCCTTTGCGTAATGAACTTGATATCGTTGTAGAATCAAGTGAATTTTAAATGGAGTGTTTTTGAGGCCTTTCTAGTTTTGCTAAAGGGGTCACTCCCGTTGAAGGGATCGTCGGCCCTTTCCTCATCGAATAAGGTGCAGGATATATCATATATACCACTATGCAAAGCAAGAACAATAGAAGCAATCAAAAGACAAACCGAGTTTGTAGCATCTGCTAGTTTCGCTAAAGAGGTCACTCCCGGTGAAGGGATCTCGGCTCTTTCCTTATCGAATAAGGTGCTGGATGTTCTACAAGGAACACCGCTATGCGAAGCAAGAACTAGAGCTACCAGTTTTTGAGACAAGTTTCTACAACATCTTAGGTTTCTTTTATTTCATTAATCTCATTAATGAAGTCCCATTTTGATATGCTGCACAAGCAACAGATATGAAACGAAATCAACAATATATAATATATATCTCATATATATAATATAAACATTCGTCTTAGGCAGTAATATGATCCCATCACAGAACATTGCAGCAGAAGAACATATATGAAATATTGGATATACTAGGACGTCCGTGTTTTCAATACGAGCCTGTATAAAACACGGATTCCACGGTCGCGATGAATAGCCAAACCCACATCCCTAGACCCCTACGAGAGCGGCAAGCAACACTGCCAATTCTAGGGTTAGGAGACCCGGTCTCGATTCCTCGAGATGGTCTCCCACTGGACCGTAGAACCCGGTTACTTGTGCTCCCCGCCTTGGGTCTACCTAATGCGGATAAGTAAATAATATACAATGGTGACATCATCCTCAGCCCGGAAGTGCCCCAATAAAAGAATATTACATACAATTGAATTTTACATGAATGAAAAAGAAAAACTCTCATCTCACATAAAACCCCCGGCTATTCAAAACGCGACGATCCAATATAACATATCACAGCAACACATAATATCTCATATCATCAACGTAAGCAAGTATGCGTATCCCGATTGTCATTGATGTATAGCAATGAAGCCGGCGATACACCACATACTACGCTTACGGTCACAGAAAAGAAAGTGTAAAACTACAACAGTTGGAATCCGCAACCCTCTTAGACATCGCATGCCTAACCAAATGAATTCCTTAGACATCGCATGCCTAACAATTATAAACCCCGCATTTTAGTCTCATTATCGAAAACTCTTTTCAATATCAAGTCGGGAAATTCAACAAGATTCCCGACATCCTGATCGAATGCTCGTCGCAAAATTTAGTAGACGGCCGCACCCCCGGATGCCATCGACGAAGTGCACTAAGGCGGATCACCGCTGCCGCAAGCACCCGAACGGATGCTTTTGGCGACGGGGTTCTCCTACAGTCACTTGGTCGGGGCTATGGGGCGTCGCTGTCTATTAAGTTTACCCAGCGAGTATCCGCGTACATTACGTGATTGCGATGGACTTTTGATCGCATCAAAATTCCATGGCAACCGATCATTTGAGATTGAAGTGCTAGATTTATAACATTCAAATTAGTTATCTCATAACTACCTGTGGATTCCAATTATTGTATCACATTCCAGATAAATAGACAATGTTAAACTTTCCGATCGAATAATCAAACACCCAAGATTTCCCCAATATATTTCAACACTTGAAATCAGTTTAAAAACATCCATCACATGCCACAGTACCAATGGTCCATCCGTAGAAGGGTCAAGCCAACGCCACACATGTGGCACGCCGTACTTCCCCAAACCATAAGGTTTAGAGGCAGTTCAAGACGGTCACATAATCGAGTTAAGGTTTGTTGTCTTCTAGAGGGTCCACTGCGTTACTTGCACGACTTAGAACGTTCTTAAACTCGAGAAAAAATCCAACTTTTAAAAAATTTTCCGACAGGGGAAAAAGTGAGTTAATGATATCCGTTCGAACTTTTTAACAGTTTCTAAAAATTATCCGGACAAAACTAAACAAAGTTAAATTATCTGATCGAATCAACGAGTCCCCAATACAACCCTAGAAAACTCAACATTTGAGTGGAATTAAAAAATTCCCAGAAAAAAATGACATGAAAGGACCTAAGAATAAATATATGAAATATTAGGGACTAAGTCTAAATTGTGGCCGCGGAACAGCCGCCAAACCCTTGGTTTAGCCGCGGTTCCATGGTCAAATAAGTGACTTAGTGGACCGTAATTCACAGTAATTCTAGTTTTTCCTGCTTGTTTTTCTGAGTATTTTTAATTCATAAAAAATCACATTTTCAGAAAATGTCCAGAGAAGGGTTCAATTTAGGGTTTCGGGGTTCGATCGGACTTTAAACTTCGTCTAGACTTCGCCTAAAGGTCTAGCTTGGCTCTGATACCACTGTAGGGTTGCTATGAATGCTCACAAGGTTGTACGAGGCATCAACCATGCCCGATTAAAAAATTAGCCGTGCCGAACAACCCAATGCCGGATCTTTAAACTAGAGTTTATGCGAAAACTAACATGTTAAACACTTTAACACTAAGTGAGAGGGATTACAACCTTTGTAGATCCGGTCCTTCACTTCAATAGCTCCGTGTAGATGTCCCCTTCGCTGCGATCGTGAACTCCGGACTCTATAGAAGCTCCAGAAGAAGAACGAATGCGCTTGCTTCGATGACTTCGAGGCCGAAAATGATCTACGTCGGGGAGAAACTAACTCAAGCTATTCCTTCACTAGGTCATGAACTTTGTGAAGAGAACACACTCTACTACATGGCAAGTAGTAGAGGATGAAGAATTAGGAGGTGGGCTCACTTTAGAATTGATTTTCTCACATTTTTCCTCATAGCACCATTAGAGCTTGAAAGCTTTTTCAAGGAGCTTGATGAAGAAGAAGAAGTGAATAATTTATCCAAATGAAAACTTATCCTTTGAATTATTGCACCATGGTTGAGTTAAGCCCTCATGCTTAACTCATGTAGAGAATTAACCATAGTATGAGGTTAAGGGTTGGGTTAACTAATATCCTAAGGAATGACAAAAGAGTTGACTTTGTCAATGTTGCATACAAGCTTCTACAAGCTTGATAACATTGACTAAATTCTCCTCTCTTTTGTTATTCTTAAGGAAATAAATAAACCCTAATTTAACCTAAACTTGATATAAGTCTCATACACCCATCTTGTATGTATCATCAAGCATGATACAAACATGTATACTTGCATATATCACATATAAACAATGTGCATAATCTAGTGAGAAAATAAATCATAAGTGAGCTAATACTAGTTAATGTAATGTAATATATCAAATATATAATTATATATTAAATTATTAAATCAACTCTTGATTTAATAACCCGGCTATAACCGACTAATATCATGTGTAACAATTTATCGAATCAACACTTGATCCGATAACCCGGCTATATCGCATACAACCGATCAATGTCACGAATCACGAGAATAGAATACAGTATCTCATATCGTATTAATCTCGGTCCCGCACATATCACATAAGTGCTCCTACTCCGTTTCGCTTGAGCCAGGAAACCCCTGTGTAGGACTCTAAAGACTTGTCAATACGCTTGCAGTAGGTGATGATCATATCAAACACCCACAAGCCGCAAGCGGTCTGCTAAACGTAACGGCCACCCGGGTATTGAGCGATCAGAAGATCAACAAGCAAGCCTGTACATTCTCCTGTGAATCCAAACAGTAACACTCCCGTACAGTCCGGTCTCGTCGTCTGATATGTCGCATATCTTTCCTATGGGTGGTAAACGTCAGACCCCAGTAGCATGATAAGTCATGTCGATATGAGGTCTATAACAGTTCGAGAAACTACTGATAACACTTACCAGTAAATCTCAGCAACCCTGGCTAGGGATTTCCGGTTATAGCCAATCGAACACAGCACAACATCAACTCCCTATACCGGGAGAGACGAATCCCCTCCTATCGCTCATTGCCTCCATGTGATTCGGGACTGTACCCAAAAGCCACCTTTTTGCACGCCCTCTTGGACGTGGTATGATGGAATCAAAGCACAGTGGGAATCACACAAGACTCTATGACGATCTCGGGTCAACAGACTACTCTGTATCAGTGTCACCGGAGAACTGCCATCTGACGTAAGGTATAATACCATCTGGGAGTTCCCGGCGAGTCCGTCCAGTGTACCCAGTCTCTACTGAGCACCCGTACACCATCCTTGATGTCAAACACTGATGGATATGGGATCATCCATCGCCCATCTTATGGGTCAAGATGCGTATATGCTAGTCTATTCTGGTGTAACGATGCCCTGTCTCGATACACCCTCGATTAGGAACAGTTATAGGATGTACTCATCGACTACCGTGGCCCCACTAGTATGATCTCATCATAGTTCCAGTAGTCGAGTACATATCCTAAGGGCTTTATCAACATGTAACATAGAGACAATCAGAGTACATGTTATGATAAAGTATAACCTGATAGCGTACTATCATGTTGAGCAAGAAAGTCCTCCCTATATATGTCCAAGCTTCCATTACAATATACATCGTATGTACAGTAATGGCCTCTAGGGCATACATATAGCTAACACCATCTACACCAATCTTCTTTTTGAAGATTCATTTGCAGCCTACGGGTTTTATCCCTTCTAGAGAAATGTTCAAAGTCTATACTTTGTTGGTGTACATGAACTCCATTTCGGTCTGCATTGCATCCAGCCATCTTACTGAGTCAGTGCTCTGAATGTCCTGCTGGAAGTTTGTAGGCTCATCATTATCAATGATGCAATCCTCTCTATCCCCGTCTACGAGAAAACCATAGTATCTCTCAGGCGGATGAGACAGCCTACTACTCCTACAGAGAGGTGCGGGAATGTCCTGTTCTTTTGAAACTTCTGGTTCCACCAAGCTTTCAGTAATAGCTTGTGGTTCTGGAATTTCTTCCAGTTCTATTGCGCCCCTACTTGTTTCTTTTTCTAAAAACTGATGTTCTAGAAAGTGGGCATGAAGAGAAACAAAAATCTTTTGTTCCTCTGCGTAATAGAAAAGATATCCCCTGGAGTTCTTTGGGTATCCCACAAACTTACACAGTACTGAGCTTGCCTCGAGTTTGTCCGCATACTGCTTTTTAACAAAAGCTGGACATTCCCATATCTTCAAATACTGAAGACAGGGTTTCTTTTCATTCCACATCTAATATGGAGTGGTAGGCACAGACTTGGTAGGAACCTTGTTCAAAAGATATGCAACTGATTTTAGTGCATAGCCCCAGAATGATCGCGGTAATTCAGCGTTACTCATCATGGAACGTACCATATCCAATAGGGTTCGGTTCCTTCTCTCTGATACACCGTTGTGTTGTGGTGTGTATGGAGGAGTAAGCTGAGAGAGAATTCCATTCACTTTTAGGTAATCCAGGAACTCGGCACTCAAGTATTCACCACCCCGATCAGATCTCAGTGTATTGATACTTTGGCCGGTTTGTTTTTCCACTTTATTCTTATATTCCCGGAATTTCTCAAAGGCCTCGGATTTATGTTTCATCAAGAAATATGTCCATACGTTGAGAAATCATCCGTAAAAGTAATGAAATAGGAATAACCACTTCTTGCATGTGTAGACATTGGACCACACACATCGCTGTGTATGAGTCCTAAGAGCTCACTCGCTCTTACTCCGTGTCCAGTGAACGGAGTCTTTGTCATCTTTCCTTTGAGACATGATTGGAAAGTTTCATAAGATTGATATTCGAACGGATACAAATATCCTTCTTTATGTAACTTGGTTAACCTTGTCTTATTGATGTGACCTAGTCTACAATACCATAAGAAAGCTTGATTTAATTCCGGAGTCTTTCTTTTATGTGTGTTCTGGACATTGAAAACATGTAGTTGGTTTAATACGTATATACCGTTGTTTAGAGCACCTGACCGAATCAGACCATGAATAAGGTGGATGTTTACGACATCGCTTACAAATATAAAATCATAACCTTCTTTAAATAACAAAGATACCGAAATGATATTACAAGTCAAACTAGGCACACAAAAACAGTTGCGCAAAACCAAAATATGTCCACTCGTCAATCCAAGGTGATATTCCCCTATGGACATAGCATCCACGCTCGCTCCGTTAGCAACCCTGAGGGTCATATCACCAGTCTTCAGAACTCTACGGCTTCTCAGTGCTGTAAAGAATTGCATATATGAGATCCTGATCCGGTATCCAATACCCAGGAAGTAGAGTTGATTGACAGACAGTTTTCAATTACAAACACACCTGAAGCTGAAGCCACAACTTATATCGGGTCCTGGTTCTTGGCCTTCCAAGCATTGCAATCTTTCTTCCAATGGCCCTTCTTGTGACAGTAGAAGCATTCTTCCTTTCCTACTGTCGGCCCTGCCACTTTTTCTTTTCCCTTGGCTTCCACCTTGTAGGGTTCCTAGGCACTCTAACAAGGTTCTATAAGGCATCTACCATGCCCGATTCAAAAATTTAGCCGTGCCGAACAACCCTAACCAAGATCGTATACTAGAGATTATGCGAAAACTAGCAAGTAAACAACTTTATCACTAAGTGAAAGGGATTACAACCTTTGTAGATCCGGTCCTTCACTTCTAAAGCTCCGTGTTGACGTCCCTTCGCTGCGATCATCATGATCCTGGACTCTAGCGATGGTTTCCTCGGAGAAATGAGCGGGCTAGGTCGTTGACTTCGAGGCCGAAGATGATCTACGTCGAGGAGACTCAAACTCAAGCTCCATCTTCACTAGGTCATGAACTTTGTGAAGAGAACACCCTAAACTAAATGGCAAGTTGTAGAGGATGATGAAATAGGAAGTGGGTTCACTTTGGATTTGGCTTTCTCACTCTATTTCTTCACTTGAAAATTTTTCTAGCAAGCTTTTCTTCTTCTTGAAGAAGAAGAAGAAGAAAGAAAAGAATATGAAATTATGTAAAAAGAATAATCAAGTGAAATCTATCATAATGCAACCATGGGTGAGCTAACCTTTGTAGAGACTAAACTATAGTTAATTATAATGGTTTGGTTAATGAATATCTTAATCAAGACAAAATGAGTGGACTTTGTCAAAGTTGCTTCAAGCTTCATGAAGCTTCAAGCCATGACAAAAGAAGCCACCATTTTGAATAATTAAGATAAATAAAAACCTAAATTATAATTAACATGGTGTATGTCACCCACCCACCCATGTTCGCATGTATCATCAATCATGATGCAAACTAGTGCACAAACATATATCACCTATACAACTTGTGCACATCAAGTGAGAAAGTCAATCTTAAGTGAACCAATACTAGTTAATGTAAAGTAATATATTAAATATATAATTATACATTAAATCATTAAATCAACACTTGATTTAACGATCCGGTCATATCGCATATAACCGACTAATATCTAGTGTATCAATATATCGAATCAACACTTGATTCGGTAACCCGGCTATATCACATATAACCGAGCGATGATACAAATCGCGAGAATAGAATATAGTATCACATACTGGTATTATTCTCGGTCCCGCACATATCCCATATACGCTCCTATTTCGTTTCGCTTGAGCCAGGAAACCTTTGTGTAGGACTTTAAAGACTCGTCAATACGCCGGCAGTAGGTGGTGATCATATCAATCACCCAAAAGCCGCAAGCGGTCTGCTAAACGTAACGGCCACTCGGGTATTGAGCGATCAGAAGATCAACGAGCAAGCCTACTCACACTCCTGTGAATCCAATCAGTAACACTTACAACACAGTCCGGTTTGTTCGTCTGATATGTCGCATATCTCCCCTAGGGGTGGTAAACGTCTGACCCCAGTAGCTTGATAAGTCATGCTGATGTAAGGTCCATAACAAGCATGAAACTACTGATAACACTTACCAGTAAATCATTGCAACCCTGGCCAGGGATTTCCAGTTATGGCCAGTCGAGCATAGAGCAACATCAAACCCCAATACCGGGAGAGACAAATCCCCTCCTATCGCTCATTGCCTCCATGTGAATCAGGACTGTACCCAAAAACCACCTGTTTGCACGACTCAGTAGAGCCGTGGTAGGGTGGAAATCAAAGCACATTGGGAGACACACAAGACTCTATGACGATCTCGGGTCAACAGACTAAGTTGTACCAGTGCCACCAGAGAACTGCCATCTGACGTGAGGTATATTATCATCTGGGAGTTCTCGGCGAGTCCGTTCAGTGTACCCAGTCTCCACTGAGCACCCGCATACCATCTCTGATGTCAAACACCAATGGATATGGGATCATCCATCGCCCATCACATGGGTCGAGAAGATATACGCTAGTCTACTCTGGAATATCGATGCCCCGTCTCGATATTCCCATGACTAGGAACATTGAAGGATGTACTCATAGACTACCCAGGCCCCACTAGTATGATCTGCATCATAGTCCTGGAAGTCGAGTACACATCCTAAGGGCTTTATCAACATGTAACAGAGAGACAATAAGTATACATGTTAAGATAAAGAGCAACCAGATAGCGTACTATCATGTCGAGCAAGAAAGTCCTACCTATATATGTCCCAGCATCCACTACAATACACATCTCATGTACAGTAATGGCCTCTAGGGCATACATATAACTAACGTTCTCCCATTTGCACTAGGGCCATCTGTAGCAGTGGTTGCAGTATCTCGTACTCAACCATCCCATAAAAGTCTCTCTCTGGGAAAAGTCCTTTGTGAGTGGATCTGCCGTGTTGTCCTCTGAGTCTACTCTCCTAACCTCGATCACCCTGGAGATCAACTATCTCTATGATCAGGTGATACTGCCTTGGAATATGTCTGGGTCACTGATGGGACCGGGGTTCCTGGGCCAAAGCCTCAACACCATTGTCATACAATGGTAGGAACCTAGTTCATCTCATGAACTAATATACACCCAAACTGCCTCTTTGGTAGTATCTTTGATAGCGATGTCACCAGCCTTTATCGTCTAGTTTTCCACGGTATCTAGCTTGGAACTTTTCCAACATACCGTCCCTCCACTGAGGGTAAAGACAATGCCTGTGACTGACATTCAGTCAACCTTACCACCCTAGAAGCTGTCCAGTGATTCTGCCTAGGATCGATTGATACCATCTCACACACCTAGTGAGAATCTTAACATCCATTTAGATCCATCTCATAGATCCATAACCCAGGATTTTGGGAGGTATCACCTTTATTCTATTTGGAGAATCCTTGTGATAAGTGGAGATTGACCGTGCGTAGCATAGGAAACTCTTTTCCTATCAAGAGTATGTTGTCCACGTACAATACGAGGATGACCACCTTACTTTCTACTACCTTTTTGTATGTACAAGCTTCATCTACCATTTTGATGAAGTCAAACACTTTGACTACCACATCAAAACAGACGTTCCAACTCCGCGATGCCTGCTTTATCCTGTAAAGCAACTTGCACACGTTTTCGCTGCTCCCACTGTCTACGAAGCCCTCTGGCTGTGTACATATAGACACTCTCTTCTAAATCAATATTTAGAAAAGCAGTCATGACACCCAACCACCAGATATCGCGGTCATGGTATGCTGCAATGGCAAGTAGGATCTGGATGGACTTAAGCACAGCCACTGGAAAAGGTTTCATCATTATCCATGCCTGGTCGATGACGAAAACCTTTAACAAGTCTAGCTTTGAAAGTCTCAACTTTTCCATCTATACCAAGTAATCTTCTCAAGATATACTTGCTCCTGATGGGAATTTAACCCTTCAGATATAGCAACCAAAGTCCATACTTTGTTGGTGTACATGGATTCCATCTCAGATCGCTAAGCATCCAGCCATTCTTACAGAGTCCCACTCTTGATAGCCAGCTCGAAACTAGTTGGGTCATCATTTCATGATGTAATTCTCACTCCCACTGTCATCGAGAAACCGAAGTATCTCTCAGGCGGATGAGGAACCCTGCTAGATCGGTGGAGAGGCTGAGGTTCGTCGGAACCTATTGAACCCTTTGGTTCTACCAAATCATCAGTTGTAGTTTGTATAGCTGGAACTCCTTCCAGTTCTACAGAACTGACCTTGTCTCGATCTTGTCCGGATTTTGCTTTTGACATAGGCCGGACAATCCCAAATCTTAACTTACTTACGAGATGGGCTCTTCCCACACCATATCTCATATGGAGTGGTAGGTACTGATTGTAAGTCCGCGGCGGCGCCCCGGCCATCTAACAGATGCCGATATGCGGAACAAAACTTTTACGACTGGCGCTATCGCGTACTTTCTCCCGGATCGCCCATTAAAGCTAAACTAACAAATTGTTAAGAGGATAGAATTGTTATACCAAATGATCCGAGTCCTTCGGTCTTCAACCATCATCCCACGCTATGTTGCAACTGATCCGAACTTGCTTGATCTCCGTTCTCATCGTCCAGGTGGCACCACGTCGACGGATCTTTAAACGGGCTCCCGCCTCTGAACCGAGGCAACTCGATCGTCAAGTTTGCTAAAAGAGACGACCAAGATGAAGTAGAGAATGAATAGAATACTTTGTCTCGTTACGTCCAAGGCTATGGACGAACGGTTAAAAGAAGTTGCCAATTGGAATCGAGTAAATGGAAATTGATCTATGTGAAATTTCCATACACTAAATTTCTTTTATCTTTTCTCAAAAATGAAAACCCACACTATCCCACAAAGGGGCCGGCCACTATATGAAGAGGGGAGGAGGGTGAGTGTAGGAGCAAGGAGGAGGGTGACCATATCCCTTCATGCTTATCACAAAGAATGAATCATCAAAAGACATTAAATGCAACCAATGAACATTAACCTAGTCACCAAGTCATTAATTGCACAATTAATGACTTAATGACTCACTATCCTTGTCACCCTCTCTAGAACCTTCTAGAACACTTACTCACCTCAAGAAGAAAAGATAAATCCGTATTTAACCAAATGTCAAAATACGGCTGATAGAAAACTGGAAACTGGCAACTTCCAAAAATCATCCCGAAACAAATTTCAGGATAACTCCGTATCGGTATAAACATACCCGCATTTGTATTACGACCGAATACAAATGCAACTGAGACAAAGATATTATATCTACACAGTATAATACTGGGTTCCGGCTTAAACCAAAGCCTACCAGTATTATCTGCCCGAAAACTGACACGTGCGAAAACGCACGTGCATTTTCCGAACCTTGCCATAAACCCATACGGCATCTACAACGTTTCTCCCGAACTTGGGAAAGTGTCGGTGGGGAACTCTAATGACTCATCAGTACACTGGCACTGGATATAACCCCTAGCACGTCAGAGGTACAAGCTGTACGTAACGTTTTGCCTATGTATTGATTGGAAGGGAAAGTGACGAGCGAACTCATCCAATAAACCCTACTGAGCCTGACAGTGACAATATCCGTACAGTCCGGAACATTCGTCTATGAGTATCGCATATACGGCCTAGGGAGCCGGTAAACGTCAGACCCCCAACAGCTGCATAAGTCGTGTCAGAGAGCAGCCCAGAACACCCTGAGATTCTGCTGGTATACCTACCAGTATATCTCGATTACCCTGGCCAGGGATTTCGTGTAATGGCTCTCCTAAACAAAACGCGATCTCACCCCCAATACCGGGAGAGACGAATCCCCGAAGATCCGCTCACTTGCCTCCAATGTGGCTCGGGACTGTACCCAACTAAAACCTGTTTGCACAACTCCTTTGAGCGTGGTAGGGTATGAATCAAAGCACAGTGGGAACTCACACGAGAAAAATGACGACCTCAGGTCAATGAACTAACCTGTACACATGTCACCAGGGAACTGCTATCTGACGATATGTATAATACCAACTAGCATGTTCTCGGCGAGTCCTGTCCGGTGTACTCATAACCTAATGAGCACCTGTATACATCTTAGGTGATCCAACTGACACCAGTGGCTTGTGAGACCGGCCACCGCCCCTCGTCTGGGTCTCGACTGTATACACTAGTCTACTCCGGAGTATCGATGCCCTGTCTCGAAACTCCCACGACTAGGGACACTTTAAGGATGTGCTTATAGACCCCAGCTCCCACATATATGATCGCCATCATATTGCTGGTAGTCAAACAAGAATCCTATGGGCTCTATCATGATGATAAAGACAAACCAGATAGCATACTATCATCTTGAGTAAGACTGTTTTATCGGTATAGGTCCTTCCTCAATCATTGCAATCACGTACCTGCGATCCAATAATTGACTTAGAGGGCACTATATCCAACAATCTCCCACTTGCACTTAAGGCTAATTATTGCGATGTCGAGTACTCACAGCTCGTGCGATACCGAGCATCCAACTCCTCTACTAATCAGTTTCACAATGCCTGTTTGCGAAACTAATGTGTTCGAGAAATAGCCTAAGTGGGTGGATCCGCCAAGATGTTTCTTTCTATGTCTCTCTTAATCTCAAGTTCGCGGAGAAAACCATCTCCCGAATTGAGTAATACGTGTCTCAGAATATGTCTGGATATCTGATGGGACCTAGTTCATAAATGAACTCAAAATCCAAACTTCTTAGACTGTATCGATCACTGAAACTAATCAGTGTCTAGCACTATGCCTCCCACAGTATCCTCTTGGACCACCTGTCTATAATACCATCCCTCGTCTGTGGGAAAACTATAACTCTGACAGTTACTCGGTCATCCATGTCACCTGTGAAGCCTGGAATAATATCTGTCTCCCGAAGGAGGCTGCCGTCATCAAATCCGTAGAACATCCATTCATGTTCTATAACTGCCTCTTAATGTTTCTCCAGGATTGGATTAATATAAACTTATCGCATCTAGTGCAAAGACAACATCTGGTGTGATACTTGACATCTCACGATTGACTCAATTGCCTAAGCAAGTGATCTGCCAATCATGAACGTCCCTCTCCTTTTTAGTCTGTAAGACACCTTCAGAGAGGGTGACTCCATCACCTGCAGGTATACCACCATGTCAGGAGTCATCTATTCTAAAATACAGTTAGAATACTTGTCAAAGTACCCATATAGGGAAACTACCCAAATCTAGATCTAAAACTATAGATCTAGTAACCAGAATGTCAGATATTATACCCATATCCTTTGTGGAGAAACAACTGTGTGACGACCAAAGTACAACCTGATCGTAGTATAGGAATTTTACTTCCTACTTTGTGTATGTCATCCAAATACCAGGACATAACACCCTACTACCTTCTTAACAGATCCATCCCTTATTCTGATGAAGTCAAAACCATGACTGTCACATCAAAAATTAGATGATCTTTCTCCGCTATAATTGCTCAAGTCTATAAATAGACATTAGCTACTTGCCCACTATGCTTCCGCTGCTCCCACTGACTACGACAACCCTCTGGCAGAATAATATATACGTACACTTCTAAAACTAGTTTAGAACGACGCTATACATATCCTCCTGCCGGGTCTCATAGTCTTGAACAACAGTAGTGTCAAGTCTGGGGAAACAAGAACCTCCCTGTCACCGTCCTTGAGGCTACCGGAGTACCTTTCGGGTGTCTGAGGTTACCCACCATATCTGCGGAGTGGCTAATGGAATGTCGAACCTGATTGAATATATAGGTCCTATTAAATTTTCCGTAATCGTTTGTGGTTCTGGAATCACTTCCAGTTCTACCATGCTCCCACTACTGTTTTTCTGAAAAAATCCATTTTAATAAAACTGTGGCGAGTCAAGAACAATATCACTATTGATCTTCCAGATGGTAGAAAATCAACCCTCGTCGAAGCTAGGGTCAACCCGCAAACTGCCATTATAGAAACGTGCCTTGAGTTATCCATGTCTGGTTTTAGGCATAAGCTGGACAACTCCCCTTACCTTAACATCATTAAGATATGAAGCAATCTATATCCAATATAGAAACATAGGCACTTATTTTAATTTGGAACCAAATTCTAATCATGCAGCTGTCTCCAGTGCATATCAACTTAATGGAGAGAGGCTAATCAGCACTATTCAACTTAGGAATCCATCCAATTACGAGTAACCTGAAAGAGAAACAAGTTTCTCAAAACCATTACTATCAACTGAATACTAATCACAAGAATCTACATCTTCGATTTCTTTGAAGAATCCCGATACTTGCGATACATGGTTCTCTACTTTATTCCTATACCCACAACTTCTCAAAACTTAGACATTGTATTTCTATGAAACACTTGTCTAAAAACTAGAGAAGTTACAAGTAAACAGAATATAGTATGAGGACCAACCCCTTTGTCCTAATGGACACTGGACAACATACAATACTCTGTATAAGTCCGCTGAGTTGAATAACTCATAACCTGTACGTCGTAGGTTGAAAACTGTTCCCAGGCGATTTCCTCAAATATCATCAATTACAACGAATTCCGATATAATGAGGATGATCACCTAATTCCCAATAACTCGCTCCCACTCAACATCTGTAAAACCATACAGATGTGAGAATCATATCTGGTAAATACATATCCTGGAGTAAGTATCTAATCGGGAAATCAGATTTCAATTAACAATGCACAGTGTAACTGAAACATAAATATGTTTTGTAGGGGTTTCCTGGTATTCCTAGTAATGCCTCTTCCACAATCCAAATCATGACTTTAACCGTATATTTCCCTGCCATCTCTCCAATTCCCTTTATTTGTCTTTAGTCGTTACCTTCTGTACACCATCATTAGGCTAAGTTGTTTTCTTCCTTCCCTACCGTTCGGCACCAGCCTATGGTTTGGAAGAAGAATATCCAGTAAGCATAATAGGTGTACCCTCCTAATCCTAGGAGTACTCGCAACTTGAGAGAAGGTAATGATAAAAACAACTGAATAATACCTTATTCTTATTTCTCCTGAACCAGAATCCATCCTCGGAAAAATGTCCTTCGAGTTCGTATATAACCATACGATGGATTTATCCAATGGAATTGGATGTTCGTAGTGATACGGGTTGTTCTGGAGAAATCAAAGGTGAAGTAGGAGTGGCGATGAAATGCGTGATTTGGTCATGAATGTAAATAGTCGCAATTTACTTTGCCCTCTTTCTAATTCCTTTATCTTGTCTTTATATATTACCTTTTGCACATCCTACTTAGGCTAATTGGTTTTCTTCATTCCCTACCGTTCGGCACCAGCCTATGGTTTGGAAGAAGACTATCCAATAAGCGTAATAGGTGTACTTTCCTAACCCAAGGAGCCCTCACAACCTGAGAGAAGGTGATAATAAAAGACAACAGAATAAACCAATTCTATTTCTCCTGAACCTGGATCCATCCTCGAAGAAGTCCCTTCGAGTTCGTATATAACCATACGATGGATCTATCCAATGGAAGTGGATGTCCGTAGTAATACGGGGTGTTCTGAGAAATACAAAGGGTAAAAGAAAGAGCAGCAATGACTTATGCAACTATAGACAATCCAAAAGCCAGTAAGTTAAGAAGGTTCGGTCAACTTTGGTTACTGAGTTATAGTCTGGGGTCGGTCAAAAGTCGCTGCCAAAGAGAGAGAGAGAGAAGAAACACTCTGCGTGCACTCTAGCCTAAATCAGAATGGTTATCATTTTATCTAATTAGGAAACCTCCCACTGTTTTCTCAAATTCTCCTCCAAACCTGAAAGAAGAATTAGTCGGGGTCACCCGAAGAGTAAACCAACTCATCAGTGAGAATCAGGATCCAACTATCATCGCATGATAACTTGATGGAAGCCACTCAAGTTAACACACTCCAGAAGGTATGCGCAAGTATGGCAAGTTTCTTGTATGTTTGAAACTCCCGATGTAATTTTTATCCCATGCTCTTATGACCTTGACGTAGGCCAACAAATCATAAGCAACATGTCAAGTTCTACCCGTCGTTGTCCTGATCAACTTAAGTCATCGTACAAGCCCTTGACGTAGGCCAACAAGGTGTACGTCTGACTTAAACTAATGCATCTATCTATGCAACAAATGAATACCCAGCAGCTACCAAACACTATGTCTTGACGTAGGCCAACAAACATAGCTTGAATACTACTGACCATCCAAAAGAAACGACGGAGGATTACGGCTGGTTTTTAGCGAAAAACCTTTAACGTAATGAACTTGATCTCGTTGAAGGAACCTGATAGCTTTATAAAAATATATAGTAGCGAAAACCTTTTGTTAAAGAAGTCACTCCCGGTGAAGGGATCTCGGCTCTTTCCTCGTGGAATGAGGTGCAGGATATTCTAACTGAATACCGCTATGCAAAACAAAAGGAAACGTCTTTGTAATAATTTTAAAATTTGTTCCAACAACATCAAATATAGGTTTGTTTTATCTCGCATTGATAAGAATCAATGCTGTCCCATCAATCAATCACACCAGAAAAGAACGAAAATAAAATGTACGTATATGCCATCCGCATTCGTCACTGGGTCCCGTCATCACCCGTTAGGTTACTTAACTAACGACAGAGCGGGGACTGGACTAGCGCGGGTATAAAACATATACAACATCTAATAGTATATATACTAATATACAGTAATCGCTCCAGGCGTGATAAACGCAACATTACAGATAAGTAATAAGCATCACAGAATAATACAGATAATCTGGGATCCCCGGGTTTCACAAAGCCGCTACTGAAACCCGACGTTCCCCTGGTCGTGTGGATAGCCTGTGCAATGAAACCTAGACCCTTACGGGTGCGGCAAGTTACCCGCCAAAACCTGAAGCGAGGTAGTCCCCACAACATAGTGAATGGAATACCCGGCACTTCACGGAATCCGGTAAATTGAGCACCCCACCTTGGGTCAACCTGTACCCCCTACGAGTGCGGCGAATAGTCTGCCAATTCTAGAGTGAGGTCCCTTTGCCTCTCAATGCCATGAGATATGAACCCGTTGCCCTCCAGAACCCGGCTATTCGTGCACCCCACCGCGGGGTAAACCTAGTACAGTAAATAAAAATAGTACAACAGGTACATCGACCGCAACCTGGTCGTGCCCCAAAAGAATATTATACAAACAGGCAGTGACGGCAGTCCACAAGTCGGACGCTCGCCCCGCAATATCAAAAGTACAAATGAATTCAAACAACACTATCATTGCACCCTGCTATCCATCACGACAAATCCGCAACATTACAGCACAACACAGAACATCAACGCGAATGTCACGTTCGCAAACCCGTCTAAAAGAACTATAGCAATCAGACGCAGTTTACCGATCAAATGACATTCCCGGTCGGAGATATAATGAAAGTACTGAAAAACTAACAAGTTTAAAATTTCGATCGACTAAATTTCCCGAAGTGGGCCCCACATATATCTGGTGTACAGTAACAAAATTTTGGCCCAAAAGACATATACCAAAAATCACCATTTCCCATGAGAAACCCACTGGAAAAATTTGGTGCACTGTTCCCACAAAAGCGCGGCGGATCAGCGGCCAAACCATGGTTTGTGCCGCGGATCCGCGGTCGTTTT
This sequence comes from Agapanthus africanus, assembly GCA_030015575.1. NCBI lineage: Eukaryota > Viridiplantae > Streptophyta > Magnoliopsida > Asparagales > Amaryllidaceae > Agapanthus > Agapanthus africanus. The sequence continues at coordinate 308,117,013 of CM057337.1, forward strand.
GTGGGATCACGTGCCCAAATTTCACCAGTATTCTTAAAAAACCCTGCATGATTTTCTGAAATGCTCAAAATGAATTTTAGAACATTTTAAAAATCGACAGAAACATCATGTACAGAAAATTGTGATTTCGCGAAATCCGTTCGATCGATCTTTTAAACATGTTAGCACAAGTTAGTATAGCTTAATGGTGAGGCTCTGATACCACTGTAAGTCCGCGGCGGCGCCCCGGCCATCTAACAGATGCCGATATGCGGAACAAAACTTTTACGACTGGCGCTATCGCGTACTTTCTCCCGGATCGCCCATTAAAGCTAAACTAACAAATTGTAAAGAGGATAGAATTGTTATACCAAATGATCCGAGTCCTTCGGTCTTCAACCATCATCCCACGCTATATTGCAACTGATCCGAACTTGCTTGATCTCCGTTCTCATCGTCCAGGTGGCACCACGTCGACGGATCTTTAAACGGGCTCCCGCCTCTGAACCGAGGCAACTCGATCGTCAAGTTTGCTAAAAGAGACGACCAAGATGAAGTAGAGAATGAATAGAATACTTTGTCTCGTTACGTCCAAGGCTATGGACGAACGGTTAAAAGAAGTTGCCAATTGGAATCGGGTAAATGGAAATTGATCTATGTGAAATTTCCATACACTAAATTTCTTTTATCTTTTCTCAAAAATGAAAACCCACACTATCCTACAAAGGGGCCGGCCACTATATGAAGAGGGGAGGAGGGTGAGTGTAGGAGCAAGGAGGAGGGTGACCATATCCCTTCATGCTTATCACAAAGAATGAATCATCAAAAGACATTAAATGCAACCAATGAACATTAACCTAGTCACCAAGTCATTAATTGCACAATTAATGACTTAATGACTCACTATCCTTGTCACCCTCTCTAGAACCTTCTAGAACACTGACTCACCTCAAGAAGAAAAGATAAATCCGTATTTAACCGAATGTCAAAATACGGCTGATAGAAAACTGGAAACTGGCAACTTCCAAAAATCATCCCGAAACAAATTTCAGGATAACTCCGTATCGGTATAAACATACCCGCATTTGTATTACGACCGAATACAAATGCAACTGAGACAAAGATATTATATCTACACAGTATAATACTGGGTTCCGGCTTAAACCAAAGCCTACCAGTATTATCTGCCCGAAAACTGACACGTGCGAAAACACACGTGCATTTTCCGAACCTTGCCATAAACCCATACGGCATCTACAACGTTTCGCCCGAACTTGGGAAAGTGTCGGTGGGGAACTCTAATGACTCATCAGTACACTGGCACTGGGTATAACCCCTAGCACGTCAGAGGTACAAGCTGTACGTAACGTTTTGCCTATGTATTGATTGGAAGGGAAAGTGACGAGCGAACTCATCCAATAAACCCTACCGAGCCTGACAGTGACAATATCCGTACAGTCCGGAACATTCGTCTATGAGTATCGCATATACGGCCTAGGGAGCCGGTAAACGTCAGACCCCCAACAGCTGCATAAGTCGTGTCAGAGAGCAGCCCAGAACACCCTGAGATTCTGCTGGTATACCTACCAGTATATCTCGATTACCCTGGCCAGGGATTTCGTGTAATGGCTCTCCTAAACAAAACACGATCTCACCCCCAATACCGGGAGAGACAAATCCCCGAAGATCCGCTCACTTGCCTCCAATGTGGCTCGGGACTGTACCCAACTAAAACCTGTTTGCACAACTCCTTTGAGCGTGGTAGGGTATGAATCAAAGCACAGTGGGAACTCACACGAGACAAATGACGACCTCAGGTCAATGAACTAACCTGTACACATGTCACCAGGGAACTTCTATCTAACGATATGTATAATACCAACTAGCATGTTCCCGGCGAGTCCTGTCCGGTGTACTCATAACCTAATGAGCACCTGTATACATCTTAGGTGATCCAACTGACACCAGTGGCTTGTGAGACCGGCCACCGCCCCTCGTCGGGGTCTCGACTGTATACACTAGTCTACTCCGGAGTATCGATGCCCTGTCTCGAAACTCCTACGACTAGGGACACTTTAAGGATGTGCTTATAGACCCCAGCTCCCACATATATGATCGCCATCATACTGCTGGTAGTCAAACAAGAATCCTATGGGCTCTATCATGATGATAAAGACAAACCAGATAGCATACTATCATCTTGAGTAAGACTGTTTTATCGGTATAGGTCCTTCCTCAATCATTGCAATCACGTACCTGCGATCCAATAATTGACTTAGAGGGCACTATATCCAACACTGATTTGATTAGAATCCAATTCAATAGGTATGCATCTTCTCAAGTGCATAACCCCCGAAAGGAAATAGGTAACTCAGTGATACTCATCATAGAGCACACCATATCTCATATGGTGCGATTGCTCCGCCCCGATACACCTACGTGCTGTGGTGTATACGGAGGAGTAATGGTGAGAGAGAATCTCATTCTCGTTTGGAATAGTCCAGAAATTCCATGCACAAGTATTCTCCTCCCTGATCTCATCATAGGACATAATACTTCTACCCGGTTTTGGTTCTCTACTTCTATCTTACATTCTTTGAATTTCTTAAAAGCTTCAGACATGTATTTCAACAGGAACATGTGTCCGAATCTTGAGAGATCATCGGTGAATGTAAGGAAGTACAAAGGTCCAGTCCTGGCATATGTAGACTGGGGACCTTCATACATCACTATGTATCAGTCCTAAGAGTTCACTAACTCTTTCTCTGTTTCCAGTAAACGGAGCTATGGTCATCTTATCTTTGTGACATGACTGGCAAGTTTCACAAGATGTAAATTCAAACTGATTTAAATATGCATCTAAATGTAACTTAGCTAGTCGGGTCGCATAGATATGACCTAGTCTATAATGCCTCAAGAAGGATTCGTTTATTTCTAAACTCTTCCTCTTGTGTGTGTTCTGTACATTAAGAACTATGGTTTGATTTAGAATGTCTATGCTTTTAGATAACGTGCCTGAATCGATCAACTCTTGATATAGGAAATGTACAAAACATTATCCCACAACACAAAATTCTGTTGTATGTCAGGTTCGGTATCTAATAACATTCATTCAGAATCAATGTATTCAAGTAATATAGGGTGATAACTATCAACAGACTTGGCTGCAACACTTGCACCGTTTCTATCTCATGAAATTTATCACCCGTTCTCAGTTCTCTACCTATCTGTAGCCCATGCAACAGATTACATATGCGGGATCCTGATCCGATATCTAATACCCAGGACGTAGAGGATACTGAGAAATAGTTCTTTGCAATGAGCACACCCGAAGAAGATCCATCATCATGCACTTTCTTCGTTTGGGCGGCATGGGAATCCTGGTAATCCCCTAATTCCTTCTCGGTCTTATAACAATTATAAGTTGGAGCGGGACCAACGTTCCCCAGCTCAGTATAACAAGTGGGTTCGGTCAATATATCCATATTATTATCTTGATTAAGGCGTGACATGGCCGCTACCTAGAGAGAGAGAGAAGAAAACACTCTGCGTGTGCTCTTGCAAGATTAGATTGGTTATATATTTTATCTAATCAGGATGGTTCCCACTGTTTCTATCAAATCTCCCTTCAAACCCTAAAAGGAAAGACTAGCCGGGATTAATTACACTCTACAAGTTCGCCAATCTTTCAGCCAGGCCAGTGCCGGTACTTTGAGGGAGGTTCCCCGTGCTTTCGCACGGACCAAATTAAAATAAACCTCGTTTTCCCAGGGGCGTAACCCCGTTGACACCTTTCTAGACACCTACTTGATCGGCTAATTGTAAAGTGCAAAACTCTCCCAGGAGTAACAATTACTCGCAGTGGGTATCAGGATCCAACTATCATATAGAAGGTATGCAATCTCATTGCAAATTTCAACACTTGAAACTCCCGATAATGGTTTTTACCCCTAGCACCTATGACCTTGGCTATGGTCAATAAATCATAAGCACTAGTCAAGTTCTACCCGTCATTTCGTGATTAATTAGACCCACCCACATGACCCTTGGCTAAGGTCAACAAAGTCACATGACTGTCCTAACTAATCGCATCATATGCTGTGTAGGAAGACATCACTTAGCTACCGTACACTACGCTTCGGCTATGGTCGACAAACGCAGCATGAATACTAAGTACTCTACTTCCTAAAATGTCGGAGGGTTGCGAATGGTTTTTAAGAAAACCTTTAACGCTTTGAACTAGATCTCGTTGCAGAATCAAATAGTTTTTAAATGGAGTGTTTTTGAGGCTTTTGCTAGTTTCGCTAAAGAGGTCACTCCCGGTGAAGGGATCTCGGCTCTTTCCTCGTCGAATGAGGTGCAGGATATTCACAATACCACTATGCAAAATAAGAACTAGAAAAGCAGTCAAAAGACAAACCGAAGGTTGCAGCATCTGCTAGTTATCGCTAAAGAGGGTACTCCCGGTGAAGGGATCTCGGCTCTTTCCTTATCGAATAAGGTGCTGGATGTTCTACAAGGAACACCGCTATGCAAAGCAACAACTAAAGCTACCTAATTTTTTCTTTGAAATTCGATTCCACAACATCTTTTAGGTTTATTTTCTTTCATTAATCTCATTAATGAATGTCCCATCATTTAAGTCACCTAATCATCACAGATAAATATAACGTACACTTATGCCATCCGCATTCGCCTCGATGTCCCGTCTGCACCGTTAGGTTAGGTAACTAACGGCAGAGCGGGGTAGGGCTAGTGCGGGTGTAAAACATAAGCAACGTCTATATAATATATCATATATACTATATACAATATCTATCCGAACATATCACATGATCACATCACAGATAACGCAGCAGAAATTGTCATATGAAATATTGGATATACTAGGACGTCCGTGTTTTATTTTGAGCCTGTATAAAACACGGATTCCACGGTCGTGATGAATAGCTAATCCCATACCCTAGACCCCTACGAGAGCGGCAAGCAACCCTACCAATTCTAGAATTAGGAGACCCGGTCTCGACTCCTCGAGATGGTCTCCCACTGGACCCTAGAACCCGGTTACTTGTGCTCCCCGCCTTGGGTCTATCCTAATGCGGAAAAGTAAATAATATACAATAGTGACATCATCCTCAGCCCGGAAGTGCCCGAATAAAAGAATATTACATAGAATGAATTTTACATGAATGAAAAAGAAAAAACTCTCATCTCACATAAAAACCCCCGGCTATTCAAACACGACGATCCAATATAACATATCCAGCAACACATAACATCACATATCATCAACGTAAGTAAATATGCGTATCCCAATTGTCGTTGATGTATAGCAACGAAACCGGCGATACAATACATATTACACTTACGGTCGCAGAAAAGAAAGTGTAAAACTACAACAGTTGGAATCCGCAACCTCCTTAGACATCGCATGCCTAATCAAATGAATTCCTTAGACATCAAATGCCTAACTATTATAAACCCCGTATTTTAGTCTCAATATTGAAAACTCTTTTCAATATCAAGTCGGGCAATTCAACAAGATTCCCGACATCCTGATCGACTGCTCATCGTAAACTTTAGTAGACGGCCGCACCCCCGGATGCCGTCGACGAAGTGCACTAAGGCGGAACACCGCTACAGCGAGCACCCGAACGGATGCTTTTGGCTACGGGGTTCTCCTACAGTCACTTGGTCGGGGCTTTAGGGGCGTGGCTGTCTATTAAGTTTACCCGGCGAGTATCCGCGTACGCTACGTGATTGCAACGGACTTTTGATCACATCAAAATCCCGTGGAAACCGATCAAATGAGAATAAAGTGCTAGATTTATAACATTCAAATTAGTTATCTCATAACTACATGTGGATTCCAAATATTGTATCACATTCCAGATAAATAGACAATGTTAAACTTTCCGATCGAATAAACAAACACCCAAGATTTCCTAAATAGTTCTCAACACTTGAGGGGAGTTTAAAAACATCCATCACATGCCACAGTACCAATGGTCCAGCCGTAGAAGGGTCAAGCCAACGCCTCACATGTGGCACGCCGTATTGCCCCAAACCCTAAGGTTCAAAAGGCAGTTCAAGACGGTCACATAATCGAGTTAAGGTTTGTTGTCTTCTAAAGGGTCCATCGCGTTACTTGCACGACTTACAACGTTCCTAAACTACGGAAAAATCCAACACTTGGAAATTTTCCGGGTCGGGAAAAAGTGAGTTATTGATATCCGGTCGAACTTTTTAACACGTTCTAAAATTACCCGGAAACACACATAGACGAAGTTAAACTTTCCGATCGAATCAACGAGTCCCCAATACAACCCAGAAAACTCAACTCTTGAGTATAAATTAAAAACACCCAGAAACAACAGAAAATATAATAAGGACATTACTGTGCAAAAAGGAAAGAATGACGTCATCTTACGGCCGCGGAACCGCCGCGGGAGCCATGCTTGTGCCGCGGTTCCGCGGCGTTTTGGGCGCCAAACTTTGTCGTTTTGCACAGTTTTCCATATAATTGCCTGCTGAATTTTTTTAGCATTTTTAATTCAGAAAATATCACAATTCAAAAAATGACCAGAGAAGGGTTTAAATTAGGGTTTTGGGGTTCAATCGGACTTCTAACTTCGTCTACACTTCACCTAAAGCTTTAGCTTGTCTCTGATACCACTGTAGGGTTCGTAGGCACTCTAACAAGGTTATACAAGTCATCTACCATGCCCGATTCAAAAATTTAGCCGTACCGAACAACCCTAACCAAGATCGTATACTAGAGATTAGGCGAAAACTTGCAAGTAAACAACTTTATCACTAAGTGAAAGGGATTACAACCTTTTTAGATCCGGTCCTTCACTTCTAAAGCTCTGTGTTGACGTCCCTTCGCTGCGATCATCGTGATTCCGGACTCTAGCGATGGTTTCCTCGGAGAAATGAGCGGTCTAGGTCGTTGACTTCGAGGCCGAAGATGATCTACGTCGAGGAGACTCAAACTCAAGCTCCATCTTCACTAGGTCATGAACTTTGTGAAGAGAACACCCTAAACTAAATGGCAAGAAGTAGAGGATGATGAAATAGGAAGTGGGTTCACTTTGGATTTGGATTTCTCACTCTATTTCTTCACTTGAAAATTTTTCTAGCAAGCTTTTCTTCTTCTTGAAGAAGAAGAAGAAGAAAGAAAAGAATATGAAATTATGTAAAAAGAATAATCAAGTGAAATCTATCATAATACAACCATGGGTGAGCTAACCTTTGTAGAGACTAAACCATAGTTAATTATAATGGTTTGGTTAATGAATATCTTAATCAAGACAAAATGAGTGGACTTTGTCAAAGTTGCTTCAAGCTTCATGAAGCTTCAAGCCATGACAAAAGAAGCCACCATTTTGAATAATTAAGATAAATAAAAACCTAAATTATAATTAACATGGTGTATGTCACACACCCACCCATGTTTGCATGTATCATCAATCATGATGCAAACTAGTGCACAAACATATATCACATATACAACTTGTGCACATCAAGTGAGAAAGTCAATCTTAAGTGAACCAATACTAGTTAATGTAAAGTAATATATTAAATATATAATTATACATTAAATCATTAAATCAACACTTGATTTAACGATCCGGTCATATCGCATATAACCGACTAATATCTAGTGTATCAATATATCGAATCAACACTTGATTCGGTAACCCGGCTATATCACATATAACCAAGCAATGATGCAAATCGCGAGAATAGAATACAGTATCACATATTGGTATTATTCTCGGTCCCGCACATATCTCATATGCGCTATTATTTCGTTTCGCTTGAGCCAGGAAACCTCTGTGTAGGACTCTAAAGACTCGTCAATACGCCGGCAGTAGGTGGTGATCATATCAATCACCCACAAGCCGTAAGCGGTCTGCTAAACGTAACGGCCACCCGGGTATTGAGCGATCAGAAGATCAACGAGCAAGCCTGCTCACACTCCTGCGAATCCAATCAGTAACACTTACCGCACAGTCCGGTCTGTTCGTCTGATATGTCGCATATCTCGCCTAGGGGTGGTAAACGTCAGACCCCAGTAGCTTGATAAGTCATGCCGATGTAAGGTCCATAACAAGTATGAAACTACTGATAACACTTACTAGTAAATCATTGCAACCCTTGCCAGGGATTTCCATTTATGGCCAGTCGAGCATAGCGCAACATAAAACCCCAATACCGGGAGAGACAAATCCCCTCCTATCGCTTATTGCCTCCATGTGAATCGGGACTGTACCCAAAAACCACCTGTTTTCACGACTCAGTAGAACCATGGTAGGGTAGAAATCAAATCACAGTGGGAGACACACAAGACTCTATGACGATCTCGGGTCAACAGACTAAGCTTTACCAGTGTCACCAGAGAACTGCTATCTGACGTGAGGTATATTACCATCTGGGAGTTCTCGGCGAGTCCGTTCAGTGTACCCAGTCTCCACTGAGCACCCGCATACCGTCTCTGATGTCAAACACAAATGGATATGGGATCATCCATCGCCCATCACATGGGTCGAGAAGATATACGCTACTCTACTCTGGAATATCGATGCCCCGTCTCGATATTGCCACGACTAGGAACATTGAAGGATGTACTCATGGACTACCCAGGCCCCACTAGTATGATCTGCATCATAGTCCTGGAAGTCGAGTACACATCCTAAGGGCTTTATCAACATGTAACAGAGAGACAATAAGTATACATGTTAAGATAAAGAGCAACCAGATAGCGTACTATCATGTCGAGCAAGAAAGTCCTACCTATATATGTCCCAGCATCCACTACAATACACATCTCATGTACAGTAATGGCCTTTAGGGCATACATATAACTAACACACCTTACTAACACCGCTTCTCGGTTTGGTAGGGGCCTTCTTCTTCTTTCCTTTGGCTTTCGCCTTGGACCTAGAAGAGGAAGCACCACCTACAAATAGAGCGGGTGTTTCCCTGACTTTCTGCAGGGTGCCCTCTGCACTCCTCAACATGTTGAGGAGTTCCGGAAGTTCAACATCTTTACCTTGAATATTAAATTTCAAGATAAACTGGGTGTAGGTGGAAGGAAGGGACAGGAGAATCAAGTCTGTATACAACTCGTTCTGTAATGTGGTTCCGAGGTCTGTGAGCTCCTCAATGTAGCCAATCATCTTAAGGACGTGTTCCCTTACAGATGATCCGACGGCCAACCTCGCTTGAAATAGCTTCTTCGAGGTCTCGTATCTTGCAATACGAGATTGCTCTCCATATAATTCCTTAGTATGGAGGAGTATGGATTCAAGATCTATATTCTCGTGCCGCCTCTGGCGCTCATTATCCATAGAGGCCAGCACGAGGCACTTGGCCTTCGCGCAGTCAATCTCCCAGGTCTTACGGATTTCTTTATCCGCGACACTGGATTCTGGACCTGGGACGGCGGGGGCTTTAGTAGTAAGCAGATACCTCAATTTGTCATAAGTGATTGCCATCTTGACATTCCTGAACCAATTTTTATAGTTTGGCCCTGTCAATATATTTTTATCTAATAGTAACTTAAGGCCCGTCATGTTTGGTCGCTGCAATTAGGAGAGAGAGAAGAAACACTTTAGCGTGATGCTCTTGCAAGTTTAGAGTAGTTTTTAGTTTATCTAAACAGGATGGCTCCTACTGTTTCTCGAATCCTTCCTCAAACCATAAAAGAAGAATTAGTCAGGATTAATCTCACCGTACAATACTTGCTTAACCATTCAGTCAGGCCAGTGTCGGTACTTCGAGGGAGGTTTTACGACGCTTTCGCGAAGTTGCTTAATTAAATAACCTCTTTTCCCTGGGGGTGTAGCCTTGCTAACACCTTTCTAGACACCTACTTGGTTTATAGTATTGATCGTTAAGTGAAAAAATCTCCCGAGGAGTAGCATATACTCACAGTAGGATCGGGATCCAAATATCATCGTGTGATAATGCAGAAGGAATCCTACCAACATTATCAAACTCCAAATGGTATGCAGCAGTAGCAAATTTCAGTTTCTTTAGAAACTCCCGATGTGGATTTTTGCCCCATGCTCTTATGACCTTGACGAAGGCCAACATATCATAAGTCACATGTCAAGTTCTACCCGTCATTATCCATGTTAATTTGAACCCACCCATATATACCCTTGACGATGGCCAAAATAGCAGTACCCAAACCAACGCATCTATCTATACCACAGATAAATATTCAGCAGCTACCAATCACTATGCCTTGGCGAAGGTCAAAATACATAGCTTGAATACTACTGAATATTTAACTAAAATGACGGAGGGCCATGAATGGTTTTGGCGAAACCGTGAACGTAGTGAACTTGATATAATCGAAGGAACCTGATAGCTTTTAAAAGGAGTGGTTTAAGCTCCGCATTTAAAAGTTTTGCTGTTTTGAAAAAACCGAGTGGTTTTGAAATTGTTCCAATGATTCAACTTTGGTTTGTTTGCTTAGCATTAATATAATGCATTCCCATCAATTAATCCTACCATTGCAGAAAATAACGAAAATATAACGTACGCTTATGCCATCCGCATTCGCCACAGGGCCCCGTCATCACCCGTTAGGTTACTTAACTAACGACAGAGCGGGGGTTGGACTAGCGTGTTAGTTATATGTATGCCCTAGAGGCCATTACTATACATAGGATGTATATTGTAGTGGATGCTGGGACATATATAGTGAGGACTTTCTTGCTCGACATGATAGTATGCTATCTGGTTGCTCTTTACCTTAACGTGTATATTGATTGTCTCTCTGTTACATGTTGGTAAAGCCCTTAGGATCTGTACTTGACTACCTGGACTATGATGCGGATCATACTAGTGGGGACATGGTAGTCCATAAGTACATCCTTCACAGTCCCTAGTCGTGGGTATATCGAGACGGGGCATCGATATACCAGAGTAGACTAGCGTATACCTTCTCGACCCATACAGATGGGCGATGGATGATCCCATATCCATTGGTGTTTGACATCAGAGATGATATACGGGTGCTCAGTGGAGACTGGGTACACTGGACGGACTCGCCGAGAACTCCCAGATGGTATTATACCTCACGTCATATGGCAGTTCTCTGGTGACACTGGTACAGAGTAGTCTGTTGACCCGAGATCGTCATAGAGTCTTGTGTGGTTCCCACTGTGCTTTGATTTCCATCTTACCACGTCCAAGAGGGCATGCAAAACGGTGGTTTTTGGGTACAGTCCCGAGTCACATGGAGGCAATGAGCGATAGGAGGGGATTCGTCTCTCCCGGTATAGGGAGTTGATGTTGCGCTGTGTTCGATTGGCTATAACAGGAAATCCCTAGCCAGGGTTGCTGAGATTTACTGGTAAGTGTTACCAGTAGTTTCTGGAATTGTTATAGACCTCATATCGACACGACTTATCAAGCTATTGGGGTCTGACGTTTACCACCCCTAGGCGAGATATGCGACATATCAGACGATCAGACCGGACTGTACGGTATTGTTACTGGTTGGATTCACTGGAGTGTGAGCGGGCTTGCTCGTCGATCTTCAGATCGCTCAAGACCCGGGTGGCCGTTACGTTTAGCAGACCGCTTGCGGCTTGTGGGTGTTTGATATGATCATCATCTGCTGCCGGCGTATTGACGAGTCTTTAGAGTTCTACACAGAGGTTTCCTGGCTCAAGCAAAACGAAATAGGAGCGCGTATGAGATATGTGCAGGACCGAGAATAATACCAGTATGTGATACTGTATTCGATTCTCATGATGTGACATTGATCGGTTATATCCGATATAGCCGGGTTATCGGATCAAGTGTTGATTCGATAAGTTGTTACTAATGATACTAGTCGGTTAAATGCGTTATGACCGGATCGTTAAATCAAGTGTTGATTTAATGATTTAATGCATAATTATATATTTGATATATTACTTTGCATTAACTAGTGTCGGTTCACTTTAGAAGGATTTTCTCACTTGGATGTACAAGTTGTATATGTGATATACTTTTTGTGCATTTTATTGTATCATGTTTGATGATACATGTTTACCTGGTTAAGTCTAAAGAATTAAACCATGGTTAAACTTATGATTAGGGTTTTATTTCCTTTTCTCATTTATTTATCTATTTATTCATATTGGAAAATAGATGGAAAACGGAGAAAAAGAATGGTGGCTTTTTTTGTTGTTTAGTGGAAGCTTCATGAAACCTTAACCCTAACCATTCCTTTAACCTTGGTCAATTCTCTACACATAACCATAGTTACTATTATGATAAGGATGGTTTTTCTTTTCTTTTCTAATTAATCTTATCTTAATTTTCTTCTTCTTCTTCCTTCAACTCAAGAAGAAAACCTTAACTTCATCAATGGTGGATTGATGAAAAGTGTGAGAAATCCAAAACTAAAGTCTACCCACTTCCTATTTCTTCATTCTCTACCTCTTGCTAAGTAGTAGAGTGTGTTTCCTTCATAAGTTTTCAAGACTTGGTGAAGGTGGAGCTTGATCTAGCGATGCCTCGACGTAGATCATCTTCGGCATGGACATCGACGACCTAGCTCGCCTATTCTCCGATGAAGCCGACGCTAGAGCCCGGATTTGATTTGGACAGCGGAGAGGACTTCGTTGCGGAGCTATGGAGGTGGAGCACCGAATCTACAAAGGTTGTATTTCCGTATTCTTTATAGTTAAGTTGTTAACTAGATTGTTTTTCGCCTAGAATTCTAGCCAACGATCCGTAGTCGGGTTTCTCGGCACCTAGATTTTTTGAAATTGGCATGGTTGATGCCTTGTGAGACCTCATTAGGATGCCTAGGAACCCTACAGTGGTATCAGAGCCTAGCTAGAGCCTTAGGCGAAGTCTAGACGGAATTTGAAGTCCGATCGATCGAAAAACCCGAACCCAAAATAGCTCTCTGTCCTTTTTTCAAAAACTGGGATTTTTCCAAATTAAAAATTGCTAAAAAATTCAGCAGGGAAATATAAGAATTACGGCGCAAAAATTTTCCCATGAACAGTTCAAACAGCGGCGGAAGCGCGGCAGAAGCCTGGCTTCTGTGGCGGTTCCGCCGCACATTGATGACGTCATCCTCATTTGTTTGCACAGTAATTCCTATTTAATTATGCTGGATTTTCTGGGAATTTTTAAAATTTATTCAAGAGTTGAATTTTCTGGGGTTGTTTTGGGGATTCGGTGTTTCGATCGGAGTATCAAATTTTGTCTGTGTGGCTTTCCGGATAAATTTTAGAATATGTTAAAAAGTTCGACCGGATATAAATACCCAATTTTTCCCCTGTCGGGAAATTTCCAAGTGTTGGATTTTTCCGTAGTTTAACGACGTTCTAAGTAGTGCAAGTAACGCGATGGTCCCTCTAGAAGACAACAAACCTTAACTCGATTATGTGACCGTCTTGAACTGCCCTTTGAACCTTAGGTTTTGGGGCAGTACGGCGTGCCACATGTGAGGCGTTGGCTTGACCCTTCTATGGCTGGACCGTTGGTACTGAGGCACGAACTGAATGTTGTTAGACTTATTTCATGTGTTGATCTATACCGGGAAAACTTGGGTGTTCGATTGTTCGATCGGAAAGTTTAACATTTTCTATTTATTCGGAATGTGATACAATAATTGGAATTCACAATAAGTTATGAGATAACTGAATGAATATTATAAACATAGCAGTTTAGTCTCACTTGATCGGTTGCTACGGAATTTTGATGTGATCAAAAGTCCGTCGCAATCACGTAGCGTACGCGGAAACTCGCCGGGTAAACTTAATAGACAGCCTCGCTCCATAGCCCCGACCAAGTGACTGTAGGAGAACCCCGTCGCCGAAAGCATCCGTTTGGGTGCTCGCGGCAGCGGTGTTCCGCCTTGGTGCACTTCGTCGACGGCGTCGGGAGTTCGGCCGTCTACAAAAGTTTGCGACGAGCATTCGATCAGGGTGTCGGGAATCTTGTTGAATTACCCGACTTGGTATTGAAAAGTGTTTTCGATTATGAAACTAAAATGCGGGGTTTATAATTGTTAGGCATGTGATGTCTAAGGTATTCATTTGATTAGGCATGCGATGTCTATGCAGATTGCGGATTCCAACTGTTGTAGTTTTACACTTTCTTTTCTGTGACCGTAAGTGTAATATGTGATATAGCCGGTTTCGTTGCTATATGTCAACGACAATTGGGATGGACATATTTACTTACGTTGATGACATGTGATGTTATGTGTTGCTGGATATGTTATATTGGATCGTCGTGTTTGAATAGCCGGGGGTTTTTATGTGAGATGAGTGTTTTTCATTTTCATTCATGCAAAAACTTGTATGTAATATTCTTTTATTGGGGCGCTTCCAGGTTGCGGAAGTTGTCACCGTTGTTGTATATTATTTACTTTTCCGCACTAGGATAGACCCAAGGAAGAGGGCACAAGTAACCGGGTTCTGGAGTCCAGTGGGAGACCAACTCGAGGAGTCGAGTCCGGGTCTCCTAACTCTAGAATTGGAAGGGTTACTTGCCGCTCTCGTAGGGGTCTAGGGGTGTGGGTTTGGCTATTCATCACGACCGTGGAATCCGTGTTTTATACTAGCTCGTATTGAAAACACGGACGTCCTAGTATATCCAATATTTCATATGTTTCTTCTGCTGCGATATCTGTGATGTGATCATGTGATGTTCTGTGATAGATACAGTATATAGTATATATGATATATTATATAGACGTTACTTATGTTTTACACCCGCGCTAGCCCTGCCCCGCTCTGCCGTTAGTTACCTAACCTAACGGTGCACGAGGGGACATCGAGGCGAATGCGGATGGCATAAGCGTACGTCGTATTTATCTGTGATGTTTAGGTACTTAATTGATGGGACTTCATTAATGAGATTAATGAAATAAAAGAAACCTAAGATGTTGTAGAATCGAATTTCAAAATAAAACAGGTAGCTACAGTTCTTGCTTTGCACAGCGGTATATATGATATATCCTGCACCTTATTCGATAAGGAAAGGACCGAGATCCCTTCACTGGGAGTGACTCCTTTAGCAATAACTGGCAGATGCTACACACTCGGTTTGTCTTTTGATTGCTTTTAAGTGTTTTTGCTTTGCACAGTGATATATATGATATATCCCGCACCTCATTCGACGAGGAAAGGACCGACGATCCCTTCACCGGGAGTGACTCCTTTAGCAAAACCAGAAAAGCCTCAAAAACACTCCATTTTAAAATCATTTGATTCTACAACGATATCAAGTTCATTACGCAATATGTTTTCAGAAAAACCTGTTGTAGCCCTCCGTCATTTCAGATATGTACTAGTTAGTATTCGTGCTGCGGTAGTTTGGCATTCGTCAAGGCGTAGTGTACGGTAGCTAACTAGTATTTATCTGCTTGAGCATATGATGCGATTGGATTAGGGTATTCGTACGGCGTTGTTTGGCATTCGTCAAGGGTCGTGCGGGTGGGTTTAATTCGATCAAGAAATGTACGGGTTGAACTTGACTAGTGGACTATGGGTTGTTTGGCATTCGTCAAGGTCATAGCGAGCTAGGGGCAAAATATTATCGGGAATTTCAAGTGTTGAAATTTGCAATGAGATTGCATACCTTCTATGAGATAGTTGGATCCCGATACCCGCTGCGAGTAAGAGTTACTCCTGGGAGAGTTTTATACATTACAATTAGCCGATCAAGTAGGTGTCTAGAAAGGTGTCAACGGGGTTACGCCTCTGGGATAACGAGGTTTACATTAATTAGGTTCGTGCGAAAGCACGGGGGACCTCCCTCAAAGTACCGACACTGGCCTGGCTGAAAGATTGGCGAACTTGTAGTGTGTAATTAATCCCGGCTAGTCTTTCCTTTTAGGGTTTGAAGGAAGATTTGATAAAAAGCAGTGGGAGCCATCCTGATTAGATAAAATAATAACCAATCTATTCTTGCAAGAGCGCACGCTGAGTGTTTTCTTCTCTCTCTCTCCTAGTAGCGACCATATCACGCCTTAATCAAGATAATAATACGGATAATTGACCGAACCCGCTTGTTATACTGAGCTGGGGAACGTTGGTTCTGCTCCAACTTGTAATTGTTATAAGACAGAGCAGGAAATTGGGGAATACCAGATTTCCCGTGCCGCCCAAACGAAGAGAGTGCATGCTGATGCATCATCTTCGGGTGTGTTCATTACAAGAATTGTTTCTCAGTATTCTTTACGTCCTGGGTATGTGATACCAGATCAGGATCCCAGATATGTAATCTGTTACATAGGGCTACAGAAAGGTAGAAGACTGAGAACGGGTGATAAGTTTCATGAGGCAGAAAACGGGGCAAGTGTTGCAGCCAAGTCTGTTGGTCACTGTCACCCTGTATTATGAATACATTGATTCTGAACAAATGTTATTAGATACCGAACCTGATATACAAAATCATATCTATCTCTTTATTAGTAAAGAAATGATAGAATTTTGTATTGTTGGATAATGTTTTGAACATTTCCTATATCAAAAGTTGGACGGTTCAGGCACGTTGTCTAAAAGCATTAATGTTCTAAATCAAACTACAGTTCTTAGTATATGGAACACACACAAGAGGAAGAGTTCAGAAATGAACGAATCCTGCTTGAAGCATTGTAGACTAGGTCAGATCAATGTGACCCGACTAGCTGAAGTTACATGTAGATGCATATTTAAATCAGTTTGAATCTACATCTTGTGAAACTTGCCAGTCATGTCACAAAGATATAATGACACTAGCTCTGTTTATTGGAAACAGAGAAAGAGTTAGTGAACTCTTGGGATGATACATGTTGATGTATGTAGGTCCCCTGTCTACACTTGCCAAGGCCGGTTCTTTATACTTCATTACATTCTCTGATAATCTCTTAAGATTCAGACATATGTTCCTGTTGAGACACAAGTCCGAACCTTTTGAGATATTCACAGAATATAAGTTAGAAGTAGAGAACCAAAATACGGGTATAAGTATTATGTCCTTTGATGTGATCAAGGAGGAGAATACTTGAGCACGGAATTCCTGGACATTTCTAAAGGAGAATGAGATTCTCTCTCAGCATTACTCCTCTGTATACACCATAGCACGATGGTATATCAGGGCGGAGCAGTTGCACCCTATTCGATATGGTGCGCTCTATGATGAGTACTACTGAGTTACCTGTTTCCTTATGGGTGTTATGCGCTTGAGAAGCTGCATACCTATTGAATAGGGTTCAAATCAAATCAGTTGCCTACCACTTCATATGTGATATGGAAAGGGAAGAGCCCATGTCTTAAGTTAGTTAAGATTTGGGGTTGTCCGGCCTATGTCTAAAAGCAAAATCCGGACAAACTCGAGGCAAGGTCAGTTATGTAAAACTGGAAATGTTCCAGCTATACAAACTACAGCAGATGATTTGATAAAACCAAAGGATTCAATAGTTACCAACGAACCTCAGCCTCTCCGCCGATCTAGTAGGGTTCCTCACCCACCTGAGAGATACTTCGGTTTCTCTATGACAGTGGGAGCGAGGACTGCATCATGAGATGATGACCCAACTAGTTTCGAGCTGGCCATCAGGAGTGAGACTCTGTAAGAATGGCTGGATGCTTAGCGATCTGAGATGGAATCTTTATACACCAACAAAGTATGGACTTTGGTTGCGATATCTGAAGGGTTAAATCCCCATCAGGAGCAAGTATATCTTGAGAAGATTACTTGGTGTAGATGGAAAAGTTGAGACTTTCAAAGCTAGACTTGTTAAAGCTTTTCGTCATCGACCAGGCGTGGATTATGATGAAACCTTTTTCTAAGGAGCTATGCTTAAGTCCATCCAGATCCTACTTACCACGGCTACATACCATGACTACGATCTCTGGTGGTTGGGTGTCTTGACTGCTTTTCTAAATGATGATTTGGAAGAGAGCGTCTATAAGTACACAGCCAGAGGGCTTCGTAGACAGTGGGAGCAGCGGAAACGTGTGCAAGATGTTTTATAGGATAAAGCAGGCATCGCGGAGTTGGAACATCTGTTTTGATGGATAAGTCAAAGAGTTTGACATCATCAAAATGGTAGATGAACCTTGTATAAAGAAAAAGGTAGTAGGGAGTATGGTGCTGATCCTCGTAGAGTACGAGGATGACATACTCTTGATAAGAAAGGAGTTTCCTATGCTACGCTCGGCCAATCTCCGTTTATCACAATGATTCTCTATAGGATCAAGATGATACCCCCTAAATCCTGGGTTTTTGGATCTATGAGATAGATCTAAATGGATGTTAGGATACTCACTAGTTGTAGTGAGAAGGTATCAATCGACCCTGGGGACAATCACTGGAAGTGTTCCAGGGTGATAATGATGACTGAGTGTCAGTCACAGGCATTGTCTTTACCCTCAGTAAAGGGACGGTATGTTGGAAGAGTTCCAAGCTAGATACCGTGACATACTAGATGATAAAGGCTGGATACATCGCTACTAAAGATGCTACCAAAGAGGCAGTCTGGGTGTATATTGGTTCATGAGATGAACTTAGTTCCTCCCATTGTGTGACAATGGAGTTGTGGCTTATGCCGAGGAACGCAGGTCCCATCAGTGATCCAGACATATTCTAAGGCAGTATCACCTGATCATGGAGATGGTTGATCTCCAGGGGATCGAGGTCAGGAGAGTAGACTCAGAGGACAACACAGCGGATCCACTCACAAAGGCCTGTTCCCAGAGAGAGACTTTTATGGGATGGCTGAGTATGAGATACTTCAAACCACTGCTACAGATGGCCCTAGTGCTAGTGGGAGATTGTTAGTTATATGTATGCCCTAGAGGCCATTACTATACATAGGATGTATATTGTAGTGGATGCTGGGACATATATAGTGAGGACTTTCTTGCTCGACATGATAGTATGCTATCTGGTTGCTCTTTACCTTAACGTGTATATTGATTGTCTCTCTGTTACATGTTGGTAAAGCCCTTAGGATCTGTACTTGACTACCTGGACTATGATGCGGATCATACTAGTGGGGACATGGTAGTCCATAAGTACATCCTTCACAGTCCCTAGTCATGGGTATATCGAGACGGGGCATCGATATACCAGAGTAGACTAGCGTATACCTTCTCGACCCATACAGATGGGCGATGGATGATCCCATATCCATTGGTGTTTGACATCAGAGATGATATACGGGTGCTCAGTGGAGACTGGGTACACTGGACGGACTCGCCGAGAACTCCTAGATGGTATTATACCTCACGTCAGATGGCAGTTCTCTGGTGACACTGGTACAGAGTAGTCTGTTGACCCGAGATCGTCATAGAGTCTTGTGTGGTTCCCACTGTGCTTTGATTTCCATCTTACCACGTCCAAGAGGGCGTGCAAAACGGTGGTTTTTGGGTACAGTCCCGAGTCACATGGAGGCAATGAGCGATAGGAGGGGATTCGTCTCTCCCGGTATAGGGAGTTGATGTTGCGCTGTGTTCGATTGGCTATAACAGGAAATCCCTGGCCAGGGTTGCTGAGATTTACTGGTAAGTGTTACCAGTAGTTTCTCAAATTGTTATAGACCTCATATCGACACGACTTATCAAGCTATTGGGGTCTGACGTTTACCATCCCTAGGCGAGATATGCGACATATCAGACGATCAGACCGGACTGTACGGTATTGTTACTGGTTGGATTCACTGGAGTGTGAGCGGGCTTGCTCGTCGATCTTCAGATCGCTCAATACCCGGGTGGCCATTACGTTTAGCAGACCGCTTGCGGCTTGTGGGTGTTTGATATGATCATCATCTGCTGCCGGCGTATTGACGAGTCTTTAGAGTCCTACACAGAGGTTTCCTGGCTCAAGCAAAACGAAATAGGAGCGCGTATGAGATATGTGCGGGACCGAGAATAATACCAGTATGTGATACTGTATTCGATTCTCGCGATGTGACATTGATCGGTTATATCCGATATAGCCGGGTTATCGGATCAAGTGTTGATTCGATAAGTTGTTACTAATGATACTAGTCGGTTATATGCGTTATGACCGGATCGTTAAATCAAGTGTTGATTTAATGATTTAATGCATAATTATATATTTGATATATTACTTTGCATTAACTAGTGTCGGTTCACTTTAGAAGGATTTTCTCACTTGGATGTACAAGTTGTATATGTGATATACTTTTTGTGCATTTTATTGTATCATGTTTGATGATACATGTTTACTTGGTTAAGTCTAAAGAATTAAACCATGGTTAAACTTATGATTAGGGTTTTATTTCCTTTTCTCATTTATTTATCTATTTATTCATATTGGAAAATAGATGGAAAAAGGAGAAAAAGAATGGTGGCTTTTTTTGTTGTTTAGTGGAAGCTTCATGAAACCTTAACCCTAACCATTCCTTTAACCTTGGTCAATTCTCTACACATAACCATATGATAAGGATGGTTTTTCTTTTCTTTTCTAATTAATCTTATCATAATTTTCTTCTTCTTCTTCCTTCAACTCAAGAAGAAAACCTTAACTTCATCAATGGTGGATTGATGGAAAGTGTGAGAAATCCAAAACTAAAGTCTACCCACTTCCTATTTCTTCATCCTCTACCTCTTGCCAAGTAGTAGAGTGTGTTTTCATCACAAGTTTTCAAGACTTGGTGAAGGTGGAGCTTGATCTAGCGATGCCTCGACGTAGATCATCTTCGGCATGGACATCGACGACCTAGCTCGCCTATTCTCCGATGAAGCCGACGCTAGAGCCCGGATTTGATTTGGACAGCGGAGAGGACTTCGTTGCGGAGCTATGGAGGTGGAGCACCGGATCTACAAAGGTTGTATTTCCGTATTCTTTATAGTTAAGTTGTTAACTAGATTGTTTTTCGCCTAGAATTCTAGCCAACGATCCGTAGTCGGGTTTCTCGGCACCTAGATTTTTTGAAATTGGCATGGTTGATGCCTTGTGAGACCTCATTAGGATGCCTAGGAACCCTACATAGCGCGGATGCAAAACATAAGCAACGTCTACTAGATATCATATATAGATATATACATTCTTCAGACGCAATGATAGGCATTCCAGATCATAGATGAACACATTGGATATACTAGGAATCCGCGTTTTGTTTGAGCCTGCAACGAAAGACGGATTACACGGTCGCGATGAATAGCCAAACCCCACCCTAGACCCCTACGGGTGCGACAAACTTCCCGCTAAATACCTGAAGTGAAGCAACCCCCTCAACAAAGTGAGTAGGCCACTCAGAAGTTCAAAGTACCCGGTAGTTTGTGCACCCTACCTTGGGTCTATCCTAGGAGCAAAAACAGTAAAAGAAATAATACAACGGTGGCTACAAGCTCAACCCGGATGTGCCCTGCAAAATAATAATACAACACTTTACAAATTTTACGTCGAATGAAAGAATGAAAATCCTCATCTCACATCCCCGGCTATTCATCAGGACGATCCAACAAGTTCATATACACAAACCAATATAATCATCACAGAAATATGCAACCCTAACTAACTGACATATAGCAATTAGCGAAAGTTTACAAACACATTTAACAGAACTTGAAACATTAAACGACATTAAACTGCGACGTCGAAACACCCGGTATTTGCCACGGTAAAGAATTTACAGTAAAATCAAAATTGGCAAAAACAAATAACTCCTGAAGCCCTAGGTTCAAGTCACAAAGCCACACAAAAAAATTCAAGGCATTTCCCTCCAATTTGTATGAGCTCGCCGGAATTTGGAGCATTGTGGCCGGTCATTTCAGGGTAGAAATGTCTCGTTTTTTGTGTGTGTCTATTTTACAGTTCAAAGAGTACTCTACAGTAATTTAAATAATTTTTAGAGCCTCATTAAAAATCGACATAAACTTGAATCTTGGCTTCGATGTTTTCGGGTCGTTTCGGTTTCGTATTTTAACTTGTCGTTTAAACAGTTAGCTATGGTTTGGTCGGCTCTGATACCATTATAAGTCAACGTTACACACCCCACAGGTTTGCGGGGAGGCGGAATGGGTAAAAAATGATTTTTACAAGCAAGGTAACATTGAATTAAACACAAGATCTTAGCTAAACCATATCTAACAAAACTAACTAGAGGTATTATCTACTCGGTAAGAAGATTATACCTAAAGTTCCAAGTCCTTCTCTTCGTTCTGCTGTTCTCCTTCTCCTTACAAGCTCCTTGGAGTGGAAATGGAAGTCACCTCCTCGTCGGCTTCTTGAAGTAGTAGAAGATTCACCCGAGAGTTCCAACCTTGAGCTAAACCTCCAAGATGAGGAAACTAGATCACTTGGGGTGCTAGACTAAGTGACCTAGAATGAGTAGAGTGTGATTATGAGTAGCTTATCTCACTAAACCCTTGATTCTCAACTCATGAGATACTAGGGTTTTGAGAGGAGGAAGAAGAGAGCAAGCTTAGGAGAGAGAATGTATTTTTGATAATGATAATAAAAATTGGAATGGATAACTTATATATGACCATTTGTATTGGAATGAAAAATATCTCATCAAAATATCTAGCTCAAAAACATCTCATCAAAATATCTATAATCAACAAGTCAAGCCAAGTCAAATGGTCAACCAAATAGCCATGCCAAAAAGATTATCATTTATCAAAAATAACTAATACTTTTCCTTTTCTCATATTTGCTTTGACCAAGTCAATGGTCAAAACCCTAATGAGATGTCTCCTTTTCACCCCCTCTCATCCGTATATACATACCCGCATCCGTGTTCCGAGAAACACGAATACAATGAGACGAAACTAATCCAATAATCAAATACTAGGATCCGGATTAAACCAAAGTCCACTAGTATTGTCCGCTCGAACACCACACGCGCACAAGCACACATATGTGATTGAACCCTGTCGTAAAAACCATACGACCTCTACTCGTTTCGCCCGAAGCTGGGAAACCCTCTGTGTGTGACTCTAAAGACTCGACACTATGATGGCTGTGGGTTTAACCATAGGCCGCAAGCGGTACTAGCTGTACGCAACGGTCCCCAGGTAGATGTCGATAAGAAAGCCTATGAGGAAACTCATCTGAACTCCTACTGAGCCTGAATGTGACAATCTTCGTACAGTCTGGTCTGTTTGTCTAAGAGTGTCGCATATCGGGCCTAGGGGGCGGCAAGCGTCAGACCCTTAATAGCGGTATAAGTCGTGTCGGAGTATAGTCCAAAACACCCTGAGAAACTACCGGAGTACCTACCAGTAAATCTCACTTGCCCTGGTCAGGGACATTTTGTAATGGCGTTTCGAACACAGCGCGATGATCAGTCGAAAATATTGCATTCTTAACACATCAATTTCCCTACTCTTTGTAATCATCTAAAAGTGTTTGGTATAAATATAGCACATATTAGCAGTTCGCCTGCAAAATACCAAATAATATGTGTTATACATTATAACCAGCATTATGAGGGAAATTGTGTGTTTATTACTACACGCATGATTTTTTGTGTATCAACACTTGTCTTGAGATTGTGTGTAGGAAATTCTCCAGGTTAAAGAGCCGGAACTGCTAAAAGTGCTGATAAAATAGACCAAGTCCATGACTTGAGATCTGACAGTGAACAAGAAAGTATAAAAATATTCCAGACATCAGGAAAGTGCCATAAAGCCAACACCAGAATACCCTGAGATTTTCATGCACTGAGTCCATCAAACGGCCGCGGATCCGCGGCCGTTCTGACTTGTCAGCGGCAGAAACTTTTACAGAGGTCTCATTTAACTGCCAAATTTCTTCAAGACGCTTCAAATCTCCAGAAGTTTCCCTCCAACAAAAAGGTTTCTCATGCAAGCTAGCTAACTACTTTAATCTAGAAACTTCTACCTAGCTTCCTATACAAGCCTCATAACAACCAAGCTTCCAAGGGAAGCTAGAACTAGCTTCTAGGGGAAGCTAAAGGGAAAACTATAAAAAGGGACCTAGGGCTTCATTACAAAGGTTGTTCATCAATTAGGATAAAAATTCTAGCAAAGATCCAAATCAATTCAAACCAAATTGGGTGACACAATTTGAGCCAAATCAAGATTCATCGGGTACCGACTCAAGCAAGCCTTTGAAGCAACGCCGATCTTCATCCGAGCAAGAGATCCACGACGATCCACGACTCAAGAAGACCGAAGCGAAACTAGTTTCGACGATTTAGTTCTTTATCAAATCTTGTAATCTTTGAGTGAATTGTACCTAAGCGTTGATTAATTAAAGGTGAAAATTCTTAATCTTGCTTTTCTTTACATTCTTGCATTATGAAGAGTTATAGATTCTTGATTCTTTTCTTTTTCATGATGTTTGAGTGAAAACTCCTCTTGTAGCCGAATCGAGAGAATAGGTAGATGATGATGAAATTCTTGAACAATTCTTAAGTCTTATGAGTTTTGTAAACTTTAGGAGATTGAATCATCGAAAACCTAATTTGAGCGAGATCACTTGAATGTTTTCGCTCCAAATTAGAGATCAACGATCGGGGATTTAATTTGCTAGAGACTAGAATTTGAATGATAATCAATGAAAGGACAAGTGATGATGATGGAGAAACCCTAGTTTCTTCAATAGACCCCTAAACCTCATTGATCGTCATCGATATAGAAACAAATCTTCAATAGATAAGAATTAGTAATCATTAGTATTCATCATCACTATCAATTAGATTGATTCCTACAAGCTACTTTACAAATCTTGATAACTAAATTGATTGGGACATTTCTGGATTCTTGATTCTAGATCTTTATTTTCTTTATGTTTCTCGAAATGAAAACTCACAAATCTTGAATCAATTTTCTTGCATTTTCTTTTATCTTTTCTTTTCAACTCAAATAAAATGATTTCGAACAAATCACACTTTCTCAGTGGACGATCCGCTCTCGCTAACGAAACTACAATAGACACCGTTATTGATTGCGGTTTATAAATTTCTTTGGTTGTGAAACATTTCTAAACACACACAAAGATAAGATCAATCACGCGACATCAACCTCCAATACCGGGAGAGACGAATCCTATCTAACCGCCACTGCCTCCAAGTGCTTCGGGACAGAACCCAACTACTACCTGTTTGCACGACTCAATAGAGCCATGGTAGGGTAGCAATCTAAGAACAGTGGGAACACACTTAAGACGAAGTAGCAGTGTCAAGTCAACGGACTAAGCTGTACTCATGTCACCTGGGAACTGCTAACTGATGATAGGTATAATACCAACCAACAGTTCCCGACGGGTCCTGTCTAGTGTACTCGTAACCCAACGAGCACCTGCATACTATCTCCAGTACGACGTATTAATGGCTGTGGGACATACCTTGTGTGACGTCCCCTATGAGATTTCTTGGTTCCAGAGCATATATAATATATGATTACTCGCCACGAGGAGCGACGGCGACACCGTCTTCGGGTACATGATGGACCCGGTGCTGTACCCTAGGGTAAAAAAGATCGTATACAGATTGAGAAGTTGAGCCCGACAGGGGAGCACTACCGACTGGTGATAGTTGGCGCGGCGGATATCCGGAGGATACTGATTGTAGTCATGAAATCAGATGATATGGTCACATTCGGACTAACAGAGCCCGAGATTCAGATGATATGGGCCGATCCGGACTGACAGAGCCCGAGATATGAGGATTATGTGTCGCTGATGGACATGGTTTTCATGATGTTTTCGAGTGTCGATGCTTGGCACTCAGGTTCTATCATGATTTTGTGTGTCGTTGCTGGACACACGTTGGATGATGCATTTATATGTGATACACATGGCCTGTAGTTACTTTATGACACGGACACGAATACTTGGCTTTACACAAGCTTATATTTTTACCTTTACTGCTATTCGATGTTATCGTGTTACTGTTATTATTGTATCGTACTTTATGACCTAGGAGATAGTCATAATTCGGTTTCTACTCGATGATTTCTTCTACTCGGTGATGTTTTCTACTCACGAGTTTGCAACTCACCCCATTGTGCCACAGTTTTCTTGCAGGTTTGACCGCACAGGTTCCGTTGCGGCTTGCTGGCACACTGCCTTCTTTAGGGTGATTGCTTTGTTAGGTGGAACACACTTGCATCGTGACCACCATTGTACTTGTATATTATTCAGTTGTATCTAGTTAAGAGTTCTATCAACCAGACTATGTATATTTGTAGACTTAGAACACGCTGTTATTTATTCTTTCGGCCTTAGAGTCATGCTTATGTATTTATTATTGCATTTGGTTTCTTGATGATGTTATGTTTTCTTTGCTTTACTTTTGTGTTTTGATCCTCGCCTTCGGCATTGTATATTTACATTATTGCGTAGTTGTTTCCGCCAATTGGCGACGAGCTAGCTCCCGCCTGGGGATGCCTATATTTATTATTGTTTGTATTGTTTTGGGTAAAATATTACAAAGGAAGTGCTGCCGAAATTTCAAATGACAAACATGTTTTCAAGATAGATACAAAACATTGTGTTTCTTATTATATTACTTATGTTTCACGGAAAGAACCTGATTTTAGTAAAACATTATTTCAAAACTTCACCTCCAATATTTTCCCTAAAAGGTTTAGATTTCTAGGCTTTTGGCTTACTTGAATTAGGTGGAGTCCTATAGGCTTCACATGATTCTAGTACCAGTCGTATACCTTTTCCGGGTCGTGACAAAGTTGGTATCAAAGCGTTAGGTTTAACCTTGGTTCGAGTCTAGGTTAGACTATGCGGAGTCTGGGGCGTATATATATTCGGAACCTAGGCTTGACCTTACGGAACTTAGACTTGGCCGAGGGGGTATGTTGGAATTTCTTAGCATATCTACTAGGGTTTCTAGGTGTATCATGTATACATGTTTAAAAATATAGTGTGCTAATGAACTCAAACTTAGAATCGAACAAGAGAATTAGGATATTACATCAAGTAAGCAAGCATAAAACTAAGTGATTATGGAATACAACCTTTGTAGACCGGTCCATCACTTCAAATGCTCCATGTAGAAGTCCCTTCGCTCTAAGCAGTGGTGTTTCAGACTCTCCATAGGTTCCACTAGTCGAAATGAACGAGCTTACTTAATGATAGTCGAATCCGAAGATGATCTACTTTGAGGAGACTCAACTCAAGCCACCTCTTCACTGATGTAAGAATAAGTGAAGCAAACAACCTATACAAAATGTCTAATAGGGTATAGATTGATGAAGTAGGAATTTAGCTCACTTTAGAATATTTTTCCTCTCATTCTTTCTCACCTCTAGAAAATCAAGTAAAGAAAATTGTGATGAATAAGATGAAGCTCATATGAACCATGGGTGAGAAAAAAATCTAATATAAACTTTTGTAGAGACTTAAATAAGGTAAAGATAATGGTTAGGTTAAATAATATCTAGAGTAAAACAAAAGTCAATGAAGTTTAGTCAAGATTTCTACAAGCTTCTCCAAGCTTCACAACCATGCTAATTTCCACATCATTTTTGGTTTCCTCTTAATAATAAAAGCCCTACATTATCTTAACTAAGGTATGAGTCTCATACACCCAAATTCCATGTATCATCAAGAATGATATATAAATCAAAATACATTTAAATATATATATATATATATATATATATATATATATATCATATATATACATATGTGCTAAATGTAAATGTAGAAAAGAAAATTCTTAAGTGAGCATTTATATTAGTTAATATATATATATTAATATATCAAATATATATATATATATATATATATATATATATATATATTAAATTATTAAATCAACATTTGATTTAAAAATCCGGCTTTATCACATATACACGATTAATATCAAATCATCGAATCAACACTTGATCCAATAATCCGGATATATCACATATAACCTATATTGCGAAAACAGAATACTGTATCATATACACGTATCTCTCTCGGTACCACACATATCACATATGTGCCCTACTTCATTTCTCTTGAGCCAGGAAACCTCTCTGTAGGACTCTAAAGACTCGTCAATACGCCGGCAATAGGTGGTGATCATATCAGTCACACACAAGCCGCAAGCGGTCTGCTAAACGTAATGGCCACCCGGGTATTGAGCGATCAGAAGATAGACACGCAAGTCTGCTCATACTCCTGTGAATCGAACAAGTAATTCTACCGTACAGTCCGGTCTCTTCGTCTGATATGTCGCATATCGAGTCTAGGGGTGGTAAACGTCAAACCCCAATAACTTGATAAGTCATGCCGATGTGAGCTCCATAACTGTTTGAGAAACTACTGATAACACTTACCAGTAAATCACAACAACCCTGGCCAGGGATTTCGTGTTATGGCCAATCGAGCACAGCGCAACATCAACCAGCAATACCGGGAGAGACGAAACCCCTCCTATCGCTCATTGCCTCCATGTGATTCGGGACTTTACCCAAAAGCCACCGGTTTGCACGTTCTCTTGAACATGGTATGATGGAAATCAAAGCACAGTGGGAATCACACAAGACTCTATGACGATCTTGGGTTTACAGACTAACCAGTACCTGTGTCACCAGAGAACTACTATCTGACGTTAGGTATAATACCATCTAGGAGTTCTCGGTGAGTCCTGTTCGGTGTACCCATTCTCCAATGTGCACCTGTGCACATTCTGTGAAGTCAAACACTAATGGTTGTGGGATCAACCATCACCCTATACAGGGTCAAGAATCGTACACACAAGTTTACACTAGAATATCAATACCCCGTCTCGATACTCCCTCGACTAGGAACAGATAAAGGATGCACTTGTTGATTACCCTGGCCCCACTTGTATGATCTACATCATAGTCCTGGTAGTCAAGTCCACATCCTAAGGGCTTTATGAATATGTAACATAGAGACAGTATAAAGATACATAAGCGTACATGTTAAGATAAAGTGCAACAAAATAGCATACTATCTTGTCGAGCAATAAATTCCTTTCTATATATGTCCAAGAATCCACTATAATATACAACCATGTACAATAATGGCCTCTAGGGCATATATATAACTAACAATCTCCCACATGCACTAAGGCCAGCTATTGTAGTATCTTATACCCAACATCCCGAAGAGTCTCTCAAACTGTATCACCTGCTGGGATGAGAAGCGTATGCACTAGTCTACTCTGGAGTATCGATGCCCTGTCTCGATAATTCTAGAACTAGGGACCTGTATAAGGATGTGCTTGTAGATTACCCAGCCCCTACTAGTGTGACTGCCATCACAACGCTAGTAGTCAAGCAAAGATCCTAAGAGCTCTATCAATATGTATTAGCGATATGTTAAAAGAAACACATACATATATTAAGATAGATACAAACCAAGTAGCATACTACCATATCGAGCAAGACTGTTATAAATCCGTGTATATATCCCAAGCTTCCAAAATGTAATATACAAGTTAGTACTATACAATAATGGTCTCTAGGGCATATTACACTAACAATAGTTGTATGTATGCCCTAGAGGCCATTGTTGTACATGATTGTATATTACAATGGATGCTTGGACATATATAGGGAGGACTTTCTTGCTCGACATGATAGTATGCTATCTGGTTGCTCTTTATCTTAACATGTAGACTTGTATTGTGATACAGTCTTTCTCTCACATGTTGATAAAGCCCTTAGGATGTGTACTTGACTACCAGGACTATGATGGAGATCATACTAGTAGGGCCAGGGTAGTCCATAAGTTCATCTTTTAATTGTTCCTAGTCGAGGGTGTATCGAGATGGGGCATCGATATTCCAGAGTAGACCAGCGTATACGCTTCTTGACCCATTTGATGGGCGATGGATGATCCCATATCCATTTGTGTTTGACATCAAAGATGGTATACGGGTGCTTAGTACAGACTGGGTACACTGAACAGGACTCGCCGAGAACTCCTAAATGGTATTATACCTAACGTCAGATAGCAGTTCTCTGGTGACATTGGTACATGTTAGTCTATAGACCTGAGATCCTCATAGAGTCTTGTGTGATTCCTACCGTGCTTTGATTTCCACCTTACCATGTTCAAGAGAGTGTGCAAAATGGTGGTTTTTTTGGTACAGTCTCGAGTCATATGGAGGCAATGAGCGATAGGAGGGGATACGTCTCTCCCGGTATTGGGGGTTGATGTTGCGCTGTGCTCGATTGGCTATAACAGGAAGTCCCTGGCCAGGGATGATACATAGATTTACTGGTAAGTATTATCAGTAGTTTCTCGACCCGTTATGAGGCTCACATCGCCATGACTTATCAAGTTACTAGGGTTTGACGTTTACCACCACTAGACTAGATATGCTACATATCAGATGAAGAGACCGGACTGAATAGTAGTGTTACATATTGGATTCATAGGAGTATGGACAAGCTTGGTTATTGATCTTCTGATCGCTCAATACCCAGGTAGTCGTTACGTCCAGCTAGTACCGCTGACGGCTTGTGGATGACTGATATGATCATCACCTACTACCGGCGTATTGACGAGTCATTAAAGTCCTACACAGAGATTTCCTAGCTCATGCGAAACGAAGTAGGGCACATATGCGATATGTGCGGGACCAAGATTAATACGTGTTTGTGATACAGTATGCTAATCTCGCGATATAGGTTATATGTGATAGAATCGGATTGTTGAATCAAGTGTTGATTCAATGATATGCTATATGTATATATGATATGCATATAAATGATATTAGTCAGTTGTATGCGATATAATCGGGTTATTAAATCAAGTGTTGATTTAAAAATTTAATGTGTGATTATATATTTGATATATTAATATACATTAACTAATATTAGCTCACTTAAGAATTTCTTTTCTCATTATATATTAAATATATATGATATATGTTAATGTATTTATTTTGTGTCATGCTAGATGATACATTGGACTTGGGTGTATGAGACTCATACCATACTTAAGATAATGTGGGGTTTTAATTATTAAGGGAAAATCAAAATTTGGTGGTAATTAGTCATGGCTTGAAGCTTGGAGAAGCTTGTAGAAAATATTGACTTAGTCTACTAATTTTGTTTTACTCTAGATATTTATTAACCTAACCATTATCTTTAGCCATGGTTTAATCTCTACATGAGTTATATGAGATATTTTCTCACCTATGGTTGAGAAGAAGATCATTCTTGAGTTCATTCTCTTCATCTCCTCCATTGCTTTCTAGCTTTGAGTGAGAAGAAAAAGAAAGAGAGAAAAATAATTCTAAAGTGAGCAGAACTCCTACATCACCAACCTACACTAGACTAGCTATTTAGTGTAGGTTTTTTTCTTCACTAATTCTCAATTAGTGAAGAGCTAGTTTGAGTTAGAGATTCTTCGACGTAGATCATCTTCGGCCTCGAAGATCCTTGACCAAGCTCGTTCCTTTCACCTAGTGAGCCAATGGAGAGTCCGGGACACCACTACTTGGAGCAAAATGCACTACTATATGGAGCTTTAGAAGTGAAGGACATGTAACACCTTAGAATGCGATTAGTGTTAATTAAGCGTTAATGCAGGTTTTCAAGGAAAAGTTTACCAAATCGGTTTTCTCACATTTTATAACAATTAATTAATATTTTATTATTATTTGTTATGGCTTGCACACACATGTGCATGTTAATGCGCAGGTTAGTTAGTGTTAATCTTGTTAAGTAACCATAACACCTCAAGCTAATCCATGCCTTGATTTAATCCATGTCCTAATTAACCTTGCCCTAGATATTTTGTATGAGAAAATATCTAGTTTGGATTGAGAGAGAGAGAGGTGGTTAGGTGAGTGTTCACACCAGAATATTGCAATATTATATTCTCCATTCTTATTCTTTTTATAAATAAACAGGTGCTTTTGACGCATGTCTGCTACATGTTACAGGTTACAGGTTCTTGGACAAAAAACAGTGAAAACGATGTAAAGACGATGAAAAAGTGGACTTTAACCAATTAACAGAAGATCTTGATCAAGCCTACATAAGAAACAGTTCACAAAGCAAGGTTCAAGATGTCGACACAAAGCCACGGTTAAAGTCCACAACAATGTTCACTGGAAAATCTGGAAGAGTGTCAGAAGCTAAATTGAGAAAAGAAATACAGAATATTAAAGCCCAGAAAGCCCAAAACAATA
Organism: Agapanthus africanus; assembly: GCA_030015575.1. Lineage (NCBI taxonomy): Eukaryota > Viridiplantae > Streptophyta > Magnoliopsida > Asparagales > Amaryllidaceae > Agapanthus > Agapanthus africanus. The sequence continues at coordinate 308,149,075 of CM057337.1, forward strand.
CCTGAAAATTTCAGCATGAGATCCAACTATTAGGCCGCGGAACCGTGGCCCAAGCCTACCGTTGCCGCGGTTCCGCGGCCAGAAGAAGACAAAAGGAAGATTGCTTTTTACCAAACGTTTGCGGCGGCGTTGACTGGTCTTTATAGGGCTATTTTTGTAATTGTAGACATGCGGATCAAAATGTAACCTAGGGTTTCTATTTCCTATAAATAGAACTCTAAAGATTGTAATTTCTTATGCCTCCTTTTAATAATAAATTCAGAATTCTTTATGGAGAGCATCGGTGTTTCTTTTCAATTCATGAATTCAGATCTGACAACCCTGCGTTGATGATTGGAGAGATGCATCTGTAAGTAGATTTAATTCCTTGCTCTAGTTTAGATTTCAATTCTTTGCCCTAGGTAGATTTAATTGCTTGCCGTAGATAAATTGTTTAGAGTTAGCTTTGAGGAAGGATTTTTAGAGATGAGATCTCTCATCCCTTTCTTACCCATAATATATTTTCAATAGGACTCCATGCATACAAGCACACACCGCGCCCTACGGCACCCTACCCCTCGAGGTAGCGGTGATACAGTAGTATAAAAGCCCGGTTGCGCGCTTTTTCCATGGAGGTTAGGGTAAGGATCTCTAAAGGAAGGACAAGAACCTAGAGGAAGGAACACCTTCCCGAATGGATCTAATCCCCTTTATTGATAATTACCATAACTCCTCATAGATCTTCATTCGGGTATAGAAAGCGTTGAGATTTACCTGCATTTCCAAACCATCCCTAAACCTAACCCTAGCAAGACTAGATCTAGATAATCGTAGTATAGAATAATTAGGTTTTTAGATTTAATAATTAATCCGAATACCCTTCGGAATTAACTCGTTAGCGCGACTAGGGGATTCACAACATCCCTGTGGACCGAGCCGTACTCACCGGCTAGCTAAATGCGACGCCGTTCTTGATTGCGGTTATTAGATAGTTTTTGAATCAATCAAATGGCGCCGTTGCCGGGGATGGCGTAGAACTTTCCTTTTTGCAATTTCGAGTTAATCTTAATAAAAAAATCATAAAAATCTAAAAAAATCCAAAAATTATAAAAATATATCAATTGTTATTTTTTGGAAAGGGTACTTTGTTGTGTGAATCTTGCAGGAACAACCGAGACGGATCTGGAAATTTCCAGAAGGCGAAACAAAAAACGAGATATCGGAACAGAAGAGATTTGAAACAACAGAAGAGCACAAAAATTTTGGAGTCTTGAACCGCCCACCTCACCGCCCTTCCGCGGCCAAAACCTACCTTAGGCCGCGGAACCGCGTCCGTCTTGTCGAATCAGAGCAACAGAAAAATTTTGGAGTCTCGTGCTGACTAGACTGCCGCGAAAACGTGGCAGTAACGCGTTTATACCGCGGACACGCGGCCTTTTGGTGTCCTCTGTTCGTGAAATTTTCTCTGTAAGCTTCCTCTGTTCCTCCTCTGTAATTTTTGAAATATCTTTTCTGGAAATTCCTGCAGGATTCCGTGAGCTATAAAAATATTTCCCCTTCCAAATAACAATCTTGTGCAGGATTTGTGCGCCTCGTTTAAAATAGAAAGTGATTGCAAGTAATCTTTTTTGTTGCATATCTTTTCTCGAATATCTTTTAGCAACAATTTTTTCCAAATAAAGATTCTTTGTGATGTGCTTAAAATAATAACTGATTGCAAGTAATATTTTTCGATTGCATATCTTTAATTAAAAATCTTTTTGCAACAATTTTCAAATAATGAAAAAGAGAAAGGAAAATTTTTATTAAAGAACTTGCAAACTTTTGCCGCAAATAAATCCTTGCACCACAACAAACATTCTTTCTTTTCACCCTTTCTTCTAACATGGGTACCCCACATAATAAATCACTTGCTGAACTTTGGTATCCTGAACCTAATTTTGCGTCGTACGTCAATTTGTTCGGTAAATTTAAAGACGATCCTTCCTTACCTAAAATATCTTTGAAAGATCAAATAGAGGCGTCTAGGAGAAACAATTTGACTTTTCAACCCACTTTGTGTCAACCAAGTCAATTTTTACCACCTCCATATGTTGCCACCACTTTTTCAAGTCCTACTGTCACTCCTAAGCCGATGTCCATTGCTGAGCATATTGCTCAATCTAGCAGCCGATCTTTCATCCCTCTCTACTCATCTAGTTATAGGGATCCACACGATTATTCACCTTGTTATACACATGTTGAACCTATCCCTGTCCAACTACCCACTTCCTACCAGTCCTACCCGACTTTCCCACCTTCACTAGACATTGATTCTACACAGCTATTAGGGAGTTTCACATATCCAACCAATTTTGAATCTTTTACCGAAACCCCCTCACCACCTAAGTCTAGTTTGGAAGAGTCGTTGGAGGCGTACATTGCAGCAACAAACAAAATGACTAGGAATGTGGAAGCGTCTGTGGCCGCCCTTATGCAACCTAGTGAACCGGTAGCTAGTTTCCCACTAGCTTCAAATTTTTCAATGTATAAGGAGGCGGTTGGACATAGTGAGAATGTGAGAGGATTTCCAAATCAAACCTACCCATACCTAATTGAAGTCCACAACTCCAGTTTTCCATCGAATGTCCTAAATGATTCACTGGTTCAAACTAAAAACGAGTTGTGTGATTTTGTAGTGTTTGATTTGCCAAATTGTGAGGAACCCCTTTCGAGTGAAACCGCACCTAATCCTTTCAATCTTTACACCTCCCATCTAGAACCTAAATCGATAGATATCCATGCTTTTAATGAGGTGTCTAAGAAAATTAATTTCCACTTGATTGAGGATATAGACGCCGGGAATATTTCGGATGATGAACCTGTCGATTTAATTGAGATTTTATGTTCAAATCATCATCCCGAGTTATTAAATGTTTCTCCCGAATCTCATATGCGTCTTAACTTTGATGATAATGGCATGGAAGAGTTGAATATTGAGGAGAATTATAAAGGTAGTATTGAGGAGAGTTTTGAGGACCATATTGAGGTTGAACCATTTCTGTTTGATGTGTCTGATTTTCCAATTCAGCCTCCTGAACCTTTAATTGTTATATCACCCTCCCTCCTTTCAATCGTTCCGACCACGCTTGAAGACCGTGAGCTTGAAATTTTTTCCTTTCAGTCTGAAACAGTCTTCACAGACGATAACACTTACGAGTGTTTCACTTTTCCGGACGATGTTGATGACTCACCGCCCGAGTTTGAGTCCTTTACATTTTCAGATGAGTTAGTTGAACCATCAGACTCGGTTGCTTACAGTTGTTTCGAACCATTGTTGGAATCTTTCCAATTCGAGACAGTTTACTACGGTGAGAATGAGACTATCCCTAATTCACTCCCTTTCGTCCTTCCTATCGTTCCGACCATACAAGAGACCGTTACGCTTTCATCTCCTATACCAAGTTCGGCGTACCCATGTTTTCTTGCGAATCTTGAGGGATTTGACCCCATTTCTCGACGTGTTGATAGGTTAGCGCAATCGCTTTTAACACATCGGTCATCACAAATTGCGCTAATTTATTCACTCAATTTACACCCTAAAGATCGTACTCCACTTCTTTCTTCTTTCCGCCATTCTTCTCCTCCGCCGAGACCATCTTCCATTCTTCTTTCCACACGGTCTCGTGTGCTTCTCATCTCTTTTCTTTCCATCCTATTCTTGCACCAACTATACTATTACCACGATAAGATTTTTGAATGGTTGGTGCTAACTTTTGGCTTGTGTAAGGCCAAGCTTAAGTTTGGGGGGATCTTGTTGTATATATATTTTTTGTTTTTCTTTTAACAATAAAATTATAAAAAATATTATAAATAAATAAATAGGGGAGTGCCGACATTTTGACCCTCTTGGTTTAGTATAACAGTGAGGACACTGTCAAGTTCAAGTTTGGGGGTATGCTCGGTACGTCTTCTTCCTTCGCATTCATTTGTACATATTTTTGCATTTGCATACTTATTTGAAAACCCATAAAAATTGAAAAATTTAAAAAATTATAAAAATAATTGTATTCAATTTGGCCATATTTGATTTGAGTTTGATAAATAGGTTAACTGGCTAGGAACAACTAGATCTTAGACTTAGTGAATTAAAAACCCTAAAAATAACATTCCTTAAAGTTTAACGGTAGAAAGTATATGCCTTGTAGTTTACTTAGAAATAGGCAAATTTTGGGTTCACTTCTTGGGTTAAGTCGAAACGAAGGAAATGTATTAAAACTTTTATTAGAGTATAAGTTTGAAAAATAATTCCTAGTTTAAGTCTAGATTCTGAAAACGTATACCCTACAAATTGCACAATCACGCACATTAAAACTTGGAATAGTAGAAGAGACCTTGAAATGCTCTTGTCTAAAGTCCTTAGTACAATGAAAATAAAAGAAAAAAGTGTGAATAAAGAATAAAAAAATGGACACTGGTTTTTGTGATTACTTAAGGCTGCAAAAATAGAAAAATATTTAGTGAGGGTGCTTCATCACTTAGTGCTTTAGACCAACTGGTTTGAGAGTCACTGCTAAAAGCCTTGGGTGTTACAAGACTAGGAATTACGCTTTAATGTGCAAACACATCTTGTAATCAGTTGTTGGTACCTCAAGAAGTATTAACGGTCACATGAAGGATGTGTAAGCAAAAATTCAATTAAAAATTCACCTACTAATAAGTGCTTTGGACAACGGATGAGAGTATGATTGCTTGATTTGAATTTCTAAGTGTAGGGGTGATCTATACACACACGTAGGGGTATGTAATTGGAGTTTAGATGAGAGAAAGGGATGAAGAATAGAACTTGTATCTTTAGTAGAGTTGATAGAAATTCCTAAGTGGAAATGGAACTTTAGAAGGAAAACTTAAGAGATGCCGAAAGCTAAGTAGGTCTACATAACATATATAATCTTAAGTTAAATAATGAGGAAGTGTGAAGAATATGTGTGTATAATTTACAGGTTGACGATAATAGAATTCCTTGTTGGAAAACCTAAATGAAGAACAAAAGTTAATGGGCCGAATTGATAGGATTTTGTGGGTAGTATCCGCTGAAAACCCTCAGGAGACAACACTCCTCCTACTAAGGACACCTAGAGGTTTAACGGCTTGTTGCACGTGCTCAATGCAATCGCGTTTCCCTGCGAAAGTGTGGTTAGGATTTTAGTGAATAAAAATAAGTTTGCTCGAGGACGAGCAAAAGATAAGTTTGGGGGTATTTGTTCACACTAGAATATTGTATTATTATATTCCACATTCTTATTCTTTTTATAAATAAACAGGTGCTTTTGACGCATGTCTGCTACATGTTACAGGTTACAGGTTCTTGGACAGAAAACAGTGAAAACGATATAAAGACGATGAAAAAGTGGACTTTAACCAATTAACAGAAGATCTTGATCAAGCCTACATAAGAAACAGTTCACAAAGCAAGGTTCAAGATATCGACACAAAGCCACGGTTAAAGTCCACAACAATGTTCACTGGAAAATCTGGAAGAGAGTCAGAAGCTAAATTGAGAAAAGAAATACAGAATATTAAAAGCCAGAAAGCCTAAAACAATACCTGAAAATTTCAGCATGAGATCCAACTATTGGGCCGCGGAACCGCGGCCCAAGCCCACCGTTGCCGCGGTTCCGCGGCCAGAAGAAGACAAAAGGAAGATTGCTTTTTACCAAACGTTTATGGCGGCGTTGACTGGTCTTTATAGGACTATTTTTGTAATTGTAGACATGCGGATCAAAATGTAACCTATGATTTCTATTTCCTATAAATAGAACTCTAAAGATTGTAATTTCTTATGCCTCCTTTTAATAATAAATTCAGAATTCTTTATGGAGAGCATCGGTGTTTCTTTTCAATTCATGAATTCAGATCTGACAACCCTGCGTTGATGATTGGAGAGATGCATCTGTAAGTAGATTTAATTCCTTGCTCTAGTTTAGATTTCAATTCTTTGCCCTAGGTAGATTTAATTTCTTGCCGTAGATAAATTGTTTAGAGTTAGCTTAGGGAAGGATTTTTAGAGATGAGATCTCTCATCCCTTTCTTACCCATAATATATTTTCAATAGGACTCCATGCATACACGCATACACCGCGCCCTACGACACCCTATCCCTCGAGGTAGCGGTGATACAGTAGTATAAAAGCCCGGTTGCGCGCTTTTTCCATGGAGGTTAGGGTAAGGATCTCTAAAGGAAGGGCAAGAACCTAGAGGAAGGAACACCTTCCCGAATGGATCTAATCCCCATTATTGATAATTACCATAACTCCTCATAGATCTTCATTCGGGTATAGAAAGCGTTGAGATTTACCTGCATTTCCAAACCATCCCTAAACCTAACCCTAGCAAGACTAGATCTAGATAATCGTAGTATAGAATAATTAGGTTTTTAGATTTAATAATTAATCCGAACACCCTTCGGAATTAACTCGTTAGCGCGACTAGGAGATTCACAATATCTCTGTGGACCGACCCGTACTCACCGGCTAGCTAAATGCGACGCCGTTCTTGATTGCGGTTATTAGATAGTTTTTGAATCAATCAGTGAGTCATGAAGACTTAATGATGCATTAATGGTTGCATTAATGGAGGTGAGGGAGAGAGAGTAAGAATAAGGTTTTGGTTTACCCTACACTCACCTCTCATTCATTATCATCTCTCACTCTCTCATTCTCTCTCACTACCAATTATTACTCATCCTCTCAAACTCTCAACTGAACCCTTTCTATACATTCACTAATCCTTGCAAAAACTTCATTAAACCTCATCAAATCACATCCCAAGTCTTGTTTTTGCCTTTAAGATCATTTGGTGCTTGGAAAGCTAGGATCTTTTGAGCAAGTTTGGATATGTATAATCTCTAAACTGTTAAATAGGTGTTATAGTGTTGTGTAACTTGTTGGTTGTTGTTTAGAACACTTAAAGTATCGTTTCGTGCACATATCGTATTTTTAGTGTCATATTATAGTCTCTGTGTTCTGCTTTGACCAGGGATTTTTACTGAAAAATCTAGTAGTGTAGTAGTGTTGTACTAGTGGCCTTGATTTTACACTTGAAACACGAACCCCATAGGCTCGGATTTGGTTGGCGACGACCTAGGGAAATCCGGCGACCTCGGCCCTTTGAGGGAGATGGGGATTGGTTTTTGTAGGGTTGCTGTTTGCAGTTGTTTAGAGGTGTTTGGTACTGTTTGATTTTTGAGTTTTGACAGTATACAAAATCTGGGATCAGTTTGCTATAATCTAGTGTTTTTATTACGCGTGTCACGTTATCCGACACGGTTCGTGACCTTGAGTAGCTGTTGCACCTGGGTTGGTTTTAGGGTGTCGCCACACACGTTAACCACTAGACGGACACTTGAGAATTGGATTGGAGTCGGTGCGTTGGTCAAACGTAGTTTGTACATGATATTGGTCGATTTCTGAGATTTGCACTTGCTATGTTTGTGTTAATAGGATCACAGGCGGGTACTTTGGACGCTGCGAAGAAAGGGAAGCGGGTGATTGGATCTACCTAGCTTGTGATAGTCGGTGAGTAGATTTAACATCTACGGGGAAATCACCCGTATGGCGTTAAACGTCAGGGCTAGATATGATATGATATGATATTAGCTGCATGCTTATATGAACATATAGAGATTGTGCATGGACATCATTGCATATTATTACTTGTTGTGCCTAGACTTGTACCTATTGGACACTGCACTATTATTGACAGTTCATGTTGCACGAGCACCAATTGTATGCTACACACACACTGTCGGTAATTGCCATGATACGCAAAACACAAATATTCATATGATATACCTTGCTATTGGTTAGCGACATTGGGGCATTGATTCTTGCGCGATGGTGCATAAGAAATATAACATACATGCATACCTACATGCTTACACATATACCTTGCTATTGGTTAGGGACATTGAGGCATTGATTCTTGTGCGATGGCGCATAGGAAATATAGCATACATGCATACCTATATGCTTACTCATATACTTGCTATAGCTACATGTTCACTTCACATGATGCTGCGTTGGATTTTGGATAATTGGGAACCGCGTGATATATTTAATGACTTGATACATTTAAATAGCGGATTTTTCCTTGATATGCTCATATTGTTGTTCTATATTGCATACATCATATTACATGGATTTACGTATTGAGATATGGGTTTCATGTTATATTCTGGATTTGAGAACCGCGGGGATGTTTCAAGAAATGCGTATTGTTTTGGAAACCCGTTTTTTTCTCGATATGATACGTTGGATTGCGAGTGTTGGAGTTGGACACTTAGGTTCCATAAGACGTATATATACGTTGGATTGCGAGTGTCGGAGTTGGACACTTAGGTTCCGTAAGACGTATGGATATGGCGATTGCGAGCTTAGGTTCCGTGGATTGCGAGCTCATGTTCCGTGGATTGCGAGCTCTGTTCCGTAGATTGCGAGTGTCAATATTGGACACTCAGGTTCCGTGAGATGTACATATGTGATATGGGGATTTACATATCGATGTTGGAAACGAGTATTTCATGATGTTTTCGGGTGTCGATGTTGGACACTCAGGTTCCATGATTTTGATGTGTCGTTGAGGGACACACACACACACATACACACACACACACAGGCATATGTTTTCATGAGGTTTTGGGTGTCGATATTGGACACTCAGGTTCCATGAGATTTACAGGATATGAGGGCCAGTCCTGGTGACGGCGTCCGAGGATTTTGGGATTTGGGGTGTTGTTGATAGACACCAGGTTTTTCCATGCTGATATTTGTGCATGGGGTTTATTATTTATCCCATATTCAGGATTTATCCGATATGCATTTGATTCATGTAGATATAGTACCCTGGTGGTGTACCTTGATCATGATAGTTGCATATTCATATTGCCATACTTATACTATCAGATTACATGTGATAGATTTATCGCTGTTAGTGCATACTTGCGATTTCAGTATGATGTTATTTTTTATTCACAACTTGGAAACTCACCCCTGTTGTGCCGCAGTGTTTTGCAGGTCTGATCCTCCGAGTAGTCGCGGCATGGCGCTTTATTATCTCTACTTTTATGGATACCGCCACGGTTGGCTGTGAGGCCTTTTGCTATAGGTGGGTTGCGGTTATCCGATGATGTACATTGTATATCTTTTGTATCTAGTACTCTCCATCTACCACCTTCATGTATTGACTTAGAGACGAGTTGTGAGGATCGATGTTGTATATTCTTATGACTCTGGTTGTCTTGATCGTGTGAGCCGGCCTTTATTTATGTAGATTATCTCATTTCTTCGCTACGGCGTCGTATATCTGTTGTGGTGGTTGTTTCTGCCTTTGGGCAAGATTTGCTCCCGTTTGGGGATGCTTTACTTATATCTTATGTTCGTACCTGTTTCGGGGCTGGCTTTTACAAAGGAGGTGCTGCCGAAATTTTTATGAAAAACAAACTTAAGCTTTAAGTTCTTACTTGAGATTTTTAAAGTGTTTCTATCCTTTACTTCTTGTAATGGTTTAGATTGCCGGGTACTTAAATTGCGTTACGCCTGTTGACGTTACGTAGTCTAAGTACCGGTCATGTGCCTAATTTGGGTCGTGACAAAGTTGGTATGAGAGCGCTAGGTTTTACCTTTCGGAGTGTAGCATGACCTTGGTATGATGGAGTACGTTGTTTAAGCAGAGTAACATAGCGTGTGTATGTTCCGCGGCATACTTATGACACGGTACTCCGCCTAAGTGACCTTAGGACTAATTGATTGAAATTCCTTCCGTGATTGTATACATCCTTGAGATTCGATTTCTGTGTTCTTATCGAATCCTATTTCCATTTCTAGCCTTTATGTCGCCGAAGACTACGAGGGCACAGAGAGCGGCCGCGAGGGCCGAGATCAGAGTTGACTCGTCCGGGACGAGGACTGACCCGGGCGGTACGCCTATTGTGTAGGAGCAGATTGATCCACCTTCGACAGATTATATTGCTATGCTGGGAGCTGGTATGCAGGATTTGCGCCAGATGGTTGGGTCGTTAGTTGAGGCCATTCGAGCGCAAAGGCAGGAGGTTGTTCTACCCGTTACGGGGACCGTGTTGGTGCCTACTGTTCCGACTGTCGTACCTGCAGCTAAGGGGGTGATCACCGTATCGTTATCGGAGTTCATGAGGCTGAGGCCTCCGGTTTTCACTGGCACCGATGCAGCTGAGGATCTGTAATCGTTTATCGATCAGATGGCCAGGATATGTCCTTCGCTGAGATGCTACAACGCGAGATGAGTGGAGTTTGTGAGCTTTCGTCTGGAGGGTTTTGTAAGTCTACAGTAGCGCCGCGGCCGTCGATCCGAGACCAAAATGTGGAAACAAAAACTTTTCATAAACTTGAAACTGGCGCTAACGTATACTTTAAACCCGGATCGAACCATTAACATTAACTAGCAACTAGAGAAAGGTTAGAAAGGCTATACCGATCGATCCGAGTCCTTCTGTCTTTAGCCACCATCTCTTGCTCCTCGCGGCATCTCCGATCTCCGGTCTCCTCGTCGGAAAGGGCACCACATCTTCGAATCCTATTACGGGCTCCCGCTTCATCCGAAGCAATTCGGACACGAAGTTTGCTAGCCGACGTGTCCAAGGTGAAGTAGAGAATGTGTGCGATCACTTTGTCTCAAGCATCCATTGATTCTCAACACATAAGAATGTATGGATGGAGGTTGAAGATGATACCATTGGTGGAAATGGTGAGCTAGATGAAGAAGAAGAAGAGGCTCATTTCTTTTGTGTTATTGTGTTGATAAAATGAGAGCTTTTATAATAATACAAGAGCAATCCCAAGCCTATATTGCTGTCCACTCTCTCTCCAAGCATCATATCAACACAATAATCAAATCCTAATGTGACATTAGCACAAATAAAGAGACCATGAGTCACTAAACTTGTCCATGTCACATTAAATGCACCTCATGATCATTTCCACTCACAATTTCCACATGTGAACATTAATCCAAATGTTTACAACAAAAAGATACGGCAGCATCTAAAGTAAACTCATGACGGAACACAAGGATACCCCTCACCTCTATATACATATCTGCATCCGCGTTCCGACTCAATGTGAATGCGATGAGACTAAAGTAATCCAACAAATCTAATAGTAGGATCCGGGTTAAACCAAAGCCCACCAGTATGATCCGTCCGATCATGATACGTGCACGAATGCACATATATGATCGAACCCTGCCATAATACCATACGGCCTCTACAACGTTTCGCCCGAAACTTGAGAAAATGTCTGTGGGGGACTCTAAAGACTCGTCAATACTTTGGCATCAGATTTAACCACTAGCACGTCAGTGGTACTAGCCGTACGTAACGGGCTACCAGGTATTGACCAAAAGGGAGGTCGATGAGCAGACTCATGCTGACGCCCTACTGAGCCTGTCAGTGACAATATCCATACAGTCCGGTCCGTTCATCTATGAGCATCGTATGTCAGGCCTAGGGGGTTGGTAAAAGTCAGACCCCCAAAAGCGGTACAAGTCGTGTCGGAGTGTAGCCCAGAACACCCTGAGATACTACTGGAATACCTACCAGTAAATCTCCAGCCTTGACCAAGGACTTCATGTAATGGCTCTCCTAGACACAGCGCGATCTCACCCCCAATACCGGGAGAGACGAAACCCCTGCCGATCCGCTCACTGCCTCCATGTGGCTCGGGACTATACCCAACTAAAACCTGTTTACATGACTCCTTTGAGCAGTGGTAGGGTAGTAATCAAAGCACAGTGGTAACTCACATGAGACAAATGACGATCTCAGGTCGATGAACTAACCTGTACACATATCACCAGGGAACTGCTATCTGACGCTAGGTATAAAACCAACTAGCATGTTCCCGGCGAGTCCTGTCCGGTGTACTCATAACCCAATGAGCACCTGTATACGTCTTAGGTGAACCAACTGACACCAATGGCTTGTGAGACCAGCCACCGCCCCTCGTCGGGGTCTCGATCCGTATACACTAGTCTACTCTGGAGTATCGACGCCCTGTCTCGAAACTCTCTCGACTAGGGACCTTTTAAGGATGTGCTTATAGACCCTAGCTCCCACGTATATGATCACCATCATACTGCTGGCCGTCAAGCAAAAATCCTAAGGGCTCTATCAATGTGTAATAGTGATCTGTAAGGTCACCTAAAGATGTACACGATGATAAAGATAAACCAGATAACATATTATCATCTTGAGTAAGACTGTCCTACCGGTATAGGTCCTCCCTCAATCATTGCAATCACATGCCTGCGATCCAATAATTGACTTTGAGGGCACTATATCCAACAATCTCCCACTTGCACTCAAGGCTAATTATTGCGATGTCGCATACTCACAGCCCGTGTGATACCGAACACCCAACTCCTCTACTAATCAGTTTCACAAAGCCCGCTTGTGAAACTATTGCATTCGAGGAATAGCCTCAGTGAGTGGATCCGTCCCAATGTTTCTTTCTATGTCTCTTTTTATCTCAAGTTCGCGGAGAAAGCCATCTCCCGAAATGAGCAATACCTGTCTTAGAATATGTCTGGATATCTGATAGGACCCAGTTCATAAATGAACTCCAAATCCAAACTTCTTAGACTATATCGTCAACTGAATTTAATTAGTATCCTTCGTCATGTCTCTCTCAGTGTCCGCTTGGATCACCTGTCCAAACTGCTGCCCCTCGTCAGAGGGAAAACTATAACTCTGATAGTCACTCTGTCATCCATGTCACCTTGGAAGCCTGGAATGATAACCGTCTCCTAAAAGAGGCTGTTGTTATCATATCCTTAGAACATTCACTTATGTTCTAAAACTGCTTCCAAACGTTTCTCCAGGATAGGATTAATATCAACTTATTGCATCTATTGCAAAAACAATATCTGGTATGGTACTTGATATCTCATGATTGACTCAATTGCCTAAGCAAGTAATATGTCATTCATGCACATCCCTCTCCCCTTTAGTCTGTAAGACACCTTCAGAGAGGGTGACTCCATCACCTGTAGGTACACTACCGTGCCAGGAGTCGTCCATTCTAAAACACCTTTAGAAAGATGTCTAAGTACCCAGATTAGGAAACTACCTAAATCTAGATCTAAAACCATAGATCTAGTAACCAGAATGTCTGATATAATATCCAAGCCCTATATGGAGAAACCACTGTGTGACAACCAAAGTATAACTGATCGTAGTATAGGAATTTCACTTCCTACTCTGTGTATGTCATCCAAATACCAGGACATCACACCCCTCTACCTTCTTAACAGATCTATCCTCTATTCTGATGAAGTCAAACCTATGACTGTCACATCAGAAATAGATGATCTATCTCCGCTATATCTGCTTTAGACTATAAATAGACATAAGCTACTTGTCCACTATGCTTCCGCTGCTCCCACTGACTACGACAACCCTCTGGCAGAGTCATATACACGTACAATTTTAAAGCTAGTTTAGAACGACGCTATATTCATCCTCCTGCCGGGTCTCATAGTTTGGAACAACAGTAGTGTCAAGTCTGGGTAAACAAGAACCTCCCTGTCACCGTCTTTGAGCATACCGAAGTACCTCTCAAGTGCCTGAGGTTACCCACCATATGTGTGGAGTAGCCAATGGAATGTCAAACCAGATTGAATCTTCAGGTTCTTATCAAATTTTCAGTAATCGTTTGCGGTTCTGGAACCACTTCCAGTTCTACCATACTCCCACTACTGTTTTCTGAAAAAATCCATTTTTATTAAAACTGTGGTGAGTCAAGAACAATATCACTATTGATCTTCCAGATGGTAGAAAGTCAACCTTCGTCATAACCCGGGTCAACCCACAAACAGCCATTACAGAAACGTGCCTTGAGTTATTCAGAATCTGGTTTTAAGCATAAGCCGGACAACTCCCCGTACCTTAACATTGTTATGATATGAACTATTTTATATCCAATATAGAAATAGAGGCACTGATTTAATTGGAACCATATTCAAATCATGCAGCTGTCTCCAGTGCATGTCAACTAAATGGAGAGAGGCCGATCAGCATTACTCAACTTAGGAGTGCATCCAATTATGAGTAACATGAAAGAGAAGCAAGTTCTCATAATCATTACTATCAACTGAATACCATACAAAAGTATCCACATCTTCGATCACCTTGAAGAATCCTGATACTTGCAACACCCGGTTCTCTACTTTATTCTTATACCTATAATTTATCAAAACTTAGACCTTGCATTTCTACTAAACACATGTCTAAGAACTAGAGAAGTCACAAGTAAATAGAATATAGTACGAGTACCAACCCCTCTGTCCTCATGGACACTGGACAACATACAATACTCTGTATAAGTCCCCTGAGTCTAATAACTCATTTCCTGTGTGTCGTAGGTTGAAAACTGTACTATGGTTATGAAGAATTACACCGCTGTTGAATGCTCCTTACCTAACCATCCACTGATATAGGTAAATATCATGAACATAATTTCAAAAATTTATATCTCACTTTATAAAAATAAACGTACAGATATATAAATTTGAAATTGGTGCATAACAACGGATATTCAAAACCAAATATTTGTCGTCCGGCAAACAACCCAGATGATTTCCTTAAATATCACCAATTACAAAGAATCCCGATATAATGAAAATGATCACCCAATTCCCAATAACTTACTCCCACTCATCATCTGTAAAACCATATGTTCCCCTCCGAAAGACGGCGCGGCATGGGGACGTCTCGCTTGAGATTCGGGGCATATGCTAATTGGTGCTATCCGTCTACCTCTCCGAAGATGCCAAGTTGGTTTATGGCACCGTATATCGAAGGTTTAAATGGATGCGTCTGATGTAGCAGACCTCGTCAGATTCCCCCTCGCTTGAGGGGTTTTTGATTGTGGGGACGCTCTTTCCTGCAGGCGCAAGCCCCTGCAGTTAATTACGCTACCGCACTGCGGTAACCACTTTCTCCTTCTCCAGATGGTCACTTCGTGTCGTGTGTGTTTATTTTGTGTTTAGTTGCCCGTGGATTGCATACGGAGACTGAGTTATGTCGTCGCCCGTAGGGCGTGGACTAGTCCAAATCCGTATTATCTTAGATTTGGGTTTGGGGGTTTGGATTTAAGGATACGTTAGCCTCGTTGGAGACTAAGATCGACTTAAACGTTTGTTAAGAATACGTTAGCCTAGTTTTTAGACTAAGATCTACTTAAACGGGATCGTTTAGATCCAACAATAGAGCAATTAAGGGAGCCCTGTTGTTTAGTTTAGTGACATCACAGTCAGTAGGTAGTTTAAGGACATTGCGATCCATAGCTAGTTTAAGGACATTACGGTCTAATGTTAGTTTTAAGACGTTGCGGTCAAGGTTAAGGACGTCATAGTCCATGGGTTTAAGGACCCCACAGTCCGATGTTAGTTTTAAGACATCCCGGTCAAGGTTAAGGACGTCATAGTCCGTTGTAAGTTTTTAAGACATTCCGGTCAAGGTTAAGGACGTCATAGTCCATGGGTTTAAGGACCCCACAGTCCGATGTTAGTTTTAAGACATCCCGGTCAAGGTTAAGGATGTCATAGTCCATGGGTTTATGGACCCCACAGTCCGATGTTAGTTTTAAGACATCCCGGTCAAGGTTAAGGACGTCATAGTCCGTTGTTAGTTTTAAGACATTCCGGTCAAGTTTAAGGACATCATAGTCCATGGGTTTAAGGACCCCACAGTCCGATATTAGTTTTAAGACATCCCGGTCAAGGTTAAGGACGTCATAGTCCATGGGTTTAAGGACCCCACAGTCCGATGTTAGTTTTAAGACATCCCGGTCAAGGTTAAGGATGTCATAGTCCATGGGTTTAAGGACCCCACAGTTCGTATCAATGTGTGGTCATCGGGACCCGTCACCTCTTTGAAGACGTTGAGGAATTACAACGCCAAGTATCAAAGGAGTGAAGAGATGTACCCTTAAACCATGGTAGATTAAATAGTCTTTGGCCCAATTTGGGACCAAGAACAATCAATTATGTTATGAGCCCATTGGCCCAGTTAAGTTTGGATTGAGGACTTATGGTCATCTTGGGCTAAGTCCAATCATGTTTGGAATATTGGCTTTCTGTTGGTCCATTGAAGGAGAGCCTTTGCCTCTAGAACTTAGCCAATTGGGCTGAACCTAGTGTTAAACACTAAAGACCAATCAGTGTTGAAAACTGGGAATGAGATTGACAAGTTAGTGTTTAACACTAAAAGATAGTTGGTGTTAAACACCAGCAACAGGGCTTTCAAATCAGTGTTAAACACTAAAACAAATCAGTGTTAAACACTAAAACAAATCAGTGTTAAACATTGGCAACAGAGATCTCAAACTAGTGTTAAACACTAAGTTAATCAGTGTTGAACACTGGTGACAGAGATTTTAATTTAGTGTTGAACACTAAGAAAATTAATATTAAACCCTGTTAACAGAGGTTTAATTTAATGTTAACACTAAGAAATTCAGTGTTAAACACTGCAAATAAAGTTCTTCAATTAGTGTTGAACACTAAGGTAAATCAGTGTTGAACACTAGATTCAGAGGTTCCAATTTAGTATTAAACACTATGGCAAGAGGGGTCACGTGGTAGCACGTGAGGGCGCCCTCCCCTTCGGAGTTTTTCAGGGGTCACATGGTAGCACGTGACCTTGCTCCTTTGCATTTTTGTTTAAGAATTAAATTCTTCATTAAATCCCCATTTTCTTGAAGAATTATATTCTTAGATAGAGTTGAACTCTAAATTATTTTCTGTAGGAATTAAATTCCTCATATATGTGAAGAACTGGATTCTATCATAGGGTTCAACCCTAATAATAACTTTAGAGAAATTAAATTCCCACTTTCTTTTAGAGAATTACTCTTAGATAGAATTAAACCCTTAATTTATATTCTGAGGAATTGAATTCCCATATATATGAGGAATTAGGCTCTGTCATAGGGTGAAACCCTAATTTCTTCTTTCTTAAGGGAATTAAATTCCTGTTATTTTGACAAAATTAGGTTTCTTAACTGGTTCTGTTCATTTCGAAGGAATTAAATTCCTATAACATAGGGTTAAACCCTAATTTTATTTCAAAAGAATTAAATTCCTATAGTTCCGTGAGAATTAAATTCTCAATTCTTCCATTCCCTCTCTATGCTTTGGATCTGCATGGCAGGATCTCAACCCAATGAGAATTAAATTCTCAATTCATGGGGAGATGTGCACTTTGCAGATCCTCTACTAAAGAGAGAACTAAGTTCTTCTTTTTAATATAAGAGTTAAACTCTTTTGAGAATTAAATTCTCTTTTTTATAGGCCTTCCCTTTCTTACCCAAGGTTTCCTTCTGCAGCAGATCAAATTCTTCCAAAGTCTCAAGGCACTATTTCTTTTTCTCTCTATGTCTCTGTATCTCCCTCTGTGTATCTCTCGGCACCTATTTATAGGAGAAGGAGCAGAATCAATTAGTTTTAGTGAATCATTCATTGAGGGATTTGATTTGTATTTGTTAGAGATTTGATTTGCATTCATCATTCATTTGGACCTTTGGATTATTAGGTGAATTTTATTCTCCATTGGATTTTGAATCCAAAGATATTCCTTTGTTATTTCGGTTAGATTTTAAGGGGAAATCTTTCCAAGTTCAAGATTTTTCCATATTTAGGTGATATTTAATCACCTTTAAATCTTTAATCCATTCGGTTCCAAATAATCATTCTCCTTTGGAAAGATTTGAATGCTGTTCAGAATTTAATTCTGTTAAATAGATAGGCTTTGAAAGCCGGTCACGTGTGGCCACGTGACCCCTGGTCACGTGTAGGCACGTGACCCCTTGGAACGAGCTTTCTTCTGCTTTCTGTGCTTTGTCTTCTAGCCGCTGTTCAGCCGTCACGTGCCAACACGTGACCCCTGGTCACGTGTGGGCACGTGACCCATTCTGGAGCCTTTTCTTTGATTTAATCAAGGAGCTGAATCTGCCTTTGCCGCTGCTTTTTAATTGTCACGTGCCAACACGTGACTGCTGGTCACGTGCTAGCACGTGATGCCTCCTCCGTAAACTTTCCTGATTTTAAATCAGGAAACAAATGCCCCCACAACGTTGTTCTCACGTGTCTGCACGTGAGTGCAACGCTGTCACTTTTGTGACCGTTGGATTCCTCTAGGGATTTGGGGAGATGAAGCGTCTCCATCTCATCCTATAAATACCCATGTCCTTTCAGAAGAGCCTCCACTTTGCTCATCTTCTTCCTTTGAGAACTTTTTCCTTGAGAATTTAATTCTCGTTTCCAGAGCTTAGTTCTCTGTCTTGAAACATTTTCAGAGTTTAAATCTGTTTAAAAAGACTCTCTTTCCTCAGGTAATGGTGATCGGTGCGCCTTCATTTTGACTAAACTCACTGGATTTTAAATCCACATCAAGGGCTTCACTCCTTTTTTAACAAAGAACCCATTTTTCTTCAAGTTCTTTAACCAAAATATGAGACCACTTAACCTCTAACAGTAGATCTCTTAGGGTTTAGATGATCTTTAGGGAAATAATGGTGGCGGTTAAAATCTATGGAATTTAATTCCATCCCAAAAAAAAACTTTCTGGGAATTTAATTCCCTTTTCTTAATAAGGAATTTAATTCCTATGAAGAACTCGGTTTCTTCACACGGAGGCTTCCCAGGGTTTCTTTGCCCTAGGTTGTCCTTCTGTAATTAATGGGACAGAAGCTTTGTAACAATTCTCATGACCTTTATTTCAGGTATCATGGACGCCCATATGTATGGTCTTGACGAAATCATTTCCTATGGGAATATTCGTGCATTGGGCCGTAGTCAGAACCAGGAGTTCACCAATGCTCAGTGCACTGAGATCATGAGCCGCTTCGACGAGTACAACCATCGGCTACTCCCTCGTCCCTCTTCTCTTCTGAGGCTGATCGTGCTGGCGATCTGGGAGGCACTCCCTCTCTTTTGC
Source organism: Agapanthus africanus (assembly GCA_030015575.1). Lineage (NCBI taxonomy): Eukaryota > Viridiplantae > Streptophyta > Magnoliopsida > Asparagales > Amaryllidaceae > Agapanthus > Agapanthus africanus. Next base: position 308,168,063 of record CM057337.1, read on the forward strand.
ACCGGCGTACCGCTCGGGGCCTTGGACACTGCTGAGGATAAGGTACACTCGGTGTACCTGATGAGCTTGATCTCAAAGAGGAGGCGAGATCACCACATTGATCTCTTGCGCCAGGCCTTTCAGCAGTCAGCCGTACTTGCCGCCTATCGGAGGGTGGAGGACATTCGCGAGGACCCCGACACTTATGATCGTGAGAGAAAACATACTCAGGCGGTTCGAAATGCTTGGAGGATCTTGGACAAAATCAAGCTTGAGTTTCTCAACCCGTGCCCCGCGTCTGAGGTCTTGCCATTATAATCGTTTTCTTTTCATTTTGTATGGACTTCTTAAAGCATGAATGATAAGCTTTATCGCGCCTTTCTATGTTTGTATGCCTTTCTATGGGATTTCATCATTTTGCTATTGTTGTTGTTGCTGTTTTTTTAATAAGCAGGGCGCTATTCCATTTTTTTAATGCACGTCAAGTTTGGGGCTCACGTGTTCTGCACGTGGGGTCCTTTGACGGGACTGTTCAAAATTTTTCCATGCCATATTTTTAGTGCACAATATCAGATGCAGAAAAGGAGCCTTGGAAATAGTCCCATCCCCCTGATTTTCGATGCCTTTCCTTTTTTGGGCCTTGGAAATAGCTTCATCATGCAAGATTTTCCGCGCTCAACACTTAATGCACCTCTTTATATCTGAGGCCATAGCCTTCTTTTCCCTTCATAGAGAATTTATTTTTTTCATTTTGGTGTAATTTGTCCTGAGAAACAACTGAGCACCATGGCCTGTAATCTCCCTCATGCTCGTCGACAGCCATGGGAAGTTCCTATCGAGGAGATGATCCCCCGCTTTGCTGCCTGATTGGTGGATCCACTCCTTACCGACGACGAATGCGACTCGGCAATGTATGAACTCTCGATCCGTAGGGGGTCCCCCCTCCCGATGGGGTCCTTCTGGCTCCGGATGATTCTCACGGCCGTGCTTGCCGACATCACTCCTCACCCGGCGGATATGACCCTGGCGATGCTCGACGCGGCTGAAGAAAAGCTCGAGGGCTTTCACGAAGCGTGCCTGATTACTCAGGATTTGAAGGATTGTTCAATTCACCTGCTGAGCCAAATAAAGGCCCGGCGGGCTATTATGTCTGCTTTCGCGGACGAACATGGTGCCAATCGATGGGGAGCGACTCCTCGCGAGAACCGTCGCTTTGATGTGCTGGAGAAAGCAGAGAGGGAGACGGAGAATTTTGTTCTCTGCTTTGTTAACTCTTGTGCTATTGATCCCGTGTTTGGTGACCTTTTCCCGCTAGCGTAGCATATTTAAATTAGTCCCCTTTTTTTGTTTGCTTTATGCTAAACTTCCATGTAGGCTCGGTGCTCGTATGTATGTTTTCGCTTGCATAAATAAACTTTGTGTTCTCCTTATAAGACTTTCTTTAATTATCAACACTATCATCATGTCGCATGCACATTAAAGCCTCGAATATTATTTCTTTTTTGGATGTTCATATAATTGCGAACGCATGCTCGTCGGAAATTTTCTCGTTGCTTTTCATACCAGGTGATGTGAGCGCGTTTTAGATCGATTATTGCTGTCGACTGGAACCCCATTTATACGGTCTTGAGCGTGTATGTCCCATTTCCAAGGTTGCGGTTGCGAAAGTGAGCTTACGTGGCCTGATAGGGCGACACGTGGCGAACATATTGTTGTGCGAGAAAAGAGTTCGGCCGTAAATTCTTGGAGAGGGAGCTGGCTTGCTGAGCGAGCTTCAAGCGAGTCTTACTGCCAAGGCCAACAAAGCGTATGAACTCTGGCGGGTGCTTCAAGAGTCTATCAGGGAGGTGGTGACTCTTGATAAGGCTGCCACGTTCACTTGTGAGAGGGTCGAGGCTCATAAGGCCACCGAGAAAGAGCTTGAAGGCCGGCTCGCTTCGTATCAGGCCCAGCAGGCTCAGGCGGAGGCCCGTCTTTTGGCGATCCTGAATCATGAAGCCGTGGCCCAGCAAAAGCAGGATGAGCTAGCGAAACTGCTAAATCGCCCGCCGGCTTGAAAAACTTATATCTTTTCCTTTCTTTTTGTACATACTCTTGAGCAAGAGTATTTTCTTTTTGTTCTTTCATGGATTGTAGTTTGTATCCATTTTGGTTTATGAATAAAAGATACAATTTTCTTCTCGACGGTGTGTCTCTTTTCATTGAATGTGTTTTGCGGACAATTTATCTTGATCTCTTTGCTGGGCAGCGATGGCTTAGGATTCAGGGTTAAGATCTGCTTCCTAAGACTTTTGCACTTAATGAGCCACGAGGGTCTCATAAAGAGTTTTTCTCCCCATGGGTCGAGAGGATCCCATAGGTGTAAGTTCCTCTTAAGAATCGTGAGGATTCTTAAGCGGGTTTTCCCTTGAGAGTCGTAAGGATCTCACAAGAGAGTTTTTCTTCCTTACAGGTCGTGAGGACCTGCAAGTGCTGGATGTGGTCACCCTTATCCGTGTTTCATGGGGTCAGGGGTTGCTCAAGCCGTCGTAGTTTAAAGACGTCGCGGTCAAGGTTAAGGACATCATAGTCCGTAGATTTAAGGACTCCACAGTCCGATGTTAGTTTTAAGACATCACGGTCAAGGTTAAGGACATCATAGTCCGTGGATTTAGGGACTCCACAGTCCAATGTGAGTTTTAAGACATCACGGTCAAGGTTAAGGACGTCATAGTCCGTGGATTTAAGGACTCCACAGTCCGATGTGTGGTTGCGGGGACCCATCACCTCTTTGAAGACGTTGAGGAATTACAACGCCAGGTATCAAAGGAGTGAACAGATGTACCCCTAAACCAAGGTGGAATCAATATAGACTCAGGGTGGTTGATCATTAGTTTTAAGACATTACGGTCGGGGTGAAGGACGTCATAGTCCGTAGATTTTAAGGACTCCACAGTCCGGTGTTTGCTCTGGATGCTTCACACGGGTTCACTGCCGTGCTTGGCGAGGACCAGGCTCCGCTCTGGATGCTTCACACGGGTTCACTGCCGTGCCTTGCGAGGACCAGGATCCGCTCTGGATGTTTTCCACGGGGTCAAAGAGTGACGTTATCCGCGTTCCATGTAACCAGGAATTTTGCACTAGATGCTTCACACAGGTTCACTGCCATGCTCGACGAGGACTAGGCTCCACTCTGGATGCTTCACACGGGTTCACTGCCGTGCTCTGCGAGGACCAGGATCCGCTCTGGACGTTTTCCACGGGGTCAAAGAGTGACGTTATCCGCGTTCCACGTAACCATGAATTTTGCACTAAATGCTTCACATGGGTTCACTGCCGTGCTCGGCGAGGACCAGGCTCCGCCCTGGATGCTTCACACGGGTTCACTGCCGTGCTCTGCGAGGACCAGGATCCGCTCTTGACGTTTTCCACGTGGTCAAAGATTGACGTTATCCGCGTTCCATGTAATCAGGAATTTTGCACTAGATGCTTCACACGGGTTCACTGCCATGCTCGGCGAGGACTAGGCTCCGCTCTGGATGCTTCACACGGGTTCACTGCTGTGCTCTGCGAGGACCAGGATCCGCTCTGGACGTTTTCCATGGGGTCAAAGAGTGACGTTATCCGCGTTCCACGTAACCAGGAATTTTGCACTAGATGCTTCACACGGGTTCACTGCCGTGCTCGGCGAGGACTAGGCTCCGCTCTGGATGCTTCACACGGGTTCACTGCCGTGCTCTGCGAGGACTAGGATCCACTCTGGATGTTTTCCGCGGGGTCAAAGAGTGACGTTATCCGCGTTCCACGTAACCAGGAATTTTGCTGATTGTATCCGCATTTCACGGAATGGAGGTTTGGCTGTTGGTGATATGTATATCGCCGAGTATGGAACTAGGGGTTGCCGCTTCTCCGCTTTGTTTGAAGTTGTGTCTGTTGTTACGAGACGAGTATTGGGATGATCTCTAGGTCGCTTGCGGCCTGTCGAGATTTAGCTTCTTTCTTTGATGAAACCTGGGGGGAAGTATGATCACTTTTTTGTTTACGCTCCTGGATTGTATACAGGGTGTGATGGAACATCGCCTGTAGGGCATAAATTAAATTTTTTTATTTTATTTCATTTCTTTTTCCACGATGCTCCATCATTTCAGCTTTTATACAGCGAAGATCGTGATTGCCCTATCATTTCGGCTATTTTTCGCGGTGCCCAATCATTTCGGGTATATTTTTTTTATTACTCGCTGCTTTTTATTGCGAGTTGCCCCATCATTTCGGCTATTTTGCGTCCATACATTTTTACTTGCTGCTTTTTATTGCAAGTTGCCCCATCATTTCGGCTACTTCGTATGCAAGTGCGGCCTACTGGCTTTTCGCCAAAAACCTGAAATTAGACACCGATTTCGGCATCAGCACCGCTACAACTGGGATATGGTCAGGAGAGAATCATCATCTGCCTTTGTCGATGTTGAACAAGGGTGGCTTAGCAAACAGGGTCAGGGTCCTGTCGACTAAGGCTTTTGACTTCATGAGCCGTAAGGGTCTCACAAAGGTATTTCCCTTACAAGTCGTGAGGATCTTGTAGGTGTATTCTCTCCCTAGGAATCGTGAGGATTCCTAAGTCTATGTTCCTCTGTAAGTCGTAAGGATCCTACAAGAGGGCTTTCTCCTTATAAGTCGAGAGGACTTATAAGGGTTGTTCACCATATGGACATATTCCTAGTCACGGGTGTGACTTTGCTTGGGAAATGTTTATTCGCGCCCGTGGATTGTGTACAAGGGTCAGTATTGAGCCATTTGTAGGGCAATATCGAAGGTTGTGGGGGTTGCTTAAGCACAGGTTCAGGTCTCTGTAACTTAAGGCTTCTAAATCTTATGAGCCGTGAGGGTCCCATAAGAGAGTTCTCCTTACGAGTCATGAGGATCTCGCAAGTGTAATTTCTCCTTAGGAATCGTGAGGACTCCTAAGTGTGTTGCTCCCTTGTGAGTCGTAAGGATCTCACGCGGGTGGTTTCTCCTTACAAGGTCGTAAAGGCCCTGTAAGCGTCTTTTAACGAGGTTGCGCCCTTTCGGGTTTTCACAAACACTCGCCGGTAGTCCTGTTGTTTTTACTCATGGAGCCCTATCGGGTTTTCATCCATACCCTTTTTGCTTATAGACATACCGTTTTTATTTTTATTTTATTTTTATATATCGAATTTGAGCTATTGCAATCCACCGTAGTTTATCGACGTCTCGGTCAACGGCTAGTTTTAGGACATAGTGGTCCATCTTTAGTTTAAGGACGTTTCGGTCCGATGCTAGTTTAAGGACGTTTCGGTCCGCTGTTAGTTTAAGGATGTTTCGGTCCGCCATTAAGGATGCTGTTTACTACCTAGAGTTCGGGCTTAGGAAGATAGCGAGCGGACATAATCGTCGTCATCTATCATTGACCTAAATCTTGACCCGTTAAGCGTAGTATTTCTTCAGGAAGCGACCGTTCACTGGCCTGAAAGGCCTTTCACCGTGCATATCCATGAGTAGATAAGCTCCACCCTGGTAGACCTTGTCTATGATATACGGGCCTTCATAGTTTGGCTCGAATTTTCCCCGCTTTGCGCGATTGGGGATCATAGGTCTTCTGACAATTAACACAAGTTCGCCTTGGCGGAACGTCCTCGGCCTGGTCAATCTTTCGTATGAGCGCATCATCTTTGCTTTGTAGGCCTCCAGATTTTGCTGTGCTATGAGCCGGGTCTTATCAAGGGCATCAAGCTCCTCAAGCCGAAGGTGAGCAATTTCTTCGTCCGTCAGCTCGTAGTGGACCGCCACTCGTAGATAGGGTAACTCTATCTCGAGGGGGAGTACTGCTTCTGTACCAAATACTAACGCGTACGGCATTGTGTTCGTGGCCGTTTTGAACGTAGTTCAGTATGCCCAGAGAGCCTCCTGCAGTTTCTCGTGCCAGTCTTTCTTATTTTGGGACACCGTTTTCTTTATGATTTTTGTCAAGGTCTTGTTGAAGGCCTCGGCGAGACCATTAGCTCGCGGATTATAAACCGAGGAATACCTCCAGTCTATATTATGCTATTGCGCAAAGCGGCTGATCTTGTGACATCTGTAGGCTGGCCCGTTATCAGAAATAATCCGCCGCGGAGTTCCAAACCGATAAATGACGTGCGTCTTGAAGAAATGGAAAATATTTTCTGTCTTCACTTCCCTTAACGGTACTGTTTCTGCCCATTTAGAGAAGTAATCAGTCGTCGCCAGGATAAAACGATGTCCCCTGGATGACGCTGGTTTGATGGGGCCGATTATGTCAGTTCCCCACATTTCGAATGGCCAGCTAGACACCGTTGGATGTAGTGGATTTGGATGTTGGTGGATAAAGTCCCCATGAATCTGGCATGAGTGGCATTGCTTCGCATACTCGAGGCAGTCCTAGATCATCGTGGGCCAATAATAACCCATTTGTTTGATCTTCAATTTTATCTTCGGGCCTGCTTGGTAAGAACCGCAGAGTCCATCGTGAACTTCCTGAACGACCCTTTTCGCTTCGACAGGTCCCAGGCATCTCAACCACAAAGAATCGAACGACCTTTTATACAGAGTATCGTTGACGTAGGCGAAAGACAGAGCTCGTTTCATGAGCTGATGTCTTGATAACGCTTCTTCGGGCATTCGGTGGGACTTAAAGTAGTCTATGAAGACTTCTCTCCAATCCTCGGCCTTTTCCCGGTCTTTTATTTGTAAGGTCATCCGTTCAGTCGCTCCCTTTTCTTCGGATGATTCTGGAGGTATTTCTGCTGGGGCAAGCACCCGACGGCTTTGTACCACGATTCTAACGTCATCGAGTTTCTCATCAGCCAGTTCCTTAGCGAGCTTGGCCAACGCGTCTGCTTTGCTGTTTTCCGCGCGCGGTATGCTTTCCAAAGTACATGAAGGAATTTGAGTGAGCAGTTGTTGTACTTTCTCGCCATACCTCACCAGCTCGGGTTTGCACGTTTTGTAGTCGCCATTTACTTGACTAACGACCAGCTGAGAGTCTCCGTAGATGAGGAGGTTTTCAATTCCTATGTCGATGGCGATCTCGAGGCCTGCTATTAAAGCTTCGTATTCGGCTTCATTGTTCGTCCTCGGCTCTGTTAGGGAGAAAGCAAAGCGCATTATCCCTCCTTGTGGAGTTACAAAGATGAGTCCTACCCCCGATTTGATTGTCGGGGTACTCTGTTTGCGCTTTTTCACGGAAGATGCTCCATCGAAATACAGCTCCCATCGGGTATCACCACCGTCGATCGCGTCAAACGCATGTTCGTCTGGCAGATCACAATTCAGAGGAGAACCGGCAGGTACTGGGTGCTCAGCAAGGAAGTCGGCGATGGCTTGGCCTTTTACCGCCTTAAGAGGCTGATAGGTTATCGAGAACTCTATTAAGAGCAGGGCCCATTTAGCGAGTCTCCCTGTCAATATGGCCTTTGACATTAGATATTTGAGGGGGTCCACCTTTGATATAAGACGGACTTCATGCGCCAATGCGTAGTGCCTGAGTTTTGTTATCGCAAAGATTAATGCCAGGCAATCGCAAAGATATAGGGGAGTAATTGCTTTCTGCCCCTAGAAGAACTCGACTTAAATAGTAGAGCGCTCTCTCCTTCCCTTGGTCGTTTTCTTGCGCCCATAATGCGCCTAAGGAACCTTCGAGGACTGTTGTATATAAGATAAGAGGTTTTCCCTTGACCGGAGCAGCCAGCACCGGCGGGTTCTGCAGGTATTGCTTGATTTCATCTAGCGCGCTCTGGCATTTTCGGTCCCAGACGAACGGAGTTCCCTTCTTCATCAGGTGACTGTAAGGACGGCACTTGCCTGACAGGTTGGCGATAAATCCCCGGATGTACGCGAGCTTCCCTTGGAGAGACCGCAGCTGTTTGAGAGTCCTTGGCGGTGGCATTTCCATAATCGCCTTGATCTTAGATGGATCTATTTCGATACCTCGGTGTCGGATGATGAATCCCAGGAATTTACCCGAGGAGACTCCGAACGCGCATTTGAGGGGATTCATCTTCAAATTATATTGCCGAAAGCGTTGAAATACGGTCTTCAGATGCTCTAAATGCTCTTCATATGACACGCTCTTTACTACGAGGTCGTCGATATAGCACTCGACGATTTCATGTATGAGATCATCAAAGATCTTTGTCATGGCCCTCTGATAGGTGGCACCGGCATTTTTTAATCCGAAGGGCATGACTTTGTAGCAGAATATACCCAAAGGAGTCCGGAAAGCGGTGTGTTTCTGGTCGTCGGGATGCATCTTTATCTGATTGTACCCTGATGAACCGTCCATGAAGGAGAAAACCTCATGAGTGGATGTATTGTCTATCATCAGTTCGGTGACCGGCACTGGGAAATCGTCCTTCGGGCAGGCTTTTCTGAGATCTCGGAAGTCCACACATATGCACACTGTCCCATTTTTCTTCATCACAGGGACGATGTTAGCGACCCAGTCAGGATACTGTACCTCCTGGATAAACCCAGAATCGATCAGCTTCTTGACTTCGGCGTTAATGCTCATCTCAAGCTCGAACCGCATCCTTCTCGGCGCCTGCTTGACTGGCTTGATATCCGGGGATATTGCTAATTTATGCACATCAATCTATGGCTCTAATCCCGGCATCTCGGAATAGTTCTACGCGAAGCAATCTCTATGCTGTAGAAGCACGTCCTTTAACGCAGCCACCCTTTCTTCAGATAGCAGCTCGCTGACGAATGTCGGTCGCGGATTGTCTGCCGATCCCAACTCAATCTTCTTGAGGTTATCTGCAATAGTATGTATGCCATCTTCCAGTTCTTTCGGAGCCGGTGGAAATTCTGAGATTACCTCATTGTCATTGTTTTCGAAGCACCAAGGGAGCTTATCTATGTCCTCAGGCTCTTCTTTTAATATTGTAATCATGTGACAGGTGCGAATCCACTTCCAAGATCGATGTGGATCTGGTTCTGCTCTTGCGGCTTTGGGTTCATGCTTTTGTGGCGGCGTTACCCTCCAGCTGCTGGATAAAGCAAATCTGCCTTGCTGGTACTGGTCTTCGACCTAGTTCTTGAAGGTGATCGATAGGGTGTCCTATGGCTCGGTAATAAGAGCAATAGCCCGGATGAGAAAATTTGTTAGCTTGATCAGGGTGCTTAGACTCCGGAAGTGCGATCATTTGATGTTTTATAGCGAGCTCGAGTATCTTCTTCGTCTTGTCTCGGGGGAAGGAATACGCTCGACTCATCTTTTTTATGAGGGACAAATCCGGGCCGTGCAATACCCGATCACATGACTCTCTAATCCTGCGTCATTGTTGTCGGCTCCTCTTTCCGCTTCTTGACTTACTTCTGCCTCTGCGTCGGGACTTTTGTATAACGGGTTGACAGGGAGGAGCATCTTCGTCTTTTGCAGCCTGTTGAAACAGACGTTGCGTCCTGGCCTTCTCGTAGATGGCCATCTCGCGATTATGGTCTTCCCGAGCTTTTTGATCCGCTTTCCTGATAAGCTTGTCCATTCGTTCTTCAAATAGCGGACTCGGCACTTCGCTTGCGGGATCTGGTTTTGATGAGGGGTTGGCATTGCGGGACAGGGCATTTTCCTCCTCATCGAAGTTATATACGGCGTAGCTACCGTGGACTCGCTCCCGTTTCTCGGATCTCACATATCCAAGCCCAAGTGTTACCATTCTCCTGTTGGGCAATTTGCGCTGAGTCCCAGGGACCTCCCAAATCCTGTTGTAGAACCGAGCTTATCGAACAGTCTGTTTTAAGGGTACTCCTTGGCGCTTCAATAGCCTCTTTATTTCATTTGTGTAATATCTGGGGAAACGGATGGGTTGGAACCTGTCGAGTGTAGCATCCGCGCCATACCATATCTCTTTCTCCACTCTCGTTTCTGTAGATTGGTAGAATAGGATCACCTTTCCACCCTTCCGCCTGGGAGGGACGTAAAACGTCTGCAGGTCCTGCACATTGTAAGCTTGAAGTGCGTCGAGATCCTTGTAGTGTTTCCGTGGCACCATGGTGATTTGCAAACTCTGATCATCGCTAGGGGATGCTCGTATTGACAGCCGACTGGAGAACACGGCATTAACCTCATCTTCCGAAGATCAACATGGGAGCGAACGGTCCCGGGTTGTTGCGTCGAGACGGCCCAGCGTAAACTATCTCTTCTTCTTCTTCAGTATCGCTCCCGAAAACAGGGATGGCGGCGGCGGCTTTGTTCTCCGGCTTGTGACACTTTTCTGTATCCTCGAAGTCTGGCAAAAAGTACTTTGCATCTTCGTACTTGCGGACTTCGTTCACGGAGAATTGGTTCATCTCACCTGTTACGGTATACTCGAAACCATCCTTAAAGTACTTCATACACTGATGCTGTGTAGAAGGGATGATATTGTACTCGTGTAACCAAGGACGACCGAGCAAGGCGTTATAGCAGGTCTTGGCGTCAATGACGAAAAACTTGATGTCCGTGACGAGCAGTTCGAAGCGTAATGTTAGTATTACAGATCCGAGAGTCCGTGATGACTGGGAGTCGAAACCAGAGATGGTAATTTTGTCACGAGCGAGGTGCTGTACGCTCATGCAGATTTCCTTCAACACTCGAACATTAAGGAGATTGACGGAGGATTTATTATCCACCAGGATCTTGCCTATCTTGATATCATGGCAGTATCCAGAGACATATAGGGGACGGTTGTGGTCGCACGTCCCGAGGAGAAGGTCTTCGTCACCGAAAGTGATGTCGGCCGTGTGCACTTCTTCTAGTTCATCCTTCATCCTTTCTGCGGCGAGGAAGGCTTGGAATTGCTCGGGTTCTTGTAACGCCTTGATTAATGAATCTCGCGCTCCTTTTGATAATAGGAGGGCATCGAGAATGCTGAGCTGAGAAGGTAGCTTCCTTAGGTGCGCTAGGATGTTGTAGTCCACCTTACCCTTCCTGGGAGGGTCCTTGGCAGTCAGCTCTTTCATGACTTGGTCATCTAAGGAGATATCCCCAGTGACCTTTTCCTTTCCCTTATCTTTTCTATTTGCGGGCCCGAGATTCTTTTCCGGGAGCGTGCGATTGCCCAGCTGAATGTTCTCGCAGGCCCCCGGTTCTTCCTCTTTCCCTAAGACGGACTCTTTAAAGAGAGGGCCCAAAGCCATTTCCTCATCAGAGTCGCTCCCAAAGGTGAGAACTTGTGATCCTCCGGCGTCGACCATGTAACAGCTGCTGGTAGTTCTTTTGTGCATGTCGGTTGTACTTCTTTGCTCCCGACGAGTTCTGCGTTTCATGCGCTTAAAATGTTGCCGATGAGCAACATATCCCTGCCACCATATCCTAAAAGCGTCGCACTCCTCCGTAGGGTATGAAATTTTCCGATGATATGAGCAATAATTAGGGTGCCTCTCCGTCCCATCGAACGCGTTCTCTTCCGAGGGTGGTAGCTTCATCCCCACCGACATGGCTTTGGCAAACCTTTTTCTCGTCTTGAACACGTTTTTATTCGCATTGGATGTCTTTTGATCTGGCGGGAGTGCTTCGACTCTTTCGTTTAGTCGCCTGCGCTTGGCTCCTTCCGATGCAGCCATCTCACGCTCCTGATCGGCTTTACTCTTTAAACGAATCTCGTCTAGAAAGGCGTCGATCATTTCATCTGTTGGCCATATAAGTTCTGGTTCAGGCTGTGCCCCCAGTTTCTCAGTGCCAGGAGTTTTCTCATCTTCCAAGTGTGAAATCACATGACAACTCGCCACATATCCCTCAGATTCATCCGATGAGCTCTCTCCATCATCTTCCTCCTGAAAGACGTGGTTGAGGAACTCTTGCAGCGTGACGGGAGTCCACACCTTTTGATTGTACTCCTCCAGCGTGTCAATCTGTTTCTATAAATTCGTGCGCTTGTCTCCAGGCTTCACGGGCTTTTTGGATTTTTTCTTCTTTTTCTTTGAAGATTTTGACGGTTGGGTGTGAGTATTCGGGCCATCACCACGAATCTTTGTAGTTGGGCGCGGCTTCGACATCCCTTCGATGATTTGAGCTTCAAGTGGGTCCTTCCATTCGACCGCCGGGCACGCATGAAGGTCCCTCAGCATTCTTTTGGTTTTAGTTGACAGTACGACCTCCCATGGAGCTTCTTCAATAAAGGAACAGGTTGCCCCCGGTGTATCTGCTTTCTTAGGAGTATGCGGCTGTGGCGGGTTCACCTTCCACTTTTCGGATAGTGCAAACTTCCCCTGGAGGTATTGATCTTCAATCCATCCTTTGAAAACGAAGCAATCCTCAATCGGATGGCTTACCGTTTGATGGTAAGGGCAATAGTTGGGGTTATTCACCTCAGTGGGTTGTGGCGGTCGTCTTGGATTTAGCAAGTTTATAAGTCTGTTGCGTACTGCCAGCTCGAATAACCGTTTCGTCTTGTCCCGTGGGAACGAGTAGGGACGCTTCATCTTCTCATTATAATACCGCCGTCTTTCTTCCAACTGATCCGCCAGCTTTGAGGCACTGGGTTGCTGCTGAGCATTCGCGACGAAGGTTGCCTTCCCTTTACTCTTGTCACTCCGAGGCTCCGACTTCGGGAGAGACGGTTTGTGACCCATCTGGGCCAACTTGTCAATCAAAGCCTGAAACGTGGTCGGCTTAAAGAACATCATAAACTGGGAGATAGTTGCATGAGGGTCTAGGGTTCCCACGAACATGCCCACCGCGGGCGCTTCCTCAATGCGTTATTCGCATTTCGACCACAAATTTCACCAGCGTATAGCATACTGGACCCACGTTTCGCCTGGTTTCACCCTGGCATTAATCAATGCTGTTATTGGAGTGCGTTCGCTGGCACTTGCGAATCGCTGAGTGAATAGCAACTCCATTTCAGCGAACGTCTTGATCGAATCGTTCGGGAGTTCCGAATACCATTCGAACGCTGTTTCTGATAAGCTGCCCACGAAACTGGCGAAGCAACAGTTTATCGTCACCGCCGGTGTTACAGCAAAGGGCCCTGAACTGGGCAACATGTTGGTGGGGATTGCCGGTCCCCTTATACACGTGGAATTTTGGTATTGTATAACACGGCGGATATTTGATTTGGTCATACCAGCTCGGATATGGTCACCCCGTTTTTACGACTTGACTAGCTGCCTCAGTCGCATGATGAACCCGGATTTGCTGGGCTATATAGTCGTCCAAGTCAGCCTTAAAGATTGTCTCATCCTTGGCCGTTGAGACAGCCGGTGGTGGATTTGACGTTTCTCCCCTGTCGTCTTCAAGGACGATCGGAGGATCCTCAGCAGGTGGGTCTTATTGGATCGTCATTCCCACCATGTCCTGGAATAAGTGGGCTATTTGCTTTATATTGGCCGCTTGTTCCGCAGCCTCTTTATCTTTCTTTTCCAGTATCCTCCGGAGGAACTCGGCGTCGGTTTCCTGTTCTTGTTGCTGATCCGAGGACGCCTCGGGGCTTTCTTTCGGTCCAGTAAGTGCAGCCATTGCGATCATCATTTCCTGGAGCTTTTGCTGTTGCTCCCGAGCTTTGGTCACCGACCGTGTAAGCGGTCTATAACCTGTGGACGCGCGGCTGTCTTCTTTCCCCGACGCCATGTATACAGTGTGGACCATCCTTCCCCCAGCCTTAGGGCGTCTGGGCTCAGCGCTTTTAGCTTTCGTTGCAGGCCCGGGGGTCCTCTCTGGCCTCTTCTTTTTACGAGCAGTGGAAGTTGAGGGGGCCGTTGAAGTGGGCACCCAGGCAGCTTTTCATGGCTTAGCCTGGTGACTGACTTCCTGTTGGATTTTCAGCTTCTTATGCTGGCGGGAGAAATTTGGATCGATCACCGAGTCTTGGGTCTGCCGCCAGACTTTATTGATTTGGGAGGACAGCCGTTGAGGAGATTGGGGCTGTTCTGGCTTTACTTCTACAGCCTTTTTCAGCGGAGGGGGAGACCACTTTAGCACCGCGGTAGGAGAATTCCTACGCACCTTATTTAGCATCTCAAAGCTGTTCCCAGTTGGAACAGCAGCATTAACTTCTGCCATCAGAGCTGGAGGAGTTAGCCCAGGAGGGGAGTTGCCTCCGGCCTTCCTCACTCGGCGCCAGTAACGACGACGAGCGCGTCGTGCTGATGGAACCGGCTTGGTGAGGGCGATAGTCTCGTCTTGCCCCCTGTGTAGGTGGGGGGTCACTGCTGGTGTCAACCTGTCAAAGACCGATGTCCTTTGGGTAGCAGGAGCGGGAGCCGTCAATCTTGTAAAGACCGACTTTTTGGCAGGGGAAGCCGTCTTGACGACTTCAGGAGCAGGACTGGTTACTTTCTTAGGAGCAGCCTTCTCTGGGATTGTAGGCCCCATCGCGGGTCCACAAGAGCTCTGGCCCAATCTGGAGAAGTCCGAGGCGCTGGTGTTGGGCGACCCGTTCAGAGGAGCCACGGTAGGTGTAAGCCGATCAAAGACCGACTTCTTGGGAGCTTCCGTTGTCAGCGTAGGAGCGGTGAAGCTCGTTGGCGGGAGCATGGTCTCAAAAAACAACCCTGTGGTGGCTCGAGTGACCTGTTCCACGGGTATTGTGAATAGCGAAGCAGCTTGGGGTCCGTAGGCTACACCTCCTGGTGAGGCAGAGCGCCGGTTGCAGTTGCAGTTGGAGCATTTCGCATAAGTGGAAGCCATTGATTGTTTGCTTTCTGCAATAAGCAAAACGCCAAGTCTTAGTACCTTGAAACCCAAGGGCAACCATTAGCGAACCGTGTTTGGTTCGCGAACACGACACACGAAGTGTGGAGTGGAAAGATGGAAAAGGTCCCACCGGGCGTGCCAGAATCTGTTCCCCTCCGAAAGACGGCACGGCGTGGGGACGTCTCGCCTGAGATTCGGGGCAGATACTAATTGGTGCTATCCGTCTACCTCTCCGAAGATGTCAAGTTGGTTTATGGCACCGTATATCGAAGGTTTAAACGGATACGTCCGATGTAGCAGACTTCGTTAGATTCCCTCTTGCTTGAGGGGTTTTTGATTGTGGGGACGCTCTTCCCTGCAGGCGCAAGCCCCTGCAGTTAATTACGCTACCGCACTGCGGTAACCACTTTCTCCTTCTCCAGATGGTCACTTCGTGTCGTGTGTGTTCATTTTGTGTTTAGTTGCCCGTGGATTGTATACGGAAACTGAGTTATGTCGTCGCCCGTAGGGCATGGACTAGTCCAAATCCGTATTATCTTAGATTTGGGTTTGGGTGTTTGGGTTTAAGGATACGTTAGCCTCGTTGGAGACTAAGATCGACTTAAACGTTTGTTAAGGATACATTAGCCTAGTTTTTAGACTAAGATCGACTTAAACAGGATCGTCTAGATCCAACAATAGAGCAATTAAGGGAGTCCTGTTGTTTAGTTTAGTAACATCACAGTCTGTAGGTAGTTTATGGATATTGCGATCCATAGATAGTTTAAGGACATTACGGTCTAATGTTAGTTTTAAGACGTTGCGGTCAAGGTTAAGGACGTCATAGTCCATGGGTTTAAGGACCCCACAGTCCGATGTTAGTTTTAAGACATCCCGGTCAAGGTTAAGGACGTCATGGTCCGTTGTTAGTTTTAAGACATTCCGGTCAAGGTTAAGGACGTCATAGTCCATGGGTTTAAGGACCCCACAGTTCGATGTTAGTTTTAAGACATCCCGGTCAAGGTTATGGACGTCATAGTCCATGGGTTTAAGTACCCTACAGTCCGATGTTAGTTTTAAGACATCCCGGTCAAGGTTAAGGACGTCATAGTCCATGGGTTTAAGGACCCCACAGTCCGATGTTAGTTTTAAGACATGCCGATCAAGGTTAAGGATGTCATAGTCCGTTGTTAGTTTTAAGACATTCCGGTCAAGGTTAAGGACGTCATAGTCCATGGGTTTAAGGACCCCACAGTCCGATGTTAGTTTTAAGACATCCCGGTCAAGGTTAAGGACGTCATAGTACATGGGTTTAAGGATCCTACAGTCCGATGTTAGTTTTAAGACATCCCGGTCAAGGTTAAGGATGTCATAGTCCATGGGTTTAAGGACCCCACAGTTCGATGTTAGTTTGAAGACATCCCGGTCAAGGTTAAGGACGTCATAGTCCATCAATGTGTGGTCATCGGGACCCGTCACCTCTTTGAAGATGTTGAGGAATTACAACGCCAAGTATCAAAGGAGTGAAGAGATGTACCCTTGAACCAAGGTAGATTAAATAGACTTTGGCCCAATTTGGGACCAAGACCAATCAATTATGTTATGAGCCCATTGGCCCAGTTAAGTTTGGATTGAGGACTTATGGCCATCTTGGGCTAAGTCCAATCATGTTTAGAATATTGGCTTTCTATTGGTCCATTGAAGGAGAGGCTTTGCCTCTAGAACTGCCAATTGGGCTGAAGCTAGTGTTAAACACTAAAGACCAATCAGTGTTGAAAACTGGGAATGGGATTGACAAGTTAGTGTTTAACACTAAAATATAGTTGGTGTTAAACACCAGCAACAGGGCTTTCAAATTAGTGTTAAACACTAAAACAAATCAGTGTTAAACACTGGCAACAGAGATCTCAAACTAGTGTTAAACACTAAGGTAATCAGTGTTGAACACTAGTGACAGAGATTTTAATTTAGTGTTGAACACTAAGAAAATTAATATTAAACCCTGTTAACAGAGGTTTAATTTAATGTTAACACTAAGAAATTCAGTGTTAAACACTGCAAATAAAGTTCTTCAATTAGTGTTGAACACTAAGGTAAATCAGTGTTGAACACTGGATTCAGAGGTTCCAATTTAGTGTTAAACACTAAGGCAAGAGGGGTCACGTGGTAGCACGTGAGGGCGCCCTCCCCTTCGGAGTTTTTCAGGGGTCACGTGGTAGCACGTGACCCTGCTCCTTTGCATTTTTGTTTAAGACTTAAATTCTTCATTAAATCCCCATTTTCTTGAAGAATTATATTCTTAGATAGAGTTAAACTTTAAATTCTTTTCTGTAGGAATTAAATTCCTCATATATGTGAAGAACTGGATTCTATCATAGGGTTCAACCCTAATAATAACTTTAGAGAAATTAAATTCCCACTTTCTCTTAGAGAATTACTCTTAGATAGAATTAAACCCTTAATTTATATTCTGAGGAATTGAATTCCCATATATGTGAGGAATTAGGCTCTGTCATAGGGTGAAACCCTAATTTCTTCTTTCTTAAGGGAATTAAATTCCTGTTATTTTGACAAAATTAAGTTTCTTAACTAGTTCTTTCATTTCGAAGGAATTAAATTCCTATAACATAGGGTTAAACCCTAATTTTATTTCAAAGGAATTAAATTCCTATAGTTCCGTGAGAATTAAATTCTCAATTCTTCCATTCCCTCTCTATGCTTTGGATCTGCATGGCAAGATCTCAACCCAATGAGAATTAAATTCTCAATTCATGGGGAGATGTGCACTTTGCAGATTCTCTACTAAAGAGAGAACTAAGTTCTTCTTTTTAATATAAGAGTTAAACTCTATTGAGAATTAAATTCTCTTTTTTAAAGGCCTTCCCTTTCTTACCCAAGGTTTTCTTCTGCAGCAGATCAAATTCTTCCAAAGTCTCAAGGCTCTATTTCTTTTTCTCTCTATGGCTCTGTATCTCCCTCTGTGTATCTCTCGGCTCCTATTTATAGGAGAAGGAGCAGAATCAATTAGTTTTAGTGAATCATTCATTGAGGGATTTGATTTGTATTTGTTAGATATTTGATTTGCATTTATCATTCATTTGGACCTTTGGATTATTAGGTGAATTTTATTCACCATTGGATTTTGAATCCAAAGATATTCCTTTGTTATTTCGGTTAGATTTAAGAGGAAATCTTTCCAAGTTCAAGGTTTTTCCATAAATAGGTGATATTTAATCACCTTTAAATCTTTAATCCAATCGGTTCCAAATAATCATTCTCCTTTGAAAAGATTTGAATGCTGTTCAGAATTTAATTCTGTTAAATAGATAGGCTTTGAAAGCCGGTCACGTGTGGCCACATGACCCCTGGTCACGTGTAGGCACGTGACCCCTTGGAATGAGCTTTCTTCTGCTTTCTGCGCTTTGTCTTCTAGCCGTTGTTCAGCCGTCACGTGCCAACACGTGACCCCTGGTCACGTGTGAGCACGTGACCCTTTCTGGAGCATTTTCATTGATTTAATCAAGGAGCTGAATCTGCCTTTGCCGCTGCTTTTTAATTGTCACGTGCCAACACGTGACTGCTGATCACGTGCTAGCATGTGATGCCTCCTCCGTAAACTTTCCTGATTTTAAATCAGGAAACACCATACAGATGTAAGAATCATACCTGGTAAATACATACCCTGGAGTAAGTACCTGATTGGGAAATCGGTTTTCTACTAACAATGCACAGTGAAACTGAAACATGTAAATGTTTCGAAGGGGTATCCGGGTATTCCTAGTAATGCCTCTTCCATTATCCAGATTCATGACTGTAACCGTACATTTCTTTGCCATCTCTCCAAATCCCTTTATTTGTCTTTACTCATTACCTTCTGTACACTCTCTTAGGCTAAATGGTTTTCTTCCTTCCCTACCGTTCGGCACCAGCCTATGGTTTGGAAGAAGACTATCCAATAAGTGTAATAGGTGTGCTGTCCTAATCTTAGGAGCACTCGCAACCCGAGAGAAGGTAAAGATAAAAGACAATTGAATAAACCTCAATCCTATTTCTCCTGAACCAGAATCCATCCGCGAACTGGAACAACTCCCTTCGACTTCGTATATAACCATACGATGGAGTATCCAGTAAACTGTGGATCTTCGTAGTGATACAGGGTGTTCCGGAGAAATACAAAGGTGAAGTAGGAGTGGCGATGAAATTCTTGGTTTGGTCATGAATGATAGCAGTCGCAATTTACTTTGCCCTCTTTCTAATCCTTTTATTTGTCTTAACATATTACCTTCTGTACACCATCGTTAGACTAATTGATTTTCTTCATTCCCCACCGTTCGGCACCTGTCTATGGTTTGGAAGAAGACTATCCAATTATTGTAATAGGTGTACCGTCCTAATCTAAGGAGAACTCGCAACCTAAGAGAAGGTAAAAGGAAAAGACAACTGAATAGTCCTATTCAATCTCTCCAGAACCAGAATCCATCCTCGAATCTGGAACAAGTTCCTTCGAGTTCGTATATAACCATACGATGGATTTATCCAATGGAAGTGGACGTTCATAAAAATATGGTGTGTTCTGGAGAAATGCAAAGGGTAAAAGAAGGAGTGGAAATGATGTATGCAACTCAGACAATCCAAAAGCCACAGTTTTTAACAAGGTTCGGTCAACTTGGTCACTGAGTCATAGTCAAGGGCCAGGGTCATGGTCGCTGCCAAAGAGAGAGAGAAAAGAAACACTCTGCATGCATTCTAACCTAGATCAGAATGGTTATCAATTTATCTAATCAGGAAACCTCCCACCGTATCCTCAAATTCTCCTCCAAACCTGAATGAAGAATTAGTCGGGATCACCCGATGAATAAACCAACTCATCAGTGGGAATCGTGATCCAACTATCATCGCATGATAATGTGATGGAATCCATTCACGTTATCACACTGCAGAAGGTATGCGCATGCCTGGCAAGTTTCAGTTTCTTTAGAAACTCCCGATGTGATTTTTACCCCATGCTCTTATGACCTTGACGAAGACCAACATATCATAAGTCACATGTCAAGTTCTACCCGTCATTATCTAGGTTAATTTGAACCCACCCGTACATACCCTTGACGAAGGCCAAAATAGTAGTACGACTGTCCCAAATTAACGTATCTATCTATACAATAGAAAAGTAACAAATTGCTACCATACACTATACCTTGACGAAGGCCAACATACATAGCATGAATACTAAGTGCTACCTTTCTGAAATGACGGAGGTCTACGAATGGTTTTTGGAGAAAAACGTTTAACGTAATGAACTTGATATCGTCGAAGGAATCGGATAGCTTTTTATAAAAATATAGTGGCGAAAACCTTTGCTAAAGAGGTCACTCCCGGTGAAGGGATCTCGGCTCTTTCCCCGTACAATGAGGTGCATGATATTCCACCTGAATACCACGATGCAAAGAAAAAAGTAATCGACTATAGTGAAGTTATTACCCTGATGCAAACTTCTGTCCAATGGGTCACTCCCGGTGAAGGGGGTCAAGGGATCTCGGCCCTTGCCTCATCGACTGAGGTGCTGGATATTCATAACCGAATACCACTATGCAAAGCAAAAAGTAATCGACTATAGCGAAGTTATTACCCTGATGCAAACTTCTGTCCAAGGGGTCACTCCCGGTGAAGGGATCTTGGCCCTTGCCTCGTCGACTAAGGTGCTGGATATTCATAACCGAATACCACTGTGCAAAACAAAAGAAAACGTCCTTGCAATAACAGCTTTTTGAAAAATGTTCCAACAACATCAGAATAGGTTTGTTTAGCTTGCATTGATCTGAATCAATGCAGTCCCATCAATTAATCACACCACAAAAGAACGAAAATATGATGTACGTATATGCCATCCGCATTCGCCACTGGGTCCCGTCATCACCCGTTAGGTTACTTAACTAACGACAGAGCGGGGACTGGACTAGCACGGGTGTAAAACATATACAACATCGACTAGTATATATATCAATATATAATATTCGCTCATGGCGTGATAAAATGCAACATCACAGAGAGTAATAAGCATCACAGAACAATACAGATAATCTAGGATCCCCGGGTTTCCTTTGAACCGCAAGTGAAACCGGACGTTCCCCTGATCGTGTGGATAGCCTGTGCAATGAAATCCAAGACCCATACGGGTGCTGCAAGTTACCCGCCAAAACCTGAAGCGAGGCAGCCCCCTTCAACAAAGTGAATGGACCACCCAGCACTTCATGGAATCCGGTAAGTTGAGCACCCCTCCTTGGGTCAACCTATACCCCCTACGAGTGCAGCAAATAGCCCGCCAATTCTAGAGTGAAGCCCCCTCCATCTCAAAGCCATGAGATGCGGACCCGTTGCCCTCTAGAACCCGGCTATCCATGCACCCCACCGCAGGGTAATCCTAGTACAGAAAAGAAAAATATATAAAACGGGTACATTGACCTCAGCCCGGTTGTGCCCCAAAAGAATAATATACAAACAGGCAGTGACGGCAGTCCACATGTCGGACGCTCGCCCCGCAATAACAAATGTACAAATACAACCAAACCGTACTACCATTGAATCCAGGCTATCCACCACGACAAATCCACAACATCATAGCACAACACAGAATATCAACGTGAATGTCACGTTTGCAAATCCGTCTAAAAGGGCTATAGCAATTAGACAAGATTTACCGATCAAATGACATTCACGGTCGCAGATATAATGTAAGTACTGCGAACTAACTTATTTAAAATTTCGATCGTCAAAATTTCCCGAAGTGGGCCCCAAGTACAACTGCAGCACTCAAAATAATCTGGGCCAAAACCAAAAATTCCAGAAACCACAATTCCAAGAGAAAGACCACCTGAAGAAAAATGGTGCAATGAAGCCCCGGAACGGCGGCGGAACCGCGGCAAAAATGTGGGTAAGGCCGCGGTTTCGCGGCACTCCTGTGGGATCACTCTACCAAATTTCGACAGTGATCTTAGAAAAGCCTGCCCGATTTTCTGAAACACTCTAAATAATTTTTCGACGACAATAAATTCGACAGAAACTTTAGTATTGGAAATGCGGTTTCGGAAATTTTGTTCGATCGATGTTTTAAACACGTTAGAACAAGCTAGTAAAGGTTAATGGCATGGCTCTGATACCAATGTAAGTCTACGGTAGCGCCGCGGCTGTCGATCCGAGGCCAAAATGCGGAAACAAAAACTTTTTCATAAACTTGAAACTGGCGCTAACGTATACTTTAAACCCGGATCGAACCATTAACATTAACTAGCAACTAGAGAAAGGTTAGAAAGGCTATACCGATCGATCCGTGTCCTTCGGTCTTTAGCCACCATCTCTTGCTCCTCGTGGCATCTCCGATCTCCGGTCTTCTCGTCGGAAAGGGCACCACATCTTCAAATCCTTTTACGGGCTCCCGCTTCATCCGAAGCAACTCGGACACGAAGTTTGCTAGCCGACGTGTCCAAGGTGAAGTAGAGAATGTGTGCGATCACGTTGTCTCAAGCATCCATTGATTCTCAACACATGAGAGTGTATGAGGTTGAAGATGATGCCATTGGTGGAAATGGTGAGCTAGAGGAAGAAGAAGAAGTGGCTCATTTCTTTTGTGTTATTGTGTTAATAAAATGAGAGCGTTTATAATAATACAAGAGCAATCCCAAGCCTATATTGCCGTCCACTCTTTCTCCAAGCATCATATCAACACAATAATCAAATCCTAATGTGACATTAGCACAAATAAAGAGACCATGAGTCACTAAACATGTCCATGTCACATTAAATGCACCTCATGATCATTTCCACTCACAATTTCCACATGTAAACATTAATCCAAATATTTACAACAAAAAGATACGCCAGCATCTAAAGTAAACTCGTGACGGATCACAAGGATACCCCTCACCTATATATAAATAACTGCATCCGCATTCTGACTGAATGCGGATGCGATGAGACTGAAGTAATCCAACAAATCTAATAGTAGGATCCGGCTTAAACCAAAGCCCACCAGTATGATCCGTCCGATCATGATACGTGTACGACTGCACGTATATTATCGAACCCTGCCATAATACCATACGGCCTCTACAACGTTTTGCCCGAAACTTGAGAAACTGTCTGTGGGGGACTCTAAAGACTCGTCAATACTTTGGCTGTGGATTTAACCACTAGCACGTCAGTGGTACTAGCCGTACTTAACGGGCTACCAGGTATTGACCAAAAGGGAGGTCGATGAGCGGACTCATCCTGACACCCTACTGAGCCTGTCAGTGACAATATCTGTACAGTCCGGTCTATTCGTCTATGAGCATTGCATGTCAGGCCTAGGGGGTTGGTAAAAGTCAGACCCCCAAAAACGGTACAAGTCGTGTCGGGGTGCAGCCCAGACCACCCTGAGATACTACTGGAATACCTACCAGTAAATCTCCTGCCTTGGCCAAGGACTTCGTGTAATGGCTCTCCTAGACACAGCGCGATCTCACCCCCAATACCGGGAGAGACGAAAGCCCTGCCGATCCGCTCACTGCCTCCATGTGGCTCGGGACTGTATCCAACTAAAACCTATTTGCACGACTCCTTTGAGCTGTGGTAGGGTAGTAATCAAAGCACAATGGGTACTTATACGAGACAAATGATGATCTCAGGTCGATGAACTAACCTGTACACATGTCACCAGGGAACTGCTATCTGACGCTTGGTATAAAACCAACTAGCATGTTCCCGGCGAGTCCTGTCCGGTGTACTCATAACCCAATGAGCACCTGTATACGACTTAGGTGAATTAACTGATACCAATGGCTTGTGAGACAAGCTACCGCCCTTCGTCGGGGTCTCGATCCGTATACACTAGTCTACTCTGGAGTATCGATGCCCTGTCTCAAAACTCCTTCGACTAGGGACCTTTTAAAGATGTGCTTATAGACCCCAGCTCCCACGTATATGATCGCCATAATACTGCTGGCCGTCAAGCAAAAATCCTAAGGGCTCTATCAATGTGTAATAGTGATCTATAAGGTCACCTAAAGCTGTACATGATGATGAAGATAAACCAGATAGCATACTATCATCTTGAGTAAGACTGTTCTACTGGTATAGGTCCTCCCTCAATCATTGCAATCACATGCCTGCGATCCAATAATTGACTTTGTAGGCACTATATCCAACAGGTTTGGCCCAGAAGTGGTGCGAGTTCTTAGAGAAGGGCAGAGCCGCATGTCTTTCTCCTATGACCTGGGCTGAGTTCGTGACGGTGTTTCTTGTGCATTTTCATCTGCAGAGCGTCAGGGATGCTCGAGCGTGCAGTTTCGAGTCGTTACGCCAGACTCAGGGTATGACGGTGGTCGAGTATGATGTGCTATTTTCCGAGCTGGCTATGTATGCTCCGTATTTGGTAGCTACTGAGGAGATGCGGGTTAAGAGGTTTGTTCGAGGCCTGCTTACCCGGTTTTTCCTCGCTATCAGCATACAGCATTGTAACACGTATGCAGCAGCGGTGGATGCAGCCCTATTGGTCGAGGAGCATCTTTCTGAGACGTCGGTTGTTCCGGAACCGAAGAGGGTTCATACTGGTGTATTAGCACGGGGGCAGGCATTTAGACGCTGTGACAGTTCCGTTCAGATACTGGGGGTAGTGGAGGCTTGGGAAGAGGCCAGCTTTTTAGCTCTTATCCTTAGGAGAGTCAGCAGTTTTCATCTGGATGTTTCCGGTGCGGGAGTTTGTGTCATCGCATTCGAGATTGTACTAAGCCACGTAAGGGCAGGGCAGCTGTACCACATTTTACCCTACCACCTTCTCCACCTCAGAGGGCGTTGCCTCTTATGCCTGTTGTTGCTCCGCGTTAGACTCATGTTCAGGGAGGTCATGGTCAAGGTGGTTTTATGCCGAGAGGGCAGGGTGGTAGAGGTGGAGGTCAGCTAGTCGCCGGTAGAGGGCAGGCTTAGGTGTTTGCCTTGACTCATCAGGATGCGCATGCGTCCAATGCAGTGGTTTCAGGTACTCTTTCTGTATGTTCTTTTGATGCACATGTTTTGTTTGATCCGGGATCTACGCATTCGTATGTTTCTATGCACTTCGTGCCGAGGTTGGGCCGAGAGTCGTGTTTGCTAGATCAGCCGCTTGTTGTGATTACTCCTGTTGGCAATTCTTTCATCGCGCGACATGTGTTTCAGTTGTGTGCCATTCAGATTGGAGATAGAGATTCGTCCATCGATTTGATCCTTCTAGATATGTTGGACTTCGACGTTCTCCATAGCATTGACTGGTTAGCAGTTTGTTATGCGTCTTTGGATTGCCGTGAGAAGACAGTCAGTTTTAGTTTTCCAGGCGTGTCTGGTCGGGTTATGCAGGGGGACCGGGGTGCCGCCCCTGATAGTTTGATTTTCGGTCCTTTGCGCTAGTCGGCTTTTGAGGAGGGGATGTCAGGGGTTCTTGGCGTTCATTTGTGATACTGGAGCTACAGTAGAGCCGTTGGACCGGGTTCCTATCGTGCCAGAGTTTCCCTACGTTTTTCCCGATGAGTTACCTGGTTTGCCGCCAGAGCGCGATATTGAGTTTTGCATTGATCTGATTCCTGGCACGGGGCCTATTTCTATACCGCTTTATCGGATGGCTCCGGCAGAGCTTAGAGAGCTTAAAGATTAATTGCAAGAGTTGCTTGATAAGGGACTTGTGCGTCCGAGTGGTGCGCCTTGGGGAGCTCCTATTCTGTTCGTCAAGAAGAAGGATGGCAGTTTGAGGTTTTGTATTGATTATCGTCAATTGAACCGAGTTACGGTGTGGAATAGGTATCTTTTACCTCGCATTGACGATTTGTTTGATCAGCTCCAGGGTGCGAAACATTTTTCTAAGATTGATTTGCGTTCGGGTTATCATCAGCTGCGGGTTCGGAATGATGACATTCCGAAGACTGCTTTTCGTACACGCTATGGGCATTATAAGTTTTTGGTGATGTCGTTCGGACTCACCAATGCCCCAGCAGCGTTCATGGATCTGATGAACCGGATTTTCAGGCTGTTCCTCGACCAGTTTATTATTGTGTTTATTGATGACATTCTGGTCTACTCTGGGAGTCGAGAGGAGCATGAGCAGCACTTGAAGATTGGTTTGCAGACATTGAGAGAGCACCAGCTGTATGCTAAATTCTCAAAGTGCGCATTTTGGCTTGATAGAGTTGACTTCCTGGGCCATGTAGTGATGGGAGACGGTATTCTGGTGGACCCGAGGAAGATCGAGGCTGTACGGCTTTGGCCCAGACCTGTATCCATGACAGAGGTCTGCAGCTTTTTGGGCTTAGCTGGTTATTACCGCCGATTCGTGCAGGATTTCTCGAGTATCGCAGCACCGCTGACTGGACTGACCCGGAAGGGGGTTCCCTTTCTTTAGAATGATGCGTGCGAGCAGATTTTTTAGCAGTTGATGACTCGGTTGATGACGCCACCGGTTCTATCTTTGCTTTCTGGATCGGGCGGCTTTGTATATTACTGCGATGCGTCTCGAGTGGGGCTCAGTTGTGTTCTGATGTAGCATGATAGAGTGATTGCTTGCTTCTAGGCAGCTGAAGAAGCATGAGCAGAATTACCCCACTCATGATCTTGGGATAGCCGCGGTGGTCTTTGCGTTGAAGATTTGGAGACACTACTTGTACGGGGAGTCGTGTCAGATTTTCATGGACCACAAGAGCTTGAAGTAAATCTTTTAGCAGCGGGATCTGAATCTGATACAGCGCCGGTGGATGGAGCTTGTGAAGGATTATGATTGTGAGATCCTTTATCACCCGGGCAAGACGAATGTGGTAGCTGATGCTTTGAGTCGTAGGCCCAGGGGTAGCTTGTCCCAGTTGAGCGCAGTTCAGAGGCAGTCTTCTGCAGATTGGCAGATCTTGTGCAATGGTAGAGTTCAGTTTGAGTTCACTTCCACTGGGGACAGCTTGCTCATGTTCGCGCCCCGTCCACTATTACTTGATCGTATCCGTGAGGCGCAGCCAATGATGCCCGTTTGTCTGAGATTCTTAAGCTTGTTCGGCAAGGTACAGATTCAGAGTTCTTGATTGATGACCAGGGTGTGCTACGTCACGGGACTCGCTTGTGTGTACCAGATATTGATGGGTTGAGATGCGAGATCCTAGAGCAGGCATATCAGTCAGCCTTTAGCATTCATCCAGGTTCCACCAAGATGTACTGTGTCTTGAGAGACATTTACTGGTGGGAAGGGATGAAGCGCGATGTTTCGGACTTCGTTTTGAGGTGCCTGACTTGTCAGCAAGTCAAGGATGAGCATCAAAGACCGGCTGGAGAGTTGCAGCCTTTACCCGTTCCTGAGTGGAAATAGGAGCAAATTTCCATGGACTTTGTTGTGGGTCTACCCAGGACCAGTCGGAGGTATGACTCCATTTGGGTGATTGTTGACCGGTTGACGAAAGCGGCTCACTTCCTTCCAGCGAAGATCACTTTCGGTTATGCTCACTATGCTCAGTTGTATATAGATGAGATTGTGCGTTTGCACGGCGTTCCCACTTGCATTGTATCCGACAGGGGCACCCAGTTTACTAGCCGTCTTTGGCAGAAGCTTCAGGAAGCTTTGGGGTATCCGGTTGAGTTTTAGCACCATTTTTCATCCGCAGACCGATGGTCAATCAGAGCAGACGATACAGACTCTAGAGGATATGCTTCGGGCGTGCGTGCTTGATCTTGGTGGCAGTTGGGATTGTCCCTTGCCGTTGATTGAGTTCTCCTACAACAACAGCTTTCAGGAGACTATTCAGATTGCACCTTTTTAGGCATTGTATGGTAGGAAGTGCCGATCGCCAGTCTGTTTGACCAAACTCTGTGAGAGTAGGGTTTTGGGACCCCAGCTAGTTCAGGAGACTACGGAGAAGATCCAGCTAATTCAAGACAGGATGAGAGAAGCCTAGTACAGACATAAGTCTTATGCCGACCGTCGTCGTCGCAGACTTGAATTCGCAGTGGGGGATCATGTATTCCTGCGGATTTCTCCAATGAAGGGCATTATGAGATTTGGGAGAAAGGGGAAGCTTAGTCCCAGATTTGTAGGTCCTTTCGAGATCCTTGAGTGAGTTGGTACTGTTACTTATCGTTTGGCGCTCCTGCCCAGTTTTCCAGATGTTCACCCCGTGTTCCATGTGTCGATGCTTCGTAGATGCCTTCATGATCCTTCTCACATGATTCATCACCAGACCGTTCAGTTTGAGCACGATCTTTCGTTCACCGAGCAGCCGGTAGTTATATCAGATCGGCAATTGAAGAAACTTCGATCAAAAGTCTTGCCATCTGTGAAGGTTCTTTGGCATAGCTCGAATAGTGAGGAGATCACTTGGGAGGCCGAGAGCGAGATGCGGAAGAAATTCCCTCATCTCTTTGAAGGTACGCTTAGTAAGAATTTTAAATTCGGGGACGAATTTCTATAAGGGTGAGATTGTAACACTTTAGAATGCGATTAGTGTTAATTAAGCGATAATGCAGGTTTTTAAGGAAATGTTTACCAATCGGTTTCCTCATATTTTATAACAATTAATTAATATTTTATTATTATTTTTTATGGCTTGCACACACATGTGTATGTTAATGTGAAGGTTAGTTAGTGTTAATCTTGTTAAGTAACCATAACACCTCAAGCTAATCCATGCCTTGATTTAATCCATGTCCTAATTAACCTTGCCCTAGATATTTTGTGTGAGAAAATATCTAGTTTGGATTGAGAGAGAGAGGTGGCTAGGTGAGTCATGAAGAATTAATGATGCATTAATGGTTGCATTAATGGAGGTGAGGGAGAGAGTGTAAGAATAAGGCTTTGGTTAACCCTACACTCACCTCTCATTCATTATCATCTCTCACTCTCTCATTCTCTCTCACTCTCAATTATTACTCATCCCCTCAAACTCTCAACTAAACCCTCTCTATCCATTCACTAATCCTTGCAAAAACTTCATTAAACCTCACCAAATCACATCCCAAGTCTTGTTTTTGCCTATAAGATCACTTGGTGTTTGGAAAGCTAGGATCTTTTGAGCAAGTGTGGATAATGATAGTTATATGTATGCCCTAGAAGCCATTACTGTACATGGGATGAATATTGTAGTGGATGCTTGGACATATATAGGGAGGACTTTCTTGCTCGATACGATAATATGCTATCCGGTTGCACTTTATCTTAATATGTTGACTTGTATACGTGATGCTGTCTTGCTCTCACATGTTGATAAAGCCCTTAGGATGTGTACTTGACTACCAGGACTATGATGAAGATTATACTAGTGGGGACAAGGTTAGTCCACAAGCACACCCTATAATTGTTCCTAGTCATGGGAGTATCGAGACAGGGCATCGATACTCCAGAGTAGACTAGCGTATGCGCTTCTTGCCCCATATGATGGGCGATGGATGATCCCACATCCATTTGTGTTTGACATCAGAGAAGGTATACGGGTGCTCAGTGGAGACCAGGTACACTGGACGGACTCACCAAGAACACCTGATGGTATTATACCTATCGTCAGATAGCAGTTCTCTGGTGACACTGGTACAGGTTAGTCTGTCGACCCGAGATCGTCATAGAGTCTTGTGTGATTCCCACTGTGCTTTGATTTCCACCATACCACGGTCATGAGATCGTGCAAAAAGGTGGTTTTTGGGTACAGTCCTGAGTCA
The DNA here is from genome assembly GCA_030015575.1 of Agapanthus africanus. Classification (NCBI taxonomy): domain Eukaryota; kingdom Viridiplantae; phylum Streptophyta; class Magnoliopsida; order Asparagales; family Amaryllidaceae; genus Agapanthus; species Agapanthus africanus. The sequence goes on from CM057337.1 coordinate 308,197,326, forward strand.
CATGGAGGCAATGAGCGATAGGAGGGGATTCGCCTCTCCCGGTATTAGGAGTTGATGTTGCTCTATGCTTGATTGGCCATAACAGAAAATCCCTGGTCAGGGTTGCTGAGATTTACTGGTAAGAGTTATCAGTAGTTTCTCGAACCGTTATGGAACTTGCATCGGCATGACTTATCAGGCTATTGGGGTCTGACATTATACCACCCCAGGCTATGATATACGAAATATCTGACGAAGAGACCGGACTATATGGTAGTGTTACTGATTGGATTCACATGAGTACGAGTAGGCTTGCTTGTTGATCTTCTGATTGCTTAATACACGGGTGGCCGTTATGTTTAGCAGACCGCTTGCGGCTTGTGGGTGTTTGATATGATCATCACCTACTGCCGGCGTATTGACGAGTCTTTAGAGTCCTACACAGAGGTTTCCTGGTTCATGCGAAACGAAGTAGGAGCACATATGTGATATGTACGGGACCGAGATTAATGCGCGTATGTGATACAGCATTCTATTCTCGCGATATGTGATATCGGTCTGTTATATGAGATATATCCAGGTTATCGGATCAAGTGTTGATTCGATAGATTGTTGCATTAGATATTATTCGGTTGTATAGGATATAGACGGATTATTAAATCAAGTGTTGATTTAATAATTTAATGTATAATTATATATTTGATATATTACCTTATATTAACTAATATTAGCTCACTTAAGATTTCTTTTCTCACATGTGTACACTTAGTATATATGTGTCACGACCCGAATGTAGGGATGCTAGGCACACGCACAAAGGTCTATAAGGTATCAACCATGCCCGATTTAAAATTTAGCCGTGCCGAACAACCCTAAACTAAGATCTTAGACTAGAGATTAGGCGAAAACAAGCATGTTAAACTCTTTAACACTAAGTGAGAGAGATTACAACCTTTATAGATCCGGTCCTTCACTTCATAAGCTCCGTGTTGTGGTCCCTTCACTGCGATCATCAAGTTCTGGACTCTCGAGAGGCTCCACGAAGAGAAAGATGTAAGCTTGCTTCCGATCTTCGATAACAAAGATGATCTACCTTGAAGTTTCATTAACACAAGCTCTCACTCACAAAATTAAGTGAACACCCTTATCTAAATGGCAAGGGTAGATGAGGATGATGAAGTAGGATTTTTGCTCTCATTTGTTTTTTTATTCTCACTCACTTTCATCACCAAAAGCAAAGCAAGAAATCTTTGTATCAAGGAAGAAGAAGAAGAAGAATGGTGATCCATCCTTTTGTGATGAATAATGAAAGTATGATAATGATGAATAATGCAACCATGGTCAAACTAACCCTTGTAGAGATTTTACTAAGGTTAAAGGTTTGGTTGGGTTAAGGAAATATCTTGCAAAAATATCTTTTCCAAAACAAAAAAACAAAGCTTCTAGAAACTTCTAGAAAAGCTTAACCCTAATCAAACCCTAACCATGTTTAATCTCCACTAAACATATTGCATTAATAACCATATCATGTTACAATATTATATATCACATATATAATATTTATTGTAACAAAATAAAATAATACAATTAACATATATCGCATATATATCAATGTATTACCCGAGTGAGAAAAATAATCTTTTAGTGAGCTAATATTAGTTAATGTAATTTAATATATCATATATATTATTATATATTAAATTATCGAATCAACACTTGATCCGATAATCTGGCTATTTCATAAATAAATGACTAATACGATGACCCGGGTATATCACATATACCCGGCCGATATCTCATATCGTGAGAATCCAATACGGTATCACATACCGCATTATCCTCGGTCCCGCACATATCACATACGTGCTCCTACTCCATTTTTCCTGAACCAAGAAACCTCTGTGTAGGACTCTAAAGAATCGTCAATATGCCGGCAGTAGGTGATGATCATATCAAACACCCACAAGCTGCAAGCGGTCAGCTAAACATAACAGCCACCCAGGTATTGAGCGCTCAGAAGATCTACAAGCAAGCCTGTACATTCTCCTGTGAATCCAATCAGTAACACTCCCGTACAGTCCGGTCTCGTCGTCTGATATGTCGCATATCTCGCCTAGGGGTGGTAAACGTCAGACCCCAGTAGCTCGATAAGTCGTGTCGATATGAGATCTATAACAGTTCGAGAAACTACTGATAACACTTACCAGTAAATCTCAGCAACCCTGGCCAGGGATTTCCGGTTATAGCCATTCGAACACAACGCAACATTAACTCCCTATACCGGGAGAGACTAATCCTCTCTTATCGCTCATTGCCTCCATGTGATTCGGGACTGTACCCAAAAGCCATCTTTTTGCACGCCCTCTTGGACGTGGTATGATGGAAATCAAAGCACAGTGGGAATCACATAAGACTCTATGACGATCTCGGGTCAACAGACTACTCTGTACCAGTGTCACCGGAGAACTGCCATATGACGTGAGGTATAATACCATCTGGGAGTTCTCGGCGAGTCCGTCCAGTGAACCCAGTCTCCACTGAGCACCCGTACACCATCCTTGATGTCAAACACCGATGGATATGGGATCATCCATCGCCCATCATATGGGTCAAGATACGTATACGCTAGTCTACTCTGGTGTATCGATGCCCTGTCTCGATACACCCTCGACTAGGAACAGTTATAGGATGTACTCGTCGACTACCGTGGCCCCACTAGTATGATCTCATCGTAGTCCTAGTAGTCGAGCACATATCCTAAGGGCTTTATAAACATGTAACATAGAGACAATCAGAATACATGTTAAGATAAAGTACAACCAGATAGCATACTATCATGTCGAGCAAGAAAGTCCTCCCTATATATGTCTAAGCATCCATTACAATATACATCGTATGTACAATAATGGCCTCTAGGGCATACATATAACTAACACCGAAATAGTACGTGACTGGCACTTGAATCATATGAAGTCTATTGGACCCCTGATTGGATGATTTTCCGTTGTGTCGGTTTTTTTAGAAAATTGTATATAGAAATCACAACGAAAAATATTTTGACCGCAATCAATAACGGTGTCGGATGTAGCGCGTTAGAAAGTGCGGATCGTCCACAGGGAAAGTGGAATCCGTTCAATTTTCGAATTAGATGAGTCGAAAATTTAGAGAAAAGAAAAGAAAACAATTCATGATTTGTAATTGAATATCAAGAATTAGAAAAAATCTAGATCTATAAAAAAACATTAAAATCAAGAATTGAGATGTGTGATAATTTCCAAACCAACAATGAAGATTCGAAATGAGGCTCGTAGGAGTAGATCGGATCTATAGATGTGATGAGATCTAATGATTACTCATTCTTATCCATTAACGAATTGATACTAGATTGATGAAAATTTACCGAGGGTTAAGGATCTTGCGAAGAATTTAGGGATTCCTCATCTCATCCTTTGTCCTTTCGATGAATCTCATTCAAGATCTAGCTTCTAGTAAATCTAATGATCGATTGTTGATCTCTAGTTTTGAGCGAACACAATCAAGAAAGCATCGTCTCGAAACTAGATAATCGATCATTAGATTCATAAGAATTTACAAATGTTATAGGATTTAAGAATTGTAAAAGAGTTTAAATCATCATCATCTATTGATCGTCACAACTCCTACACGAGCGGAGTTTTACTCAAACATCATAATATCAAACACAATCATAAATTGAGATCGAATCATAATGCTTGAATTAAAAGATAAGCAAGATATAGAAATTTCACATTTATTTATCGACAAATTTCGTTACAACTCTTTTGAATTTACAAAAGGAAGGAACTAGATCGTCGATTTCGGCTTCGCTCAGCTCCTTGAGTCGCGGATCTCCTTGGATCTCTTGCTCCGATGAAATCCGGCGTCGCTTTCTAATGGTTGAAGGCTTCTTGCTTGAATGGTACTCGGGATCTTGATCTTGATTTTGGAATTGGAGTTAGGGTTTTGAGGCACAAGTTGTGTCACTCAACTTGTGGGTAGAAGATGATGGATGTTTCTTGAACAACCTCAACCCTAGATCTAGGCTCCTTTTTATAGACCTCAAAACCCTAGATCTAGGATTTCAAATTTGAATTTTCCCTCCAAAAGTTTGTTAAAGAAAGCCTCCTAGAAATAGTTTGTAAAGCCGAGCCTTCTAGATGAGCCACGTGGAGAATCGGGAGTCTTCTGGAAGATTGGACCGTTAGAGATAGGCACGTGGTAAAATTTGAGCAATTGGCGCCATCAAGCCGCCGCGGTTCCGCGGCGCAAGTGGGCTCCCGCCGCGGAACCGCGGCGCTATGTGGGCCTTGGTGCTTTATATTTCTGGTACTCGTTTGGGCTGACACTTAGGCCTTTGTATGATATGTTAAATTGTATTTGGCTTTCTGCATTACTACCAGATCTCACATCTTGGAGTTGGTGTATTTTTGATCAGCTTTTTTCCCAATTTGGCTTTGTTCCTGCAATTTCCTGCACAATTTCTCGAGACAAGAGTTGCGCAATACAAGGATGATGCGATGCCATGAAACACAGTCAATTTCCCTTAAATTGCCGGTTTTAAAGTCTAACACATGCAATCTGGTATTTCAGAGATGTTTTGCTAATATGTGCAATATGAATACCGAACACTTCTAGATGAGTGCAAATGATAGGGAAATTGCCATGTAAAAAATACAGTATTTTCGACCGATCAAATTCCCCCAAACTTATCTTCGATCGTCTCGATCGAACTGTTTTATTAAAAAGAGAAGGAGAAAATAAAGAAAGAGAAAAACTAACTAGCACACTTTCGTAGGCAACACGATTGCACTGAGCGCGTGCAACAAGCCTTTAAACCTCTAGGTGTCCCTAGTAGGAGGAGTGTTGTCTCCTGAGGGTTTTCAGCGGATTGCACCCACAAAATCCAATAATAAAAGGAAGATCATGAATATTACATTTAAAGAAAAGAATTGTAAACGAAAAGCCTTGAAAATTAGGGTTTCCAACTAAGCTAGTTTTTCGGTTGTCATGAGCCCTATCTTAATGGTCATGAAAAGATGTCAGAAATTACGTCCTCCCTCAATAAAACATCGTCTTATTCTTCATTCCTATCTTTCTTCCAAACATCGATCATATAACCCTGCGTGTGTATAAAGGACATCCCTACACCCGGAGAATTCAATTCAAGCTATCATACTCTTGCCCATCAGCCTCAGTATTTTTTTAATTAATGAATATTTAGATGAGATTGCTCACACACTTTCATGCGACCGTTAATACTTCTTGAGGTACTAACCGACCGATTACTTATGTGCTTGCTTATTTGGTGTATTTTCCTCGTCTTGCACCACCTAAGGCATAGCAGTGACTCCCAGACCAGTTGGCCTTAGGGCACTAGGTGAAGAGGCACCCTCTGTAACGTTTCAAAATAATAAAATATTATTTTTGGGAATTTTTACAATTTAATATTATTTTAATGAATATTTTAATATTCTAGTATAATTAAATACAAATAAATGGGGGAAAATTATGGAAAATTCTAAAATAGGGTATTTTATGGAATTATGCCATTTTAAAGTTTTTAAGATTAGTTATATGCTAATATAGTGCTAATCGCGATTAAAAATCGCTAATCGGATTTTTGGCATTTTTGTGCAAAAATATGCACATATCATTTTCTACACTTGTTACACTTGTGTTATATTTCTATTGCCATGGTTGTTCTTTTGGGTTCACTATTGGAGTGAGAAGGAAAAGAAAAGAAAAGAAAGAAAAAGTAAGTATGATTATGAGAGAGAGAGAGACCAAGTTAACCCTCACTTTATGAACCATTCCCTATCATTTTCCCCTTCTCATTCTCTCTCCTTTCCCTCCCCTTGTTACTGCCGCTGCTGCCATCCCTCTCTCCCCCTCTTCACAAAAACCCTAGATCCACAATGAAATCACCCTAAAACCCCATTCCCACTTCACAAAACTTGCTCCCAAGCCCACTAGCTACACATTGAACCTAGCAAGATTGGATTTGGAAGACTTTGAGCAACTCAAGAAAATTCTTGAGTTGCCAAAGGAGGTAATTTCTGCACCCCTAGTTTAGTAATTCAATTCTTATTGCATCCATTCTAGTTTCATGTCGATATGGTGTCGTTTGATGGATTTGTGAAACTTCAAGTTAGGGTTTATGTGAGATCTGAAATTAAAGATGAAATTGAGGATTGTGGTGACCTTAGAACCTCTTGTGTGATGTTAATTTGGACCCAAACCTGAACTAGAAACCAGAATACGGATTTATGAGACGATGTCGGAGAAAAACTGTGAATCTGTGATCGTATTTAGGAATCTGCTTTCACCCCAAGAACCCTAAAATAAAATTGAGTTGACAGTGAGATGTGCAGACACCATGGAACCACCACACCAAACCCTAGCCCCCAACTCCAAGGTACGGCCGCCAATTTATTCCTTCTGGCCCCAAATTGCGGCCAGAGCAGGAGGAAACTGTCTCGATTTTTGTGCATGGCCCTATTTCCTCTAGTCTTGACCCTGGGTATGTCTAGTTTTGACTGATTCCAGTTAGGGTAAAATCTGGGTTGATTTGCTTGAGTTGGCATATTATTTACGACTTGTTTTAGCATGGATTTTGGTATTTGGTGATTCGTTTCTGTCGAGTGGCGTTTGGACGTCAACGACAAGTGGATATTGAACGTGTTTACATGCGAGACGATAGGTTTTTACCTATGCGAGTAGCGTGTGCTATTTTGGTTTCCGATGTGATTTTCATGTGCTTTAGCGTTGTGATATACTTGTAGGTACCCTACGTGATGTTGAGGCAAAGAAGATGAAGATGGCGACATCGGCACCGACACATGAGAAGCAAGGTGAGTAGATTTATATCTAAGGGGAGAAGTCGGGTGGTTGGCGTATAGCACCCCCGCAGTCCGTGGTGATGTATACGAATACGTATACACACATCTATTTATTATGTGTTGTTTAGGATTATTGATGGTAATAATGGTATTACTGATGATAAGGATGTATTGGTTTAGTATAGTGCGGAACCCTAGAGTAGTGATTGCACCCACACATACACGTACACATATACTTGCATATATTCTTTCATTTATCTGTGCGCATATATAGGTGTGTATATCTACACATGGGTATGAGACTATGTGTTCATATACGGGATTAAGGATGATACATGGGATTGAGATGAGTCGATGAGGTTTGATTGAGGCCGTGAGATTTGGCGATATGACAGAGTTCGTATTTGAAATGTGATATGATGGTAGTGATACCTGATATGTGATGACATAAATATGATATTGACCTGTACCCAGCTATTGGGATGTCGTACGACGATTTACCGTACGAGCTTTATATTGATGTTAGATCTGCACTCATGACTCGAGGATGTTATATGATATACTGTATCGTACGTGATACTATTGAGGTGAGATCACCGACTATATATATATATGTATATCGACTCAGATTTAGGTGGTTTCCATGCCCCTCCCGATTGACTTGATAGTTGGGTCCGTAGTTCGCATAGTAGGCATTAGACTTGACCCGAGTCATACCTATTTCAAAACTAGCGAATCGGGGATATTTTAAAAATAGGCAAAAAGGGATTCTACGTATTTTCAAGCGACGCATCTTTCTTAAAACACCGTAGCCCTTATTTTACCAAAAACGCTGATTCATCTTATTTCAAAAGGCAAGGTTGCATGATATATTTATTGAGGCAGGTTCTTTACTGTTGCGTTGATTATTCGATTCCGCATATTCATGCTATTTGCATTGCATCGCTTGTATTGTTGATATATTTCAGTCATGCTGCTAGGACACCAGCACCATTATCGATGATGCGTATGTTCCACGTACACTGTTGCCGGCTCACACACTTCATCATCGATAATTGCCATGTCACTACACTGTAGTACTGTTGCATTCAGGATATGATTCTTGCATGACAGACTGATGTACTTACATCTCTTTTACATGTCACTTACATCATGCTTTCTGATTATACGCATTGAGATATGTTGTTTCCATGATATTTCTGGTTTTGGGAACCGTGGGTATTTCAAAAGAGAATATGTAACTCCTTTAAAAACCCGATTACCCTTGATATGATATTTCAGTGCGTCCACCATGTGTTTTCTCGGTGCTGAGAGCGACATGTGGAACCCGATTCGTAGAGGTGGATGAGGCCGATTGCGGGTACATGGTGGACCAGGTATGGTTCCCAGGGGTAAGAAATATTTTTCATGGAGTAGACGATGAGCCTGGCAGGGTGGCGAATACCTATCGGTGATTGGTTGGACCTGGCGATTATCCGGAGGATACTGACCAGAGTCGATAGATGGATATGGGCGTACTGCCGGGGCCGAGGGCCGATACCGCAGACAGAGCACGTGGGCCGATCCGGACTGACGGAGCCCGATATATGAGGATTTACGTGCCGATACTGGGCACAGTTTTCATGATGTTTTCGAGTGTCGATGCTGGGCACTCCGGTTCCATGATTTTGACGTGTCGCGGTCATATTATTCCCATGCACATGCTTTATGATATTTACATGCATGATGGTTATTGTCATTGGGTGACTAGTGGACGGGATCCATGTACATGCAGATTTGATTATATTGATCATACCTCACATTCATGATATGCTATTAGCTGAGGTACTGGCATAAGCACTTGGCACTACACTCATGCATAGAGATTACCTTGCCAGTTTAGCATGCTTCAGACTTATTCATATTGAGGTTTATTTATATCTGATCGTATTGACCTAGGATGGGTCATACATTCGATCTCTGCTTGTAGATATTTTCTATTCATGAGTTGGAAACTCACCCCCGTTGTACCACAGTTCTTGCAGGTTTTTGCCGTACAGATTCCATAGCGGCATTTCTGGCACACTGCTTCCATATGGGTGACTTGCGTTGGTAGGTGGGTTCTTTTGTATCAAAACCGCCATTGTTCCTGTATTATTCATTGTATCTAGACATTCCATCAACCAAAACTTATATATTGTTTCAGACTTAGAAAACAGTGTTGTATTATTTCGACCTTAGAGTCGCGCTTGTAGTATTACGGTTTTCTGGCTGTTTGAGTTTCTTTTTGGGTTTTGATCCTCGCCCTTTGGCGTTGTATATTATTATTATTACTTGCGTGGTTGTGACCGTCGATTGACAAAGAGCTAGCTCCCGCTTGGGGATGCCTTTTATCATTTCATATATATTATTCTAGTTGTACCCCGTCCGGGGCCAGTTTTTACAAAGGAAACTCTGCCAAAATTTTCAGGAAAGGTTACATATTTTAAAAATGCATATTCGGCTTAGTTATTTAAAAACTTTGATTTTCGAAACATAATTTCTTTACTTCTTAAAACCAGTTTTCCTTATTTACTCTTTAAAATGGTTTTAGATTTCTGGGCTTTTGGCTTACTTGGATCAGATGGGGTCCTATAGACTTCATATGGTTCAAGGGCCAGTCACGTGCTCTTTCGGGTCGTGACACCCTCGCTATATATTTTTTTATTGCCCTTGGTGATAACAAAAGAAGTGTCCATTTTTCTCACCATTTTATATTTTCTTCATTTTTTTATTTTATTTCCTTCATACATCGTCTTTAAGACAAGAACATTTCAAGGTATCCTCTACTATCCCGGGCTTCAAGACTTATGTAAGTGCGAATAGCAGGGTATCAACGTTCAAAATGTTTGGTTTTCCAGAATAGAAACTATTTTTCAGACTTATTTTTATCCTCAGATTAGTGACTTCCTTCATCTTACTAACCCTTGGGACAATGGCTCATAACTACTTATTACTAGTTCGTATAAGAAAACTTCTAATTTTCTTAGTTTTCTTAAATTTTTCTAATCTCATGGATGTAATTTTTCACTATCTAATCTTTTATTATCTTATTTATGTACAAAAATATTTTTTTTTTTAATTTTGAAAATTTTAAATTTTTATGGGTTTTGAAAATTTTTGAATTTTTATAGGTTTTTAAAGAAATGTTTTGTGCTTATGCAAATGATATGTAAATGATGCAAAACTAAGCACAAACTTCCCCCAAACTTGTTTTCAACAGTGTCCTCACTGTTGCCAACCGCTATATCTACAAAACCTGTAAGCCTGGGAGGAATTTATTAGTGGGGGCAAAATATATAAGTGAAGATCCTCCCCCAAATTTATTCTTTTCACTCACCTCCATTCAAAAAGATGATGCAGTAATATACAGGACATGGAGGTGAGACGGAGGAATTTTAATCAAGATAAAATGGCTCCTGTAAGAACAGGAGCTCCTCCGTGGGGTCAGTGGAAAAATACGGCTTTAGTCGATGTCCATTCACTTTGAAAAATGTGCCGTTTTAAACATTTTCTACCTCTACTGCCCCGTGCGGGTATATAGAACGCACAACAAAAGGTCCCTTCCACCGAGATCAAAGCTTATCCGCGTGAAGGTGTAGTCGTGAATCATAAAGAAGGACTTGCTGACCAGGTGTAAATGTTTTCCTCAAAATGTTTTTATCATGAAAAACCTTGGTCCTATTCTTTACGATTACAGCGTTATCATAAGCTTCATAGCGGAGTTCGCTTAGCTCATTTAATTGCAGCTTCCGAAAGTTGCAGGCTTGGTTTAAGTCAAAGTTGATTTCTTTAATAGCCCACAATGCTTTATGCTCTATCTCGACTGGCAAGTGACATGCCTTCCCAAACACTAACCTATATGGAGACATCCCTAGGTCGGTTTTAAATGCAGTTCGGAATGCCCAAAGAGCATCCGTCAGTTTGGACGACCAATCTTTTCTATTCTTAGCAACAGTCTTCTCCAAGATTGTTTGATCTGTCTGTTTGAAATCTCAGCCTGCCAGCTCGTTTAGGGATGATAGGGTGTAGAAAGTCTGTGGTTGATTGTGTATTTCCGCATCAGAGTCTCGAAAGACCTGTTGCAGAAATGTGTCCCGTTATCGCTAATGATAGCGCGTGGGTGTCCAAATCGCGAAAAGATGTTTTCTTTTAAGAACTTAATGATAACCTTTTTGTCATTAGTGCGACATGGAATGGCTTCAACCCACTTTGAGACATAATCAACCGCAAGCAGTATGTACAAATTCCTAAAGGAGTTGGGAAAGGGACCCATAAAGTCAATGCCCCAAACATCGAAAATTTCAACCGCTAGGATGGGTTGCTGAGGCATTTCATTTCTCCGGGAGATCTTACCCGTGTACTGACATTGTGTACAAGTTTTGCAATAATCAAATGCGTCCTTGAACAAGGTCGGCCAATAAAAACCGCATTGCAAAACCTTCTCCGCCGTTTTTCTAGGATCGAAGTGACCCCCACAGGCCTGATCAAGACTAAAAGATAGAACACTCTTGAACTCCTCATTTGGGACATACCGGCGAATGATCTGATCAGGACAATACTTAAACAGATAGGGATCATCCCAGTAAAAGTGTTTTACTTGGGATAGAAAACGGTGTTTATCCTGTTTTGACCAATTGCTGGGTATCAACCCTGTGACAAGATAGTTCACAATATCCCTGAACCACGGTTCCTCGGATATGTTCAAGAGTTGTTCGTCCGGGAACGAATCATTGATCGGCAGGGTCACAGGGGAAGAAGAGATGCGTGAAAGATGGTCGGCTACAACATTTTCACATCCTTTCTTATCTTTAATAACAAGATCAAATTCTTGTAATAGAAGGATCCAACGTATAAGCCTACCTTTAGCATCTTTCTTCGCCAAAAGATGTTTCACGGCGGAGTGGTTAGTGTACACAACTATTGGTGAGCCAATCAAGTAAGGCCTGAATTTTTCTAATGCAAATACAACCGCCAAAAGTTCTTTTTCGGTAGTTGTATAGTTAATTTGAGCATCATTCAGGGTCTTACTCACATAATAGATCACGTGTGGCATCTTTTCAATGTGCTGTCTTAAGACTGCATCAACTGCAAAATCTGATGCATCACACATAAGCTCAAAGGGGTAGTCCCAATTTGGAGACGATAGAACGGGGGCTGTAGTGAGGGAGTGTTTGAGTGAGTCGAATGCTGCCTCACAATCCGAGTCAAAGTGGAAGGTCGTATCCTTGGCCAAGAGAAGAGTTAAATGTCTAGCAATTTTGCTAAAATCCTTAATGAATCTCCTGTAAAAACCCGCATGGCCAAGAAATGATCGGATATCTTAGACGCTTTTGGGACGAGGAAGGTTTTGAATAACATCTATCTTAGCTCTGTCAACCTCAATGCCTTTCCGTGAAATAACATGTCCAAGCACAATTCCCTCTTGGACCATGAAATAGCATTTTTCCCAATTCAAGGTTAAGTTCTTCTCTCTGCAACGAGTAAGAACTGCGTCAAGATTTGTTAGGCAGTCAGAAAAAGAGTCTCCGAAAATCGAGAAATCGTCCATGAAAATCTCCAAAAAATTCTCGACCATGTCAAAGAATATCCCCATCATACACCGCTGAATGGTAGCGGGAGCATTGCATAACCCAAAGGGCATGCGTCTATAAGCAAAGGTACCAAAAGGACAAGTAAAAGTGGTTTTATCTTGATCTTTTTTGGCTATGGGGACCTGATTATAGCCAGAGTATCCGTCCATAAAGCAATAATACTCACGTCCAGCTAAGCGTTCCAGCATCTGATCAATGAAAGGTAGAGGAAAGTGGTCTTTCCTTATGGCGGCATTGAGTTTTCTGTAATCAATACATACCCGCCACCCAGTTTGGGCGCGTGTCTGAATCAACTTATTTGCCTCATTGGTAATAACAGTGATGCCAGATTTCTTAGGGTCGATATGTATTGGATTCACCCATTGGCTATCGGAGATTGGGTATATGATACCATTATCAAGGCATTTGACGATCTCTTTCATCACCGCTTCCTTCATGACGGGGTTCAACCGTCTCTGTGGTTCTCGGGTTGGTCTGGTATCATCCATCACATGTATATGATGTTCTACAATTAAGGGACTAATCTTTTTGATGTCCGCCATGGTCCAACCAAACGCCTCCTTATTAGATCTCATTACCGATAAGAGTGCATTCTCTTGCTCTGATGCTAGAGAAGCGGATATGATAACCGGTAAAGACTCATTTTCACCTAAATTTGCATATTTAAGATGAGAAGGTAAAATTTTGAGATCTAATGCTGGCGGAGAAATAATAGAAGGTGGGATCATCGAATGATTTTCGGAGTCACAAAGAAGCTCATAGCCTGTAAAAGATACAGACTCGGATGGTGATGTGTCAAGAGTGGCAGACTCAAGCGCGGAAATGGTGTCCTCACTAAGATCATGTGCAAGGTCAAACAGTGATGCGGTAGTATCGTCAAGATCTTCAAAGCAAAGTTCCTCAACTCCGCAACTTTCGGGAGCAATCTCATAGACAGAGCACACATCAAGGATATGAGCAGAGGGTTCTGATGGCTGACTTCCAATTTTGTAGATGTTTAGTTCAATGGTCATATTTCCAAATGATATGTTCATTGAACCATTTCTACAGTTAATGACAGCATTGGAAGTGGCAAGGAATGGTCGACCCAAAATCACCGGAATTTGGCTCCGGGGGTTCGCTACAGGTTGTGTATCGAGAACAATGAAGTCTACAGGGAATACAAATTTCCCGATCTTTATCAATACATCCTCTAGTTCACCTCGAGGTTTGGTGATTGAACGGTCTGCCATTTGGAGAGTGCAGTGAGCTGGTTTCAACTCTCCAATCCCTAGCTGCTCATAGACAGAGTATGGAAGTAGCTTAACACTTGCGCCAAGGTCTAAAAGAGCACGGTTGATGTTTTTACCCCCAATAGAAATCGATATCGTAGGACATCCTGGGTCCTTACGTTTCTTTGGTAGCTGAGGAATAAAAGCAGTGCTAATGTTATTAAACATGAAGACCTTCTTCGGCACTTGAGTCTTCCTCTTCCTAGTGCATAAGTCCTTAAGAATTTTCGCATAAGCGGGGACTTGTTGAACATTTCCATAATTTTCGCATAAGCGGGGACATCTAGGAGAGGGATGTTGATGTTAACCTGTTTGAACATTTCTATAATTTTCTCCATATGTGGACTCGATTTGTTAGCCCTTAGCCAATTCGGGTAAGGTGCTTTTGCAATGAGCGCTGGGTCCATCATAGGAGAAGGAAGTAGGGGTAGACGTGATCCTGAAAGAGGAGTGGGGATCGTCTGTGGAGAACTAGAAGAGGTGGGCCGAGGTGTCGAGCCTAGTGGGAAATGGAGAATAGGCTCGTGAGAAGGCGGTAGGGTAGAAGAACAAGAATCAGAAGTAGAAGTGTGTGTGTGAGGAAAGGTCTCAGCCGGGGTGTTGATAGGATTTTCAATATCATCAACTTCTTCCCCAACATGGTTATTCAGCACTCTTCCCGATCTCAACGTTGTGACGGCATTTACATTGTAATGCCCAGGATTCGGTAGGGTTGAGATGGAAGTTTCCCTTTTTCTCTCGCACTCATTTCAGCTTTAAGTCGTGTAATTTCAGCTTCCATCGTTCTGATACTCTCAGCTTGGGACGTTGAGTTTTTCTTTATATCACTGACGGAAGACCTAACTTCAGCCGATACTTCCATGAAATTTGACATGAGTGACTTCATGGTTTGAGTGAATTGAGAGAACTCGTCAGAACAGGTCGTCTGCATAGGATTAGACGGTGCAGGAGGGTTGACCTGGTTTTGAAAATTTTGTGACTGGTAGGGGTGCTGAGTGAGTTGAAGTGGTTGCTGTTGTGGTGGAGGGACCCTTTGGAATTGATTCGGGTTTGGAACCGTGTTTTGGGATTGGTTCCAAGCAAAATTCGGGTGATTCCTCGAACCCTGATTGTACGTGGAAGAATATGGATCGTTTCTAGGTCTTTGAAATGCGGCATTGGTATGCTCGTGATCTTGAAACGGAGAGTTTAATGGACATTCTTCCGTTAAGTGAGAAGGATCAGAACAGCACCCACATACAGTTTTGGGGAGCGACATCGGGTTTAGGGAGGCTGCTAAGAATTTGTGTTCCATAGCTTCGAGCTTCTTTTGCATTGCTGCCATCTCAGCTCGAACACCTATGGACACGTCAATTTGGTGTACGCCACCCCTAGATGATGGCTGGGTTCCACTCTCCCACTGTAATGATTTTTCAGCGAACTCTTCTAAAAATTTCCAAGCTTCCCCATCATCCTTGGTCATAAAGGTGCGTTGACACATGTTTTCCAGGTTTTGTTTAGAGGTAGGGTTAATGCCCTCATATATGATTCGGCAAAGGTCCCATCTCGGGATGCCGTGATGTGGGCATTGAACCAAAAGATCCTTGAATCGTTCAAAGCATTTTTGAGAATGGTTCAGCCGGAAGCTGGGTGAATTGATATAGTTCGCTACGGATTCGAGCTGTCTTGTGCATAGGGTAGAATTTCTTAAGGAATGCCGCAACGAATTCTTCCCAATTCGTAATGGAATGTGCGGTGGTGTTATACAGCCACTTCTCGGCTATATCGCACAAGGTAAATGGAAGAAGATGTAGACGCATAGCATCCACAGAAAGTTATGACGTACCCATCATCGCGCATACATTTTCAAATTTGGTGATAAAGACGTATGGGTCTTCAGTCTCGAGACCATGGAATTTGGGTAGAAGGTTGATATACTGGGGTTTAATCTCAAAGTTATCCCCGTTGGCTGGTGGAATGGATAAGCAGGTCGAAAGAGGACCTCGCAAAGGATATCACCTCTCTTGGAGAGAGATGCGGGGTGGATTCTGCGCACCAACGGACGGTGGCAGAGCAGCGGTAAAGAGGTTCGATGGAGACAGATCCATCGGTGTGGGTGGTGGGTAAAAGAGAGGTAAATGGAGAAATACCGACTTCGGAGTCGATCGAAGGGACGCGGACTAAACAGGCACTAGAACCCATGTCCAGCCTATCTTGCACTAAAAAGGGTTAGTACAAGTGGCAGCGTGACTTATAATTAGGGAAATGAATGAATGCGGTGTTTGTTTTGAAAAATGATATGGATTTTTGAAAATATGATGCGATCACAACAAATACAACAAGCAACCCTAAAATCTAGTGGTCACCTAGGTCAAAGCTTTAGACCGCTCCTAACTGCCAAAAGACAAGTCGTAGGATCAATCCTCCACTGCCTCTTTGTCTCTCCTGTGGCCAGGTAAGTGCCAGGTAAGTGGGAGGTTCTCCACTACGTAAGTAGTGGGCCTAATTAAGTAATCACTAGCCTTCGACGCACTTGCCTTAGACACCACAAAAGAAATGCGGATAAACAATGGATTACCCACGGTCTTCTTCTGTCCTAAGTGAGCGCGACGATCCTTAGAGTCATCTCTAGATATTTTTTAGTTAATGAGGGTAGTGTGGATGCAAGTTTGTGATTTTTGGGGCTTAGGAAGGGTAATGAACTCCCCACATAATCTGGATTTGGCCGTGCCCCTTAATGTCCGTATTAATATGCAAACAACCACAAAATCAAAAACACGCACAATTTATTTTGCTTTTTGCGGCGCTGCGATTTTTGCAAAGAAGCCTGCAACAAATAGTTAATTGGAGCAGATGAGGAAGGAGATAAGAAAGTTTTAGAGGACCTGAGAGAAATTTGGTACTGAGATGCTCTTGAACCGCCGCGGTTCTGCCGCGGGAGTCAAGTAATACCGCGGTTCCGCCGCGCATCAAGCTCCTCTCTGCACAAAAATTTACCAGAGCGCTCCTGATCACTTCCTTAGCTCTCTGGAATTCTCCAAATATTTTTCCAATTGCACAGCAAGCTCTAGATTTCCTTGCAATAAACCACAACAACTCGTTTAATGTTTTGCGCGAGTTTTGATCTTAAAAATTAAGATGGAATTAACTTTTCAACTCAAATTTCAAAAAATGAACAAATTAGCACACGATTCCCCGGCAACGGCGCTATTTGATTGGATGATTTTCCGTTGTGTCGGTTTTTTTAGAAAATTGTATATAGAAATCACAACCAAAAATATTTTGACCGCAATCAATAACGGTGTCGGATGTAGCGCGTTAGAAAGTGCGGATCGCCAACAGGGAAAGTGAGATCCGTTCAATTTTCAATTAGATGAGTCGAAAATTTAGAGAAAAGAAAAGAAAACAATTCATGATTTGTAATTGAATATCAAGAATTAGAAAAAATCTAGATCTATAAAAAAACATTAAAATCAAGAATTGAGATGTGTGATAATTTCCAAACCAACAATCAAGATTCAAAATGAGGCTCGCAGGAGTAGATCGGATCTATAGATATGATGAGATCTAAGATTACTCATTCTTATCCATTAATGAATTGATACTAGATCGATGAAAATTTACCGAGGGTTAAGGATCTTGCGAAGAATTTAGGAATTCCTCATCTCATCCTTTGTCCTTTCGATGAATCTCATTTAAGATCTAGCTTCTAGTAAATCTAATGATCGATCGTTGATCTCTAGTTTTGAGCGAACACAATCAAGAAAGCATCGTCTCGAAACTAGATCATCGATCATTAGATTCATAAGAATTTACAAATGTTATAGGATTTCAGAATTATAAAAGAGTTTAAATCATCATCATCTATTGATCGTCACAACTCCTACACAAGCGGAGTTTTACTCAAACATCATAATATCAAACACAATCACAAATTGAGATCGAATCATAATGCTTGAATTAAAAGATAAGCAAGATATAGAAATTTCACCTTTATTTATCGACAAATTTCGTTACAACTCTTTTGAATTTACAAAAGGAAGGAACTAGATCATCGATTTCGGCTTCACTCGGCTCCTTGAGTCGCGGATCTCCTTGGATCTCTTGCTCCGATGAAATCCGGCGTCGCTTTCTAAAGGTTGAAAGCTTCTTGCTTGAATGGTACTTGGGATCTTGATCTTGATTTTGGAATTGGAGTTAGGGTTTTGAGGCACAAGTTGTGTCACTCAACTTGTGGGTAGAAGATGATGGATGATTCTTGAACAACCTCAACCCTAGATCTAGGCTCCTTTTTATAGACCTTAAAACTCTAGATCTAGGATATCAAATTTGAATTTTCCCTCCAAAAGTTTGTTAAAGAGAGCCTTGTAGAAATAGTTTGTTAAGTCGAGCCTTCTAGATGAGCCACATGGAGAATCGGGAGTCTTCTGGAAGCTTGGACCGTTAGAGATAGGTACGTGGCAAAATTTGAGCAATTGGCGCCATGAAGCCGCCGCGGTTCCGCGGCACAAGTGGGCTCCCGCCGCGGAACCGCTGTGCTATGTGGGCCTTGGTGCTTTATCTTTCTGGTACTCGTTTGGGCTGACACTTGGGCCTTTGTATGATATGTTAAATTGTATTTGGCTTTCTGCATTACTACCAGATCGCACATCTTGGAGTTGGTGTATTTTTGATCAGCTTTTTTCCCAATTTGGCTTTGTTCCTGCAATTTCCTGCATAATTTCTCGAGACAAGAGTTGCGCAATACAAGGATGATGCGATGCCATGAAACACAGTCAATTTCCCTTAAAGTGCCGGTTTTAAAGTCTAACACATGCAATCTGGTATTTCAGAGATGTTTTGCTAATATGTGCAATATGAATACCGAACACTTCTAGATGAGTGCAAATGATAGGGAAATTTCCATGTAAAAAATGCAGTATTTTTGACTGATCAATCCTATCTAATTCAGGTAAGCCAAAAAACCCAAAAATCTAAACCATTTTAAGAAAGGAGTGAAGAAAATTTATTTTTAAAGCAAGTGGTTTTAATACCATAAGCCGAAGTATGCATTTTTAAAACATCAAGACTTTTCTGAAATTTCGGCAGAATTTCCTTTATAAATACCGGCCCTAAACGGGTACAACATGTATAATATGAATAAAGGCATCCTCAAGAAGGAGCTAGCTCTTCACCAATTGGTGATCATAACCATGCACGCAATATGATATACAACGCCGAAGGGCGAGGATCAAAACCTAAAAGAAAACTCAAAATCATTAAGAAAACCATAATAATACAACGCGCGGCTCTAAGGTCGAAAGAATATACTACTGGTCTTCTAAGGTTATAAAAAATATACAAGTCTGGTTGATGGAGTTTACTAGATACAACTAAATAAAAATAAAGTACAATGCTGGTCACGATACATGTGAATCCACCTACCAATGCAATCACCCGGAAGGAAGCAGTGTGCCAGTAAAGCCGCCAAGGAAAAACCTGCAAGAAACTGTAGCACAACGAGGGTGAGTTTCCAACTCGTGAGTAGAAAACATCACCGAGAAGAAATCGAATAAACAACGATTCCTAGGTCAACTATATCATGAAGGTAATACTATGATATCTAGGGTGACCGTATCAGTATATGTGCCAACTATATACTCAAGTCTATAAGTATATGGATATCATCCAACCTTGTGATCAATGCCTGAATGCATGTGGATCTCATCCACGTGTCAACCAATGACACAACAACATCATGCATGTAAATATAATAAAAGCATATGCATGAAAGTATGAGGATATAAATCAACGTATGTCCCTCGCGACACGTAAAAATCATAGAACCTGAGTGTCCAGCATTGACACTCGAAACATCATGAAGTCCGTGTCCAGCATCGACACGTAAATCCTCATATATCTCAGGCGCCGCATCCTCAGATCGGCCCTCATATCCATCTCACTACTCCGGTCGGTATCCCTCGGATAACCACCGAGTCAAAATATTATCACCGGTAGGTAGTGCTCCCCTGCCAGGCTCACCGTCTAACATATACGAGTCTTCTTGCCCCGGAGTACCTTACCGGGTCCACCATGTACCCGCAAACGGTGCCTACCGCTCATCGAATCGGGTTTCACATATCACACATCTCAGAACCTAGAAAACACATGGTGGATGCACTGAAATATCATATCAGGAGAAACCGGGTTTTTAAAAATAATATATACTTTCTTTTGAAATAGCTACGGTTCTCAAATCCATAAATCTCATGAAAGCAACATATCTCAATGCGTATAATCACAAAGCATGATGCATGCAACATATAACAGAAATGTAAGTATATCCGTATATCATGCAACATGGAACAGTAATATGCACATATCAAGGGAAAATCTCTCTTTTAAATGAATCCAGTTTTTAAAATATATCCTGCGGTTCTCAATTTTTCCAAGGTCAAATGCAACATCTAAACTAGCACGATAATGATATATCAGAACTATCAGCTAGCAAGCGATATCAATGAATTAATATTCTCTAAAGTGTATGTGACATGGCAATTACCGATGATGATGTGTGTGAGCCGGCAAGCAGGTGTACGTGTGGCATATGCATCATCGTTAATGGTGCTGGTGTCCTGACAGCATGGTTTCATAATAGCAATAAAAGCACAAGTATAAGCATGCAATGCGATTTGAACAACAAGAATATATGGCAAATGAATAGTAAATGCAACAATAAGAATATACATAATATATTGAGTCATACAGTTTTGGCATTTGAAATAACACGAATCGTTGTGTTTAGAAAATAGGGGCTATGGTGTTTTTAAGAAAAGGTACGTCCTTTGAAATATCCGTAGTTTCCCTTGGCCTATCTTTAAAATACTCACGATTCATTAGTTTTGAAATAAGTATGACTCGAGTCCAGTCCAACATCTACTAAGTAACTACAGGACTAAACTAACAGACTAATCGAAAGGGTAAGCAAACCATCTAAGTCTGAGTGGATATTTATATAAATAATAGTCGGTGATCCTGCCTCAATAGTATCACGTACGATACAATATCTAATATGGCATCCTCGAGTCAAGAGTGCGGATCTATCATCATAAACATATCACGTACGGTAAATCCATCGTATGGCATCCTAAATCTGGGTACGGGTCAAATATCACATTTATCTCATTTGTCATCTGGTATCCTTATCATCACATATCATTAATTGGGGGTACTGATCTAAAGTCTAGTACATACTGATACCATCAACATAAATATATGCGTGTTTATGAAAACACATCGCCTAAGTATCCGCTATAATATCATGTCGTATCTCATAATACGAACCAAATAACATCACCGATCTCGTGGCATCATGCCCAATCACATCGACTCCAAGTACCATATAGTTTCCTCATTATCCATATATATGTATACGTATATATATATATACATAGTCCCATACCTATGTGTATATATATATACGTATCCCCATATACGCATAAGAAGTAAAATGTTTGCGAGTGTGTGTGTGTGTGTATGTACACCTTATTCTAGGGTTCGCGACTAAGAAAATATCTACGTTACTTCTAATACACTAAAACTAACACATGAACATCTAAAAATCTTACTTACTAATCATCCAAGTTTCACAACACATAATCATATATAATATATATATATCGTATACTATACTACGAACTGCGGGGGTGCTATACGCCATCCACCCGACTTCCCCCGTAGATATATATATCTACTCACTTTGATCCTCGCTTGCCGGAGTCGATGACGCCACGCTCATCCTTATCGTATTGAAGTACACGTGAGGGGGGTGCCTACATATATATCACATGACATCGTAAATAGAAATCACGCACGAAAACCAAATCGGCACGCATATAACACATAGGTTAAAACCTATGATCTAAGCATGCAAGAATAATCAACCAACTCCCGATATCGACGTACAAGCGTCAAGTGATCGAGATAAAATGCAAATACCAAATTCCAATTCATTAAAAGCCGCAAAACGAAATCAGAAACTTTGAAAACTTGCCCCAGATTTTCTTCAGGTGACAATTGGGACATTTTACATATAAGGGAGGTCTAATCAATAGGTACTGGAGCCATTGAACAAACAAGAACCTCATCCCCTACCCTGGCCGTAATTTGCGGCCAGAAAGATTAAAATTGCTGCCAAGACTGAAGTGTTGGGGCTCGGGTCTCTAGGTTAGCTTCTAGGTTGCCTGCTTGAC
Organism: Agapanthus africanus; assembly: GCA_030015575.1. Taxonomy (NCBI): domain Eukaryota; kingdom Viridiplantae; phylum Streptophyta; class Magnoliopsida; order Asparagales; family Amaryllidaceae; genus Agapanthus; species Agapanthus africanus. The sequence goes on from CM057337.1 coordinate 308,219,255, forward strand.
TCACTGTGATCGCTATAAAATTTTCAGGTCACCCGGGTCATAGCAGATATCAATTTCCCTTCACAATTTCCACAAAATACGATATCGGGGATTTCTAATTTCATGTCTTGGGTTTCAGTCCATGAAACGAACACTAGAGGGGTTATAAGGTCTCTACTAACCTCAATTACACCTTTGGATTCAATAATTCCTCAAAACCCTAACTTGGAATTTTCTAACCTCACTAAACATCACCATTTCACCTCTAAACATGCATGGACACTAATGTGAATGAAAAACTATACTAATGGTGAAGAAAGTACCTCATTTGGCAACTCAAGAATTTTCTTGAGTTGCCCCAAGTCTCCAAAATCCTTGCTTTCTTGGTCCAAAGTGTTTGCACTGAGCTTGTGCATGTTTTTAGTGAAAGGGGATGAAGTTTTGGTGTGATTTTGGGTGTGTTGTGAGGTCTTTGAGGAGGGAGAAGGAGGAGGGCAGCCATGGTGAGAGGGAGAGGAGAGAATAGATGAAGATGATAATGAAAACAAAGAGCCAAGACCAAGGTTGACCCCTAACCCCCCTTCTCTCTCTCTTGCCCATACCATATTCTTTAATCCTTTTCCTTTTTCTTTTCTTTTCTATTTTCCTTTCCTTTCCCTTCTCTTTTCTCTCATTTAAAACCAAACCAAAACATTTGAAAAAGAAAAGCCATGGAGGAAAAATGTAAAAATGTTAGATAGGACATGGTGCATATCATGTGCACAAATCATGCTTAATGCACGATTAGTGATATTTAATTGTGATTAGCATTAAAATTGTATTTAATTAATTATAAAAATTCATAATTTGCCTAAATCACATAAAATACCCTCATTTCAGAAATTCATATAATTTTCCAAATATTTCCCAATTTATTGGAAATTAATTATACCACATTATCAAATATTCATAATATTTATTAATTAATTTTATAAAAATCCCCAAAATAATATTTTATTTTTCTGAAATGCTACAATCTTCCCCCTTAAATAAATTCGGTCCCTGAATTTAAATTTAAACCCATCAAATACTAAAACATTTCAGTAAAAAGATCCAGTCGTTGGGGCTCCGAAATCATAAATACATAAAACACGTCGTAGCGCAATAAATCCGCATGAAAAATGAGTATATAAACTAAAATCCAAACACCGTCAAGCATCCCGCAATCATCGGAGTTATGGTAAAGACACCAATGTCTAAATCCAATACGAAAACCAACATGATATACATCAAAACTATACATGTAAACATCAAAACTATACATGTAAACATCTGAAAGAAATGCATGCCAAACCTTTTTAAGTCACTGTGCGATGCGCGTATCACTGCACAGTGGCGGACGTCTATTGTAAGAAAATAACTATATATATTTATGCTTTGTTTAACATACACGTCCCACCGTTTTGAAAACAGTTTAGAAGGGTTTCCTTGTAAAAATTTTCGTGTCATCTCGAACACGTAGGTAAATACTGAGACTATAGCTCCTTTTTAGAAATCTCTTCGATAACTAGCAATGCATGCAAAAATATATTCAGGTATTGTCCTCTGACTAGTCCTGCTCAGCTACTATACCAAATAGTAAATATCATAAAACATACTGCTCAAGAGAAATCATACTCAAAATGTGTATAAGAATGCCACGTACGTCTGGTGCGCACGGAAATCGAAATCTATGAATGTGCCATACATGTGCACAGAAACAATATCTAAGTGCAACGGGTGTGCACGAAACACCTGTCAAAGGCAACGGGTGTGCCTGACAGCAAAATCAGGTGCACCTGATATGCACGAAGAATCCCGATTTAGTGCATCTGGTGTGCACCAAAATTGCATCAAGCACGTCGAGTATGCGCAAGAATCCTAATCAAGTGCACAAGGTGCACGAAAACAAATATCGAATATCGCAATCGAAATCGACGATATACAACAAATCTCAGTCCAAATCAGGTATACCGTGGTAAATAATCTCAGAACCATGTGCATCAGCGTACACAAATCGAATCAAAATACTAAAAGTGCATGGAAACTATACCGAAAGCATAAGTTAAATCACATGCAATACTATAGGCATGAAATCAAAATCAACATCTTGAATGACATCGAATCTAAGTCAAGTGCAGCCGTGGTGCACAAAATCTCAATCATGCAAATAAATTTCCCAAAATACCGAAATCAAAGATGGAAGAAACAGTCCCACTCTAGCACATCCTCTAAAGATCACTGGCCATCTATCATGGTCACTCATAACATGTCTCGTCGACAATGCCGAACTTTGGCCTTGTGGGTGTGCACAATATGACCGATCCTGGGTCTAAGTCTTTGTTAGTTAATATATGCCCTAGAGGCCATTGATGTACATATGATGTATATTATAGTAGATACTTGGATATATATAGAAAGGACTTTCTTGCTCGATATGATAGTATGCTATCTGGTTTCACTTTATCCTAACATGTTAACAAATACTTTTTTGTGATCACGTATTGATAAAGCCCTTAGGATATGTACTTGACTACTAGGACTATGATACAGATCATACTAGTGGGGCCAGGGTAGTCTACGAGTACATCCTATAACTGTTCCTAGTCGAGGGTGTATCGAGATAGGGCATCGATACTCCAGAGTAGACTAGCGTATACGCATCTTGACCCATATGATGGGCGATGGATGATCCCATATCCATTGGTGTTGGACATCAAAGATGGTGTACGGGTGCTCAGTGGAGACTGGGTACACTGAACGGACTCGCCGAGAACTCCTGGATGGTATTAAACCTATCGTCAGATAGCAGTTCTCCGGTGACACTGGTACAGGTTAGTCTGTAGACCCGAGATCATCATAGAGTCTTGTGTGATTCCTACTATGCTTTGATTTTCAACTTACCACGTCCAAAAGGGCATGCAAAACGGTGGCTTTTGGGTACAGTCCCGAATCATATGGAGGCAATAAGCGATAGGAGGGGTTTCGTCTCTCCCGATATAGGGAGTTGATGTTGTGCTGTGTTCGATTGGCTATAACTGGAAGTCCCTGGCCAGGGCTGATATGGAGATTTACTGGTAAGAGTTATCAGTAGTTTCTCGACCCGTTATGAGCCTTACATCGACACGACTTATCGGTTACTGGGGTCTGACGTTTACCACCCCTAGACTAGATATGCAACATATCAGACGAAGAGACCGGACTGTACGGTAGTGTTTACTGATTGGATTCACAGGAGAATGTACAGGCTTGCTTCTTGATCTTCTGATTGCTCAATACACGGGTGGCTGTTATATTTAGCTGACCGCTTGCAGCTTGTGGGTGTTTGATATGATCATCACCTACTGCCGGCGTATTGACGATTCTTTAGAGTCCTACACAGAGGTTTCCTGGCTCAGGCAAAATGGAGTAGGAGCACATATATGATATGTGCGGGACCAAGAATAATACGATATGAGATACTGTATTATATTCTCTTGATATGAGATATCGGCCGGGTATATGTGATATGGCCGGGTATATGTGATATAGCCGGGTCATCGGATCAAGTATTGATTCGATGAATTGGTACATGCTATATTAATCGGTTAAGTGCAATATAGCCGGATTGTTGGATCAAGAGTTGATTCGATAATTTAATGTATAATTATATATGTGATATATTACATTACGTTAACTAATATAAGCTCGCTTTATTGATTCATTTTTCTCACTGGATAATACATTGATCTATATGCGATATATGTTAATTGTATTATTTTCTTTTGTTACAAAATATATTGTATATGTGATATATAATATTGTAGCAAGTTAGGGTTACAAATCCAACTTGGTTGTTAAGTTTAAACAAAGTTAGGGTTTGGGTTTGGGTTAGCTTTTGGGTTAGCTTTTTCATGAAGCTTTCCTTATGTCATTTTGCATTGATATTTTGTGTAGATATTTGTTAACCTAACCCAAACCCTTATCTCTAGTTTATTCTCTACATGAGTTAAAGCCTTCATTTTATTAACTCATGGTTGTAATTGTAACCACAATAATAATTCATTGTTCATCACAAAAGCTTTCTTCTTCTTCTTCTTCCTTGAAAAAGCTTTCTAGCTTTTTATGTTGTGATGATTTAAAGTGAGAAATTGAAAACAAAAGAGACCAAAATTCCTACTTCATCATCTTCATCTATTCTAGCCACTTAGATTAGAGTGTTCACTTCACTAATACTAACCAAGATCTTAACTAGAGAATTAGGGTTAACTAGTATGTAAACAACTTTACATCTAAGAGAGAGAGATTACAACCTTTTTAGTCTGTTCCTTCGCTTCATAAGCTCCGAGTAGTAGTCCCTTCGCCACGATTCATGAACTTCCGAACTCTAGAGAGGCTCCATAAGTCGAATGATCCATGCTTGCTAGAAGTCTTCCTTTTCGAAGATGATCATCCTTGAAGAATCTCAAACTCAAGCTCTCACTTCTCTAATCAAGTATTAGTGAAGTGAACAGTCTAATCTAAGTAGCTAGAATAGATGAGGATGATGAAGTAGGAATTTTTCTCTCTTTTGTTTTCAATTTCTCACTTTAAATCATCACAACACAAAAAGCTAGAAAGCTTTTTCAAGGAGGAAGAAGAAGAAGAAAGCTTTTGTGATGACTAATGAATTATTGTTGTGGTTACAATTACAACCATGAGTTAATAAAATGAAGGCTTTAATTCATGTAGAGAATAAACTAGAGTTAAGGGTTTGGGTTAGGTTAACAAATATCTACACAATATATCAAAGCAAAATGACGAAAGGAAAGCTTCATGAAGCTTCATGAAAAAGCTAGCCCAAAAGCTAGCTCCGAATATGATGCATAATAACAGGTGGAAGCATGAATATGTACTACTCAATATATAAATAAAAACTGAAATCTCATCAATTATTTTCCAAGTTCATTTTCGTCCCGTGTCCAACATTGACACAAATCTTCGGTTTTCATCAGGCATCGTTTCTCGAACGATCCTGTCAATCAAATAACACCGGTCGGTATCACCCAGATATCCGCAGTGTTTACCACTGACTCAGGTATCGAGTATCCTCATTAGGCTCCTAGCCTATAATGCGGCTCTCCTGCCCTTCTTCTTCGACCGGGTCCATCATGAATCTGGCTATATAGCTATCCCACCCAGCCCGGATATATGTAAGAAATTCCGCAACAGTATAGCTACCCAACCCGGTTCGGAACAAAACCAAATAAAAAAATGACATTTCATGGTGGACATGTCACATCAATCATGAAAATCATTGAATCCTTTCAATAGTGTATAAAACTCAAAACCATAATCAGTAGTAATCCAATGCATCTTATATCAGAACTACAAAATACTTGGAGATAAAATATAATAACATTTATGAAAATAACTACCATTCTTGATATTTAAGGTATGATGAGAATCATATTTAGTATAATAAGTACTCAGTGTATATGTGACATGTTAATATCGACGAGGTGTAGCGTAACATGTAGATATGTGCATGTGCAGGATGACTCAGCGATAATTTGTGCAGTGTTCTATCAATTATTAACATGATAATATTTATATATATGAATGCGTACGATCGAACTTTATAAACGAAGGAACGATTGTAATTTAAACTTAAACCACGGGCATATCATGCCATCGATACAAAATCCCCTGGTAGATATTTAGTCTACTCACCGGAATACGTCGAATCAACTCAGATCACCAATCCTCTTCCTTTCCTTGCGGCCTCCGAAGTTTCCGTATTCGAATCTAATATCGAAATTAACTTGTATAAGAAACGGCTAAACTCCGTAACGGCGAAAACATAGAAATACAAGTGTTACGTACTAACTATATTACGTAAGACTATTTTAAACTAACACTTATATTAACTGAAGTTAATCCGATCGCTGTTCGCAACAGAAAACAGAATCGTGTTACGAAACGTCCCTGTCGTGTTTTAAACGTTTTAACCCCATTTCAGATATTAACTCCCAGATTTCCTATACTGAAAATTTAACTTAAACGAATAATACCAAATATCCTAACATCTATACATAGACCTACCCTTAAACCCACAATGTTAGTTGTATGTATGCCCTAGAGGCCAGTATTGTACATATGATGTATATTATATTGGATGCTTGGACATATATAGAGAGGACTTTCTTGCTCGATATGATAGTATGCTATCTGGTTACTCTTTATCTTAACATGTATACTTATCTCTTAATACTGTCTTATGGTTACATGTTGGTAAAGCCCTTAGGATGTGTACTTGACTACCAGGACTATGATGCAGATCATACTAGTGGGGCCATGGTAGTCCATAAGTACATCCTTTAAAGTCCCTAGTCGTGGGTGTATCGAGACGGGGCATCGATATACCAGAGTAGACTAGCGTGTACGCTTCTCGACCCATGAGATGGGCGATGGATGATCCCATATCCATTGGTGTTTGACATCAGAGATGGTATACGGGTGGTCAGTGGAGACTGGGTGTACTGGACGGACTCGCCGAGAACTCCCAGATTGTAGGTATGCTAGGCACACGCACAAGGTTCTACAAGGCATCAACCATGCCCGATTAAAAATTTAGCAGTGCCGAACAACCCTAACCAAGATCTTTATAGTAGAGATTAGGCGAAAACAAGCATGTTAAACACTTTAACACTAAGTGAGAGGGATTACAACCTTTGTAGATCCGGTCCTTAACTTATTAAGCTCCGTGTTGAGCTCCCTTCGCTGCGATCATCGTGTATCCGGACTCTCGAGAGGTTCCACGAAGAGAAAGGTGCAAGCTTGCTTCCGATCTTTGATAACAAAGATGATCTACTTTGATGTTTCATTAACACAAGCTCTCACTCACTAAATGAAGTGAACACCCTCATCTAAATGGAAAGGGTAGATGAGGATGATGAAGTAGGATTTTTTCTCTCATTTGTTTTCTTATTCTCACTCAATTTTCATCACAAAATCAAAGCAAGAAAGCTTTTCATGAAGAACTCAAGCAAGAAGAAGATGAATAATAATTAGAATCCTTTTGTGATGAATGATGAAAAGATGATAATGATGAATAATGCAACCATGGTTAACTAAACCATTGTAGAGATTTAACTAGGGCTAGGGTTTGGGTTGGGTTAAAGCATGAGTCACTTGAAAATATCATAACACAAAACAAAAAGAAACCTTTTAGAAGGTTCATGAATGCACTAACCCAAATCAAACCCTAATCTTGTTTAATCTCCACTAAAACATGTTGCATTAGTAATCATATCATGTTACAATATTATATATCACATATATAATATTTATTTTAACAAAATAAAATAATACAATTAACATATATCGCATATATATCAATATATTACCCGAGTGAGAAAAAGAATCTTTTAGTGAGCTGATATTAGTTAATGTAATTTAATATATCATATATATAATTATACATTAAATTATCGAATCAACACTTGATCCGACAATCCGGCTATATCGCATATAACCGACTAATATCTTATTTACCGATTCATCGAATCAACATTTGATCCGATGACCCAGCTGATATCAAATATAGCGAGAATAGAATACGGTATCTCATATCGCATTATCCTCGGTCCTGCACATATCACATATGTGCTCCTACTCCGTTTTGCCTGAACCAAGAAACCTCTGTGTAGGACTCTAAAGAATCGTCAATACGCCGGCAGTAGGTGATGATCATATCAAACACCCACAAGCTGCAAGCAGTCAGCTAAACGTAACAGCCACCCAGGTATTGAGCGCTCAGAAGATCAACAAGCAAGCCTGTACATTCTCCTGTGAATCCAATCAGTAACACTCCCGTACAGTCCGGTCTCGTCGTCTGATATGTCGCATATCTCTCCTAAGGGTGGTAAACGTAAAACCACAGTAGCTCGATAAGTCGTGTCGATATGAGGTCTATAACAGTTCGAGAAACTACTGATAACACTTACCAGTAAATCTCAGCAACCCTGGCCAGGGATTTCCAGTAATAGCCAATCGAACACAGCACAACATCACCTCCCTATACCGGGAGAGACGAATCCCCTCCTATCGCTCATTGCCTCCATGTGATTCGGGACTGTACCCAAAAGCCACCTTTTTGCACGCCCTCTTGGACGTGGTATGATGGAAATCAAAGCACAGTAGGAATCACACAAGACTCTATGACGATCTCGGGTCAACAGACTACTCTGTATCAGTGTCACCGGAGAACTGCCATCTGACGTGAGGTATAATACCATCTGGGAGTTCTCGGCGAGTCCGTCCAGTATACCCAGTCTCTACTGAGCACCCGTACACCATCCTTGATGTCAAACACCGATGGATATGGGATCATCCATCGCCCATCATATAGGTCATGATGCGCATACGCTAGTCTACTCTGGTGCATCGATGCCCTGTCTCGATACACCCTCGACTAGGAATATTTATAGGATGTACTCGTCGACTACCGTGGCCCCACTAGTATGATCTCATCATAGTCCTAGTAGTCGAGTACATATCCTAAGGGCTTTATCAACATGTAACATAGAGACAATCAGAATACATGTTAAGATAAAGAGCAACCAGATAGCGTACTGTCATGTCGAGCAAGAAAGTCCTCTCTATATATGTCCAAGCATCCATTACAATATACATCGTATGTACAGTAATGGCCTCTAGGGCATACATATAACTAACAATCTCCCACTTGCACTAGGGCCATCTGTTGTGGTATCACATACCCAACAATTAGATATGGTTGAAGTATCTCATACTCAACCATCCCATAAAGTCTCTACTGGGAAAATAGCCCTTTGTGAGTGGATCCGCGCTGTTGTCCTCTGTGTCTACTCTCCTAACCTCGATCTCCCTGGAGATCAACCATCTCCATGATCTGGTGATACTGCCTTAGAATTATATCTGGATTTCTTATGGGATGGTAGTTCCTTGGCTAAAGCCATAACTCCATTGTCACACAATGGTAGGAACGAAGTTCATCTCATGAACTTATATATATCCAGACTTCCTCTTTGGTAGCTTCCTTGGTAATGATGTATCTTGCCTTTAATCGTCTAGTAAGTCACTGTATCTAGCTTGGAACTCTTCTAACATTCCGTCCCTCCACTGAGGGTAAAGACAATGCCTGCGACTGACATTCAGTCGTCCTTATCACTCTGGAACCTTTCCAGTGATTCTCCCCAGGATCAATTGATACCATCTCACTACAACTAGTGAGATTTCTAACATCCAATTATATCTATCTCATAGATCCATAACCCTGGATTTAGGAGGTATCACGTTGATCCTATATGGAGAATCCTTGTGATAAGCGGAGATTGACCGAGTGTAGCATAGGAAACTCCTTCTCTATCATGAGTATGTCATCCACGTACTCTACGAGGATCACCACCATACTCCCTACTACCTTTTTGTATATACAAGGTTCATCTACCATTTTGATGAAGTCAAACTCTTTGACTACCACATCAAAACAGACGTTCCAACTCCGCGATGCCTACTTTATCATATAAAACATCTTGCACACGTTTCCGCTGCTCCCACTGTCTACAAAGCCCTCTGACTGTGTACTTATAGATGCTCTCTTCCAAATCATCATTTAGAAAAGCAGTCATGACACCCAACCACCAGATATCGTAGTCATGGTATGTAGCAGTGGCAACTAGGATCTGGATGGACATAAGCATAGCTTTGAAAGTCTAAACTTTTCCATGTACACCAAGTAATGTTCTCAAGATATACTTGCTCCTGATGGGATTTAACCCTTCAGATAAAGCAACTAAAGTCCATACTTTGTTGGTGTATAAGGATTCCATCTCAGATTACTAAGCATCCAGCCATTCTTACAGAGTCTCACACCTGATGGCCAGCTCGAAACTAGTTGGGTCATCATCTCATGACGCAATCCTCGCTCCCACTGTCATAGAGAAACCGAAGTATCTCTCAGGTGGGTGAGGAAACCTACTAGATCGACGGAGAGGCTGAGGTTCGTTAGAATCTATTGAATCCTTTGGTTCTACCACATCATCAGCTGCAGTTTGTATAGCTGGAACTCTTTCTAGTTCTACCTCATGACCAATAATTTCTTCACAAGAAACTCCCTTTCACAAAGGTGGTATGCTGAGAAACAAAACATCTTTTGTTCCTCGGTTAGGTAGAAGATATTCCCTTGTGTATGCTTGGGATATCCAACAAACTTCTACAGAATTGACTTTTTCTAGAGCTTGTCCGGATTTTACTTTTAGAAATAGGCCGGACAATCCTAAATCTTAACAAACTTAAGATATGGGCTCTTCCCTTTCCATATCACATATGAAGTGGTAGACAACTGATTTGATTGGAACCCTATTCAATAGGTATGCAGCTTCTCAAGTGCATAACTCCCAAAACAAAATAGGAAACTCAGTAGTACTCATCATAAAGTGCACCATATCTAATAGGGTGTGATTGCTCCGCCCCGATATACCATCGTACTATGGTGTATATGGAGGAGTAATGCTGAGAGAGAATCTCATTCTCCTTTAGAATAGTCTAGGAATTCCGTGCTCAAGTATTCTCCTCCTTGATCTCATCAAAGGACATAATACTTATACCCGTTTTTGGTTCTCTACTTCTAACTTATATTCTGTGATTATCTCAAAAGTTTCGGACTTATGTTTCAACAGGAACATATGTCTGAATCTTGAAAGATCATCAGTGAATATAATGAAGTACAAAGAACCGGTCTTGGCATGTGTAGACAGCGGACCTTCATACATCAGCATGTATCAATCCCAAGAGTTCACTAACTCTTTCTCTGTTTCCAATAAACGGAGCTGTGGTCATCTTATCTCTGTGACATGACCGGCAAGTTTCACAAGATGTAAATTCAAACTAATTTAAAACTCCATCTATATGTAACTTCAGCTAGTCTGGTCGCATTGATATGACCTAGTCTACAATACCTCAAGAAGGATTCATTCATTTATGAACTCTTCCTCTTGTGTGTGTTCTGTATACTAAGAACTGTAGTTTGATTTAGAACATCAATGCTTTTAGATAACGTGCCTGAACCGATCAACTCTTGATTGTAGGGTTCTTAGGCACTCTAATGAAGTCTCATAAGGCATCAACCATGCCAATTTCTAATTTTTCCAGTGCCGAGAAACCCTCATACGGATCGTTAACTAGAATTTTAGGCGAAAAAGGAAACTAGTTAACATCTTAACTAAAAGTGAGATGCTACAACCTTAGTAGATCCGGTTATCCATTTCCTTAGCTCCACGTGGTTGTCCCCTCGCTTTCCATCTCGAATCCCGGACTCTCGCATCGGCTTCATCGGAGAAATGAGCGGAACAGTCGTCGGCTTCGATGCCGAAGATGATCTACGTCGAGGCTTCACAAGATCAAGCTCCAACTTCACCAAGTTGTGAGACTTGTGAAGAAAACACCCTATACTACTTGGCAAGAGGTAGAGGGTGAAGAAATAGGAGGTGGGTTCACTTTAGAATTGGATTTCTCACACTTTTGCTCAAGATGCCATTGATGGAATCAAGCTTTCTTTTTTTTTTTTTTTGAAGATGATCAAGAAGAAGAAAGAATATATTATATCTCTTTAAAATGAAAAAGAAAATGAATACTTATCATAATGTAAACCATGGTTAGGTGTAGAGAATTGACTAAGGTTAGATGAATGGTTAGGGTTAAGCATGAAGACAAAATGGTCACTTTGGTCAAAGATTCATGAAGCTTCAACAAGCTTCAAGAATGAAAGCAACCATTTTGTTTTCTTTTGCCATTTCTTTTTTAATCCAAATTAAAAAGATAAAAGAATGAATAAATAAAAACCCTAACCATTTACTTAACCAAGGTTTAATTCTTTACACTTAACCAAATGAGCAAGTATCATCAAACATGATACAAACATGTGCACAAAAGTATATCACATATACAACTTGCACATCAAGTGAGAAAATCCATTTGAAGTGAACCAATACTAGTTAATGCAAAGTAATATATCAAATATATAATTATACATTAAATCATTAAATCAACACTTGATTTAACGATCCGGTCATATCACATATAATCGACTAGTATCCTATGTATCGGCTTATCGAATCAATCCTTGATTCGAAATCTAGGTTATATCGTATATAACCAATCGATACATTCATCGCGAGAATGAAATACGGTATCACATACACGCATTATTCTCGGTCCTGCACATATCTCATATGCGCTCCTATTTCGTTTCGCTTGAGCCAGGAAACCTCTGTGTAGGACTCTAAAGACTCGTCAATACGCCGGCAGCAGATGATGTGTTGGAGATAGTGCCCTCAGAGTCAATTATTGGATCACAGGTACGTGATTGCAATGATTGAGGGAGGACCTATCCCGGTAGGACAGTCTTACTCGAGATGATAGTATGCTATCTGGTTTACCTTTATCATCGTGTACTGTTTTAAGTGACCTGACACGTCGCTATTACACGTTGATAGAGCCCCTAGGATTCTTGATTGACCACCAGCAGTATGAGGGCGATCATATAAGTGGGAGCTGGGGGTCTATAAGTATATCCTTAAAAAGGTCCCTAGTCGTGAGAGTTTCGAGACAGGGCATCGATTCTCCATAGTAGACTAGTGTATACTGTCGAGACCCCGACGAGGGGCGGTGGCCGGTCTCACAAGCCACTGGTGTCAGTTGGATCACCTAAGATGTATACAGGTGCTCATTGGGTTATGAGTACACCGGACAGGACTCGCCGGGAACATGCTAGTTGGTCATATACCAGACGTCAGATGGCAGTTCCCTGGTGACATGTGTGCAGGTTAGTTCATCGACCTGGGGATCGTCATTTGTCTCGTGTGAGTTCCCACTGTACTTTGATTACTACCCTACCACGGCTCAAAGGAGTCGTGCAAACAGGTTTTAGTTGGGTACAGTCCCGAGCCACATGGAGGCAGTGAGCGTATCTTCAGGGGTTCGTCTCTCCCGGTATTGGGGGTGAGGTCATGCTGTGTCTAGGAAAGCCATTACACGAAGCCCTCGGCCGAGGCAAGGAGATTTGCTGGTAGGTATTCCAGTAGTATCTCAGGGTGTTCTGGGCTACACTCCGACACGACTTGTACCGCTTTTGGGGGTCTGACTTTTACCAACCCCCTAGGCCCGCCATGCGATACTCATAGACGAACGGACCGGACTGTACGGATATTGTCACTGACAGGCTCAGTAGGATGTCAGGCTGAGTTCGCTCACAGACGTCCCTTTTTGTCAGTACCTGGTAGCCCGTTACGTATTGGCTTATACCTCTGACGTGCTAGTGGTTAAATCCACAACCAAGGTGTTGATGAGTCTTTAGAGTCCCCCACATTTCAGTTACTCAGCTTTCGGGCGAAAGGTTGTAGAGGCCGTATGGAGATATGGCAAGGTCCGATCAGATACGTGCGGTATTGCACGGATCAGGATCGGACAGTTTGTACTATAGGCCGTATGGTTATATGGCAGGGTTCGATCAGATACGTGCGGTATTGCACGGATCAGGATCGAACAGATATTACTAGCCGGCTTTGGTTTAAGCCGGATCCTAATATAGTACAGTGTAGATTTTGTCTCATTGCATTTGTATTTCGGTCGGAATACAAATGCGGGTGTGTATGCACAGTATCGGGGTTTTCCTGTAATTTATTACGGGACCAGTTTTTGGAGTTGCCAGTTTGTTTTCCGTTTCGGCCAATTTTCCTTTGATCGTTCATTGGCCGATGTTTGGTGGAGGAGGGCTTATTTGCATTGTTGCAAATAAGTATTTGTGGAGGGGGTCTTTGCATATATTCATGTCATGATTATAGCACCATCCATTGACTTGCTTAACTTCATACTTCATGATGGATTGACTTTGTGGACTTGATGTTTAGTGATGGTTATGTGTTGAGTGTGGTTTTGGTGTTGTCATCATATTCTTTCATGATGCCCTCTTGCATTATTGATCCACTCACTTCCTCATGCTATCCACTCTCTCTCTCTCCACCCCTCATTGTAGTGGCCGGCCAAGTCCTAGTAGGGCTGTCCAAATATGGTAGTGGGGTTTTTTGTTGTTGATTTCATGTTCCAAAATCCACAAGTTCCTCCACAAAACTCCTTGCATCATCCTTCCACCACAATGGCATCTCCAATACCCCAAAAGTGAGACACAAGCTCTACGAAACATTCTACAGCAAATCTTAGGCACGTCGAGTAGCCGGCTTCGTGCCCGAGTTGCCTCGGCATTGAGGTGGGAGCCCGTAAAAGAAGTAGGCGATATGGTGCGCTTCCGGCGACGAGGAGGAGACGGGACTTTTCCGCAGGAGATCGGGACCATGACGAGAAGACCGGAGGACTTGGATCGTCGGTATATCTCTATTCCCTTTCTTGTAGATAGCTAGGACTAGTTAATGGTTCGATCCGGGTATTAGTGCGCGGCGGTTCGCCAGTTCAAGAAAAATTTAAGTTTATCACCGCTTCCGCATTTGGCCGTCGGATTGACGGCCGGGGCGCCGCCGTGCACTTACAGTGGTATCAGAGCCTCCCCATTAACTTAGTCTAGCTTTGTGTAATGTGTTTTTCTGTTCCGATCGATCGAAATGTTCAAAACCCCGTATTGGCCCACATCAGTTTTCTGTTGAAATTTTTTGGTCCCCAAAAATTTTTCAGGTTGTATAAAAGCACTGTACAGGAAGACTTAAGACTTCTGGAAAAATCCGACACCATGATCCTCTGGGATTATTTTTGGGGTTTTTGAACATTAAAATTGGGCCCATATTTTCTGTAACTGCTACAGTTTTGTTTTGGGGCCCACTTGTTAATATTCGATCGGTCGGATATTTTAAACACATTTTTCACAGTATTTACATTATATCTGCGACCGTGAATGTCACTTGATCGGTAAATCCAGTCTAACTGCTATAGCCCGGTTAGACGGATTTGCGAACGTGACTTTCACGCTGATGTTCTGTTTTTGCTGTGATGTTGCGGATCGGTCGTGGGGGATAGCCTGGATGCAATGCTAGTACCGTTGTGGTTGTATTATGTACATTTGATATTGCGGGGCGAGCGTCCGACATGTGGACTGCCGTCACTGCCTGTTTGTATTATTATTTTGGGGCACGACCTGGTTGCGGTCGTTGTACCCGTTGTATGTATTTTTTTACTTTCTGTACTAGGATTGCCCCGCTGAGGGGTGCACGGATAGCCGGGTTCTGGAGGGCAACAAGCCCGCATCTCATGGCATTGAGACGGAGGGGGCTTCACTCTAGGATTGGCGGGCTATTCGCCGCACTCGTAGGGGGTACAGGTTGACCCAGGAGGGGTGCCCAAGTTACCGGATTCCGTGAAGTGCTGGGTGGTCCATTCACGTTGCTGAAGGGGGCTGCCTCGCTTCAGGTTTTGGCGGGTAACTTGTCGCGCCCGTAGGGGTCTAGGATTTCATTGCACAGGCTATCCACACGACCAGGGGAACGTCGGGTTTCAGTAGTGGCTCTGTGAAACCCGGGGATCCTAGATATCTGTATTGTTTCTGTGATGCTGTACATTTCTGTGATGTTGCATTTTTTTCACGCCTTGAGCGAAATATAATATATTGGTATATATATTAGTAGATGTTGTATATGTTTTGCATCCGCGCTAGTCCAGTCCCCGGTCTGTCGTTAGTAAGCTAACCTAACGGGTAATGACGGGACCCAGTGGCGAATGCGGATGGCATATACGTACATCAGTATATTTTCGTTCTTTGTGGTGTGATCAATTGATGGGACTGCATTGATTCGGATCAATGCAAGTTTAAAAACAAACCTAATCTGATGTTGTTGGAACACTTTTCAAAAAGCTGTTATTGCAAGGACGTTCACTTTTGTTTTGCATCGTGATATTCAGTTGGAATATCCTGCTCCTCAGTCGACGAGGCAAGGGCCGAGATCCCTTCACCGGGAGTGACCCCTTGGACAAAAAGTTTGCGTCAGGACAATGACTTCACTATAGCCGATTACTTTTGCTTTGCACCGTGATATTCAGTTGGAATATCCTGCACCTCATTCTACGGGGAAAGAGCCGAGATCCCTTCACCGGGAGTGACCTCTTTAGCAAAGGTTTTCGTCACTATATTTTTAAAAGCTATCAGTTCCTTCAACGATATCAAGTTCTTTACGTTAAAGGTTTTCGCCAGAAACCATTCGTAGCCCTCCGTCGTTTCGACGGGTAGCACGTAGTATTCATGCTATGTTTGTTGGCCTTCGTCAAGGCATAGTGTATGGTAGCTGCTTGTTGCCTTTCTGCAGCATAGATAGATGCGTTGGTTTGGGACAGTCGTATAGCCTTGTTGGCCTTCTTCAAGGGCTTGTGCGGGTGGGTTCAAATCAACCTGGAGAATGACGGGTAGAACTTGACATGTGACTTATGATTTGTTGGCCTTCGTCAAGGTCATAAGAGCATGGGGCAGAAATCACATCGGGAGTTTCAAAAGAACTGAAACTTGCCAGATATGCGCATACCTTCTGGAGTGTGATACCGTGAGCGGATTCCGTCACGTTATCATGCGATGATAGTTGGATCCCGATTCCCACTGATGAGTTAGTTTACTCCTCGGGTGACCCCGACTAATTCTTCTTTCAGGTTTGGAGGAGAATTTGAGGTACAGTGGGAGGATTCCAGATTAGATAAATTGGTAACCATTCTGATCTAGGTTAGAGGGCACGCTGAGTGTTTCTTTTCTCTCTCTCTCTTTGGTAGCGACCATTGACCCGACCCTAAGACTATGACTCAGTGACCAAATTAACCGAACCTTCTTAAACACTGGCTTTTGGATTGTCAGAGTTGCAAACCTCGTTGCCACTCCTACTTTTACCCTTTTCTCCAGGACACCCCGTTTTACTACGAACGTCCACTTCCATTGGACAAAACCATCGTATGGTTAGATACGAACTCGAAAGAATTTATTCGAGGATGGTTTCCGGTTCTGGAGAAAACGGATAGGATTATTCAGTTGTCTTTTCCTTTTACCCTCTCTCAGGTTACGAGTACTCCTTGGTTTAGGGGTAGTACACCTATTACGCAAATTGGATTGTCTTCTTCCAAACCTTAGGCTGGTGCCGACCGGTGGGGAATGAAGAAAACCAATTAGCATAACGATGGTGTGCAGAAGGTATTAAGTTAAGACAAAGCAAGGGATTAGTAAGAGGGCAAAGTAAATTGCAACAGATATTCACGACCAAACCAAATATTTCGTTACCACTCCCACATCACCTTTGTATTTCTCCAGGACACTCCGTATCACTACGAAGATCCACAGTTTATTTGGATACTCCATCGTATGGTTATATATGAACTCGAATGGAACTGGTTCCAGTTCGGGGATGGATTCTGGTTCAGGAGAAATAGGAATAAGGTTTATTCGGTTGTCTTTTATCTTCACCCTCTCTCATTGCGAATGTTCCTAAGATTGGGAAAGTACACCCATTATGCTTATTGGATAGTCTTCTTCCAAACCATAGGCTGGTGCCGAACAGTAGGGAAGGAAGAAAACCATTTGGCCTAAAAGGGTGTGCAGAAGGTAAAGACTAAAGACATATGAAGGGATTTGGAGAGGTGGCAAAGAACTATACGGTTACAGTCGTGAATCTGGAAGAGGAATTACTAGGAATACCAGAATACCCCATCGGAACATTTCAATGTTTCAGTTTCACTGTGTAATGTTAAAGGAAAACTGATTTCCCGATTAGATACTTACTCCAGGGTATGTATTTACCAGGTAAGATTCTCACATCTGTATGGTTTTACAGATGATGAGTGGGAGTAAGTTATTGGGAATTGGGTGATTATCCTCATTATATCGGGATTCGTTGTAATCAGTGATATTTGAGGAAATCACCTGGGCTGTTTGCCGGTCGGCAATATTTGGTTTTGAATATCCGCTGTTATGCACCAATTTCAAATTGATATATCTGTACGTCTATTTTCATAGAGTGAGATATACCTTTCTGAAATTATGTCTACGACATTTACCTATATCAGTGGATGGTTAGGTAAGGAGCATTAAACAGCGGTGTAATTCTTCTTAACCATAAGTACAGTTTTCAACCTACGACACACAGTGAATGAGTTATCAGACTCAAGGGACTTATACAAAGGATTGTATGTTGTCCAGGGTCCATCAGGACAGAGGGCTTGGTCCTCGTACT
The DNA here is from genome assembly GCA_030015575.1 of Agapanthus africanus. Lineage (NCBI taxonomy): Eukaryota > Viridiplantae > Streptophyta > Magnoliopsida > Asparagales > Amaryllidaceae > Agapanthus > Agapanthus africanus. The sequence goes on from CM057337.1 coordinate 308,237,455, forward strand.
ATATTCGGTTTACTTATGACTTCTCTAGTTTTTAGACAGGTGTTTCGCGGAAACACAGGGTCCAAATTTTGAGAAGTTATAGGTATTTGAATAGAGTAGAGAACCAGGTATAGCAAGTATCGGGATTCTTCAAAGAGATCGAAGATGTAGATACTTGTGTATGGTATTCAGTTGATAGTAATGATAAAGAGATCTTGCTTCTCTTTCAGGTTACTCATAATTGGAAGTATTCCTAAGTTGAGTAACGCTGATCGGCCTCCTTCCATTTAGTTGACATGCGCTGGGGACAGCTGCATGATTTGAATCTGGTTCAATTAAATCAGTGCCTCTGGTTCTATATTGGATATAGAACAGTTCATATCTTAACGATGTTAAGGTACGGGGAGTTGTCCGGCTTATGCTTAAAACCAGACACTGGACAACTCAAGGCACGTTTCAGTAATGACTGTTTGTGGGTTGACCCAGGCTATGACGCGGGTTGATTTTCTACCATCTGGATGGACAATAGCAATATCGTTCTAGACTCGCCACAGTTTTAATAAAAATGGATTTTTTCAGAAAACAGTAGTGGGAGTATGGTAGAACTGGAAGTGATTCCAGAACCACAAACGATTACTGAAGATTTGACAGGAACCTAAAGATTCAATCTGGATTGACATTCCATTGGCCACTCCGCAGATAAGGTGGGTAACTTTAGGCACCCGAGAGGTACTACGGTAGCCTCAAGGACGGTGACAGGGAAGTTCTTGTTTACCCACAATTACCATTGTTGTTGTTCCAGGGTGCGAGACCCGGCGGGAGGATGAGTATAGCGTCGTTCTAAACGAGTTTTAGAAGTGTACGTGTATATGACTCTGCCAGAGGGTTGTCGTAGTCAGTGGGAGCAGCGGAAGCATTGGTGGACAGGAAGCTTATGTCTATTTATAGACTAAAGCAGATGTAGCGGAGATAGATCATCTATTTCTGACGTGACAGTCATAGGTTTGACTTCATCAGAATAGGGGATGGATCTGTTGAGAAGGTAGTAGGGTGTGATATCCTGGTATTTGGATAACATACACAGAGTAGGAAAGGAAACTCCTATACTACAATCGGTTGTACTTTGGTCGTCACACAGTGGTTTCTCCATATGGGACTTGGACATTATATCAGACATTCTGGTTACTAGATCTATGGTCTTAGATCTAGATTTGGGTGGTTTCCCAATCAGGGTACTTGACAGCATTCTAAGAGTATTTAGGATGGACGACTCCTGGCACGGTAGTGTACCTGCAGGTAATGGGGTCACCCTCTCCAAAGGTGTCTTACAGACTAAAGGGGAGAGGGACGGGCATGATTGGCAGATCACTTGCTCAGGCAATTGAGTCAATCGTGAGATGTCAAGTACCACACCAGATGTTGTTCTTGCACTAGATGCAATAAGTTGACATTAATCCAATCCTAGAGAAACAGTCGGAAGCAGTTTTAGAACATAAGTGGATGTTCTAGGGAGATGATAACGACTGCCTCATTCAGGAGACAGTTATCATTCCAGGCTTCCAAGGTGACATGGACGACAAGGAGGTTGTCAGAGTTATAGTTTTCCTTCTGATGAGGGGCAGTATTTTGGACAGGTGGTCCAAGGCAATACTGAGGGAGGCATGGCGCGCAGGATACTGATTAAGTTCAGTTGACGATACAGTCTAAGAAGTTTGGATTTGGAGTTCATTTATGAGCTAGGTCCCATCAGACATCCAGACATATTCTGAGACAGGTATTGCTCTTTTCGAGAGATGGCTTTCTCCGCGAACTTGAGATATAGAGAGACATAGAAAGAAACAACTAAGCGGATCCACTCACTGAGGCTATTCCTCGAACGCAATAGTTTCGCAAACGAGCTTTGTGAGAATGACTAGTAGAGGAGTTGGATGTTCGGTATCACACGGGCTGTGAGTATGCGACATCGCAATAATTAGCCTTGAGTGCAAGTGGGAGGTTGTTGGAGATAGTGCCCTCAGAGTCAATTATTGGATCACAGGTACGTGATTGCAATGATTGAGGGAGGACCTATCCCGGTAGGACAGTCTTACTCGAGATGATAGTATGCTATCTGGTTTACCTTTATCATCGTGTACTGTTTTAAGTGACCTGACACGTCGCTATTACACGTTGATAGAGCCCCTAGGATTCTTGATTGACCACCAGCAGTATGAGGGCGATCATATAAGTGGGAGCTGGGGGTCTATAAGCATATCCTTAAAAAGGTCCCTAGTCGTGAGAGTTTCGAGACAGGGCATCGATTCTCCATAGTAGACTAGTGTATACAGTCGAGACCCCGACGAGGGGCGGTGGCCGGTCTCACAAGCCACTGGTGTCAGTTGGATCACCTAAGATGTATACAGGTGCTCATTGGGTTATGAGTACACCGGACAGGACTCGCCGGGAACATGCTAGTTGGTCATATACCAGACGTCAGATGGCAGTTCCCTGGTGACATGTATGCAGGTTAGTTCATCGACCTGGGGATCGTCATTTGTCTCGTGTGAGTTCCCACTGTACTTTGATTACTACCCTACCACGGCTCAAAGGAGTCGTGCAAACAGGTTTTAGTTGGGTACAGTCCCGAGCCACATGGAGGCAGTGAGCGTATCTTCAGGGGTTCGTCTCTCCCGGTATTGGGGGTGAGGTCGTGCTGTGTCTAGGAGAGCCATTACACGAAGCCCTCGGCCGAGGCAAGGAGATTTGCTGGTAGGTATTCCAGTAGTATCTCAGGGTGTTCTGGGCTACACTCCGACACGACTTGTACCGCTTTTAGGGGTCTGACTTTTACCAACCCCCTAGGCCCGCCATGCGATACTCATAGACAAACGGACCGGACTGTACGGATATTGTCACTGACAGGCTCAGTAGGATGTCAGGCTGAGTTCGCTCACAGACGTCCCTTTTTGTCAGTACCTGGTAGCCCGTTACGTATTGGCTTATACCTCTGACGTGCTAGTGGTTAAATCCACAACCAAGGTGTTGATGAGTCTTTAGAGTCCCCCACATTTCAGTTACTCAGCTTTCGGGCGAAAGGTTGTAGAGGCCGTATGGAGATATGGCAAGGTCCGATCAGATACGTGCGGTATTGCACGGATCAGGATCGGACAGTTTGTACTATAGGCCGTATGGTTATATGGCAGGGTTCGATCAGATACGTGCGGTATTGCACGGATCAGGATCGAACAGATATTACTAGCCGGCTTTGGTTTAAGCCGGATCCTAGTATAGTACAGTGTAGATTTTGTCTCATTGCATTTGTATTTCGGTCGGAATACAAATGCGGGTGTGTATGCACAGTATCGGGGTTTTCCTGTAATTTATTACGGGACCAGTTTTTGGAGTTGCCAGTTTGTTTTCCGTTTCGGCCAATTTTCCTTTGATCGTTCATTGGCCGATGTTTGGTGGAGGAGGGCTTATTTGCATTGTTGCAAATAAGTATTTGTGGAGGGGGTCTTTGCATATATTCATGTCATGATTATAGCACCATCCATTGACTTGCTTGACTTCATACTTCATGATGGATTGACTTTGCGGACTTGATGTTTAGTGATGGTTATGTGTTGAGTGTGGTTTTGGTGTTGTCATCATATTCTTTCATGATGCCCTCTTGCATTATTGATCCACTCACTTCCTCATGCTATCCACTCTCTCTCTCTCCACCCCTCATTGTAGTGGCCGGCCAAGTCCTAGTAGGGCTGTCCAAATATGGTAGTGGGGTTTTTTGTTGTTGATTTCATGTTCCAAAATCCACAAGTTCCTCTACAAAACTCCTTGCATCATCCCTCCACCACAATGGCATCTCCAATACCCCAAAAGTGAGACACAAGCTCTACCAAACATTCTACAGCAAATCTTGGGCACGTCGAGTAGCCGGCTTCGTGCCCGAGTTGCCTCGGCATTGAGGTGAGAGCCCGTAAAAGAAGTAGGCGATGTGGTGCGCTTCCGGCGACGAGGAGGAGACGGAACTTTTCCGCAGGAGATCGGGACCATGACGAGAAGACCGGAGGACTTGGATCGTCGGTATATCTCTATTCTCTTTCTTGTAGATAGCTAGGACTAGTTAATGGTTCGATCCGGGTATTAGTGCGCGGCGGTTCGCCAGTTCAAGAAAAATTTAAGTTTATCACCGCTTCCGCATTTGGCCGTCGGATTGACGGCCGGGGCGCCGCCGTGCACTTACATGATGATCATATCAAACACCCGCAAGCCGCAAGCGGTCTGCTAAACGTAACGGCCATCCGGGTATTGAGCGATCAGAAGATCGACGAGCTATCCCGCTCACACTCCTGTGAATCCAACCAGTAACACTTACCGTACAGTCCGGTCTGTTCGTCTGATATGTCGCATATCAAGTCTAGGGGTGGTAAACGTCAGACCCCAATAACCGATAAGTCGTGCCGATGTGAGGCTCATAACGGGTCGAGAAACTACTGGTAACACTTACCAGCAAATCTCTGATCAGCCCTGGCCAGGGACTTCCCTATTACGGCCAATCGAGCACAGCGCAACATCAACCCCCAATACCGGGAGAGACGAAACCCCTCCTATCGCTCATTGTCTCCATGTGACTCGGGACTGTACCCAAAGACCACCGTTTTGCACGCCCTCATGGACGTGGTAAGGTGGAGATCAAAGCACAGTGGGAATCACACAAGACTCTATGACGATCTCGGGTCTACAGACTAACCTGTACAAGTGTCACCTAAGAACTGCCATCTGACGTGAGGTATAATACCATCTGGGAGTTCTCGGCGAGTCCGTCCAGTGTACCCAGTCTCTACTGAGCACCCGTATACCATCTCTGATGTCAAAAACCAATGGATTTGGGATCATCCATCGCCCATCTCATGGGTCGAGAAGCGTATACGCTAGTTTACACTGGTATATCGATGCCCCGTCTCGATACACCCACGACTAGGGACCTTGAAGGATGTACCTATAGACTACCATGTCTCCACTAGTATGATCCGCATCATAGTCCAGGTAGTCAAGTACACATCCTAAGGGCTTTACCAACATGTAACTACAAGACAGTTTAAAGAGACTAGTATACATGTTAAGATAAAGAGTAACCAGATAGCATACTATCATATCGAGCAAGAAAGTCATCTCTATATATGTCCAAGCATCCAATATAATATACATCATCTGTACAATACTGGCCTCTAGGGCATACATACAACTAACAATCTCCCACTTGCACTAGGGCCAGCTGCTGTAATATCGCATACCGAGCATCCCGAAGAGTCTCTCAAACTGTATCTGGGGAATGGCCTTCGTGAGTGGATCCGCCGTGTTGTTCTTCGTGTCAACCCTCCTGACCTCGATCTCCCGGCGATCAACTATCTCCCGGATGAGGTGATACCGCCTCAGAATATGCCTGGATCGCTGATGGGACCTAGGTTCCTTGGCCAAAGCCACTGCTCCATTGTTATCGCAATACAAAGGTATTGGATGCTCAATGGATGGAACCACACCAAGTTCAGTAATGAACTTCTTGATCCAGACAGCCTCTTTGGCAGCATCGTTGGCAGCGATGTATTCAGCTTCCATCGTCGAGTCTGCCACGGTTTCCTGCTTGGAACTCTTCCAGCTAACCGCCCCTCCATAAAGGGTAAAGACAAATCCCGACTGCGACTTAGAGTCGTCCTTATCACTTTGGAAGCTTGAATCGGTAAAGGACTCCACTTGGAGTTCTCCGTTACCATACACCAAGAGCATCTCTTTAGTCCTTCGTAAGTACTTGAGAATGCCTTTCACAGCTTTCCAGTGACTCTCTCCAGGATCAGCTTGATACCTGCTCACTACACTTAGTGAGTATGCAACATCGGGTATGGTACATAGCATCGCGTACATGATAGAGCCTACAGCCGAAGCATAGGGTATCCCTTGCATGCGAGCTCTCTCCAAATCAGTCTTGGGAGACATCTCTTTGGAGAGAGTGACTCCAGAGATCGTGGGCAAGTTCCCACGTTTGGATTCTTTCATACTAAACCTCTTTAGTATGGTGTCAATGTACCTGGATTGGGACAATCCCAAAATCCGTTTGGATCTATCTCTATAGATCCCAATTCCCAATATGCAGGAGGCATCACCAAGATCTTTCATTGAGAATCTTTGTGATAAGAAGAGCTTGACTGACTGCAGCATAGGAATATCATTTCCTATCAAGAGTATGTCGTCCACGTGCAATACGAGGAAGACAACCTTACTCTCTGCCACCTTCTTGTAGATACAAGGTTCATCTGGATTTTTGACGAAATCAAACTCTTTGATAACGACGTCAAAGCAGATGTTCCAACTCCGCGATGCTTGCTTTAATCCATAAATGGATTTAAGTAGCTTGCACACCTTCCCGCTGCTCCCACTGTCTACGAAACCCTCTGGCTGAGTCATGTACACGCACTCTTCTAAATCACCATTTAGAAAGGCGGCCTTAACATCCATTTGCCAGATTTCTTAGTCATGATATGCAGCAATGGCAAGCATGATCTGGATGGATTTAAGCATAGCCACTGGAGAAAAGGTTTCGTCATAGTCCACACCTGGTCTTTGACGAAAACCTTTTGCAACAAGTCTTGCTTTGAAAGTCTCCACTTTCCCATCTACACCAAGTTTCTTCTTGAAGATCCACTTGCTCCCAATGGGCTTTACCTCTTCAGGAGCAACATCCAAAGTCCATACTTTGTTGGTGTACATGGATTCCATCTCGGACCGCATTGCATCCAGCCATTTCACTGAGTCCCTACTCATGATGGCCTGCTCGAAGCTAGTTGGGTCATCATCCTCCATGATGCAATCCTCGCTCCCACCGTCCATGAGAAAACCGTAGTATCTCTCAGGTTGGCGAGGAACCCTACTAGATCGGCGGAGAGGCTGAGGTTCATTGGGAGCTACTGAATCTTCTGGTTCCACTAAATCTTCAGTTACGGTTTGTGTATCTGGAACCTCTTCCAGCTCTACCACTTTGCCACTAATTTCTTTTTCAAGGAATTCCTTTTCTAAAAAGGTGGCATGTTGAGCAACAAACACTTTTTGTTCCTCACTGTGGTAGAAAAAATACCCATATGAGTTCTTTGGATATCCCACAAACTTGCAAAGAACTGACCGTGCCTCGAGCTTGTCCAGATTTTGTCTTTTGACATAGGCTGGACAACCCCATATCTTAACTCGTTTAAGATATGGCCTCTTCCCACTCCATATCTCATATGGTGTGGTAGGTACAGATTTAGATGGAACTTGATTCAATAGGTATGCTGCTGTCTCCAGCGCATATCCCCAGAAGGAAATAGGTAACCCAGCTGTGCTCATCATAGAGCGCACCATATCTAATAGGGTGCGGTTCCTCCGTTCTGATACACCATTGTGCTTTGGTGTATATGGAGGAGTCAGCTGAGAGAGAATCCCATTCTCTTTTAGGAAGTCCAGGAATTCATTGCTCAAGTATTCACCTCCTCGATCAGATCGAAGGATTTTAATACTTTTTCCGGTTTGGTTCTCGGCTTCTTGTTTATATTCTCTAAATTTCTCAAAAGCTTCAGACTTGTGTCTTATCAAGTACACATGTCCGTATCTTGAGAGATCGTCAGTGAATGTAATGAAGTACGAAGAACCATCCCTGGCATGTGTAGACATGGGACCGCATACATCACTATGTATTAGTCCCAAGAGTTCGGTAACTCTTTCTCCGTGTCCCGTAAACGGAGTTTTGGTCATCTTTCCTTTGAGACATGACTGGCAAGTGTCATAAGATGAAAATTCGAATGCTTTCAAATATCCATCCTTATGCAACTTAGCCAGTCGTGTCGCATTGATGTGACCCAGTCTACAATGCCACAAGTAGGATTCGTTCAGTTCTGAACTTTTCCTCTTGTGTGTGTTTGTTATGCTCAGAACTGTTGATTGATTTAGAACATAAATACCATTGCACAACGTACTTGATCCAACCAACTTTTGGTTACGGAAAATGTTTATAACATTGTCCTTTAACACAAAATTATATCCCTCTTTACTCAGTAAAGAAACTGATATAATGTTGCATATCAGGTTCGGCATGTAATAGCATTCGTTCAGAACCAATGTATTACCAGTTGGTAATACAAGGTGATATTCCCCGACAGTCTTAGCTGCAACAATTGCACCATTTCCAACTCTAATGTCTTTATCACCTTCTCCAAGTTCTCTACCTTTCCTGAGCCCATGTAACTGATTACATATATGGGATCCTGACCCGGTATCTAATACCCAGGACGTGGAGCAAATGGAGAAACAGTTCTCTGTAACGAACACACCCGAAGAAAATGCATCATCATGTACTTTCTTCATTCGGGTGGCATGGGAATCCTGGTATTCCCCTAAGTCCTGATCATTCCTATAACTCTTATAAGAAAGAATGGAACCAACGTTCCCCAGCACAGTATAACATGCAGGTTCGGTCAATACATCCATATTATTATCTTTATTAGGGCATAACATGGTCGCTACCTGAAGAGAGAGAGAAGAAAACACTTTGGCGTATGCTCTTGCAAGATCAGATTGGTTATTATCTTATCTAATCAGGATGGCTCCCACTGGTTTTTATCAAATCTTCCTTCAAACCCTAAAAGGAAAGACTAGCCGAGATTAATTACACACTACAAGTTCGCCAATCTTTCAGCCAGTCCAGTGTCGGTACTTTGAGGGAGGTCCCCCGTGCTTTCGCACGAACCTAATTAATGTAAACCTCGTTTTCCCAGAGGCGTAACCCCGTTGACACCTTTCTAGACACCTACTCGATCAGCTAATTGCAATGTGTAAAACTCTCCCAGGAGTAACTCTTACCCGCAGTGGGTATCGGGATCCAACTATCTCATAGAAGGTATGCAATCTCATTGCAAATTTCAACACTTGAAATTCCCGATAATGCTTTGCCCCAAACGATCTATGACCTTGACAAGGTCAACAAACCATAGACCGCAAGTCAAGTTCAACCCATCATTTCTTGATTGAATTAAACCCACCCGCACGACCCTTGACAAGGTCAACAAGGCCGTACGACTACCCTAACTCAATCTGCATCATATGCATAAGCAGATAAATACTGGTTAGCTACCGCACACTGCGTCTTGACAAGGTCAACAAACGCAGCACGAATACTAAACAGGACTTATCTGAAATGACGGAGGGCTACGACAGGTTTTTCTGAAAACCTATTGCGTGAACTTGATATCGTTGTAGAATCAAAATGAAGTTTTGAAATGGAGTGATTTTGAGGCTTTTCTAGTTTTGCTAAAGGAGTCACACCCGGTGAAGGGATCGTCGGTCCTTTCCTCGTCGAATGAGGTGCGGGATATATCATATATATCACTGTGCAAAGCAAAACTCCAAAAGCAATCAAAAGCAAACCGAGTGTGTAGCATCTGCCAGTTATTGCTAAAGGAGTCACTCCCAGTGAAGGGATCTCGGTCCTTTCCTCATCGAATAAGGTGCAGGGCATATTATATATACCGCTATGCAAAGCAAAACTGTAGCTACCCTTTTTATTTAAAATTTGATTCTACAACATCTTAGGTTTCTTTTATTTCATTAATCACATTAATGAAGTCCCATCATTTATGTCACCTAAACATCACAGATAAATACGACGTACACTTATGCCATCCGCATTCGCCTCGATGTCCCCTCGTGCACCGTTAGGTTAGGTAACTAACGACAGAGCAGGGCAGGGCTAGTGCGAGTGCAAAACATAAGTAACGTCTATATAATATATCATATATACTATATACTGTATCTATCACAGAACATCATATGATCACATCACAGATATCGAAGCAGAAGAAACATATGAAACATTGGATATACTAGGACGTCCGTGTTTTCAATACGAGCCAATATAAAACACGGATTCCACGGTCGTGATGAATAGCCAATCCCACACCCCTAGACCCCTAAGAGAGCGGCAAGCAACCCTACCAATTCTAGGGTTAGGAGACCCGGACTCGACTCCTCGAGATGGTCTCCCACTGGACCCTAGAACCCGGTTACTTGTGCTCCCCTCCTTGGGTCTATCCTAATGAGGAAACGTAAATAATATACAAAAGGTGACAACTTCCGCAACCTGGAAGTGCCCCAATAAAAGAATATTACATACAAGTTTTTACATGAATGAAAATGAAAAACACTCATCTCACATAAAAACCCCTGGCTATTCAAACACGACGATCCAATATAACATATCCAGCAACACATAACATCACATGTCATCAACGTAAGTAAATATGCGCATCCCAATTGTCGTTGACATATAGCAACGAAACCGGCGATATCACATATTACACTTACGGTCACAGAAAAGAAAGTGTAAAACTACAACAGTTGGAATCCGCAACCTCTTTAGACATCGCATGCCTAATCAAATGAAATACTTAGACATCACATGCCTAACAATTATAAACCCCGCATTTTAGTCCCATTATCGAAAACTCTTTTCAATATCAAATGAGACTAAACTGCTAGATTTATAACATTCATTCAGTTAGCTCATAACTGTTTGTGAATTCCAATTATTGTATCCCATTCCAGATAAATAGAAAATATTAAACTTTCCGATCGAACATTCGAACACCCAAGTTTTCCCGAAACTGTTCAACACATGAAATAGGTTCAAAGACATTCTCTTCATGCCTCAGTACCAACGGTCCAGCCGTAGAAGGGTCAAGCCAACGCCTCACATGTGGCACGCCGTACTGCCCCAAACCCGAAGGTTCAAAGGGCAGTTCAAGACGGTCACATAATCGAGTTAAGGTTTGTTGTCTTCTAGAGGGACCATCGCGTTACTTGCACTACTTAGAACGTCTTTAAACCACGGAAAAATCCAACACTTGGATATTTTCCGGCAGGGGAAAAGTTGGGTATTTATATCCGGTCGAACTTTTTTAACATATTCGAAAATTATCCGGAAAACCACACAGACAAAATTTGAAAATCCAATCGAATCTTTGATTCCCAATACAACCCCAGAATACTCAACTCTTGAGTCAAATTAAAAATTCCCAGAAAACTCAGCATAATAAAATAGGAGTTACTGTGCAAACAGGGAAGGATGACGTCATCATACGGCCGCGGAACCGCCGCAGAAGCCAGGCTTCTGCCGCGGTTCCGCCGCTCATTGAACTCATCATTGGTCAAATTTTGCACCGTAATTCTTATAATTCCCTGCTGAATTTTTTAAGCATTTTTAATCTGGAAAAAACCCAGTTTTTTAAAAAAGTCCAGAGAGCATTTTGGTTTTTAGGGTTTCGGTTCGATCGGATTTCAAACGTCGTCTACACTTCGCCTAAGGCTCTAGCGAGGCTCTGATACCACTGTAGGGTTCCTAGGCACTCTAATGAAGTCTCATAAGGCATCAACCATGCCAATTTCTAATTTTTCCGGTGCCGAGAAACCCTAATACGGATCGTTAACTAGAATTTTAGGCGAAAAAGGAAACTAGTTAACATCTTAACTAAAAGTGAGATGCTACAACCTTCGTAGATCCGGTTATCCATTTCCTTAGCTCCACGTGGTTGTCCCCTCGCTGTCCATCTCGAATCCCGGACTCTCGCATCGGCTTCATCGGAGAAATGAGCGGAACAGTCGTCGGCTTCGATGCCGAAGATGATCTACGTCGAGGCTTCACAAGATCAAGCTCCAACTTCACCAAGTTGTGAGACTTGTGAAGAAAACACCCTATACTACTTGGCAAGAGGTAGAGGGTGAAGAAATAGGAGGTGGGTTCACTTTAGAATTGGATTTCTCACACTTTTGCTCAAGATGCCATTGATGGAATCAAGCTATCTTTTTTTTTTGAAGATGATCAAGAAGAAGAAAGAATATATTATATCTCTTTAAAATGAAAAAGAAAATAAATACTTATCATAATGTAAACCATGGTTAGGTGTAGAGAATTGACTAAGGTTAGATGAATGGTTAGGGTTAAGCATGAAGACAAAATGGTCACTTTGGTCAAAGCTTCATGAAGCTTCAACAAGCTTCAAGAATGAAAGCAACCATTTTGTTTTCTTTTGCCATTTCTTTTTTAATCCAAATTAAAAAGATAAAAGAATGAATAAATAAAAACCCTAACCATTTACTTAACCAAGGTTTAATTCTTTACACTTAACCAAATGAGCAAGTATCATCAAACATGATACAAACATGTGCACAAAAGTATATCACATATACAACTTGCACATCAAGTGAGAAAATCCATTTAAAGTGAACCAATACTAGTTAATGCAAAGTAATAAATCAAATATATAATTATACATTAAATCATTAAATCAACACTTGATTTAACGATCCGGTCATATCACATATAACCGACTAGTATCCTATGTATCGGCTTATCGAATCAATCCTTGATTTGAAATCGAGGTTATATCGTATATAACCAATCGATACATTCATCGCGAGAATGAAATACGGTATCACATACCGCATTATTCTCGGTCCTGCACATATCTCATATGCGCTCCTATTTCGTTTCGCTTGAGCCAGGAAACCTCTGTGTAGGACTCTAAAGACTCGTCAATACGCCGGCAGCAGATGATGATCATATCAAACACCCACAAGCCGCAAGCGGTCTGCTAAACATAACGGCCATCCGGGTATTGAGCGATCAGAAGATCGACGAGCTAGCCCGCTCACACTCCTGTGAAACCAACCAGTAACACTTACCGTACAGTCCGGTCTGTTCGTCTGATATGTCGCATATCAAGTCTAGGGGTGGTAAACGTCAGACCCCAATAACCGATAAGTCGTGCCGATGTGAGGCTCATAACGGGTCGAGAAACTACTGGTAACACTTACCAGCAAATCTCTGATCAGCCCTGGCCAGGGACTTCCCTGTTACGGCCAATCGAGCACAGCGCAACATCAACCCCCAATACCGGGAGAGACGAAATCCCTCCTATCGCTCATTGTCTCCATGTGACTCGGGACTGTACCCAAAGACCACCGTTTTGCACGCCCTCATGGACGTGGCAAGGTGGAGATCAAAGCACAGTGGGAATCATACAAGACTCTATGACGATCTCGGGTCTACAGACTAACCTGTACAAGTGTCACCTGAGAACTGCCATCTGACGTGAGGTATAATACCATCTGGGAGTTCTCGGCGAGTCCGTCCAGTGTACCCAGTCTCCACCGAGCACCCGTATACCATCTCTGATGTCAAACACCAATGGATATGGGATCATCCATCGCTCATCTCATGGGTCGAGAAGCGTATACGCTAGTCTACACTGGTATATCGATGCCCCGTCTCGATACACCCACGACTAGGGACCTTGAAGGATGTACCTATAGACTACCATGTCCCTACTAGTATGATCCGCATCATAGTCCAGGTAGTCAAGTACACATCCTAAGGGCTTTACCAACATGTAACTACAAGACAGTTTAAAGAGACTAGGATACATGTTAAGATAAAGAGTAACCAGATAGCATACTATCATATCGAGTAAGAAAGTCATCTCTATATATGTCCAAGCATCCAATATAATATACATCATCTGAACAATACTGGCCTCTAGGGCATACATACAACTAACATTGATATAGGAAATGTTCAAAAGATTATCCAGCAATACAAAATTATATCCTTTCTTTACTAATAAAGAGACTGATATGATGTTGTATATCAGGTTCGGAATCTAATAACATTCGTTCAGAATCATTGTATTCTGATAATACAGGATGATAACTACCAACAGACTTGGCTGCAACACTTGCACCGTTTCTATCTCATGAAATTTATCACCCGTTCTCAGTTCTCTGTTAGTTATGTATATACCCTAGAGGCCATTGTCGTACATATGATGTATATTATAATGGATGCTTGGATATATATAGAGAGAGGACTTTCTTGCTCGTCATGATAGTATGCTATTTGGTTTTCCTTTATCTTAACATGTTGACTTGTATTGGTTTACTGTTTTTCTCTCACATGTTGATAAAGCCCTTAGGATCTGTACTCGACTACTGGGACTATGATGAGATCATACTAGTGGGGCCACGGTAGTCGATGAGTACATCCTATAACTGTTCCTAGTCGAGGGTATATCGAGACAGGGCATCGATACACCAGAGTAGACTAGCGTATACGCATCTTGACCCATATGATGGGCAATGGATGATCCCATATCCATCGGTGTTTGACATCAGAGATGGTGTACGGGTGCTCAGTGGAGACTGGGTACACTGGACGGACTTGCCGAGAACTCCCAGATGGTGATATACCACACGTCAGATGGCAGTTCTCTGGTGACACTGGTACAGGCTAGTCTGTAGACCCGAGATCGTCATAGAGTCTTGTGTGATTCCCACTGTGCTTTGATTTCCACCTTACCACGTCCAAGAGGGCGTGCAAAATGGTGGCTTTTGGGTACAGTCCCGAATCACATGGAGGCAATGAGCGATAGGAGGGGATTCGTCTCTCCCGGTATAGGGAGTTGATGTTGTGCTGTGTTCGATTGGCTATAACTGGAAGTCCCTGGCCAGGGCTGATATAGAGATTTACTGGTAAGTGTTACCAGTAGTTTCTCGACCCGTTATGAGCCACACATCGACACGACTTATCGGTTACTGGGGTCTGACGTTTACCATCCCTAGACTTGATATGCGACATATCTGACGAACAGACCGGACTGTCCGGGAGTGTTACTAATTGGATTCATAGGAGAACGCACAGGCTAGCTTGTTGATCTTCTGATCGCTCAATACCCGGGTGGCTGTTACGTTTAGCTGACCGCTTCCAGCTTGTGGGTGTTTGATATGACCATCACCTGCTACCGGCGTATTGACGATTCTTTAGAGTCCTACACAGAGGTTTCTTGGCTCAGGCGAAACGGAGTAGAGGCACATATGTGATATGTGCAGGACCGAGAATAATGCGATATGAGATACCGTATTATATTCTCGTGATATTTAGATGTGAACCGGGACATCGGATCAAGTGTTGATTCGATGAATCGGTACATGATATATTAGTCGTTTATATTCGATATAGCCGGATCGTCGGATCAAGTGTTGATTCGATGATTTAATGTATAATAATATATATGATATATTGTATTACATCATCTAATATTGGCTCGCTTTATTATTTCATTTTCTCACCGGTTAATACATTGATATATATGCGATATATGTTAATTGTATTATTTTCTTTTGTTGCAAATATATAATATATATTATTGTGACATGATATGATTTATTATTAAACATGTTTAAGGATGATAAATGGGATTAGGGTTTGATTAGGGTTAGCTTCTTCTTGCACCTTCTAGAAGCTTTGCTTTTGTCTTGGTTAAGATATTATGGTTGATATTTTTCCATGACTCATAACTTAACCTAACCAAATCCTAACTCTAGTTTATTCTCTATAAACTCTTAGCCTATCATCCTTGACCATAGTTCTATAATCAATCATATACATTTCTTTTCTATTCATCACAAAAGGATTATCTTTTCCATTATCATCTTCTTCTCTCTTGAGTTCTAAAAGAAAATGCTTACTAGTTAATTCTTTGGTGATGATTTCTTGTGAGAAAGTGAATAAAAAAAGAAAGCATAATTACTACTCCCTCATCCTCATCTAATCTAGCCCATTAGATTAGGGTGTTCATCTCTTTAGAGTGAGAAAGCTTGGGTTAAAGCAACTTCGATGTAGATCATCGGAGAATCGGAACACTTCAAGCTTGCATGGATCGTTCGAGTCGTGGAGCCTCTCTTGAGTCCGGGAGATCATGGATTGCGGCGAAGGGACTTCTACTCGGAGCTTGTGAAGCGAAGGAGCAGACTACAAAGGTTGTAATCCCTCACACTTAGATAAAAAGATGTTATCTTGCATGCTAAACCCTAATAATCTAGCAAAGATCCCGGCTTTGGGTTGTTCGGCACGTATAAAATTTTATCCGGGCATGTTTGATGCCTTATGAACCTTCACAAGAGTGCCTAGGAACCCTACAGTGGTATCAGAGCCTAGCTAGAGTATTAGGCGACGTGTTTACGAAGTTAAAACTCCGATCGAACCCGAACCGACAAAGTTAACCCCTCTCTGGAAATTTTTCTAAATCTGGGATTTTTCTGAATTAAAAATAACTGAAAAATACAGCAAGGAAAAATAAGAAATTCTGTGAAAAACGATCCCCTGATCCGTACAAACCGCCGCGGAACTGCGGCCGTACCTCGCTTGGGCCGCGGAATCGCGGCAGTATTAAGGCATCAAGGAATCTTTTTGGCACAGTAATTCATGCTTCTGTGATCTATATTTTATGGGTATTTTTTTTCCGACTCAAGTGTTGAGTATTCTGGGGTTTGCTTTGTAATCGTAGATTCGATCGGAATATTTAAATTCGTTATTATTTCAGAATATTTAGAAACTGTTAAACTGTTTGAACGGATATCATTATCTCACTTTTTCCTGGCACGGCAAACTTTCAAGTGTTGAATTTTTATCGGGTTTAAATCTTTCGGAAAATTGTATAAGTTAAGCGGTGGACCCTCTAGAAGACAACAAACTTTAACTCGATTATGTGACAGTCTTGAACTGCCTCTAAACCTTAGGGTTTGGGGCAGTACGGCGTGCCGCATGTGAGGCGTTGGCTTGACCCTTCTACGGCTGGATCATCGGTACCGTGATAGTTTCTGGGATTATTTGAACTCCGCTCAAGTGTTGAGATATTTAGGAAATTTTGGGTATTTGATTATCTGTTCGAAAAGTTTAATACTGTCTATTTATCTGGAATGTGATACAATATGTGGAATTCATATAGTTAGGCATGAAATGCGAAGTATGTGATATTTCGGATTTACGATGTCTAAAGTGATTGTGGATTCCAAATGTTGTAGTTTTACACTTTCTTTTCTGTGACCGTAAGTGTAATATGTGATAACGCCGGTTTCGTTTCTATATGTCAACGACAATTGAGATGCGCATATTTACTTACGTTGATGATATGTGATATTATGTGTTGCTGTGATATATTATATTGGATCGTCGTGTTCTGAATAGCCGGGGGTTTTATGTGAGATGAGGGTTTTTATTTTCATTCATGTAAAATTCATTTTTAATGTAATATTCTTTTATTTAGGGCACCTACGGGTTGAGGTTGATGTCACCAGTGTTGTATATTATTTACTTTTCCGCATTAGGTAGACCCAAGGAGGGGAGCACAAGTAACCGGGTTCTAGGGTCCAGTGGGAGGCCATCTCGAGGAGTCGAGACCGGGTCTCCTAACCCTAGAATTGGCAGTGTTACTTGCCGCTCTCGTAGGGGTCTTGGGATGTGGGTTTGGCTATTCATCGCGACCGTGGAATCCGTGTTTTATACAGGCTCGTATTGAAAACACGGGCGTCCTAGTATATCCAATATTTTATATATGTTCTTCTGCTGCAATGTTCTGTGATGAGATCATATTACTGCCTGAGACGAATGCTTATAATAAATATATATATATATGCTGACATATAAATATTACTGCTTTCGTTTCTTCTGTGATGCTTAGGAAGCATAAGTTGATGGGATTTTTATTAATAAGATTAATAAAAGGAAAAAGAAACCTAAAAGATGTTGTAGAATCAAAACTTTATAAAAAAGGGTAGCTACAGTTTTTGCTTTGCATAGCGGTATATATGATATTCCCTGCACCTTATTCGATGAGGAAAGAGCCGAGATCCCTTCACCGGGAGTGACCTCTTTAGCGAAACTGGCAGATGCTTTAAACTCGCGGTTTAGTTTTTGACAGCTTATATAGTTCTTACTTTACACAGCGGTATATATGATATATCCTGCACTTTATTCGATGGGGAAAGAGCTGAGATCCCTTCACCGGGAGTGACCTCTTTAGCGAAACTAGAAGCCTCAAAAACACTCCTTTTTCAAAATCACTCGATTCTACAACGATATCAAGTTCATTACGCTCAAGGTTTTCTGAAAAACCTGCGTAGCCCCCCGTCATTTCAGATAAGTACTACTTAGTATTCGTGCTGCGGTAGTTTGGCCTCCGTCAAGGCGTAGTGTACGGTAGCTAACTAGTGTTTATCTGCTAGCATATGATGCGATTGGATTAGGGTATTCGTACGGCATAGTTTGGCCTCCGTCAAGGGTCGTACGGGTGGGTTTAATTCAATCAAGAAATGACGGGTTGAACTTGACTAGCGCCCTATGGGTTGTTTGGCCTCCGTCAAGGTCATGGGACGCTAGGGGCAAAAGCATTATCGGGAATTTCAAATGTTGAAATTCGCAATGAGATTGCATACCTCCTATGAGATAGTTGGATCCCGATACCCACTGCGAGTAAGAGTTACTCCTAGGAGAGTTTTACACAGGACAATTAGCCGATCAAGTAGATGTCTAGAAAAGTGTTAACGGGGTTACGCCTCTGGGAAAATGAGGTTTACCTTAATTAGGTCCGTGCGAAAGAACGGGGAACCTCCCTCAAAGTACCGACACTGATCTGGCTGAAAGATTGACAAAATTGTAGGGTGTAATTAATCGCGGCTAATCTTACCTTTTAGGGTTTGAAGGTAGATTTGATAAAAACAGTGGGAGACATCCTGATTAGATAAGATAATAACCAATCTAATCTTGCAAGAGCATACGCTAAAGTGTTTTCTTCTCTCTCTCTCCAAGTAGCGACCATGTCAGGCCATAATCAAGATAATAATATGGATGTATTGACTGAACCCGATTATTGTACTGAGCAAGGGAACGTTGGACCCGTTCTTTTTTATAGGAGTTATAAGACTGAACAGGAAACAGGAGAATATCTGGATTCTCTAGCCGCCCAAAAGAGCATGCATGTTGATGCATCTTCTTCGGGTGTGTTAGTTATTGAGAACTGTTTCTCAGTTCACCCTACGTCCTGGGTATTAGATACCGGATCAGGATCCCACATATGTAAATTGTTACATGGGCTACGGAAATGTAGAGAATCGGGAAAAGGTGATCATTCCGTTCAAGTAGGAAACGGTGCAAGTATTGTAGCCAAAGCAGTTGGCGAATATCACCTAGTATTGCCAAATGGTAATACACTGATTCTGAATGAGTGCTATTATATACCGAACATGATGTGCAACATTATATCAGTTTCTTTATTAAGTAAAGAAGGATATAATTTTGTAGTACAGGATAATGTTATGAACATATTCCTAGATCAAAAGTTGATTGCATCAAGCTCGTTACATAATGGCATATTCATTCTCAATCAAAATACAGTCCTCAATATACAAAACACACACAAGAGGAAAAGTTCAGAAATGAACGAATCCTACATGTGGCATTGTAGACTTGGTCATATCAATGCGACACGACTGGCTAAGTTACATAAGGATGGATATTTGAACCCATTTGAATTATCATCTTATGATACTTGCCATTCATGTCTCAAAGGTAAAATGACCAAAGCTCCATTTAGTGGACACGGAGAAAGAGTTACCGAACTCTTAGGACTGGTACATAGTGATGTATGTGGTCCTATGTCTACGCATGCCAGGAACAGTTCTTCCTACTTCATTACATTCACTGACGATCTCTTAAGATTCGGATATGTGTTCTTGATGAAACATAAGTCTGAAGCTTTTGAGAAATTCAGAGAATATAAACACGAAGTAGAGAACCAAACGGGCAAAAGTATAAAGATTCTTCGATCTGATCGAGGAGGTGAATACTTAAGCAATGAGTTCCTAGATTATCTAAAAGAGAATGGGATTCTCTCTCAGCTTACTCCTCCTTATACACCACATCACAACGGCGTATCAGAGCGGAGGAATCACACCCTATTAGATATGGTGCGCACTATGATGAGTACAGCCGAGTTACCTATTTCCTTCTGGGGGTATGCGCTGGAGACAGCCATATACCTATTGAATAGAGTTCCAACCAAAGCAGTGCCTACAACTCCATATGAGATATGGAATGGTAAGAGACCATGTCTTAATTTTATTCAGATATGGGGTTGTCCGGCCTATGTTAAAACACATAATCCGGACAAGCTCGAGGCAAGGTCTGTCCTATGTAAGTTTATTGGATATCCCAAACATTCGCGAGGGTATATCTTCTACCATTCTGAGGAACAAAAGGTGTTTGTTTCTCGACATGGCACTTTCTTAGAAAAAGGTTTTCTTATGAAACAAATTAGTGGCATTGAGGTAGAACTGGAAGAAGTTCCAGCAGAACAAACTACAACAGATGATTTAGTTGAACCAGAGGATTCGGTAGTACCCAACGAACCCCAGCCTCTCCGCCGATCTAGCAGGGTTTCTCATCCACCTGAGAGATACTACGTTTTTCTCATTAATGGTGGAAGTGAGGATTGCATCATGGAAGATGATGACCCGACTAGTTTCGAGCAGGCCATCACGAGTGGTGACTCTGTGAAATGGCTGGATGCAATGCGATCTGAGATGGAATCCATGTACACCAACAAAGTATGGACTTTGGAAAATGCTCCTGAAGGGGTAAAACCCATTGGGAGCAAGTGGATCTTTAAAAAGAAATTTGGTGTAGATGGAAAAGTTGAGACTTTCAAAGCTAGACTTGTAGCAAAGGGTTTTCGTCAACGACCAGGTATGGATTATGACGAAACCTTTTCTCCAGTGGCTATGCTTAAGTCCATCCGGATCTTACTTGCCATTGCTGCATACCATGACTACGAAATCTGGCAAATGGATGTTAAGACCGCCTTTCTAAACGGTGATTTAGAAGAGAGCGTGTACATGACTCAGCCAGAGGGCTTCGTAGATAGTTGGAGCAGCGGAAAGGTGTGCAAGCTGCTTAAATCCATTTATGGGTTAAAGCAAGCATCGCGGAGTTGGAACATCTGTTTTGATGTTGTAGTCAAAGAGTTTGACTTCATCAAAAATATAGATGAACCTTGTATCTATAAGAAGGTAGCAGAGGGTAAGGTTGTCTTCCTCGTATTGTAGGTGGATGACATACTCTTGATAGGAAATGATATTCCTATGCTGCAATCAGTCAAGCTCTTCTTATCACAGAGATTCTCAA
Organism: Agapanthus africanus; assembly: GCA_030015575.1. Classification (NCBI taxonomy): domain Eukaryota; kingdom Viridiplantae; phylum Streptophyta; class Magnoliopsida; order Asparagales; family Amaryllidaceae; genus Agapanthus; species Agapanthus africanus. Next base: position 308,258,504 of record CM057337.1, read on the forward strand.
TGAAAGATCTAGGTGATGCCTCCTGCATATTGGGAATCATGATATATAGAGATAGATCTAAATGGATACTGGGATTGTCCCAATCCAGGTACATTGACACCATGCTAAAGAGGTTTAGTATGGAAGAATCCAAGCGTGGGAACCAACCCTCGATCTCTGGACTCACTCTCTCCAAAGAGATGTCTCCCAAGACTGATTTGGAGAGAGCTCGCATGCAAGGGATACCCTATGCTTCGGCAGTAGGCTCTATCATGTATGCGATGCTATGTACAAGACCCGATGTAGCATACTCACTAAGTGTAGTGAGTCGGTATCAAGCAGATCCTGGAGAGAGTCACTGGACAGCTGTGAAGAACATTCTCATGTACTTACGAAGAACTAAGGAGATGTTCTTGGTGTATGGTAACGGAGAACTCCAGGTGGAGTCCTTTACCGATTCCAGCTTCCAAAGTGATAAGGACGACTCTAAGCCGCACTCGGGATTTGTCTTTACCCTCAATGGAGGGGCGGTATGTTGGAAGTGTTCCAAACAGGATACCGTTGCAGACTCAACGATGGAGGCTGAATACATTGCTGCCAACGATGCTGCCAAAGAGGCTGTCTGGATAAAGAAGTTCATTAGTGAACTTGGTGTGGCTCCATCCATTGAACATCCAATACCTCTGTATTGCGATAACAATAGAGCAGTGGCTTTGGCCAAGGAACCCAGGTCCCATCAAAACTCCAGACATATCTGAGGCGGTATCACCTGATCAGGGAGATAGTTGATCGCCGGGAGATCGAGGTCAGGAGAGTAGATACGAAGGACAACACTGCGGATCCACTCACGAAGGCTATTCCTCAGATACAGTTTGAGAGATTATTCGGGATGCTAGGTATAAGATACGACAACAGCTGGCCTTAGAGCAAGTGGGAGATTGTTAGTTATGTATATGCCCTAGAGGACATTGTTGTACATATGATGTATATTATAATGGATGCTTGGATATATATAGAGAGGACTTTCTTGCTCGTCATGATAGTATGCTATTTGGTTTTCCTTTATCTTAACTTATTGACTTGTATTGGTTTACTGTTTTTCTCTCACATGTTGATAAAGACCTTAGGATCTGTACTCGACTACTGGGACTATGATGAGATCATACTAGTGGGGCCACGGTAGTCGATGAGTACATCCTATAACTATTCCTAGTCAAGGGTATATCGAGACAGGGCATCGATACAACAGAGTAGACTAGCGTATACGCATCTTGACCCATATGATGGGCGATGGATTATCCCATATCCATTGGTTTTTGACATCAGAGATGGTGTACGGGTGGTCAGTGGAGACTGGGTACACTGGACGGTCTCGCCGAGAACTCCCAGATGGTGATATACCACACGTCAGATGGCAGTTCTCCGGTGACACTGGTACAGGGTAGTCTGTAGACCCGAGATCGTCATAGAGTCTTGTGTGATTCCCACTGTGCTTTGATTTCCACCTTACCACGTCCAAGAGGGCGTGCAAAACGGTGGCTTTTGGGTACAGTCCCGAATCACATGGAGGCAATGAGCGATAGAAGGGGATTCGTCTCTCCCGGTATAGGGAGTTGATGTTGTGCTGTGTTCGATTGGCTATAACTGGAAGTCCCTGGCTAGGGCTGATAAAGAGATTTACTGGTAAGTGTTACCAGTAGTTTCTCGACCCGTTATGAGCCACACATCGACACGACTTATCGGTTACTGGGGTCTGACGTTTACCACCCCTAGACTTGATATGCGACATATCAGACGAACAGACCGGACTGTACGGGATTGTTTCTGATTGGATTCACAGGAGAACGCACAGGCTAGCTTGTTGATCTTCTGATCACTCAATACCTTGGTGGCTGTTACGTTTAGCTGAACGCTTGCAGCTTGTGGGTGTTTGATATGATCATCACCTGCTACCGGCGTATTGACGATTCTTTAGAGTCCTATACAGAGGTTTCTTGGCTCAGGCGAAACGGAGTAGAGGCACATATGTGATATGTACAGGACCGAGAATAATGCGATATGAGATACCGTATTATATTCTCATGATATTTAGATATGAACCGGGACATCGGATCAAGTGTTGATTCGATGAATCGGTACATGATATATTAGTCGGTTATATTCGATATAGCCGGATCGTCGGATCAAGTGTTGATTCGATGATTTAATGTATAATAATATATATGATATAGTGTATTACATCATCTAATATTGGCTCGCTTTATTATTTCATTTTCTCACCGGTTAATACATTGATATATATGCGACATATGTTAATTGTATTATTTTCTTTTGTTGCAAATATATAATATATATGTGATATATATTATTGTGACATGATATGATTTATTATTAAACATGTTTAAGGATGATTAAATGGGATTAGGGTTAGCTTCTTCTTGCACCTTCTAGAAGCTTTGCTTTTGTCCTGGTTAAGATATTATGGTTGATATTTTTCCATGAGTGATAACTTAACCTAACCAAACCCTAACTCTAGTTTATTCTCTATAAACTCTTAGCCTATCATCCTTGATCATGGTTCTATAATCAATCATATACATTTCTTTTCTATTCATCACAAAAGGATTATCTTTTCCATTATCATCTTCTTCTCTCTTGAGTTCTAAAAGAAAATGCTTACTAGTTAATTCTTTGGTGATGATTTCTTGTGAGAAAGTGAATAAAAAAAGAAAGCATAATTACTACTCCCTCATCCTCATCTAATCTAGCCCATTAGATTAGGGTGTTCATCTCTTTAGAGTGAGAAAGCTTGGGTTAAAGCAACTTCGACGTATATCATCGGAGAATCGGAACACTTCAAGCTAGCATGGATCGTTCGAGTCGTGGAGCCTCTCTTGAGTCCGGGAGATCATGGATCGCGGCGAAGGGACTTCTACTCGGAGCTTGTGAAGTGAAGGAGCGGACTACAAAGGTTGTAATCCCTCACACTTAGATAAAAAGATGTTATCTTGCATGCTAAAGCCTAATAATCTAGCAAAGATCCCGGCTTTGGGTTGTTCGGCACGTCTAAAATTTTATCCGGGTATGTTTGATGCCTTATGAACCTTCACAAGAGTGCCTAGGAACCCTACATTCTCTACCTATCTGTAGCCCATGTAACAACTTACATTTGTGGGATCCTGATCTGGTATCTCATACCCTGGACGTAAAGGATACTGAGAAACAGTTCTCTGTAATGAACACATCCGAAGAAGAAGCATCAACATACACTTTCTTCGTTTGGGCGGCACGGGAAATCTGGTATTCCCCAATTTCCTGCTCTGTCTTATAACAATTATAAGTTGGAGCGGGACCAACGTTCCCTAGCGCAGTATAACAAGCGGGTTCGGTCAATACATCCGTATTATTATCTTGATTAAGGCGTGACATAGTCGTAACCAGGAGAGAGAGAGAAGAAAACACTCAGTGTGCGCTTTTACAAGATTAGATTGGTTATCAATTTTTCTAATCAGGATGTCTCCCACTGTTTTAGTCAAATCTTCCTTCAAACCCTAAAAGGAAAGACTAGCCGGGATTAATTACACTCTACAAGTTCGCCAATCATTCAGCCAGGCCAGTGCCGGTACTTTGAGGGAGGTTTCTCGTGCTTTCGCACGGACCTAATTAAAATAAACCTCATTTTCCCAGGGGCATAACCCCGTTGACACCTTTCTAGACACCTACTTGATCGGCTAATTGTAATGTGTAAAACTCTTCCAGGAGTAACTCTTACTTGCAGTGGGTATCGGGATCCAACTATCTCATAGAAGGTATGCAATCTCATTGCAAATTTCAACGCTTGAAATTCCCAATAATACTTTTACCCCTAGCGTGCTATGACCTTGACGCATGCCAAACAACCCATAGTGCACTAGTCAAGTTCAACCCGTGCATTTCCTGATTGAATTAAACCCACCCGCACGACCCTTGACGCATGCCAAACAACGTCGTACGAATACCCTAATCCAATCACATCGTATGCTAGCAGATAAGCACTAGTTAGCTACCGTACACTACGTCTTGACGCATGCCAAACTACCGCAGCACGAATACTAAGTAGTACTTATCTGAAATGACGGAGGGCTACGCAGGATATCGTTGTAGAAAAACCATGAGCGTAATGAACTTGATATCATTGTAGAATCGAGTGATTTTAAATGGAGTATTTTTTAGGCTTTTCTAGTTTTGCTAAAGAGGTCACTCCCGGTGAAGGGATCGTCGGCTCTTTCCTCATCGAATAAGGTGCAGGATATTTCATAAATATCGTTGAACAAAGTAAGAACTATAGAAGCAATCAAAAGACAAACCGAGTTTGTAGCATCTGCTAGTTTCACTAAAGAGGTCACTCCCGGTGAAGGGATCTCTGCTCTTTCCTTATCGAATAAGGTGCTGGATGTTCTACAAGGAACACCGCTATGCAAAGCAAGAACTAGAGATACCAGTTTTTAAACAAGTTTCTACAACATCTTTAGGTTTCTTTTAGTTTCATTAATTTCATTAATGAAGTCCCATTTTATTATGCTTCACAAGCATCTCATTTGAAACGAAATCTGCAGTATAACATATATCTCATATATATAATATAAACATTCATCTCAGGCAGTAATATGATCTCATCACAGAACATTGCGGCAGAAGAACATATATGAAATATTGGATATACTAGGACGTCCGTGTTTTAGTACAAGCCTGTATAATACACGGATTCCACGGTCGCGATGAATAGCCAAACCCACATCCCTAGACCCCTACGATAGCGGCAAGCAACACTGCCAATTCTAGGGTTAGGAGACCCGGTCTCAACTCCTCGAGATGGTCTCCCACTAGACCCTAGAACCCGGTTACTTGTGCTCCCTGCCTTGGGTCTACCTAATGCGAAAAAGTAAATAATATACAATGGTGACATCATCCTCAGCCCGGAAGTGCCTCAATAAAAGAATATTACATACAAATGAATTTTACATGAATGAAAAAGAAAAACTCTCATCTCACATAAAACCCCCGGCTATTCAAAACACAACGATCCAATATAACATATCACAGCAACACATAATATCTCATATCATCAACGTAAGCAAGTATGCGTATCCCGATTGTCGTTGATGTATAGCAACGAAGCCGGCGATACACCACATTCTACGCTTACGGTCACAGAAAAGAAAGTGTAAAACTACAACAGTTGGAATCCGCAACCTCCTTAGACAACTCATGCCTAACCAAATGAATTCCTTAGACATCGCATGCCTAACAATTATAAACTCCGCATTTTAGTCTCATTATCGAAAACACTTTTCAATATCAAGTCAGGCAATTCAACAAGATTCCCGACATCCTGATCGAATGCTCGTCGCAAACTTTAGTAGACGGCCGCACCCCCGGATGCCGTCGACGAAGTGCATTAAGGAGGAACACCGCTTCGTGAGCACCCAAACGGATGCTTTTGGCGACGGGGTTCTCCTACAGTCACTTGGTCGGGGCTATGGGGCGTGGCTGTCTATTAAGTTTACCTGGCGAGTATCCGCGTACGCTACGTGATTGCGACGGACTTTTGATCACATCAAAATCCCGTGGCAACCGATCATCTGAGACTGAACTGCTAGATTTATAACATTCAAATTAGTTATCTCATAACTACTTGTGGATTCCAATTATTGTATCACATTCCAGATAAATAGACAATGTTAAACTTTCCGATCGAATAATCAAACACCCAAGTTTTCCCAAATAGTTCTCAACTCTTGAAACTAGTTTAAAAACATCCATCACATGCCACCGTACCAATGGTCCAGCCGTAGAAGGGTCAAGCTAACGCCTCACATATGGCACGCCGTACTGCTCGAAACCTTAAGGTTCAGAGGCAGTTCAAGACGGTCACATAATCGAGTTAAGGTTTTTTGTCTTCTAGAGGGTCCACCGCGTTACTTGCACGACTTAGAACGTTCTTAAACTACGGAAAAATCCAATGCTTGGAAATTTTTCGGCAGGGGAAAAAGTGAGTTATTGATATCCGTTCGAACTTTTTAACACGTTCTAAAATTACCCGGAAAAACTTAAACGAAGTTAAATTCTGATCGAATCAACGAGTCCCCAATACAACCCAGAAAACTCAACACTTGAGTATAATTAAAAATTCCCAGAAGAATCAGGAAGTTGGTACTGAAGTTACTGTACAAAACCCTAACCCTAATTCTACTATTCCGCCGCGGAACCGCCGCGCAAGCAAGGTATTGCCGCGGTTCCGCGGCGCTTTAGTGGAATTAAGATGTCGTATTTCACAGTAATTCCTAGAATACCCTGCGGATTTTTTTTAGTATTTTTAATATGAAAAAATCAACAGTTTTGAAAAATTTCCAGAAATTAGGGTATATCGGGTTTTCCGGATTCGATCGGACTTTAAACTTCGTCTAGACTTTGCTCAAAGCTCTAGCTTGGCTCTGATACCACTATAGGTATGATAGGCACACGCAAAAGGGTCTACAAGGTATCAACCATGCCCGATTAAAAATTTAGCCGTACCGAACAACCCTGACCAAGATCTTTATACTAGAGATTAGGAGAAAACAAGCATGTTAAACACTTTAACACTAAGTGAGAGGGATTACAACTTTTGTAGATCCGGTCCTTCACTTCTTAAGCTCCGTGTTAAGGTCCCTTCGCTGCGATCATCGTGTATCCGGACTCTCGAGAGGTTCCACGAAGAGAAAGGTGCAAGCTTGCTTCCGATCTTCTATAACAAAGATGATCTACCTTGAAGTTCCATTAACACAATCTCTCACTCACTAAATAAAGTGAACACCCTCATCTAAATGGCAAGGGTAGATGAGGATGATGAAGTAGAATTTTTGCTCTCATTTGTTTTCTTATTCTCACTCATTTTTCATCACACAATCAAAGCAAGAAAGCTTCTCATGCAGAACTCAAGCAAGAAGAAGATGAATAATAATTAGAATCCTTTTATGATGAATAATGAAAAAATAATAATGATGAATAATGCAACCATGGTTAAATAAACCTTTGTAGAGATTTAACTAGGGCTAGGGTTTGGGTTGGGTTAAAGCATGAGTCACTTGAAAATATCTTAACACAAAACAAAAAGAAACCTTCTAGAAGGTTCATGAATGCACTAACCCAAATCAAACCCTAATCTTGTTTAATCTCCACTAAAACATGTTGCATTAGTAATCATATCATGTTACAATATTATATATCACATATATAATATTTATTGTAACAAAATAAAATAATACAATTAACATATATCGCATATATATCAATGTATTACCCGAGTGAGAAAAAGAATCTTTTAGTGAGCTGATATTAGTTAATGTAATTTAATATATCATATATATAATTATACATTAAATTATCGAATCAACACTTGATCCAACAATCCGGCTATATCGCACATAACCGACTAATATCTCATTTACCGATTCATCGAATCAACACTTGATCCGATGACCCGGCTGATATCAAATATCGCGAGAATAGGATACGGTATCTCATATCGCATTATCCTCGGTCCTGCACATATCACATATGTGCTCCTACTCCGTTTTGCCTGAACCAAGAAATCTCTGTGTAGGACTCTAAAGAATCGTCAATACGCCAGCAGTAGGTGATGATCATATCAAACACCCACAAGCTGCAAGCGTCCAGCTAAACGTAACAGCCACCCAGGTATTGAGCGCTCAGAAGATCAACAAGCAAGCCTGTACATTCTCCTACGAATCCAATCAGTAACACTCCCGCACAGTCCGGTCTCGTCGTTTGATATGTCACATATCTCGCCTAGGGGTGGTAAACGTCAGACCCCAGTACCTCGATAAGTCGTGTCGATATGAGGTCTATAACAATTCGAGAAACTACTGATAATACTTACCAGTAAATCTCAGCAACCCTGGCCAGGGATTTCCAGTTATACCTAATCGAACACAGCACAACATCACCTCCCTATACTGGGAGAGACGAATCCCCTCCTATCGCTCATTGCCTCCATGTGATTCGGGACTGTACCCAAAAGCCACCTTTTTGCACGCCCTCTTGGACGTGGTATGATGGAAATCAAAGCACAGTGGGAATCACACAAGACTCTATGACGATCTCGGGTCAACAGACTACTCTGTATCAATGTCACCGGAGAACTGCCATCTGACGTGAGGTATAATACCATCTGGAAGTTCTCGGCGAGTCTGTCTAGTGTACCCAGTCTCTACTGAGCACCCGTACAGCATACTTGATGTCAAACACTGATGGATATGGGATCATCCATTGCCCATCATATGGGTCAAGATGCGTATACGCTAGTCTACTCTGGTGCATCGATGCCCTGTCTCCATACACCCTCGACTAGGAACAATTATAGGATGTACTTGTCGACTACCGTGGCCCTACTAGTATGATCTCATCATAGTCCCGGTAGTCGAGTACATATCCTATGGGCTTTATCAACATGTAACATAGAGACAATCAGAGTACATGTTAAGATAAAGAGCAACCAGATAGCGTACTATCATGTCGAGCAAGAAAGTCCTCCTTATATATGTCCAAGCTTCCATTACAATATACATCGTATGTACAGTAATGGCCTCTAGGGCATACATATAACTAACACAGATGGTATTATACCTCACGTCAGATGGTAGTTCTCTGGTGACACTTGTACAGGTTAGTCTGTAGACCCGAGATCGTCATAGAGTCTTGTGTGATTCCCACTGTGCTTTGATTTCCACCTTACCACATCCAAGAGGGTGTGCAAAACGGTGGTTTTTGGGTACTGTCCCGAGTCACATGGAGGCAATGAGTGATAGGAGGGGTTTCGTCTCTCCCGGTATTGAGAGTTGATGTTGCGCTGTGCTCGATTGGCCAAAACAGGGAAGTCCCAAGCCAGGGCTGATTTAGAGATTTACTGGTAAGTGTTACCAGTAGTTTCACGACCCGTTATGAGCCACACATTGGCATGACTTATCGGTTATTGGGGTCCGACGTTTACCACCCCTAGACTTGATATGCAACATATCAGTCGAGAAGACCGGACTGTACGGAAAGTGTTACTGTCAGGCTTTTGCAAGAGTTGGTGCAGGCTTGCTTGTTGATCTTATGATCGCTTAATACCCGGGTGGGCGTTATGTCCAGCTAGTACCGCTGACGGCTTGTGGGTGCTTGATGTGATCATCACCTACTGCCGGTGTATTGACGTGTCTTTAGAGTCCTACATAGAGCTTTTACTGGTTAAGGCAAAAGGAAATAGGGGCACACATGTGATATGTGCGGGACCGAGAATAATGCGTGTATGTGATACCGTATTCTATTCTCACGATTTTTGTATCGATCGGTTATATGAGATATAGCCGGGTTATCGAATCAAGTGTTGATTCGATAAATCGATACATTGGATGTTAGTCGGTTGTATGTGATATAGCTGGATTATTAAATCAAGTGTTGATTTGATAATTTAGTGTATAATTGTATATTTGATATACTAATTTACATTAACTAACATTTGCTCACTTAAGCATTTATTTTCTCACAAGTGTACACTTAATATATATGTGATGTATATTAAATTGTATTTTGTTTTGTATCATGGTTGTTGATACAACTTACATAGGTGTATGAGACTTACACCATGCTAATTGTGATAATGGGTTTTAATATTTAAAGTAATTCTAAAATTAGTGGAATATTAACTTGATGCATGAAGCTAGTGGAAGCTTGTGGATGCATTGACTAAGTCCACCAGTTTTGTTTTACTTAAGATATTTAGTAACCTAACCATTACAATTAGCCATGGTTATGTCTCTATATGAGTTAGTATATGATACACACTCACCCATGGTTCATTCTCTCACCTCACAAATTCATTCTCATTTGCTTGAGCTCATCTTCTTCTTCCTTGAGATAAGCTTGCTAGGTTTTCAAAAGTGAGAAAAATATTGTGAGAAAAATAATTTTAAGTGAGCCCACTTCCTATTTTCTCATCCTCTACTAGATTAGCACTTTAGTATAGGGTCTTTGCTTCACTAATCATTTAGTTAGTGAAGTAGTAGCTTGAGTTAGTATCTCTTGACGTAGATCATCTTCGGCCTCGAAGACTTCAAGCAAGATCGCCCTTTTCACCTCAAGAAGCCATGCTAGAGTCTGGGAGTGCCTTGATCGCAGCGAAGGGACTACAACAAGGAGCTATTGAAGTGAAGGACCGATCTATAAAGGTTGTATTTCTATTTCACTTAGTGGTAAAAAGCATACTATCTTTTTGTTACCCAAGCTTTTCTAGTTTGATTCCTTGGATTAATTCGTTAGCACCCTCTAAAATTTTAAATATGGCATGAGTGATGTTACCAAACCCTAGTAGTGGTGCTAAAGAATCCCTTCATGGTATCAGAGTCTAACTAGAAACCTAGGCCGTGTTAAGATAATACGAAACCGAAAAACTCCGCAAAAATACGGTTTTAGAAACCCTAAAAATGCTCTCTGGAATTTTTTTGAAAATTGGGTTAAAAATTATTTAAACAACTGCAGAGTGACATTTAACATATTATAAGAACATTGGTGAAATGCGCGGGGTGGTGGTGGTGGTGGGAGGGCTCGGATTTTGGCCGAGCCCTGGGCAAGGAATTCCGGTGACGCCGGCCCATTGTGCTCCCCTCCTCCTCGTATTGCACCAGTGCTCTATTACTCTTGATCTGGGGTTTCTGGTATTATTTGGTATTCCAGAATTGCATGTGATGTTAGTTTGGTAATGGACTCTTTGCGGAGTATTTCATATTCGTATTTTTTTTAGCATTGTATTGGTAACCTAGACGACGTTAAACAGGTCGAACGAATATCAAACACTCGTATTTTTCCAGGATGAACATACTAAATATATAATGCTGGTATTCTTATGGACCCTCTAGAAGAATGAAACCCTAACTCGAGATGTGACCACAGAACTGTGACTAAACTTTAAGGTTTACCGTAGTTAGTTGCGCCACAAATGAGGCTTGGGTTTGCCCTTCTACGGCTGGTCCATTAAATACCGTGGCATAGATTTTGGGTATTGTTTAACGGTGATCAAGTGTTGAGCTTGCTGGGGAATATGGGTGTTCGTTAATTTGATCAAAGGGTTTAACATCGCCTAGTAGTATGCAATACTTCTTCTGCGACCGTAAGCGTAGTATGTGTATCGTCAGTTTCGTTGCTATATGTCAACGACAATTGGGGTGCACATACTTGCTTACGTTGAAGACATGTGATGTTCTGTGTTGCTGGATATGTTATATTGGATCGTCGCGTTTTGAATAGCCGGGGGGGTTTATGTGAGATGAGAGTTTTTATTTTCATTCATGTAAAATTAAATGTATATAAATTGGGGCACTTCCGAGATGAGGTTGATGTCACCATTGATGTATATTATTTACTTTTCCGAATTAGGATAGACCCAAGGAAGAGAGCAGAAGTAACCGGGTTCTAGAGTCCAGTAGGAGACCAACTCGAGGAGTCGAGTCCGGGTCTCCTAACTCTAAAATTGGTAGGGTTACTTGCCGCTCTCGTAGGGGTCTAGGGGTGTGGATTTGGCTATTCATCACAACCGTGGAATCCGTGTTTTATAGAGGCTCAAAATAAAATACGGACTTCCTAGTATATCCATTATTTCATATGTACCTTCTGCTGCGATATCTGTGATGTGATCATTTAATATGTTGAGATGGATACTGTATATAGTATATATGATATATTATATAGACGTTACTTATGTTTTACACCCACGCAAGCCCTGTCCCACCCTGCCGTTAGTTACCTAACCTAACGGTGCATGACGGGACATCGAGGCGAATGCAGATGGCATAAGTGTACGTTGTATTTATCTGTGATGTTTAGGTGACTTAAATGATGGGACTTCATTAATGTGATTAATGAAAGAAAAGAAACCTAAAAGATGTTGTAGAATCAAATTTTCAAAAAAGGATAGCTACAGTTTTGCTTTGCATTGTGATATATATGATATATCCTGCACCTTATTCGATGAGGAAAGAGCCGAGATCCCTTCACTAGGGAATGACCTCTTTAGCCAAACTGGAAGATGCTGCAACACTCGGTTTGTCTTTTGATTGCTTTTGGAGTTTTGCTTTGCATAGTGATATATATGATATATCCCGCACCTTATTCGATGAGGAAAGAGCCGAGATCCCTTCACCGGGAATGACCTCTTTAGCAAAACTAGTAAAAACCTCAAAAACACTCCTTTTCAAAATTCACTTATTTCTACAACGATATCAAGTTCATTACGCAATAGATTTTCAGAAAAACCTGTCGTAACCCTCCGACTTTTCAGATAAGTAACATATAGTATTCGTGCTAATGGCTTTCGTCAAGTTGTAGTGTGCGGTAGCTATTTTCTTCTTATCTACTGCATATGATGCGATTGGATTAGGGTACTCATATGGCTTTATTGGCTTTCTTCAAGGGTCGTGCGAGTGGGTTTAATTCAATCAAGAAATGTACGGGTTGAACATGACTAGCGGACTATGGTTTGTTGGCTTTCGTCAAGGTCTTAGCAAGTTAGGGGCAAAATATTATCGGGAATTTCAAGAGTTGAAATTTGCAATGAGAATGCATATCTTCTATGAGATAGTTGGATCGCGATACCTACTGCGAGTAAGGGTTACACTTGGGAGAGTTTTACACACGACAATTAGCCAATCAAGTAGGTGTCTAGAAAGGTGTCAACGGGGTTATGCCTCTGGGAAAACGAGGTTTCTTTTAATTAGGTCCGTGCGAAAGCACATGGAACCTCTCTCAAAGTACCGACACAGGCCTGGCTGAAAGATTGGCTAAGTTGTAGGGTGTAATTAATCCCGGCTAGTCTTTCCTTTTAGGGTTTGAAGAAAGATTTGATAAAAACAGTGGGGGCCATCCAGATTAGATAAAATAATAACCAATCTGATCTTACAAGAGCATACGCTAAAGTGTTTTCTTCTCTCTCTCTCTCTCCAGGGAGCGACCATATCATGCCTTAATCAAGATAATAATATGGATGTATCGACCGAACCCGCATGTTATACTGTGCTGTGGAACGTTGGTTCCATTCTTTCTTATAAAAGTTATAAGACTGAACATGATATAGGGGAATACCAGGATTCCCATGCCACCCGAATGAAGAAAGTACATGTTAATGTATTTTCTTCAAGTGTGTTCGTTACAGAGAACTGTTTCTTCATTTGCTCTACGTCCTGGGTATTAGATACCGGGTCAGGATCCCATATATGTAATTAGTTACATGGGCTTCGAAAAGGTAGAGAACTTGGAGAAGGTGATAAAGACATAACAGTTGGAAATGGTGCAATTGTTGCAGCTAAAACCGTCGGGGAATATCACCTTGTATTACCAACTGGTAATACATTGATTTTGAATGAATGTTATTACATGCCGAACCTGATATGCAACATTATATCGGTTTCTTTATTAAGTAAAGAGAGATATAATTTTGTATTACAGGATAATGTTATGAACATTTTTCTGAACCAAAAGTTGGTTAGATCAGGTACGTTGTGTAATGGCATTTATGTTCTAAATCAATCAACAGTTCTGAGCATAACAAACACACACAAGAGGAAACGTTCAGAATTGAATGAATCCTTATTGTGGCATTGTAGACTAGGTCACATCAATGCGATGCGGCTAGATAAGTTGCATAAAGATGGATATTTGAACCCGTTATATGAAAATCTTATGTCACTTGCCAGTCATGTCTCAAAGGAAAGATGACCAAAACTCCGTTTACGGGATATGGAGAAAGAGTTACTGAACTCTTGGGACTGATAAGTAGTGATGTATGCGATCCCATGTCTACACATGCCAGGAATGGTTCTTCGTACTTCATTACATTCACTGACGATCTCTAGATATGGAAATGTGTTCTTGATGAAACACAAGTCTGAAACTTTTGAGAAATTAAGAGAATATAAACAAGAAGTCGAGAACCAAACCGGGAAAAGTATTAAAATCCTTCAATCTGATCGAGGTGGTGAATACTATGGGATTCTCTCTCAGCTAACTCTTCCATATACACCATAGCACAACGGTGTATCGGAATGGAGGGACCGCACCCTGTTAGATATGGTACGCTCTATGATGAGCACAACTGAGTTACTTATTTCCTTCTGTGGGTAAGCGCTGGAGACAGCCATACATCTATTGAATATGGTCCCCACCAAATCTGTGCCTACCACTCCATATGAGATATGGAAAGGGAAGAGACCATGTCTTAATTATGTTGAGATATGGAGTTGTCCGGCCTATGTCAAATGACAAAATCCGGAAAAACATGAAGCACGGTCTGTTCTATGCAAATTTGTAGGATATCCCAAAAATTCACAAGGGTATATTTTCTACCACACCAAGGAACAAAAGGTATTTGTTTCTCAGTATGCCACCTTTTTAGAAAAGGAATTTCTTGCAAAAGAGATTAGTGGCCATGAGGTAGAACTGGAAGAGGTTCCAGCTGCAAAAGCTGCAACAGAAGATTTGGTAGAACCATAGGATTCAGTAGTTCCCGATGAACCCCAGCCACTCCGCCGATTTAGTAGGGTTCCTCATCCACCTGAGAGATACTATGGTTTTCTCATGGATCGTGGGAGCGAGGATTGCGTCATGGAGGTTGATGACCCAACTAGCTTCGAGTAGGCCATCACGAGTGGTGACTCAGTGAAATGGCTGGATGCAATACGGTCCGAGATGGAATCCATGTACACCAACAAAGTATGGCTTTGGAATATGCTCCTAAAGGTGTAAAACCCATTGGGAGCAAGTGGATCTTCAAGAAAAAACTTAGTGTAGATGGGAAAGTGGAGACTTTCAAAGCTAGACTTGTTGCAAAGGGTTTTCATCAATGACCAGGTGTCGAATATGACGAAACCTTTTCTCCAGTGGCTATGCTTAAATCCATCCGGATCATGCTTGCCATCACTGCATTTCATGATTACTAAATCTAGTAAATGGATGGTAAGACCGCCTTTCTAAATGGTGATTTAGAAGAGAGCGTGTACATGACTCAGCCAGAAGGCTTCGTAGCTAGTGGGAGCAGCGGGAAGGTGTGCAGGCTGCTTAAAACCATTTATGGATTAAAGCAAGCATCGCGGAGTTGGAACATCTGCTTTGATGTCGTTATCAAAGAGTTTGATTTCGTCAAAAACGTAGATGAACCTTGTATATATAAGAAGGTGTCAGAGAGTAAGGTTGTCTTCCTCGTATTGTACGTGGACGGCATACTCTTGATAAGAAATGACGTTCCTATGCTGCAATCGGTCAAAATCTTCTTATCACAAAGATTCTCAATGAAAGATCTAGGGGATGCCTCCTACATCTAGGGGATTAAGATCTATAGAGATAGATCTAAAAGGATACTGGGATTGTCCCAATCCAGGTACATTGACACCATACTAAAGAGGTTTAGTATAGATGAGTCCAAGCGTAAGTTTTTACTCACGATCTCAGGACTCACTCTCTCCAAAGAGATGTCTCCCAAGACTGATTTGGAGAGAGCTCGCATGCAAGGGATACCCTATGCTTCGGAAGTAGGCTCTATCATGTACGCGATGCTATATACCAGACCCGATGTAGCACACTCACTAAGTGTAGTGAGTAGGTATCAAGCAAATCCTGGAGAGAGTCACTTGACAGTTGTGATGAGCATTCTCAAGTACTTACGAAGGACTAAAGAGATGCTCTTGGTGTATGGTAATGGAGAACTCCAAGTGGAGTCTTTTACCGATTAGAGCTTCCAGAGTGATAAGGACGACTCTAAGTCGCACTCAGGATTTGTCTTCACCCTCTACAGAAGGGCGGTATGCTGGAAGAGTTCCAAGCAGGAAACCGTGGCAGACTCGACGATGGAAGCTGAATACATCACTGCCAATGATGCTGCCAAAGAGGCTATCTTGATCAAGAAGTTCATAACTGAACTTGGAGTGGTTCCATCCATTAAGGATCCAATACCTTTGTATTGTGATAACAATGGAGCGGTGGATTTGGCCAAAGAACCCATCTCCCATCAGCGATCCAGACATATTATGAGGCAGTATCACCTGATCCGGGAGATAGTTTATCGCCGGGAGATCGAGGTCAGGAGGGTTGACATGAAGAACAACACAGCGGATCCACTCACGAAGGCCATTCCCCAGATACAGTTCGAGAGACTTTTCGGGATGCTCGGTATGCGATACTTCAGCAGCTGGCCCTAGTGCAAGTGGGAGTTTGTTAGTTGTATGTATGCCCTAGAGGCCAGTACTGTACATATGATGTATATTATATTAGATGCTTGGACATATATAGAGAAGACTTTCTTGCTCGGTATGATAGTATGTTATCTGGTTACTCTTTATCTTAACATGTATGCTTATCTTTTGATACTGTCTTATGGTTACATGTTGGTAAATCCCTTAGGAAGTGTACTTGACTTTCAGGACTATGATGCAGATCATACTAGTAGGGTCATGGTAGTCCATAAGTACATCCTTTAATGTCCTTAGTCGTGGGTGTATCGAGACGGGGCATTGATATACCAGAGTAGACTAGCGTATACGCTTCTCGACCCATGAGATAGGCGATGGATGATCCCATATCCATTGGTGTTTGACATCAGAGATGGTATACGGATGCTCAGTGGAGACTGGGTACACTGGACGGACTCGCCGAGAACTCCCAGATGGTATTATACTTCACGTCAAATGGCAGTTCTCTAGTGACACTTGTACAGGTTAGTCTGTAGACCCGATATCGTCATAGAGTCTTGTGTGATTCCCACTGTGCTTTGATTTCAACCTTACCACGTCCAAGAGGGCGTGCAAAACGGTAGTTTTTAGGTACAGTCCCGAGTCACATAGAGGCAATGAGCGATAGGAGGGGTTTCGTCTCTCCCGGTATTGGGAGTTGATGTTGCGCTGTGCTCGATTGGCCATAATAGGGAAGTCCCTGGCTAGGGCTGATTTAGAAATTTACTGGTAAGTGTTACCAGTAGTTTCTCGATCCGTTATGAGCCTCACATCGGCATGACTTATCGGTTATTGGGGTCTGACGTTTACCACCCCTAGACTTGATATGCAACATATCAGATGAAGAGACCGGACTGTACGGATAGTGTTACCGTCAGTCTTTTGCAGGAGTTGGAGTGGGCTTGCTTGCTGATCGTCTGATCGCTCAATACCCGGGTGGCCGTTACATCCAGCTAGTACCGCTGACGGCTTGTGGGTGCTTGATGTGATCATCACCTACTGCCAGCGTATTGACGAGTCTTTAGAGTCATACATAAAGGTTTTACTGGCTTAGGTAGAACGAAATTGGGGCACATATGTGATATGTGCGGGACCGAGAATAATGCATGTATGTGATACCATATTCTATTCTCGCGATTTTTGTATCGGTCGGTTATATGAGATATAGCCGGGTTATCGAATCAAGTGTTGATTTGATAAGTCGATACATTGGATGTTAGTCGGTTGTATGTGATATAGCCGGATTATTAAATCAAGTGTTGATTTGATAATTTAGTGTATAATTGTATATTTGATATACTAATTTACATTAACTAACATTTGCTCACTTAAGCATTTATTTTCTCACAAGTGTACACTTAATATATATGCGATATATATTAAATTGTATTTTGTTTCGTATCATGGTTGCTGATACAACTTATATGGGTGTATGAGACTTACACCATGCTAATTGTAATAATGGGTTTTAATATTTAAAGTAGTTCTAAAATTAGTGGAATATTAGCTTGATGCATGAAGCTAGTGGAAGCTTGTGGATGCATTAACTACGTCCACTAGTTTTGTTTTACTTAAGATATTTAGTAACCTAACCATTACAATTAGCCATGGTTATGTCTCTACATGAGTTGATATATGATACACACTCACCCATGGTTTATTCTCTCACCTCACAAGTTCATTCTCATTTGCTTGAGCTCTTTTTCTTCCTTGAGATAGGCTTGCTAGGTTTTCAAAAGAGAGAAAAATATTGTGAGAAAAATAATTTTAAAGTGAGCCCATTTCCTATTTCCTCATCCTCTACAAGATTAGCACTGTAGTATAGGGTGTTTGCTTCACTAATCTTTTAGTTAGTGAAATAGTAGCTTGAGTTAGTATCCCTCAACGTAGATCATCTTCGGCTTCGAAGACTACAAGCAAGATCGCCCTTTTCAACTCGAGAAGCCATGCTCGAGTCCGGGAGTGCCTTGATCGCAGCGAAGGTACTACAACAAGGAGCTATTGAAGTGAAGTACCATCTACAAAGGTTGTATTTCTATTTTACTTAGTGGTAAAAAGCTTACTATCTTTTTGTTACCCTAGCTTTTCTAGTTTGATTCCTAGGATTAATTCGTTAGCACCCTCTAAAATTTTTAATATGGCATGAGTGATGGTACCAAACCCTAGTAGTGGTGCTAAGGAATCCCTTTACACAATACCCAAATCCCCAAGAAATCCGGCGACGCCGGAATTTCCCAATGACTCACCGGCCAAATTCCGAGCAAAAGGGTTCGTACTCCTAGGGTTTATTCTAGGTCCAACATATATAATATTAAGGCACTGTTTGGTTAAGTTAGTTATTATCTAAGTTATAGCAGATCTTCATAGAGCCTTTATTTTCCTAAAATACAATTTCTCCGATATTCGATTCTACAATTTTACAGTTACAGAACTAAAATCCTACTGAGTTTAAGAATTATACCTACTGAAGATTGCTAAGAATATTTCCTTCAAGATACCCAAGTCCTTAGCTCCTAGCTTGATGGTGAAAACCCTTAGCACCTACTTCATCTTCTTTTCTCTCTTTTTTTAATTTTCTTTTGTGTGTTTTATGTTTTCTTTCTTTCCTTTGAAATTTTCTGATTTTAATTTTGGTTAAATTGATCTGAACACTTGATATAGGGTAAAGGGAATGAGTGAGGGTTGTAGGAGGAGGTGTCACCAAGAAGGTTGTGGTATTTTCATCCAAGGGTGAGATGGTGTGCATGAGGTGTGCATGGAAGAAGGTGGTGTTTGTGCATTATCACTCCAAAGTTGTGGTGTCTTGAGATAAATTCTGAACTTAACCAATATCTAACCCTTTTACACTTACAATCTCAACATTTCCAAGTTTTCACAATTACCTAAACTTTACACAAAAACCCTTCATACCATGCGTTATTATATAACACTATTTTTATTATAAATGAAGCTAAATTATTTACTAAAACCCTTGTAATTTACTAATATTACAAACTAAAATTTCAATTTAATTAGTTTCACATACTACTTATGAAAATGTCCTATTTTATTTTAATAACTTTTTAAATTAACATTCTATTATTAAATTAATTTTATTTATTTATTTTCTAAAATTTTGAAAATATTACAATATTCCCCCTTAAGAAAATTCGGTCCCCAAATTTAAAACCTAACTATACGTACCTTCAAAAAGATGTGAAATTTCTTCCGCATCGCATCCTCGGTCTTCTAAGTTATCTCCTCGCGATTCGTTCCTCGCCAAAGAACCTTTACAGATGGAAGTACCCTTGATCATAGTTTCTTCGCCTGCCGGTCTAGAATAGCTACTGGCTATACTGTGTAGGATAAATCCGGCTCAAACTGTAAGGACTGATGCTGAATCGCGTGAGAAGGATCGTGAAGATACTGGCGAAGCATAGACACGTGAAACACCGGATGCACATCGGGAAAAACTTGGTGGAAGTGCTAAACGATAAGCTACAGCACCCACTCTCTCCAGAATCTCATAGGGTCCGACATATCTGGGGCTGAGCTTCCCCTTTTTCCCGAAACGCATCACACCCTTCATTGGAGATACAAGAAGAAACACATAATCTCCTACATCAAACTCGAGTCTACGACGGGGTCGATCGGCATATGATTTCTGTCTGCACTGGGCCGCTCTCATTCTGTTCTGTATCAACTGGATCATTTCTGTAGTTTCCTGTACTATCTGCAGTCCCAAAATGCAACTCTCACTGAGTTTTGTCCAGCAAATGGGTGATCGACATTTCCTCACATACAAAGCTTCAAAGGGTGCCATCTGGATCGTCTCCTAAAAACTGTTGTTGTAAGAGAATTCTATCAAAGGTAGGTGCGATCCCAGCTACCACCGAAATCAAGATTGCAGACTCGAAGAATATCCTCTAGAGTCTGTATGGTCCACTCTGACTGACCATCTGTCTGCGGGTGAAAAGTTGTACTAAAACTCAATCGTGTGCCTAGCGCCTCTTGAAGTTTCTACCATAGCCGGCTGGTAAACTGTGTACCCCTATCAGACACTATGCACTTCAGCACTCCATGAAATCTCACAATCTCATCAATATAGATCTGAGCATACTTCGCACATCCAAACGTTGTTTTCACCGGAAGAAAGTGTGTTGTCCTTGTCAATCTATCTACAATTTTCACAGATGGAATCACACCCTCTTCTAGTCCTGGGTAGACCTACAATGAAATCCATGGAGATTTTCTCCCATTTCCACTCCGGAATAGGCAAGGGCTGCAACTCTCCTGCCGGCCTCTGGTGCTTGGCCTTGACTTGCTGACAAGTCAAGCATCTTGAAACAAACTCTGCGACATCTCTCTTCATTCCTTCCTACTAATAGGCATCTCTCAAGTCATAATACATCTTGGTGGAACCAGGATGAACACTATATGCTAACCGATGGGCCTCCTTTAAGATTTTAAGTCTCGGTTCCTCTTAATCCGGCATAAAAAGACGAGTCCCAAATTGTAATATTCTACGGTTATCTATCATGAACTCAAAATCTCTACCCTATTTAACCTGATCTATGATCTCTGACAAGCGAGCATCTGTGGGAAATGTATCTCGGATACGATCCAATAACTAAGGACGGGTGAAAATATGAGCTAACTTTCCTCCTGTCGATATAAACTCAAACTGTACACGGCTATTGCATAGAATCTGCCAGTCTGCGGATTACTGTCTCTGCACTATGCTCGAATAAGATAAGCTACCTCCGGGCCTCCGACTTAAAGCATCTACTAAAACATTCACTTTGCCCGGATGCTAACGAATCTCGTAATCGTAATCCTTCACCAGTTCTATCCATCGCCGCTGCCTTAGATTTGAAAGGTCTATGTTACCCACCCCGGTACTTTCGTGGAGGCGGAATAGGTAAAAATCAAAATTTTAACACAAGGAAACATTGACAAACCATGAAGGATCTTTGCTAAACAAAAACTAACAAACTAACTTAGAGTTTTTAACTACTAGGTTAGATGATTATACCTTGGTCTTGAACTCCTTCTCTTCTTGTGAGCTCCTTGGAGTGGTGTAGATGGCTCCTACTCACTGTCTTCTCTTTGACAAAGAAAGATCCACCCGAAGTCCTCTACCTTGAGCTCTTACCTCAACAATGAAGTAACTAGAGTGCTTGGCTTGATAAACTAAGAACCCTAGAGTGAGTAGAGATATGTTTTGGTGGTTTGATCTCACAAAGCTTTTGATTTTCAACCCATGAAACAAGAGAGCCTTAAGATAGGAAGAGGAGAGAGCTTGCAAGAGAGAGAATATGTCATGATAAATAAGGAGATAGCTCTCATATCAAAAAAAAAGAATAATGATAATTTTAATTAGGATAAATTGTCATGGTTGATGTTGATTTGACCATTATCATGTCACAAGTAATGCTAAGCATGCTCACAAAAATATCTAAGTCAACATGGGTCAACTTAGTCAAATGGTCAAACCAATTAACCATGATACAATTATCTCTAATTAAAACTCATTAATCAATTTTCTCCATCACATTATGGTTTTAATCAAGTCAATGGTCAAAACACTAATGAGGCTCCTTTGCCTCTGTCAACTGTGTATACACACCCGCATTCATGTTCCGAGGAACACGAATACAATGAGACCGAACCAACCCAAAACCAAATACTAGGATCTGGCTTAAACCAAAGCCCACTAGAATCAACTGCCCAAACACCGAACACGCACAAGTACGCATATGTGAACGAACCCTGTCGTAAAACCATACGACATCTATCTCGTTTTGCCCAAAGGTGAACAACCATTTGTATGGGACTCTAAAGACTCGACACTACGCTGGCAGTGGGTTTAACCACAGGCCGCAAGTGGTACTAGCTGTATGTAACGGTCCCCAGGTAGATGCCGACAAGAAGACCGATGAGGTGAACCCATCCGAACTCCTACCGAGCCTGAATGACAATCTCCATACAGTCCAGTCTGTTCGTCTAAGAGTATTGCATGTCAGGCCTAGGGGGCGGTAAACGTCAGACCCCTAATAGCGGTACAAGTCGTGTCGGAGTATAGCCCAGAACACCTTGAGAAACTACTGGAAACACTACCAGTAAATCTCGCTTGCCCTGGCCAGAGACTTTGTGTAATGTCTCTATTAGACACAGCGCGATATCAACCCCCAATACCGGGAGAGACGAATCCTGTCTAACCATCACTGCCTCCAAGCACTTCGGGACTGCACCCAACTACTACCTTCTTGCACGACTCAATAGAGCCATGGTAGGGTAATAATCTAAGAACAGTGGGAACACACTCGAGGCGAAGTGACAGTGTCAAGTCAATGGACTAAGCTGTACTCATGTCACTTGGGAACTGTTAACTGACGATAGGTATAATACCAACTAACAGTTCCCGACGAGTCCTGTCCAGTGTACTCGTAACCTAACGAGCACCTGTATACTATCTCCAGTACGACGTACTGATGGCTGTAGGACAGACCATCCCCCCTGCTGGGAAGAGAAGCGTATGCACCGGTTTACTTGGAGTATCGATGCCTTGTCTCGATAATCCTACGACCAGGGACCTGTATGAGGATGTGCTTATAGACTACGCAGCCGCTACTAGTGTGATCGCCATCACAACGCTGGTAGTCAAGCAAAGATCCTAAGGGCTCCATCAATATGTATTAGCGATATGTTAAAAGAAATATATACACATATTAAGATAGAAACAAACCAAGTAGCATACTACTATATTGAGCAAGACTATCGTAAACCCGTATATATATATATATATATCCTAAGCTTCCAAAATGTATTATACAAACTAGTATATACAATAATGCCCTCTATGGCATACATATCCAACAATCTCCCACTTGCACTAAAGGCCAGTAATTGGTGTACCGCATACTCAACGTCTGCTCTATGGCCAGCTGCTGGCGTACCGCATACCCAATAGATCAAAAAGTCGCTGGAACTGTGTTTGAGGGAGGGCCTTTGTGAATGGATCCGCCGTGTTGTCTTTTATGTCCACTCTCCGTACTTCGATCTCCTGGCGATCAATGATCTCCCTGATCACGTGATACCGTCTTAAGATGTGTCTGGACTTCTGATGGGACCTTGATTCCTTCGCTAAAGTTATAGCCCCATTGTTATCGCAATATAAAGGTATTGGGTCAACAATGGACGGAACCACCTGAAGTTCACTAATGAACTTCTTCATCTAGACCGCCTCTTTTGCGGCATCGCTTGCAGCAATGTATTCAGCCTCCATCGTCGAGTCTGCGACGGTATCCTGTTTGGAACTCCTCCAACATACCGCCCCTCCGTTGAGGGTAAACACAAAACCCGAGACAGACTTGCTGCCGTCCTTGTCACTCTGGAAGCTTGAATCGGTATAGGACTCGACCCTGAGGTCTCCATTACCGTAAACCAGGAACATCTCTTTAGTCCTTCTCAGGTACTTGAGAATGTTCTTCACTGCCGTCCAGTGGTTCTCACCTGGGTCTGACTGATACCGGCTCACCACGCTTAGTGTGTAGGGTTCTTAGGCACACCAATGAGGTTCTACAAGGCATCAACCATGCCCGATTCAAATTTTTATGTGCCGAACAACCCTATGCAAGATCGTATACTAGAGGATAGGCGAAACAAAAAGCAAAATAAACTACTTTACTACTAAGTGAAAGGGATTACAACCTTTGTAGATCCGGTCCTTCACTTCTAATGCTCCGTGTTGACGTCCCTTCGCTGCGATCATCGGGATCCCGGACCCTAGCGATGGTTTCTTCGGAGAAATGAGCGGGCTAGGTCGTTGATTTCGAGGCCGAAGATGATCTACGTTGAGGAGACTCAAACTCAAGCTCCATCTTCACTTGGTCATGAACTTTGTGAAGAGAACACCCTATACTACATGGCAAGTGGTAGAGAATGAAGAAATAGGAAGTGGGTTCACTTTGGATTTGGATTTCTCACTCTTTTTCTTCACTTGAAAATTTTCTAGCAAGCTTTCTTCACTTGAAGAAGATGAAGAAGAAGAAAAGAATATGAATGAATAATGAATTTTACTAAAATGAATAATCAAGTGAAGTATATCATAATGCAACCATGGGTGAGTTAACCTTTGTAGAGACTAAACCCTAGTTTAAGTTAATGGTTAGGTTATGAAAATCTCATGCAAAACAAAATGGTTAGACTTTGTCAAAGATGCTTAAAAGCTTCATGAAGCTTCAAGCAAAAAACAAAGAAAGCCACCATTTTGTTTTTGCCAAAATAAACAAAATAAATAAAACCCTAACCATTAACCTAAATATGGTGTAAGTCATACACACACCCAAGTTTGCATGTATCATCAATCATGATACAAAATAGTGCACAAACATATATCACATATACAACTTGTGCACATCAAGTGAGAAAATTAATCTTAAGTGAACAAATACTAGTTAATGTAAAGTAATATATCAAATATATAATTATACATTAAATCATTAAATCAACACTTGATTTAACGATCCGGTCATATCGCATATAACCGACTAATATCTAGTGTATCAATGTATCGAATCAACACTTGATTCGGTAACCCGGCTATATCACATATAACCGACCGATGATACGAATCGCGAGAATAGAACATAGTATCACATACTGGTATTATTCTCGGTCCCGCACATATCTCATATGCGCTCCTATTTCGTTTCGCTTGAGCCAGGAAACCTCTGTGTAGGACTCTAAAAGACTCGTCAATACGCCCGCAGTAGGTGGTGATCATATCAATCACCCATAAGCCGCAAGCGGTCTGCTAAACGTAACGGCCACCCGGGTATTGAGCGATCAGAAGATCAACGAGCAAGCCTGCTCACACTCCTGTGAATCCAATCAGTAACACTTACCGCACAGTCCAGTCTGTTCGTCTGATATGTCGCATATCTCGCCTAGGGGTGGTAAACGTCAGACCCCAATAGCATGATAAGTCATGCCGATGTAAGGTCCATAACAAGTATGAAACTACTGATAACACTTACCAGTAAATCAATGCAACCCAGGCCAGGGATTTCCAGTTATAGCCAGTCGAGCATAGCGCAACATCAACCCCCAATACCGGGAGAGATGAATCCCCTCCTATCGCTCATTGCCTCCTTGTGAATCGGGACTATACCCAAAACCAACCTGTTTGCATGACTTAGTAGAGCCGTGGTAGGGTGGAAATCAATGTACAGTGGGAGACACACAAGACTCTATGACGATCTCGGGTCAACAGACTAAGCTGTACCAGTGTCACCAGAGAACTGCCATCTGACGTGAGGTATAATACCATCTGGGAGTTCTCGACGAGTCCGTTCAGAGTACCCAGTCACTACTGAGCACCCGCATACCATCTCTGATGTCAAACACCAATGGATATGGGATCATCCATCGCCCATCACATGGGTCGAGAAGATATACGCTAGTCTACTCTGGAATATCGATGCCCTGTCTCGATATTCCCACGACTAGGAACATTGAATGATGTACTCATTGACTACCCAGGCCCCACTAGTATGATCTACATCATAGTCCTGCAAGTCGAGTAAACATCCTAAGGGCTTTATCAACATGTAACAGAGAGACAGTAAGTATACATGTTAAGATAAAGAGCAACCAGATAGCGTACTATCATGTCGAGCAAGAAAGTCCTACCTATATATGTCCCAGCATCCACTACAATATACATCTCATGTACAGTAATGGCCTCTAGGGCATACATATAACTAACATAGTGCGTAAGCTACATCTGGCCTTGTACATAGCATCGCATACATTGTAGATCCTACCGCCGAGGTGTAGGGTATAACGCTCATGCGAACCCTCTCCTCGTCAGTCTTGGGAGACATCTTCTTGGAGAGGCTGATTCCGTGCAATGCTGGTATATTACCCTGTTTGGAATCTTCCATACTAAACCTCTTTAGTATGATCTCTATGTACCCAGACTGCGAAAGTCCCAGTAATCTCTTGGATCTATCTCTGTGGATCCTGATCCCCAGTATGCATGTGGCATCACCCAGGTCCTTCATGGAGAACCGTTGTTATAAGAATAACTTGACCAATTGTAGCATACGAACATCATTTCCTATCAAAAAAATGTCGTCCACGTACAAGACTAGGAACACGACAGTTCGTCCTACAATCTTCTTATAGATACAAGGTTCATCTTCGTTCTTAATGAAATCAAATTCCTTGATTGCCTCATCAAAACAGATGTTCCAGCTCCGCGATGCCTGCTTTAATCCATAAATGGATTTAAGCAACTTGCATACCTTCCCGCTGCTCCCACAGTTTACAAAACCTTCTGGTTGATCCATATAAAAGCATTCTTCCAAACTGCCGTTTAGAAAAGCTGTTTTTACGTCCATCTGCCAGATCTCATAGTCATGGAAGGCAGCAATGGCAAGTAGGATTCGAATGGATTTGAGCATAGCCACTGGAGAAAAAGTTTCGTCATAGTCCAAACCAAGTCTTTGACGAAAACCTTTTGCAACGAGTCTAGCCTTATAGGTTTCCACCTAACCATCTACACCAAGTTTCCTTTTGTAGATCCATTTGCATCCAACGGGTCTTACCCCAGGTGGAGCAATTTCTAAGGTCCACACTTTATTGGTGTACATGGACTTCATTTCGGATCGTATAGCATCCGGCCATTTATCAGAGTCCCTACTGATAATGGCCTTCCTGAAACTGGTAGGGTTATCTTCTTCCAAGATGCAATCCTCTCGATCCCCGTCTATGAGATAACCGCAGTATCTCTCGGGTTGATGAGAAATCCTACCATATCTGCGGAGTGGCTGAGGTTCGTCTGGTATAACTGAATCTAGCGGTTCCACCAAATCTTCAGTTATAGTTTGTGTCTCTGGAATTTCATCCAGTTCTACCGTGCTGCCACTAATATTTTTAACAAGAAATTCTTTTTCCAAAAATGTAGCATTCCTAGAAACAATAATCTTCTGTTCCTTTTCATGGTAGAATAGATACCCATTAGAATCTTTTGGGTATCCCACAAAGTTACACAAAACTGACCGTGCCTCAAGTTTGTCTGGGTTCTGCTTTTTGACATAAGCTGGGCAACCCCAAATCTTAATACGTTTAAGATACAAACTCTTACCACTCCATATTTCATATGGAATCTTAGGCACGGATTTGGATGGAACTTGATTCAAAAGATGCGCTGCTGTTTGAAGTGCATATCCCCAGAATGAAAGAGGTAACTCAGTATTACTCATCCTGGAGCGAACCATATCGAATAGGGTACGATTCCTCCGCTCTGATACACCGTTGTGCTGTGGTGTATACGGAGGAGTAAGTTGAGAGAGAATTCCATTCTCTTTTAAGTATTCTAGGAATTCCGTGCTTAAGTACTCCCCTCCTCTATCCGATCGGAGGATCTTGATACATTTGCCAGTCTGGTTCTCTACTTCGTTTCTAAATTCTTTGAATTTCTCAAAAGCTTCAGATTTGTGTTTCATGAGATACACATATCCGAACCAAGAGAGATCGTCAGTGAATTTTATGAAGTACGAGAACCCTCCCCTTGCATGTATAGATATTGGACCATATACATCACTTTGTATGAGTCCCAAGAGCTCTGCTGCCCTTTCTCCATGTCCGGTGAACGGAGATTTGGTCATCTTTCCTTTGAGACAAGACTGACAAGTTTCATAAGATGAAAACTCGAACGTATGCAAGAGTCCATCTTTATGCAACTTACTAAGTCTTTTCTCTCCGATGTGACCAAGTCTACAATGCCACAAGTAGGATTCGTCCGTATCTGAACTCTTCCTCTTGCGTGTACTTTGTATATTGAGAACTGTATTTTGATTTAGAACATAGATACCTTTACACAATGTACCTTCTGCAACCAGTACCTTATCAAGGTAAATGTTCATGATATTTCTATCAAGAACAAAATTATATCCATCTTTATCGAGTAAAGACACTGATATTATGTTGCAAACCATGGAAGGTACATAGTAGCAATTGTTCAAAATCATAGTATTGCCATTTGGCAACACTAGGTGATATTCACCGACGGCTGCAGCATTAACTTGTGCTCCGTTCCCTACCCTGAGGGACATATCACCAGGTGCAACTTTCCTACTTTTTCTTAGTCCCTGCAATAAATTACAGATATGAGATCCTGATCCGGTTTCAAGTACCCAGGAAGTAGGGCTGACCGAAAAGCAGTTATCAATTACAAGAACACCTGAAGTAGATGCAATACTATGCTTCTTCTTCAACTGGGTCTCCTTGGAATCCTTACAATCCTCTTTCCCTTGCTCATACTTATGACTGTTGTCGTAAGTTAGAGCCGAACTGACGTTCCCAGCCCCGAATAAGAATTCGGATCGGTCAAGCGATACATTTTATTATCTTGATTAGGGCATGATATGGTTGCTACCTGGAGAGAAAGAAAAGAAACAACTTAGCGTGCGCTCTTGCAAGATTAGATTGGTTTATTGATTTATCTAATCAGGATGGCTCCCACTGTTTCCTCAAATTCTTCTTCAAACCTTAAAAGAAGAACTAGTCAGGATTAATCGCACGTTACAATACATGCTTAACCTTTCATCCAGGCTACTGTTGGTACTTCGAGGGAGGTTTTCCAATGCTTTCGCGAAGTTCCTTAATTACATAACCGCTTTTCCCTGGAGGCGTAGCCCCGCTAACACCGTTCTATACACCTATTTGGTTTATAGCATTGATTGCTAAGTGAAATAATCTCCCGAGAGTAATCCAACTCATCAGTGGGATCGGGATCCAACTATCATTGTGTGATGGCCTAGATGGAATCCACTCTAGTCGCCACACTCCAGAAGGTATGCTAAATCTGCAAGTTTCCTGTATGTTTGAATCTCCCGATGTGGTTTTTGCCCCTAGGACCCAAGTGACCTTGACACAATCAACAAGTCAAAGAGTCCTAGTCAAGTTCAACCCGTCATTATCTTGATTGCATTAAACCCACCCACATAACCCTTAACACAGTCAACAAGGTTACACGACTGTCCTAACCAATCACATTGTATGCTACAGATAAGAAATACTCAGCTACCATTCACTGCGCTTTGACACAGTCAACAAACGCAGCACGAATACTAAGTATAACTTTTAAGAAAAGACAGAGGGCTACAGCTGGGTTTTTGGCGTAAAACCCATTAACGTAATGAACTTGATATCGTTGAAGGAACCTGATTGCCTTTTAAAATATATAGTGGCGAAAATTTTTGCTAAAGAGGCCACTCCCTGTGAAGGGATCTCGGCTCTTTCCTCACCGAATGAGGTGCAGGATATTCCAAACTGAATACCACGATGCAAAGCAAAAATAATCGACTATAGTGAAGTTATTACGTTGACGCAAACTTTTACTCAAGGGGTCACTCCCGATGAATGGATCTCGGCCCTTGCCTCGTCGAATGAGGTGCTGGATATTCCAAACTGAATACCACTGTGCAAAGCAAAAGAGAACGTCTGTAATGTCTGTTTTTAAAACTTGGTTCCAACAACATCTTTTAGGTTTGTTTTTCTTTGCATTAATATAATGCGTCCCATAAATTAATCCTACCATTGCAGAAAACAACGAAAATATAATGTACGCTTATGCCATCTACATTCGCCACGGGGCCCCGTCATCACCCGTTAGGTTACATAACTAACGACAGAGCGGGGGCTAGACTAGCGCGGATGCAAAACATAAGCAACGTCTACTAGATATCATATATAGATATATACATTCGTCAGACACAATGATAGTCATTCCAGATCACAGATGAACACATTGGATATGCTAGGAATCCGCGTTTCGTTCAAGCCTGCAACGAAAGACGGATTACACGGTCGTGATGAATAGCCAAACCCCACCCTAGACCCCTACGGGTGCGGCAAACTGCCCGCCGAATACCCGAAGTGAAGCAGCCTCCCTCAACAACGTGAGTAGGCTACTAAGCACTTCAAAGTACCCGGTAGTTTGTGCACCCCACCTTGGGTCTATCCTAGGAGCAAAAACAGTAAAAGAAATAATATACAATGGTGGCTACAACCTCAACCCGGATGTGCGACCATGAAATAATATTACATCAATTTACAATTTACAACAAATGAAAGATAAATAAACACTCATCTCACACCTCCGGCTATTCATCCACGACGATCCAACAAAGTTCATATACACAATCCAACATCACAGATCACAGATATGTACAACCCCCACTAATCGACGTATAGCGATTAGTAGACGTTCAGTAAATATATCACATTATAGATATAATCTAATTAGCTAATGTTTATAGAACTTCGATCAAAAACTGTATTTGAATCTACCCCAAGTAAAAACCAGTACTCTGACAAATCTGGGCAGAAATAAAACTTCCCAGAATACACATAACCAACACAGAGAACCCCAGAAGAATTTTGGTGCGCGGCCGAGTTGACTCCGCCGCGGATCCGCGGCGGATAGCATGGATTGGCCGCGGCTCCGCGGTCTTATGAGCGATTCAGGCGCCCAAAATTCTACAGTTTTCTCTAAAAAGTCTGCTTGTATTTTTTATGTTACTGAAAATATTTTTAGGCCTGTTTTAAAATCGACAGAAAATACAAGTTTTGGTGTGTTTTCGGGATTTTTTTCGTGATCGAAGTTCTAACGACTTTGCTAACATGTTAGTTGTTGTTTAGCTAGGCTCTAATACCACTGAAAGGTCTATGTTACCCACCCCGATACTTTCGGGAAGGCGGAATAGGTAAAAATTAAAATTTTCACACAAAGAAACATAGACAAACCATGAAGGATCTTTGCTAAACAAAAATTAACAAACTAACTTAGAGTTTTTAACTACTAGGTTAGATGATTATACCTTGGTCTTGAACTCCTTCTCTTCTTGTGTTGCTTCCTCTTCTTGTGAGCTCCTTGGAGTGGTGTAGATGGCTCCTCCTCACCGTCTTCTCTTTGCCAAAGAAAGATCCACCCGAAGGCCTCTACCTTGAGCTCCTACCTCAACAATGTAGTAACTAGAGTGCTTGGCTTGTGTTCAGTTGATAAAACTGCATATTTGTATTACATTTTTCCTACCATTTTCATATTAAAAAAGGACTTTATTATAATATATTATACATATGAGGGTTTATGTGTAAAAACACTATTTTCCATGTGTTAATATATTTTAATTAGCATTTGGTAGGAAAATGTATGCAAATAAATTCATTGACCAAATCCTAGTAGAACAAAGTCTACTAAATATTATTTGAGTTGTTGTGCAAAAGATTTCCATGTGTGCAGAATTTTTCAAAAACTAGAATCAAGCAAATCAAGTTGTTGAAGAAGACTTGCCTAATTAAGAAGCAAAAACTTGGAGACCAAGTCTGGAAGCAACCACGAAAAGATTTCCAAATTCTAAAGGTACCAAGGATCGCCAAATGTCACATAGAGAAAGCTCCTGAAAATTGATCAACGGCGGAGATGAGAAGGCCACGGATCCGCGACATTAACCCCTTTATGCCGCGGATCCGCCGCGGTTAAGAAGAGTTGGGAGTTGAGGATTTTTAGGGAAAATCTTTTATGCTTAAATCATATTTTAGAAGCTTGTATTCTGGCTTTAAGCACTATAAAAAGACACCGAGAGCCTCTTGGAAAAATCATCAAGCCGAAGAGATCACGAAGTCCCAGACGCTCACGCATCCAGGCTTTTCACAAAACTCTTTATTCTTCCTCTCTTTTTCAACACATCTAAAGTAAGAGTAAAAAGTTCAACGTTTTCCTGAGGACGACCCGTACTCACCTCGGTCTAGCTACGCGCGACACCGTTCTGATTGCGGTTAACTACAAACACACTCTTTTTTGAACCAATCAGCTTGCTAGACTAAGAACACTAGAGTGAGTAGAGATGTGTTTTGGTGGTTTGATCTCACAAAGCTCTTGATTTTATACCCATGAAATAAAAGATCCTTGAGAGAGGAAGAGGAGAGAGCTTGCAAGAGAGAGAATATGTCATGATAAATGAGGAGATAGCTCTCATATCAACAAAAAGAATAATGATAATTTTAATTAGGATAAATTGTCATGGTTGATTTTGATTTGACCATTATCATGTCACAATTAATGCTAAGCATGCTCACAAAAATATCTAAGTCAACATGGGTCAACTTAGTCAAATGGTCAAACCAATTAACCATGATACAATTATCTCTAATTAAAACTCATTAATCAATTTTCTCCATCACATTATGGTTTTAATCAAGTCAATGGTCAAAACCCTAATGAGGCTCATTTGCCTCTGTCAACTGTGTATACACACCCGCATTCGTGTTCCGAGGAACACGAATACAATGAGACCGAACCAACCCAAAACCAAATACTAGGATCTGGCTTAAACCAAAGCCCACTAGTATCAACTTCTCGAACAACGAACACGCACAAGTACGCATATGTGAACGAACCCTGTCGTAAAACCATATGACCTCTATCTCGTTTCACCCAAAGGTGAACTGTTAGTTATATGTATGCCCTAGAGGCCATTTCTATACATAGGATGTATATTGTAGTGGATGCTTGGACATATATAGGGAGGACTTTCTTGCTCGACATGATAGTTTGCTATCTGGTTGCTCTTTATCTTAACGTGTACAATGATTGTCTCTCTGTTACATGTTGGTAAAGCCCTTAGGATGCGTACTTGACTACCTGGACTATGATGCAGATCATACTAGTGGGGACATGGTAGTCTATAAGTGCATCCTTCAAGGTCCCTAGTCGTGGGTGTATCGAGACGGGGCATCGATATACCAGTGTAGACAAGCGTATACTTTCTAGACCCATACAGATGGGCGATGGATGATCCCATATCCATTGGTGTTTGACATCAGAGATGATATACGGGTGCTTAGTGGAGACTGGGTACACTGGACGGACTCGTCGAGAACTCCCAGATGGTATTATACCTTACGTCAGATGGCAGTTCTCTGGTGACACTGGTACAGGTTAGTCTGTAGACCCGAGATCGTCATAGAGTCTTGTATGATTCCCACTGTGCTTTGATTTCCACCTTACCATGTCCAAGAGGGCGTGCAAAACGGTGGCTTTTGGGTACAGTCCCGAATCACATGGAGGCAATGAGCGATAGGAGGGGATTCGTCTCTCCCGGTATAAGGAGTTGATGTTGCGCTGTGTTCGATTGGCTATAACCCGAAATCCCTGGCCAGGGTTGCTGAGATTTACTTGTAAGTGTTACCAGTAGTTTCTCGAACTGTTATAGACCTCATATCGACACGACTTATCGAGCTACTGGGGTCTGACGTTTAACCACCCCTAGGTAAGATATGCGACATATCAGACGAACAGACCGGACTGTACGGTAAGTGTTACTGGTTGGATTCACAGGAGTGTGAGCGGGCTTGCTCGTCGATCTTCTGATCGCTCAATACCCGGGTGGCCGTTACGTTTAGCAGACCGCTTGCGGCTTGTGGGTGATTGATATGATCATCACCTGCTGCCGGCGTATTGACGAGTCTTTAGAGTCCTACACAGAGGTTCCTGGCTCAAGCGAAACGAAATAGGAGTGCATATGAGATATGTGCGGGACCGAGAATTTTACCAGTATGTGATACTGTATTCTATTCTCGCGATTTGTATCATTGGTCGGTTATATGTGATATAGCCGGATTACCGATTCAAGTGTTGATTCGATACATTGATACACTTGATATTAGTCGGTTATATGCGATATGACCGGATCGTTAAATCAAGTGTTGGTTTAATGATTTAATGTATAATTATATATTTGATATATTACTTTACGTTAACTAGTATTGGTTCACATTAAATGGATTTTCTCACTTGAAGTGCACATTGTATATGTGATATATTTTTGTACACTTGTTTGTATCATGTTTGATGATACATGCAACCTTGGGTGTGTGTATGCTATACACTATGTTTAGTGAATGGTTAGAGTTTCATTTCTTTTATTTATCTATTCATTTTTTGTTAAAACAAAAGGAAAACAAAATGGTTGCTTTTAGAACTTTCTTGATGCTTCATGCATCTTTGACTAAAAATGACCATTTTGTCTTCATCTCCTAAACCTAACCATTCAACTAACCTTATTTCATTCTCTACACTTAACTAAGGTTGCAATATGATAAGAATGAAGGGGTTTTTCTTTTTAACTTAATCTTTTTATTCTTATCATATTATCTTCTTTTTCAAGAAGAAAGAAGCTTGCTTGCTTCAATAGTGAATTGAGAAAATGAGTGAGAAATCCAATTCTAAAGTGAACCCACTTCCTATTTCTTCATCCTCTACCACTTGCCAAATAGTATAGGATGTTTTCTTCACAAGTTTCATGGCTTGGTGAAGTTGGAGCTTGATCTTGTGTTGCCTCGACGTAGATCATCTTCGGCATCGAAGTCGACGACCTAGCCCGCCCATTTCTCCGATGAAGCCGACGCTAGAGCCCGGGATCCAATGATCGCAGCGAGGGGACTTCATCACGGAGCTATGGAGGTGGAGGACCGGATCTACAAAGGTTGTATTTCCGTTCACTTTAGAGTAAAGTTGTTTACTTGCATTTGTTTTCGCCTAATCTCTAGTTAACGATCTAGTTTAGGGTTTCTCGGCACCGTAAAATTTGATTTTGCCATGGTTTATCAGTTGTGGAACCTCTTGAGTGTGCCTAGGAACCCTACAGTGGTATCAAAGCCTAGCTAGAGCCTTAGGCGATGAGTAGACGAAGTTAGAAACCCGATCGAACCCGAAACCCTTATCCCAATTTGCTCTCTGTAAATTTTTTAAAGCAGTGAGATTTTCTATATTAAAAATATGCAGAAAATTAAGCAGGGTCTTATATGAATTACTGTGAAATACGGGGGCCTAATTCGATTAAACCGCCGCGGAACCGCGGCAATAGCGTGGCATGTGCGGTGGTTCCGCGGCCGTACGGTCTCCTCTTGCATTGAATTTTGTACAGTAATTCCTATTTTGTGGTGCTGAGTTTTCTGGGAATTTTTAATTTGCACTCAAGAGTTGAGTTTTCTGGGATGCTTTGGGGCTTCGATAATTCGATCGGAATTTTTGATTTTGTCTATGTGTTTTTCCGGGTAACTTTAGAATATGTTAAAAAGTTCGACCGGATATAAATACCCACTTTTTCCCCTGCCGGAAAATTTCCAAGTGTTGGATTTTTCCATAGTTTAATAATATTCTAAGTAGTGCAAGTAACGCGATGGACCCTCTAGAAGACAACAAACCTTAACTCGATTATGTGACCGTCTTGAACTTCCCTTTGAACCTTAGGGTTTGGGGCAGTACGGTGTGCCACATGTGAGGCGTTGGCTTGACCCTTCTACGGCTGGACCGTTGGTACTGAGGCACGAAATGAATGTTTTTAAACTTATTTCATGTGTTGAGTTGTTTCGGGAAAACTTGGGTGTTCGATTGTTCGATCGGAAAGTTTAACATTTTCTATTTATCTGGACTGTGATACAATATTTGGAATCCACAAGTAGTTATGAGAAAACTGAATGAATGTTATAAACATAGCAGTTTAGTCTCACTTGATCTGTTGCCATGGAATTTTAATGTGATCAAAAGTCCGTCGCAATCACGTAGTGTACGCGGATACTCACCGGGTAAACTTAATAGACAGCCTCACCCCATAGCCCCGACCAAGTGACTGTAGGAGAACCCCGTCGCCGAAAGCATCCGTTCGGGTGCTCGCGGCAGCGGTGTTCCGCCTTAGTGCACTTCGTCGACGGCGTCGGGGGTGCGGCCGCTTACTAAAGTTTGCGACGAGCATTCGATCATGATGTCGGGAATCTTGTTGAATTGCCCGACTTGATATTGAAAAGAGTTTTCGATAATGAGACTAAAATGCGGGGTTTATAATTGTTAGGTATGCGATGTCTAAGGAATTCATTTGATTAGGCATGCGATGTCTATGCAGAGTTTGCAGATCCCAACTGTTGTAGTTTTACACTTTATTTTCTGTGACCGTAAGTGTAATATGTGATATCGCCAGTTTCGTTGCTATATGTCAACGACAATTGGGATGCGCATATTTACTTACGTTGATCACTTGTGATGTTATGTGTTGCTGGATATGTTATATTGGATCATCGTGTTTGAATAGCCGGGTTTTTTTTTATGTGAGATGAGTGTTTTTCATTTTCATTCATGTAGAAAACTTGTATGTAATATTCTTTTATTGGGGCACTTCCAGGTTGCGGAAGTTGTCACCGTTGATGTATATTATTTATTTTTCCGCACTAGGATAGACCCAAGGAGGAGGGCACAAGTAACCGGGTTCTGGAGTCCAGTGGGAGACCAACTCGAGGAGTTGAGTTTGGGTCTCCTAACTTTACAATTGGTAGGGTTGCTTGCCGCTCTCGTAGGGGTCTAGGGGTATGGGTTTGGCTATTCATCGCGACCGTGGAATTCGTGTTTTGTACTGGCTCGTATTGAAAACACGGACGTCCGAGTATATCCAATATTTCATATGTTTCTTCTGCTGCGATAGCTGTGATGTGATCATGTGATGTTCTGTGATAGATATTGTATATAGTATATATGATATATTATATAGACGTTACTTATGTTTTACACCCGCGCTAGCCCTGCCCCGCTCTGTCGTTCGTTACCTAACCTAACGGTGCACGAGGGGACATCGAGGCGAATGCGGATGGCATAAGTGTATGTCGTATTTATCTGTGATGTTTAGGTAACTTAAATGATGGGACTTATTCAATATGATTAATGAAAGAAAAAGAAACCTAAGATGTTGGGGAATCGAATTTCTAAATAAAATAGGTAGCTACAATTCTTGCTTTGCACAGCGGTATATATGATATATCCTGCACCTTATTCGATGAGGAAAGGACCGAGATCCCTTGACCGGGAGTGACTCCTTTAGCAATAACTGGCAGATGCTACAACCCTCGGTTTGTCTTTTGATTGCTTCTATAGTTTCTGCTTTGCACAGTGATATATATGATATATCCCGCACCTCATTCGACGAGGAAAGGGCCGACGATCCCTTCACCGGGAGTGACCCCTTTTGCAAAAGTAGAAAAGCCTAAAAAACACTCCATTTCAAAATTCATTCGATCCTACAACGATATCAAGTTCATTACGCAATAGGTTTTCAGAAAAACCTGTCGTAGCCCTCCGTCATTTCAGATAAGTCCTGTTTAGTATTCGTGCTGCGTTTGTTGACCTTGTCAAGGCGCAGTGTGCGGTAGCTAACCAGTATTTATCTGCTTATGCATATGATGCAGATTGGGTTACGGTAGTCGTACGGCCTTGTTGACCTTGTCAATGGTCGTGCGGGTGGGTTTGATTCAATCAAGAAATGACGGGTTGAACTTGACTTACGGTCTATGGTTTGTTGACCTTGTCAAGGTCATAGATTGTTTGGGGCAAAATTATCGGGAATTTCAAGTGTTGAAGTTTGCAATGAGATTGCATACCTTCTATGAGATAGTTGGATCCCGATACCCGCTGCGAGTAAGAGTTACTCCTGGGAGAGTTTTACACATTACAATTAGCCGATCAAGTAGGTGTCTAGAAAAGTGTTAACGAGGTTACGCCTCTGGGAAAACGAGGTTTACATTAATCAGGTTCGTGCGAAAGCACGGGGGACCTCCCTCAAAGTACCGACACTGGCCTGGCTGAAAGATTGGAGAACTTATAGTGTGTAATTAATCCCGGCTAGTCTTTCCTTTTAGGGTTTGAAGGAAGATTTGATAAAAACAGTGGGAGCCATCCTGCTTAGATAAAATAATAACCAATTTGATCTTGCAAGAGCGCACGCTGAGTGTTTTCTTCTCTCTCTCTCCAGGTAGCGACCATATCACGCCTTAATCAAGATAATAATACGGAATATTGACCAAACCCGCTTGTTTTACTGAGCTGGGGAGCGTTGGTCCCGCTCTAACTTATAATTGTTATAAGAAAGAGCAGGAAATTGAGGATTACCAGAATTCCCGTGCCACCTAAACGAAGAAAGTGCATATGATGCATCTCCTTCGGGTGTGTTCATTACAAAGAACTGTTTCTCTGTATCCTCTACGTCCTGGGTATTTGATACCAGATCAGAATCCCAGATATGTAATCTGTTACATAGGGCTGCAAAAAGGTAGAGAACTGAGAACGGGTGATAAGTTTCATGAGGCAGAAAACGGGGCAAGTGTTGCAGCCAAGTCTGTTGGTCACTGTCACCCTGTATTACAAATACATTGATTCTGAACGAATGTTATTAGATACCGAGCCTGATATACAAAATCATATCAGTCTTTTTATAAGTAAAGAAATGATAAAATTATATTGTCGGATAATGTTTTGAACATTTCCTATATCAAAAGTTGATCGGTTCAGGCACGTTATCTAAAAGCATTGATGTTCTAAATTAAACTACGGTTCTTAGTATATAGAACACATACAAGGGGAAGAGTTCAGAAATGAACGGATCCTTCTTGAGGCATTGTAGACTAGGTCATATCAATGCCACCCGACTAGCTGAAGTTACATTTAGATGTATATTTAAATTAGTTTGAATTTACATCTTGTGAAACTTGCCAGTCATGTCACAGAGATAAAATGACCATAGCTCTGTTTATTAGAAACAGAGAAAGAGTTAGTGGACTTTTGGGATTGATACATGCTGATGTATGAAAGGTCCCCTGTCTACACATGCCAGGACTGGTTCTTTATACTTCATTAAATTCTCTGATGATCTCTCAAGAGTCAGACATATGTTCCTGTTGAAACATAAGTCCGAACCTTTTGAGATATTCACAGAATATAAGTTAGAAGTAGAGAACCAAAATACGGGTATAAGTATTATGTCCTTTGATGTGATCAAGGAGGAGAATACTTGAGCACGGAATTCCTGGACTATTCTAAAGGAGAATGAGATTCTCTCTCAGCATTACTCCTCCGAATACACCATAGCACGATGGTATATCGGGACGGAGCAACTGCACCCTATATGATATGGTGTTCTCTATGATGAGTACTACTGAGTTTCCTATTTCCTTTAGGGAGTTATGCACTTATGAAGTTGCATACCTATTGAATAGGGTTCCGATGAAATCAGTTGCCTACCGCTTCATATGTGATATGGAAAGGGAAGAGCCCATATCTTAAGTTTGTTAAGATTTGGGGTTGTCCGGCTTGTGTCTAAAAGCAAAATCCGGACAAGCTCGAGGCAAGGTCTGTTATGTAGAACTGGAAATGTTCCAGCTATACAAACTGCAGCTGATGATTTGATAGAACCAAAGGATTCAGTAGATACCAACGAACCTCAACCTCTCCGCCGATCTAGTAGGGTTCCTCACCCACCTGAGAGATACTTCAGTTTCTCTATGATAGTGGGAGCGAGGAATGCATCATGAGATGATGACCCACCTAGTTTCGAGTTGGCCGTCAAGAGTGGGACTCTGTAAGAATGGCTGGATGCTTAGCGATCTGAGATGGAATCCTTATACACCAACAAAGTATGGACTTTAGTTGCTATATCTGAAGGGTTAAATCCCTATCAGGAGCAAGTATATCTTGAGAAGATTACTTGGTGTACATGAAAAAGTTGAGACTTTCAAAGCTAGACTTGTTAAAAGTTTGCATCATTGACCAAGTATGGATTATGATGAAACCTTTTCTATGTAGCTATGCTTAAGTCCATCCAGATCCTACTTGCTACGGATACATACCATGACTACGATATCTGGCGGTTGGGTGCCATGACTGCTTTTCTAAGTGATGTTTTAGAAGAGTGCGTCTATAAGTACACAGTCAGAGGGCTTCGTAGACAGTGGGAGCAGCGGAAACGTGTAGAAGATGCTTTATAGGATAAAGCAGGCATCGCGGAGATGGAACATCTGTTTTGATGTAGTAGTCAAATAGTTTGACTTCATCAAAATGGTAGATGAACCTTGTATATACAAAAAGGTAGTAGGGAGTATGGTGGTGATCCTCGTAGAGTACGTGGATGACATACTCTTGATAGGGAAGGAGTTTCCTATGCTACGCTCGATCAATCTCCGCTTATCACTATGATTCTCAACATAGGATCAAACTGATACCTACTAAATCTTGAGTTTTGGATCTATGAGATAGATCTAAATGGATGTTAGGATTCTCACTAGTTGTAGTGAGATGGTATCAATCGATCGTGGGGAGAATCACTGGATAGGTTCCAGGGTGATAAGGACGACTGAATGTCAGTCACAGGCATTGTCTTTACCCTCAGTAAAAGGACGGTATGTTAGAAGAGTTCCAAGCTAGATACCGTGGCATACTAGACGATTAAAGGCAAGATACATCGCTGCTTAAGATGCTACCAAAGAGGCAGACTGGGTGTATATTGGTTCATGAGATGAACTTAGTTCCTCCCATTGTGTGACAATGGAGTTGTGGCTTATGCCAAGGAACGCCCGTCCCATCAGTGATCCAGACATATTCTAAGGAAGTATCACCAGATCATGGAGATGGTTGATCTCCAAGGAGATCGAGGTTAGGAGAGTAGACTCAGAGGACAACACGGCGGATCCACTCACAAAGGCCTTTTCCCAGAGAGAGACTTTTATGGGATGGTTGAGTATGAGATACTACAACCACTGCTACAGATGGCCCTAGTGCAAGTGGGAGATTGTTAGTTATATGTAAGCCCTAGAGGCCATTGCTATACATAGGATGTATATTGTAGTGGATGCTTGGACGTATATAGGGAGGACTTTCTTGCTCGACATGATAGTATGCTATCTGGTTGCTCTTTATCTTAACGTGTACAATGATTGTCTCTCTTTTACATGTTGGTAAAGCCCTTAGGATGCGTACTTGACTACCTGCACTATGATGCGGATCATACTAGTGGGGACATGGTAGTCCATAAGTACATCCTTCAAGGTCCCTAGTCGTGGGAGTATCGAGACGGGGCATCGATATACCAGTTTAGACTCGCGTATACCTTCTCGACCCATACAGATGGGCGATGGATGATCACATATCCATTGGTGTTTGACATCAGAGATGATATACGGGTGCTCAGTGGAGACTGGGTACACTGGACGGACTCGCCGAGAACTCCCAGATGGTATTATACCTTACGTCAGATGGCAGTTCTCTGGTGACACTGGTACAGGTTAGTCTGTAGACCCGAGATCGTCATAGAGTCTTGTGTGATTCCCACTGTGCTTTGATTTCCACCTTACCACGTCAAAGTGGGCGTGCAAAACGGTAGCTTTTGGGTACTGTCCCGAATCACATGGAGGCAATAAGCGATAGGAGGGGATTTGTCTCTCCCGGTATAGGGAGTTGATGTTGCGCTGTGTTCGATTGGCTATAACCCGAAATCCCTGGCCAGGGTTGCTGAGATTTACTGGTAAGTGTTACCAGTAGTTTCTCGAACTGTCATAGACCTCATATCGACACGACTTATCGAGCTACTAGGGTCTGACGTTTAACCACCCCTAAGCAAGTTATGCGACATATCAGACGAACAGACCGGACTGTACGGTAAGTGTTACTGGTTGGATTCACAGGAGTGTGAGCGGGCTTGCTCGTCGATCTTCTGATCGCTCAATACCCGGGTGGCCGTTACGTTTAGCAGACCGCTTGCGGCTTGTGGGTGATTGATATGATCATCACCTGCTGCCGGCGTATTGACGAGTCTTTAGAGTCCTACACAGAGGTTTCCTGGCTCAAGCGATACGAAATAGGAGCGCATATGAGATATGTGCGGGACCGAGAATTATACCAGTATGTGATACTGTATTCTATTCTCGCGATTTTTTATTGGTCAGTTATATGTGATATAGCCGGGTTACCGAATCAAGTGTTGATTCGATACATTGATACACTTGATATTAGTCGGTTATATGCGATATGACCGGATCTTTAAATCAAGTGTGGGTTTAATGATTTAATGTATAATTATATATTTGATATATTACTTTACGTTAACTAGTATTGGTTCACATTAAATGGATTTTCTCACTTGAAGTGCACATTGTATATGTGATATATTTTTGTACACTTGTTTGTATCATGTTTGATGATACATGCAACCTTGGGTGTGTGTATGCTATACACTATGTTTAGTGAATGGTTAGGGTTTCATTTCTTTTATTTATCTATTCATTTTTTGTTAAAAGAAAAGGAAAACAAAATGGTTGCTTTTAGAACTTACTTGATGCTTTATGCATCTTTGACTAAAAATGACCATTTTGTGTTCATCTCCTAAACCTAACCATTCAACTAACCTTAGTTCATTCTCTACACTTAACTAAGGTTGCAATATGATAAGAATGAAGGGGTTTTTCTTTTTAACTTAATCTTTTTATTCTTATCATATTATTTTCTTCTTCTTCTTCTTCTTCTTCATTAAGAAGAAAGAAGCTTGCTAGCTTCAATGGTGAATTGAGAAAATGAGTGAGATATCCAATTCTAAAGTGAACCCACTTCCTATTTCTTCATCCTCTACCACTTGCCAAGTAGTTTAGGGTGTTTTCTTCACATGTTTCATGGCTTGGTGAA
This sequence comes from Agapanthus africanus, assembly GCA_030015575.1. Classification (NCBI taxonomy): domain Eukaryota; kingdom Viridiplantae; phylum Streptophyta; class Magnoliopsida; order Asparagales; family Amaryllidaceae; genus Agapanthus; species Agapanthus africanus. The sequence goes on from CM057337.1 coordinate 308,301,317, forward strand.
GTTGGAGCTTGATCTTGTGTTGCCTCGACGTAGATCATCTTCGGCATTGAAGTCGACGACCTAACCCGCCCATTTCTCCGATGAAGCCGACGCTAGAGCCCGGGATCCGATGATCGCAGCAAGGGGACTTCATCACGGAGCAATGGAGGTGGAGGACCGGATCTACAAAGGTTGTATTTCCGTTCACTTTAGAGTAAAGTTGTTTACGTGCATTTGTTTTCGCCTAATCTCTAGTTCACGATCTAGTTTAGGGTTTCTCGGCACCGTAAAATTTGATTTTGCCATGGTTGATCAGTTATGGAACCTCTTGAGTGTGCCTAGGAACCCTACATGAACAACCCTCTGTGTTGGACTCTAAAGACTCGACACTACGCTGGCAGTGGGTTTAACCACAGGCCGCAAGCGGTACTCGCTGTACGTAACGGTCCCCTGGTAGATGCCGACAAGAAGACCGATGAGGTGAACCCATCCGAACTCCTACTGAGCCTGAATGTGACAATCTTCATACAGTCCGGTCTGTTCGTCTAAGAGTATCGCATATCGGGCCTAGAGAGGAAGTAAACGTCAGACCCCAATAGCGGTACAAGTCGTGTCGGAATGTAGCCCAGAACACCCTGAGAAACTACTGGAACCAGTAAATCTCGCTTGCGCTGGCCAGGGACTTTGTATACTGGCTCTCCTAGACACAGCGCGATATCAATCCCCAATACCGGGAGAGACGCATCCTGTCTAACCGTCACTGCCTCCATGTGCTTCGGGACTGCACCCAACTACTACCTGCTTGCATGACTCAACAGAGCCGTGGTAGGGTAGTAATCTAAGAACAGTGGGAACACACTCGAGGCAAAATGACAGTGTCAAGTCAACGGACTACGCTGTACTCATGTCACCTGGGAACTGTTAACTGACGATAGGTATAATACCAACCAACAGTTCCCGACGAGTCCTGTCCAGTGTACTCGCAACCTAACGAGCACCTGCATACTATCTCCTGTACGACGTATTGATGGCTGTGGGACAGACCATCTCCCCTGCTGGGACGAGAAGCGTATGCACCGGTCTACTCTGGAGTATCGATGCCCTGTCTCGATAATCCTATGATAAGGGACCTGTATAAGGATATGCTTATAGACTACGCATCCCCTACTAGTGTGATCGCCATCACAACGCCGGTAGTCAAGCAAAGATCCTAAGGGCTCAATTAATATGTATTAGCAATATGTTAAAAGAAACATATACACATATTATGATAGAAACAAACCAAGTAGAATACTACTATATTGAGCAAGACTGTCGTAAACTTGTACATATATATATATATATATATATATATATATATATATCCCAAGCTTCCAAAATGTATTATACAAACTAGTTCTATACAATAATGGCCTCTAGGGCATACATATCCAACAAGATTCAGATCCCGCTGCTGAAAGATATACTTCAAGCTCTTTTGATCTGTAAATATCTGGCACGACTCACCGTACAAGTAATGCTTCCATATCTTCAGTGCGAAAACCACCGCAGCCATCTCTAAGTCATGAGTGGGGTAGTTCTGATCATGCCTCTTCAGCTGTCGAGAAGCATAAGCAACAACCTTGCCGTGCTGTATCAACACACAGCCTAAATCCACTCGACAGGCGTGACAATACACTACAAATCCACCTAACCCAGAAGGTAAAGATAAGACTGGTGCTGTCGTCAAGCGAGTCTTCAACTGCTGGAAACTCTGCTCAGATGCATTTGTCCAAAGAAATGGAACTTCCTTTCCAGTCAATCCAGTAAATGGTGCAGCGATCCGAGAAAAATCCTGCACAAAGCGTCGATAATAACCGGCCAGACCCAAGAAACTATGAACCTCTGTGGCTGACATAGGTCTGGGACAGTGCTGTACTGCTTCGATCTTCTTTGGGTCCACACGTATACCACCTCTCGTAACTACGTGACCCAAGAAATCCACTCTATCCAGCCAGAAAGCATACTTGGAGAATTTAACGAACAGCTGATACTCCTTCAAGGTCTGCAACGTGATGCGCAAATGCTGCTCGTGCTCCTCCCGGCTTCGCGAATAAACAAGAATATCATCAATGAATACAATAATAAACTGATCAAGGAATGGCCTAAAAATGCGGTTCATCATATCCATGAAAACTGCTGGGGCATTGGTGAGTCCGAACAACATCACCAAAAACTCGTAATGCCCATATCGTGTGCGAAAAGCAGTCTTCGGAATATCATCCTTCCGAACTCTCAACTGGTGATACCCTGACCGCAAATCAATCTTCGAGAAGTAGCCAGCCCCTGCAGCTGATCGAATAAGTCATCTATACGAGGTAGTGGATACTTATTTCGCACAGTAACTCGATTCAGCTGCCTGGAGTCTATGCACAGTCTCATGCTACCGTCCTTCTTCTTAACAAACATGACAGGAGCTCCCCACGGCGATACACTTGGACGAACAAGCCCTCTATCTAACAACTATTGCAACTAACTTTTGAATTCCTTAAACTCCGTCGGGCCCATTCGGTAAGGTGGTATAGAAATAGGCCCCGCACCCGGAATCAAGTCAACGCAAAATTCAATATCGCGATCGGACGGTAATCCTGGTAATTCAGTACGAAACACATCCGGAAATTCTCGTGAGATCGGAACCTGGTCCAACTGGACTTCAGCGGCTCCTACGTCTCCAACAATACTAAGAACCCATGACAACCCTTCTTCAAGAGCCGTCCCACCCAAAGTGCAGAAATCATATTGGCCGGAGTTATATTACAGTCTCCCTGCACAACAAAGATCGGTTCACCTGGAAAACAAAATCTGACCGCCTTCCCCGGATAAGCTACACAACATGACAAGCGGCCATCAAATCCGTATCAAGAAGTATATCATAATCTAACATATCTAGGAGAAACAATCCCACTAATGAATCTCTAACACCGATACGTACTGAATAAGACCTGATTACGGGTCTAGCTACAAAAGAATCTCTTATGGGAGTAATCACAACTAGCGGTAACTCTAACAACAACAACAACACTCTCCTCAGAGAAAGTACAAAGTGTGCAGATACAAAAGAATGCGTAGAACCGGGTTTAAATAAAATATGTGCATTTAAGGAACATACGGAAGGAGTACCTGTCTGTAAGTCCACGTTACCTGTCCCGGTTCTTTCGGGGTTGCGGAAACGGTGAAAAATGATTTTTCATGAAAAGGGTAAGATAGACTAGAAACCGGATCTTTGCTAAACAACACACTAGCAACTAACTACAAGTTTTACCTACTCGGTTAGAGGGTTATACCTAACCTTGAACTCCTTCTCTTCTTCTCCTTGGAGTGGGTTGAATGGTTCTCCTCGTCGCCTTCTCTTGTCGAAGAAAGATCCACCCGAGGGCCTCTACCTTGAGCTCCTTTCTCAAACTTGAGGTAACTAAAGTGTTAGGTTTGCTAAACCTTAAACCTTAGGATGAGTAGAGAGTAATTTTGGTGTTTTATCTCAATGGCAAATGGTTCTCAACTCATGAGAGGTATTTTGCCTTGAGAGAGAGGAAGAGGATGAGAGAGAATGAGAATGAGAGAATGAATGAAATTAGCAACCATATTCACATATATGTGAATTATCAATTAACAATATTAATCAAAAAAGAAAAAGGTGATGGTTGATTTGAAAAGACCATTATCATTTCACATTTAATGAAATTTGCTAAGATCAAAGAGCATCTTTTTTGTGAAATGATGATGGTCAACTTTTCAACTTGGGTCAACAAATCAACCATGGTTAAATGGTCAACAACCTAACCATAACACAATTTTCTTTAATTAATATTATTAATCATATTTCACATATTCATTAGGGTTTGGAAAAGACAACGGTCATCAACCCTAATGAGAATCCTCTGCCTCTGCCTCAGTCAACCGTGCATACACACCCGCATCCATGTTCCGAGGAACACGAATACAATGAGATAAAACCAATCCTAAAACATATACTAGGATCTGGCTTAAACCAAAGCCCGCTAGTAATAACTGTCCGGACACCAAACGTGCACAAGTGTACGGATGTGAACGAACCCCGTCGCAAAACCATGTGACCTCTATTCTGTTTTGCCCAAAGGTGAATAACCCTCTGTGTGGGACTCTAAAGACTCGACACTACACTGGCAGTGGGTTTAACCATAGACCGCAAGCGGCACTAGCTGTACGTAACGGTCCCCAGGTAGATGCCGATAAGAAGACTGATGAGGTGAACCCATCCGAACTCCTACTGAGCCTGTATGTGACAATCTCCGTACAGTCCGGTCAGTTCGTCTGAGAATATCGCATGGCGGGCCTACGGGGGTGGTAAACGTCAGTCCCCTAATAGAGGTACAAGTCGTGTCAGAGTGTAACCTAGAACACCCTGAGATAACTCTGGAAACACTACCAGTATATCCCGCTTTCCCTGGCCAGGGACTTTGTGTAATGGCTCTCCTAGACACAGCACGATATCAACCCCCAATACTGGGATAGACGAATCCTGTCTAACCGTCACTGCCTCCAAGTGCTTCGGGACTACACCCAACTGCTACCTGTTTGCACGACACATTTGAGCCGTGGTAGGGTAGCAATCTAAGAACAGTGGGAACACACTCGAGGCGAAGTGATAGTGTCAAGTCAGCGGACTAAGCTGTACTCATGTCACCTGGGAACTGATAACTGATGATATGTATAGTACCAACAAACAGTTCCCGACGAGTCCTGTCCAGTGTACTCGTAACCTAACGAGCACCCGCATAGTATCTCAAGTATGACGTACTGACGGCTATAGGACAGACCGTCTCCCCTGCTGGGATGAGAAGCGCATACGCTAGCCTACCCCGGAGTATCGATGCCCTGTCTCGATAATCCTACGACTAGGGACCTGTATAACAATGTGCTTGTAGATTACCCAGCCCCCACTAGTGTGACTGCCATCACAACGTCGGTAATCAAGCAAAGATCCTAAGTGCTCCACTAATGTGTATAGGCGATATGCTAAAAGAAACACATGCACACATTAAAGTAGAAACAAACCAAGTAGCATACTACCATTTCAAGCAAGATTGTCTATACAACTGTGAATATCCCAAGCTTCCATCAAGTAATATACAAACCAGTATGATACAGTAATGGCCTCTAGGGCATATACACTAACAATCTCCTACTTGCACTAAGGCCATGTACTGGCGTATCGAAGACCTATCATCTCGATCTGCCGCTCAAACTGAGTCTGGGGTAAGGCCTTCGTGAATGGATCTGCAGTGTTATCTTCCATAGCAACCCTCCGTACCTCGATCTCCTGGCGATCCACGATCTCCCTGATCAGGTGATACCGCCTTAAGATGTGTCTGGACTTCTGATAGGACCTGGGTTCCTTCGCTAAAGCTACAGCTCCGTTGTTGTCACAATACAGAGGTATTGGATCAATAATGGACGGAACCACTTGAAGTTCTTTCAAGAACTTCCTCATCCAGACAGCTTCTTTTGCGGCATCAGAAGCAACGATATATTCCGCTTCGATCGTCGAGTCATCAACGGTTTCCTGTTTGGAACTCTTCCAACATACCGCCCCTCCATTGAGGGTAAAGACATAACCCGACTTGGACTTGGAATCATCCTTGTCACTCTGGAAGATGGAGTCAGCAAAGGCCTCGATCTGGAGGTCTTTTCCGCCATACACCAAGAACATCTCCTTAGTCCTTCTCAGGTACTTGAGAATGTTCTTTACCGCTATCCAGTGTTTCTCCCCAGGGTTTGACTGATACCGGTTTACTACACTCAGTGCATAAGCTACATCTGGTCTGGTACATAACATGGCATACGTTATAGAGCCTACCGCAGAAGCGTAGGGTATAATAGACATGCGATCCCTTTCCAAATCAATCTTGGGAGACATCTCTTTGGAGAGGGTGATCCTGTGACAAGCCGGTAGATTACCTCGCTTGGAATCTTCCATACTGGATCTTTTCAGTATGGTGTCGATGTACCTGGACCGTGAAAGTCCTAATATCCTTTTGGATCTCTCACGATGGATCCGGATCCCCAGAATGTAAGAGGTATCACCCAGGTCTTTCATAGAGAACCTGTGTGACAAAAACCCTTTGACAGATTGTAGCATAGGAATGTCATTTCCTATCAAGAGAATGTCCTCCACGTATAAAACGAGGAATACGACAATTCGTGCTACAATTTTAGTATAGATGCATGGTTCATCTGGATTTTTGATAAAGCCAAAATCTTTGACCGTCTCATCAAAACAGATGTTCCAACTCCGCGATGCCTGCTTTAGTCCATAAATGGACTTAAGCAACTTGCATACCTTTCCGCTGCTCCCACTCTGAATGAAACCCTCTGGCTGGTCCATATAGACACACTCCTCTAAATTTCCATTTAGAAAAGCGGTCTTTACATTCATCTGCCAAATCTCATAATCGTAGAAGGAAGCAATGGTAAGAAGGATCCGAATGGATTTGAGCATAGCCACTGGAGAAAAGGTTTCGTCATAGTCCAAACCAGGTCTTTGACGAAAACCCTTTGCAACAAGTCTAGCCTTAGAGGTCTCAACCTGCCCATCTACACCAATCTTCCTCTTGAAGATCCATTTGGATCCTACGGGTTTTACCCCTTCTGGAGCAACGTCCAAAGTCCATACTTTGTTAGTGTACATGGACTCCATTTCGGTACGCATTGCATCCAGCCATTTTACCGAGTCAACGCTCTAAATGGTCTGTTGGAAGCTAGTCGGCTCATCATTATCAATGATGCAATCCTCTCTATCCCCGTCTATGAGAAAACCGTAGTATCTCTCGGACGGATGAGACTGCCTACTATTCCTGCGGAGTGGCGTAGGAATGTCCTGTTCTTTCGAAGCCTCTAGTTCTACTAAGCTTTCAGTAATAGCCCATGGTTCTGGAATTTCTTCCAGTTCTATTGCGCTCCCACTTATCTGATTTTCCAAAAATTCAGTTTCTAAGAAGTAGGCATGACGAGAAACAAAAACTTTTTGTTTCTCTTCGCAATAGAAGAAATATCCCTTGGAGTCCTTTGGATATCTCACAAACTTGCACTGTACTGAGCGTGTCTCGAGTTTGTCTGCATGCTGCTTTTTGACAAAAGCTGGACATCCCCATGTCTTATTATGCTTAAGATAGGGTTTCTTCCCACACCACATCTGATATGGTGTGGTAAGCACAGTCTTAGTTGGAACTCGGTTCAAAAGGTATGCAGCTGATTCTAGTGCATATCCCCAGAATGATCGTGGCAACTCAGCGTTACTCATCATGAAACGTACCATATCCAATAGGGTTCGGTTCCGTCTCTCCGATACACCGTTATGTTGTGGAGTGTATGGAGGAGTCAGCTGATAGAGAATTCCATTCTCTTTTAGGTAATCCAGGAACTCGGCACTCAAGTATTCACCACCTCGATCAGATCTCAGTGTCTTGATACTTTTGCCTGTTTGGTTTTCTACTTCATTCTTGTATTCCTGGAATTTTCCGAAGGCTTCAGATTTATGTTTCATTAAGAAGACATATCCGTACCTCGGAAAGTCATCCGTAAAAGTAATGAAGTAAGAATAACCGCTTCGCGCATGTGTAGACATTGGACCGCACACATCACTGTGTACGAGCCCCAAGAGCTCGCTCGCTCTTACTCCATGTCCAGTGAAAGGAGTCTTTGTCATCTTTCCTTTGAGACAGGATTGACAAGTTGCATATGAATGATATTCTAACGGATCCAAATATCCTTCTGTATATAACTTAGTCAACCTTCTCTCATTGATGTGACCCAGTCTACAATGCCATAAGAAAGCATGATTTATTTCTGGAGACATTCTTTTGTGTGTATTCTGGACATTGAAAATCTGTGGTAGGTTTAATATGTATATACTATTGCTTAGCGTACCTGACTCAATCAAAACTTAATTAAGGTGAATGTTTACAACATTGCTTACAAATGCAAATTCAAAACCTTCTTTAGATATTAAAGATACAGATATGATATTACAGGTTGTATTGGGTACAAAATAACAATCACGCAAAACCAAAACATGTCCATCTGACAACCCCAAGTGATAGTCCCCCACGGATTCAGCATCCATGCTAGCTCCGTTTGCAACTCTGAGGGTCATATCACCTGCCTTCAAAACCCTACGCTTTCTCATTGCCTGCAAGGAATTACAGATAAGAGATCCTGATCCGGTATCCAATACCTTGGAGGTAGAGTTTACTGATAGACAGTTTTCAATAATATACACACCTGAAGCCGAAGCCACAACTTGCTTCGGGTCCTGGTTTCTGGCCTTCCAAGCCCTGCAATCTTTCTTTCAGTGTCCACTCTGTTAGTGTATATGCCCTAGAGGCCATTACTGTATCATACTAGTATGTATATTACTTAATGGAAGCTTGGGATATTCACCTTGTATATACAATCTTGCTCAAAATAGTAGTATGCTACTTGGTTTGTTTCTACTTCAATGTGTACAAGTGTTTATTTTAGTATATCACCTATGCACATTAGTGGAGCCCTTAGGATCTTTGCTTGATTACCAGCGTTGTGATAGCAGTCATACTAGTGGGGCTGGGTAATCTATAAGCACATTCTTATGCAGGTCCCTAGTCGCAGGACTATCGAGACAGGGCATCGATACTCCGGAGTAGACTAGCGCATGCGCTTCTCATCCCAGTGTGGGAGATGGTCGGTCCCACAGCCGTCGGTACGTCGTACTTGAGATAGTATGCGGGTGCTCGTTAGGTTACGAGTACACTGGACAGGACTCGTCGGGAACTGACTAGTTGGTATTATGCCTATCGTCAGTTATCAGTTCCCAGGTGACATGAGTACAGCTTAGTCCGCTGACTTGACACTGTCACTTCGCCTCGAGTGTCTTCCCACTGCACTTTGATTACTACCCTACCACGGCTCAAAGGAGTCGTGCAAACAGGTAGTAGTTGGGTCCAGTCCCAAAGCACTTGGAGGCAGTGACGGTTAGACAGGATTCGTCTCTCCCGGTATTGGGGGTTGACATCGCGCTGTGTCTAGGAGAGCCATTACACGAGTAGTCCCTGGCCAGGGCAAACGAGATATACTGGCAGGCTTCCAGTGTTATCTCAGGGTGTTTTGGGCTTCACTCCGACACGACTTGTACCGCTATTGGTGGACTGACGTTTACCGCCCCCTAGGCCCGCTATGCGATGTATCAGACGAACAGACCGGACTGTACGGAGAATGTCACATTCAGGCTCAGTAGGAGTTCAGATAGGTTTCACCTCGTCAGACTTCTTGTCGGCATCTACCTGGGGACCGTTACGCACAGCTAGTGCCGCTTGCGGTCTGTGGTTAAACCCACTGCCAGCGTAGTGTCGAGTCTTTAGAGTCCCACACAGAAAGCTATTCGCCTTTAGGCAAAAGAGTAGAGGTCGCATGGTTTTGCGACAGGTCGCATGGTTTTGCGACAGGGTTCGGTCACATCCGTGCACTTGTGCACGTACAGTGTCCGGACAGTTTACACTAGCGGGCTTTGGTTTAAGCCAGATCCTAGTGTACCTTTTGGGATTGGATTTATCCAGTTTGCATTCGTGTTCCTCGGAACGCGGATGCGGGTGTGTATGCACAGTTGACGGAGAGACAGAGCCAGAGGATTCTCATTAGGGTTGTTGACTGTTGACAGTTGACTATTGACTTTTTGCTCAACCCTAATGAGAATATGATATGTGATTAACAATAATATTAATTTAGTATTGTGGTGACATGGTTGTTGAGGGGTTGACTTTGTTGACTTGTTGACTTTGTTGACTGGTTGACTAGGTTGGACTAGTTGACCATCATGATGACAATGGCTATCATTTCATGGCAAAGACTTTTTACTTGCTTGTTTCTTTTGTGAGAAATGAGTGCATGAAATGATTTAGCCATTTTGACTTGAACCATTTTACACAATACTTGATTATTATTTTTGTGATGATGGTTTTGGATTATGAGAGCAAAGAGAGAAAAGTCTTCTCTCATTCTTTCATGCTCATTCTCTCTCTTGTTCTTGAGCTCTCATCTCCTCCTCTTGCTCTCCCTCTCTTGACTCTATGGTTCACTTGTCTCATGAGTTGAGAACCAAGAACTATAGATAAAATCCCATACAAACTCTTCTCTACTCACTCTAGTTCACAAGGTTTAGCAAACCGAGTTAACTAGTTTCTTCAAAGTTCGAAGAAGGAGCCAAAGGTTGAAGCTTTCAGGTGGATCTATCTTCGGCGCAAGGAGACGACGGGGAGAAGCCGATTCGGACGACCATCGAAGCTTGAAGACGAAGGAGTTCGAGAAAAAGAAAGGTATAACCCCCTAACCGAGTAGTTAGCAACTCGTAGTTAGGTTGTTAATTAGATGTTTAACAAAGATCCGGGTTTTAAGTCCATGTTACCACCTCTAAGAAAATTGTTTTCCGTCAAATTCCGCATGCCCGAAAGTACCGGGAGAGGTAGCATGGACTTACAGTGGTATCAGAGCCTAGTTAAACTCTATCTAACATGTTAGCAAAGTAGCTATTGTTAGTGTATATGCCCTAGAGGCCATTACTGTATCATACTAGTTTGTATATTACTTAATGGATGCTTGGGATATTCACCTTGTATATACAATCTTGCTCAAAATAGTAGTATGCTACTTGGTTTGTTTCTACTTCAATGTGTACATGTGTTTATTTTTGTATATCGCCTATACACATTAGTAGAGCCCTTAGGATCTTTGCTTGATTACCAGCGATGTGATGGCCGTCACACTAGTGGGGCTGGGTAATCTATAAGCACATCCTTATGCAGGTCCCTGGTCGCAGGACTATCGAGACAGGGCATCGATACTCCGGAGTAGACCAGCGCATGCGCTTCTCATCCCAGTGTGGGAGACGGTCTGTCCCACAGCCGTCAGTACGTCGTACTTGAGATAGTATGCGGGTGCTCGTTAGGTTACGGGTACACTGGACAGGACTCGTCGGGAACTGACTAGTTGGTATTATACCTATCGTCAGTTATCAGTTCCCAGGTGACATGAGTACAGCTTAGTCTGCTGACTTGACACTGTCACTCCGCCTCGAGTGTGTTCCCACTGTACTTTGACCACTACCCTACCACGGCTCAAAGGAGTCGTGCAAACAGGTAGTGGTTGGGTGCAGTCCCGAAGCACTTGGAGGCAGTGACGGTTAGACAGGATTCGTCTCTCCCGGTATTGGGGGTTGACATCGCGCTGTGTCTAGGAGAGCCATTACACGAGTAGTCCCTGGCCAGGGCAAACGAGATATACTGGTAGGTTTCCAGTGTTATCTCAGGGTGTTTTGGGCTTCGCTCCGGCACGACTTGTACCGCTATTGGGGGACTGACGTTTACCGCCCCCTAGGCCCGCCATGCGATGTATCAGACAAACAGACCGGACTGTACGGAGAATGTCACACTCAGGCTCAGTAGGAGTTCTGATGGGTTTCGCCTCGTCGGTCTTCTTGTCGGCATTACCTGGGGACCGTTACGCACAGCTAGTGCCGCTTGCGGTCTGTGGTTAAACCCACTGCCAGCGTAGTGTCGAGTCTTTAGAGTCCCACACAGAAAGCTTTTCGCCTTTAGGCAAAAGAGTAGAAGTCGCATGGTATTGCGACAGGTCGCATGGTTTTGCGACAGGGTTCGGTCACATCCGTGCACTTGTGCACGTACAGTGTCCGGACAGTTTACACTAGCGGGCTTTGGTTTAAGCCAGATCCTAGTATACCTTATGGGATTGGATTTATCCAGTTTGCATTCGTGTTCCTCGGAACGCGGATGCGGGTGTGTATGCACAGTTGACAGGGAGGCAGAGGCAGCGGATTCTCATTAGGGTTGTTGACAGTTGACCGTTGACTATTTGACTTTATGCTCAACCCTAATGAGAATATGATATGTGATTAACTATTATATTAATTAAGTATTATGGTTATATGGTTATTGACTTGTTGACTTTTGTTGACTTGTTGACTTTGTTGACTTGTTGACTTTTGTTGACTTGTTGACCGGTTGACTAGGCTTGACTAGTTGACCATCATGATAACCATAGCCATCATTTCATGGCAAAGACTTTTGTTTACTTGCTCATTTGTGTAAAATGAGTGCATGAAATGATATGGTTGTGGTTGCTTCTAACCATCACATAAGACTTTTGTTAATATGATGAGTTATCATTGCTTTGGATTATGAGAGGGTGAGAGACAAAAATACTTGCTCATTCTTTCTTGCTCATTCTCTCTCTTGTTCTTGAGCTCTCCTCTTGCTCTCACCCTCAACCTCTTGCTCCCTCTCTTGATCTATGGTTCTCTTGTCTCATGAGTTGAGAATCAAGAACCATAGATAAAATCCCATTCTATTTCCTCTCTACTCATTCTAGTTCACTAGGTTTAGCAAACCAAGTGAACTAGTTTCTTCAAAGAACGAAGAAGGAGCTAAAGGTTGGAGCTTTCAAGTGGATCTATCTTCGGCGTACGGAGACGACGAGAAGGAGCCATCGGACCACCATCGGAGCTTGAAGAGAAGGAGTTCAAGTCAAGCTAGGTATAACCATCTCCATCCGAGTAGCTAACTCTCTTTAGCTAAGTATGCTAGTTTTAGTTTAGTCAAAGATCCCGACTTTGCTTAGTCCATGTTGCCCCTTGCGCTAAAAATTTGATTTTTATACCGTTTCCGCCTCCCCGTAAGAACCGGGGGTCGCAACGTGGACTTACAGTGGTATCAGTGCCTAACTAAACTTAAACTAGCTTGGTAGTAAAGTGTAACGAAGTTCAGAACCGGAAAAAATCCAAAAACCTAACTTTTACAAAACCTGAGTTTCTGTTGAAATTTTTTCTGGTCAAAATGAAAAACTTTATATTCCTAAATTCGGCTCAGGGTTTTGTGTGAACACCCATGAAAAACGGTCCACTGTTTCGTTCAAACCGCCGCGCTTCCGCCGCACGAGGTAGGCATGTGCCGCGGAAGCGCCGCGGTTTGTCGTCTTCTCTGCATCGTTTTTCGTGCAGTGTGTGTCTGTGTTGGTTTTGGGATTTTTGGAATATATTATATGTGCCCAGATTTTCCAGAAAAGAAATTTCCTTTTGGGGTCCTATAATTCCGTATTTTTTTCCGAACTTCACTGCACTTTGACTATGATGGTTATATCTGTGATGTTTGCATGTATTGAACGTCGGCTAATCGCTATAAGTCGATTGGTCGGGGTTATACATGATCTGTGTTTGATGCTGGAATGTGTATATAAATATGTTGGATTGTCGCGGGTGAATAGCCGGGGGTTGTGAGACGAGAGTTTTCTTTTCTTGCAATTCATGTAAATTTGTAAATTGATGTAATAATTATTTGTATGGCCGCACAACCGGGTCGGGGTTGTAGCCGTCATTATATAATTTCTTTTTACTGTTTTTGCTCCTAGGATAGACCCATGGAGGGGGTGCACAAACTACCGGGTATGCCGAAGTGTCGAGTGGCCTACTCATGGAGATGAGGGAGGTTACTACGCTTCGGGTACTTGGCGGGTAGTTTGCCGCACCCGTAGGGGTCTTGGGTGGGGTATTGGCTATTCACCGCGACCGTGTTATCTGTTTTTGTTACAGGCTTGTACAAATTACAGATTGCTAGTATATCCAATGTATTTATCTGTAATCTGAAATGTTTATCATTGCAGTATATCTATATATGATATTATTTAGGCGTTGCTTATGTTTTACAGACGCGCTAGCCCAGCCCCCGCACTGTCGTTAGTTAAGTAACCTAACGGGTAATGACGGGGCCCCGTGGCGAATGCGAATGGCATAAGCGTACATCATATTTTGGTTGTTTTCTGCAATGGTAGGATTAAATGATGGGACGCATTAAAAGAACTAATGCAAGAATATCACGCATTAAAAGAACTAATGCAAGATAATAAACCAAGTTAAAGTCGTTGGAACACTTTCGAAAAACCACTCGGTTCTTTTCAAAAACAACTTTTAAATGCGGAGCATGAGCCACTCCTTTTAAAAGCTATCTCGTTCCATCGACCAAATCAAGTTCACTACGTTCACGGTTTTGCCAAAACCATTCGTAGCCCTCCGTCGTTTCGTATGAATATTCAATAGTATTCAAGCTGTGTTTGTTGACCTTCGTCAAGGCATAGTGATTGGTAGCTATTGGGTGTTCATATGTAGCATAGATAGATGCGTTAGTTTGGGACACTCGCATTACCTTGTTGACCTTCGTCAAGGGTATATACGGGTGGATTCAAATTAACCTGGATAATGACGGGCAGAACTTGACATGTGACTTATGATTTGTTGACCTTCGTCAAGGTCATAAGAGCACGGGGCAAAAATCCACATCGGGAGTTTCATAAGTACTGAAACTTGCTAGATTTGCATACCATTTGGAGTGTGATGATTCTGGTAGGATTCCTTCAGTTTCGTCACGCAATGATATTTGGATCCCGATCCTACTGTGAGTATATGCTACTCCTCGGGAAATTTCTCACTTAACGATCAATGCTATAAACCTAGTAGGTGCCTAGAAAGGTGTTAGCGGGGCTACGCCCCCAGGGAAAAGAGGTTCTTTAATTAAGGAACTTCGCGAAAGCGTTGGAAAACCTCCCTCGAAGTACCGACACCGGCCTGGCTGAACGGTTAAGCAAGTATTGTACGGTGGGATTGATCCTGACTAATTCTTCCTTTATGGTTTGAGGAGGGATTCGAGAAACAGTGGGAGCCATCCTGTTTAGACAAACTAAAAACCACTCTAAACTTGCAAGAGCATCATGCTGAGTGTTTCTTCTTCTCTCTCCTAATTGCAGCGACCAATCAACATGACTGGACTTAAGTTACTCCTAGATAAAAACAAACTGACAGGGCCAAACTACAAAGATTGGCTCAGGAATGTCAAGATAGCAATCACTTATGACAAGCTGGGGTATCTTCTTACCACCAAAGCTCCCCCTGTCCCTGGTCCAACTTCCAGTGTCGCGGATAAGGAAATCCGCAAGACTTGGGAGATTGATAGCGCGAAGGCCAAGTGCCTCCTGCTTGCCTCGATGGACAACGAACATCAGAGGAGGCATGAGAATATGGACATGGAGTCCATATTGCTCCATACAAAAGAACTGTATGGAGAGCAATCACGTATCGCAAGATACGAAGCGTCGAAAAAGTTATTTTCGACAAGAATGGCCGTCGGATCATCAGTAGCCGAGCACGTGCTAAAGATGATCGGCTACATTGAGGAGCTCGCTGACCTAGGGATCACATTAGAGAGTGAGCTATATACGGATATAGTTCTCCAGTCCCTTCCTTCCACTTACGCCTAGTTCATACTGAACTTCAACCTACAAGAAAAAGAGGTTGAACTTTCAGAGCTCCTCAACATGCTGAGGAGCGCAGAGGGCACCCTACAGAAAGGTAGGGATACATCCACTTTGTTTGTAGGAGGATCATCTTTTTCTAGGTCCAAGGCGAAAGCCAAGGGAAAGAAGAAGAAGGCCCCCGCCAAACCAAGGGGCGGTGTTAGTAAAGTGGATACGAAGGGAAAAGCAAAAGCAACAAAGATAGCGGGGAAGCTTGTGGACAAGGAAGAATGCTTCTATTGTCATAAGAAAGGACACTGGAAGAATGATTGCAGGGCCTGGAAGGCCAGAACACAGGAATTGAAGCAGGTTGCAGCTTCAGCTTCAGGTGTGTATGTTATTGAAAATTGTCTTTCAATAAACTCTACTTCCTGGGTATTGGATACCGGATCAGGATCTCATATCTGTAATTCTTTGCAGGCGTTGAGAAACCGTAGGGTTTTGAAGGCAGGTGACATGACCCTCAAAGTTGCGAACGGAGCTAGCATGGATGCTAAAGCCGTGGGGGACTATCACCTGGGAATGTCAGATGGACATGTTTTGGTTTTGCGTAATTGCTTTTTTGTACCCAACGCAACTTGTAATATCATTTCTGTATCTTTAGTTTCTAAAGAAGGTTATGAATTTGCGTTTGTAAGTAATGTTGTAAACATTCACCTTAATCAAGTTTTGATTGGGTCAGGTACATTGAGTAATGGTATATACGTGTTAAACCAACCACAGATTTTCAACGTCCAGAATACACACAAAAGAAAGTCTCCGGAAATGAATCAGACTTTCTTATGGCATTGTAGATTGGGTCACATCAATGAGAGAAGGTTGACTAAGTTACATACAGAAGGATATTTGAATGCGTTCGAATATCAATCGTATGCCACTTGTCAATCTTGTCTCAAAGGAAAGATGACAAAGACTCCGTTTACTGGACAAGGAGTAAGAGCGAGCGAGCTCTTGGGACTCGTACACAGTGACGTGTGCGGTCCAATGTCTACACATGCCCGAAGCGGACATTCTTACTTCATTACTTTTACGGATGACTTCTCAAGGTACGGTTATGTCTTCTTGATGAAACATAAGTCCGAGGCCTTTGGAAAATTCCAGGAGTATAAAAATGAAGTAGAGAAACAGACCGGCAAAAGTATTAAGATTCTAAGATCGGATCGAGGTGGAGAATACTTAAGTGCCGAATTCCTGAATTACTTAAAAGAGAATGGTATTCTCTCTCAGCTTACTCCTCCATACACTCCGCAACATAACGGTGTATCGGAGAGACGGAACCGAACCCTATTGGATATGGTTCGGTCCATGATGAGTAACGCTGAGTTACCGCGATCATTCTGGGGATATGCACTAGAAGCAGCTGCGTATCTCTTGAACAAGGCTCCCACCAAGACTGTGCCTACCACCCCATATGAGATGTGGACTGGGAAGAAACCCTGTCTTAAGTATCTTAAGGTATGGGGATGTCCAGCTTTTGTAAAAAAGCAGCATGCGGACAAACTTGAGGCACGTTCAGTACAGTGTAAGTTTGTGGGATACCCAAGGAACTCCAGGGGGTATCTTTTCTATTCCGCTGAGGAGCAAAAGGTCTTTGTTTCTCAGCATGCCCGCTTCTTGGAAACTGAGTTTTTGGAAACCCAGATAAGTGGGAGCACAATAGAACTGGAAGAAGTTCCAGAACCACAGACTGTTACTGAAAGCTTAGTGGAACCAGAGGGTTCAACAGAACAGGACATTCCTGCGCCACTCCGCAGGAGTAGTAGGCAGTCTCATCCGCCCGAGGGATACTACGGTTTTCTCATAGACGGGGATAGAGAGGATTGCATCATAGATTATGATGAGCCTACTAGCTTCCAGCAGGCCGTTCAGAGCATTGACTCAGTGAAATGGCTGGATGCAATGCGGACCGAAATGGAGTCCATGTACACCAACAAGGTATGGACGTTGGACATTGCTCCAGACGGGGTAAAACCCGTAGGATGCAAGTGGATCTTCAAAAGGAAGATTGGTGTAGATGGACAGGTTGAGACCTATAAAGCTAGGCTGGTAGCAAAGGGTTTTCGTCAAAGACCTGGCTTGGACTACGACGAAACCTTTTCTCCAGTAGCCATGCTGAAATCCATTCGGATCCTTCTTGCCATTGCTGCCTTCCACGATTATGAGATCTGGCAAATGGACGTAAAGACAGCTTTTCTAAATGGAAATTTAGAGGAGTGTGTCTATATGGACCAGCCAGAGGGTTTCATTCAGAGTGGGAGCAGCGGAAAGGTGTGCAAGTTGCTTAAGTCCATCTATGGACTAAAGCAGGCATCGCGGAGTTGGAACATCTGCTTTGATGAGACGGTCAAAGAATTTGGCTTTATCAAAAATCCAGATGAACCATGCATCTATAGTAGATTTGTAGCGAGAACTGTAGTATTCCTCGTTTTGTACGTGGATGACATTCTCTTAATAGGAAATGACATTCCTATGCTACAATCTGTCAAGGGGTTCTTGTCACACAGGTTCTCCATGAAAGACCTGGGTGATGCCTCATACATTCTGGGTATCCGGATCTACCGTGACAGATCCAAGAGGATATTAGGACTTTCACAATCCAGGTACATCGACACCATACTGAAGAGGTTCAGTATGGAAGATTCCAAGCGCGGTAACCTACCGGCTTGTCACGGGATCACCCTCTCTAAAGAGATGTCTCCCAAGACTGATTTGGAGAGGGATCGCATGTCTATTATACCCTACGCTTCTGCGGTAGGCTCTATAATGTATGCGATGTTGTGTACCAGACCGGATGTAGCTTATGCACTGAGTGTGGTAAGCCGGTATCAGTCTAACCCAGGGGAGAAACACTGGATAGCGGTAAAGAACATTCTCAAGTACCTGAGAAGGACTAAGGAGATGTTCTTGGTGTATGGCGGAAAAGACCTCCAGATCGAGGCCTTTGCTGACTCCAGCTTCCAGAGTGACAAGGATGATTCCAAGTCCATGTCGGGTTTTGTCTTTACCCTCAATGGAGGGGCGGTGTGTTGGAAGAGTTCCAAACAGGAAACCGTTGCAGACTCGACGATGGAAGCGGAATACATCGCTGCATCTGATGCCGCAAAAGAAGCTGTCTGGATGAGGAAGTTCTTGAAAGAACTTCAGGTGGTTCCGTCCATTGTTGATCCAATACCTCTGTATTGCGACAACAACGGGGCTATAGCTTTAGCGAAGGAACCCAGGTCCCATCAGAGATCCAGGCACATCTTAAGGCGGTATCACCTGATCAGGGAGATCGTAGATCGCCAGGAGATCGAGGTTCGGAGAGTCACTTCAGAAGATAACACTGCTGATCCATTCACCAAGGCCCTGCCCCAGACTCAGTTCGAGCGGCTGATCGAGATGATAGGTCTTCGATACGCCAGTACATGGCCTTAGTGCAAGTGGGAGATTGTTAGTGTATATGCCTTAGAGGCCATTACTGTATCATACTAGTTTGTATATTACTTAATGGATGCTTGGGATATTCACCTTGTATATACAATCTTGCTCAAAATAGTAGTATGCTACTTGGTTTGTTTCTACTTCAATGTGTACATGTGTTTATTTTTGTATATCGCCTATACACATTAGTAGAGCCCTTAGGATCTTTGCTTGATTACCAGCGATGTGATGGCCGTCACACTAGTGGGGCTGGGTAATCTATAAGCACATCCTTATGCAGGTCCCTGGTCGCAGGACTATCGAGACAGGGCATCGATACTCCGGAGTAGACCAGCGCATGCGCTTCTCATCCCAGTGTGGGAGACGGTCTGTCCCACAGCCGTCAGTACGTCGTACTTGAGATAGTATGCAGGTGCTCGTTAGGTTACGGGTACACTGGACAGGACTCGTCGGGAACTGACTAGTTGGTATTATACCTATCGTCGGTTATCAGTTCCTAGGTGACATGAGTACAGCTTAGTCTGCTGACTTGACACTGTCACTCCGCCTCGAGTGTGTTCCCACTGTACTTTGACCACTACCCTACCACGGCTCAAAGGAGTCGTGCAAACAGGTAGTGGTTGGGTGAAGTCCCGAAGCACTTGGAGGCAGTGACGGTTAGACAGGATTCGTCTCTCCCGGTATTGGGGGTTGACATCGCGCTGTGTCTAGGAGAGCCATTACACGAGTAGTCCCTGGCCAGGGCAAACGAGATATACTGGTAGGTTTCCAGTGTTATCTCAGGGTGTTTTGGGCTTCGCTCCGGCACGACTTGTACCGCTATTGGGGGACTGACGTTTACCGCCCCCTAGGCCCGCCATGCGATGTATCAGACGAACAGACCGGACTGTACGGAGAATGTCACACTCAGGCTCAGTAGGAGTTCTGATGGGTTTCGCCTCGTCGGTCTTCTTGTCGGCATTACCTGGGGACCGTTACGCACAGCTAGTGCCGCTTGCGGTCTGTGGTTAAACCCACTGCCAGCGTAGTGTCGAGTCTTTAGAGTCCCACACAGAAAGCTTTTCGCCTTTAGGCAAAAGAGTAGAGGTCGCATGGTATTGCGACAGGTCGCATGGTTTTGCGACAGGGTTCGGTCACATCCGTGCACTTGTGCACGTACAGTGTCCGGACAGTTTACACTAGCGGGCTTTGGTTTAAGCCAGATCCTAGTGTACCTTATGGGATTGGATTTATCCAGTTTGCATTCGTGTTCCTCGGAACGCGGATGCGGGTGTGTATGCACAGTTGACAGGGAGGCAGAGGCAGCGGATTCTCATTAGGGTTGTTGACAGTTGACCGTTGACTATTTGACTTTATGCTCAACCCTAATGAGAATATGATATGTGATTAACTATTATATTAATTAAGTATTATGGTGATATGGTTGTTGACTTGTTGACTTTTGTTGACTTGTTGACTTTGTTGACTTGTTGACTTTTGTTGACTTGTTGACCGGTTGACTAGGCTTGACTAGTTGACCATCATGATAACCATAGCCATCATTTCATGGCAAAGACTTTTGTTTACTTGCTCATTTGTGTAAAATGAGTGCATGAAATGATATGGTTGTGGTTGCTTCTAACCATCACATAAGACTTTTGTTAATATGATGAGTTATCATTGCTTTGGATTATGAGAGGGTGAGAGACAAAAATACTTGCTCATTCTTTCTTGCTCATTCTCTCTCTTGTTCTTGAGCTCTCCTCTTGCTCTCACCCTCAACCTCTTGCTCCCTCTCTTGATCTATGGTTCTCTTGTCTCATGAGTTGAGAATCAAGAACCATAGATAAAATCCCATTCTATTTCCTCTCTACTCATTCTAGTTCACTAGGTTTAGCAAACCAAGTGAACTAGTTTCTTCAAAGAACGAAGAAGGAGCTAAAGGTTGGAGCTTTCAAGTGGATCTATCTTCGGCGTACGGAGACGACGAGAAGGAGCCATCGGACCACCATCGGAGCTTGAAGAGAAGGAGTTCAAGTCAAGCTAGGTATAACCATCTCCATCCGAGTAGCTAACTCTCTTTAGCTAAGTATGCTAGTTTTAGTTTAGTCAAAGATCCCGACTTTGCTTAGTCCATGTTGCCCCTTGCGCTAAAAATTTGATTTTTATACCGTTTCCGCCTCCCCGTAAGAACCGGGGGTCGCAACGTGGACTTACAGCTAGAAGATCGATCAAAGAAAAAGTCGCAAAACGAACCCCGGTTTTTAAACTTTCTGTCGATTTTAAAAGTGCTGGAAATTTTTTTTGAGATACACAAAAAATCGACTCAGGGTTTTCTGAAGAAACTGCAAAAATTTGACCCCCTAACTCGATCAAAGCGCCGCGGTTCCGCGGCGGTAGCTTGCTCCCGCCGCGGAACCGCGGCCGAGTTGACTCGGTCATGGGGTTTCTTCTTTGCAGTTTGCTCATAGGGGTATTTTGGGATTTTTGGAATATATATTTTCTGCCCAGATTTTCCAGAACGAAAATTTTATTTTTGGGGTCCTGAAAATCCGTATTTTTGATCGAACTTCTAAAAGACTTAAGCTGACGGGTTTTTCTGTAATGTGATATTTGTATTGAACGTCTACTAATCGCTATATGTCGATTAGTGGGGCTTATACAAATCTGTGATCTGTAATGTTATTGGAATGTGTATATGAATATGTTGGATTGTCGCGGGTGAATAGCCGGGGGTTGTGAGACGAGAGTTTTCTTTTCTTTCAATTCATGTAGATTTGTAAATTGAAGTAATAATTATTTGTATGGCCGCACAACTGGGTCGGGGTTGTAGCCATCATTGTATAATTTCTTTTTACTGTTTTTGCTCCTAGGATAGACCCATGGAGGGGGTGCACAAACTACCGGGTATGCCGAAGTGCCGAGTGGCCTACTCACGGGGTTGAGGGTGTTAGTTATATGTATGCCCTAGAGGCCATTACTATACATAGGATGTATATTGTAGTGGATGCTTGGACATATATAGGGAGGACTTTCTTGCTCGACATGATAGTATGCTATCTGGTTGCTCTTTACCTTAACGTGTACACAGATTGTCTCTCTATTACATGTTGGTAAAGCCCTTAGGATGTGTACTTGACTACCTGGACTATGATGCGGATCATACTAGTGGGGACATGGTAGTCCATAAGTACATCCTTCAAAGTCCCTAGTCGTGGGTGTATCGAGACGGGGCATCGATATACCAGAGTAGACTAGCGTATACCTTCTCGACCCATACAGATGGGCGATGGATGATCCCATATCCATTGGTGTTTGACATCAGAGATGATATACGGGTGCTCAGTGGAGACTGGGTACACTGGACGGACTCGCCGAGAACTCCCAGATGGTATTATACCTCACGTCAGATGGCAGTTCTCTGGTGACACTGGTACAGAGTAGTCTGTTGACCCGAGATCGTCATAGAGTCTTGTGTGGTTCCCACTGTGCTTTGATTTCCATCTTACCACATCCAAGAGAGCGTGCAAAACGGTGGTTTTTGGGTACAGTCCCGAGTCACATGGAGGCAATGAGCGATAGGAAGGGATTCGTCTCTCCCGGTATAGGGAGTTGATGTTGCGCTGTGTTCGATTGGCTATAACCGGAAATCCCTGGCCAGGGTTGCTGAGATTTACTGGTAAGTGTTACCTGTAGTTTCTCGAATAGTTATAGACCTCATATCGACACGAGTTATCGAGCTATTGGGGTCTAATGTTTACCACCCCTAGGTGAGATATGCGACATATCAGACGATCAGACCGGACTGTACGGTAGTGTTACTGGTTGGATTCACTGGAGTGTGAGCGGGCTTGCTCGTCGATCTTCTGATCGCTCAATACCCGGGTGGCCGTTACGTTTAGCAGACCGCTTGCGGCTTGTGGGTGATTGATATGATCATCACCTGCTGCCGGCGTATTGACGAGTCTTTAGAGTCCTACACAGAGGTTTCCTGGCTCAAGCGAAACGAAATAGGAGCGCATATGAGATATGTGCGGGACCGAGAATAATGCGTGTATGTGATACCGTATTCCATTCTCGCGATGAATGTATCGAAAGGTTGTATGCGATATAACCTAGTTATCGATTCAAGTGTTGATTCGATAAGTCGATATATTGAATACTAGTCGGTTATGTTCGACATGACCGGATCATTGAATCAAGTGTTGATTTAATGATTTAATGTATAATTATATATTTGATATATTACTTTACATTAACTAGTATTGGTTCACTTTAAATGGATATTCTCACTCGGATGTGCACATTGTATATGTGATATACTTTTTGTGCAATTGATTGTATCATGTTTGATGATACATGTTTGCTTTGGTTAAGTGTAAAGAATTAAACCTATGGTTAAGTATATGGTTAGGTTTTTATTTATTTATCCATTAATTTATCTATTTATTTTGGATTAATAAAGAGAGAAGAAAACAAAATGGTTGCATTGATTCATGAAGTTTCTTGAAGCTTCATTCAACTTTGACCATTTTGTCTTCATCTCCTTAACCTAACCATTCACTAACCCTAGTCTATTCTCTACACCTAACTATGGTTGGAATTATGATAAGGATTCATTTTAATTATCTTATCATAATACTAGCTTCTTTTTCTTCATCTTCTTCATTGAAGAAAACCTTTCTTCATCAATGGTGATTGATGAAAATGAGTAAGAAATCAAATTCTAAAGTCTACCCACTTCCTATTTCTTCATCCTCTACCTCTTGCCAAGTAGTATAGGGTGTTTCCTTCATAAGTTTTCATGGCTTGGTGAAGGTGGAGCTTGATCTAGCGATGCCTCGACGTAGATCATCTTCGGCATGGACATCGACGACCTAGCTCGCCATTTCTCCGACGAAGCCGACGCTAGAGCCCGGGAATTAATTTGGACAGTGAGGGGACTTCGTTGCGGAGCTATGGAGGTGGAGCACCGGATCTACAAAGGTTGTATTTCCGTATTCTTATAGTTAAGTGTTAACTAGTTTGCTTTGTCGCCTTGAAATCTAGCCGACGATCCGTTCTAGGGTTTCCCGGCACCGTTAAAATTTGAAATTGGCATGGTTGATACCTTGTGAGACCTTATTAGGGTGCTTAGAAACCCTACAGTGGTATCAGAGCCTAGCTAGAGCCTTAGGCAAAGTCTAGACGACGTTTGAATCCCGATCGAACCCGAAACCCCATTTTTCCCATGCTCTCTGTCCTTTTTTCAAAACTGTGCATTTTTCCACATTAAAAATATGCAGAAAATTAAGCAGGGTATTATATGAATTACTGTGAAATACGGGGGCCTAATTCAATTAAACCACCGCGGAACCGCGGCACGAGCTTGGCATGTGCGGCGGTTCCGCGGTTGTATGGTCTCCTCTTGCGTTGACTTTTGCACAGTAATTCCTATTTAACTGTGATGAGTTCTCTGGGTATTTTTAATATTTATTCAAGAGTTGAATAATCTGGGATGTTTTGGAGCTTCGATGATTCGATCGGGTTTATCAGACTTTGTCTATTTGGCTTTCCGGAAAATTTTTGAATATGTTAAAAAGTTCGACCGGATATAAATACCCAATTTTTCCCCTGTCGGGAAATTTCCAAGTGTTGGATTTTTCCGTGGTTTAAAGATGTTCTAAGTAGTGCAAGTAACTCGATGGACCCTCTAGAAGACAACAAACCTTAACTCGATTATGTGACCGTCTTGAACTGCCCTTTGAACCTTCGGGTTTGGGGCAGTACGGCGTACCACATGTGAGGCGTTGGCTTGACCCTTCTATGGCTGGACCGTTGGTACTGAGGCACGAACTGAATGTTTTTAGACTTGTCTCATGTGTTGATCTGTATCGGGAAAACTTGGGTGTTCGAATGTTCAATCGGAAAGTTTAACATTTTCTGTTTATCCGGAATGTGATACAACAATTGGAATTCACAAAAGTTATGAGAGATCTGAATGAATGTTATAAACATAGCAGTTTAGTCTCACTTGATCGGTTGCCACGAAATTTTGATGTGATCAAAAGTCCGTCGCAATCACGTAGCGTACGCGAATACTCGCCGGGTAAACTTAATAGACAGCCTCACTCCATAGCCCCGACCAAGTGACTGTAGGAGAACCCCGTCGCCGAAAGCATCCTTCCGAGTGCTCGCGGTAGCGGTGTTCCGCCTTGGTGCACTTCGTCGACGGTATCAGGGGTGCGGTCGCCTACTAAAGTTTGCGACAAGCATTCGATCAGTTTTTCGGGAATCTTGTTGAATTGCCCGACTTGATATTGAAAAGTGTTTTCGATAATGAGACTAAAATGCGGGGTTTATAATTGTTAGGCATGTGATGTCTAAGTAATTCATTTGGTCAGGCATGCGATGTCTGAGGTGGTCGCGGATTCCAACTGTTGTAGTTTTACACTTTCTTTTCTGTGACCGTAAGTGTAATATGTGATATCGCCGGTTTCGTTGCTATATGTCAACGACAATTGGGATACGCATGTTTACTTACGTTGATGACATGTGATGTTATATGTTGCTGGATATGTTATATTGGATCGTCGTGTTTGAATAACCGGGGGTTTTATGTGAGATGAGTGTTTTTCATTTTCATTCATGTAAAAACTTGTATGTAATATTCTTTTATTGGGGCACTTCCAGGTTGCGGAAGATGTCACCCTTTGTATATTATTTACTTTTCCGCACTAGGATAGACCCAAGGAGGAGGGCACAAGTAACCGGGTTCTGGAGTCCAGTGGGAGACCAACTCGAGGAGTCGAGTCCGGGTCTCCTAACTCTAGAATTGGTAGGGTTGCTTGCCGCACTCGTAGGGGTCTAGGGGTGTGGGTTTGGCTATTCATCGCGACCGTGGAATCCGTGTTTTATACTGGCTCGTATTGAAAACACGGACGTCCTGGTATATCCAATATTTCATATGTTTCTTCTGCTGCGAGATCTGTGATGTGATCATGTGATGTTCTGTGATAGATACAGTATATAGTATATATGATATATTATATAGACGTTACTTATGTTTTACACCCGCGCTAGCCCTGCCCTGCTCTGCCGTTAGTTACCTAACCTAACGGTGCACGAGGGGACATCGAGGCGAATGCGGATGGCATAAGTGTAAGTCGTATTTATCTGTGATGTTTAGGTACTTAAATGATGGGACTTCATTAATGTGATTAATGAAATAAAAGAAACCTAAGATATTGTAGAATCGAATTTCAAAATAAAACAGGTAGCTACAGTTCTTGCTTTGCACAGCGGTATATGTGATATATCCTGCACCTTATTCGATGAGGAAAGGACCGAGATCCCTTCACCGGGAGTGACTCCTTTAGCAATAACTGGCAGATACTACACACTCGGTTTGTCTTTTGATTGCTTTTAAGAGTTTTTGCTTTGCACAGTGATATATATGATATATCCCGCACCTCATTCAACGAGGAAAGGACCGACGATCCCTTCACCGGGAGTGACTCCTTTAGAAAAACTAGAAAAGTCTCAAAGACAATCCATTTTAAAATCATTTGATTCTACAACGATATAAAGTTCATTACGCAAAAGGTTTTCTTAAAAACCTGACGTAGCCCTCCGTCATTTCAGATAAGTCCTAGTTAGTATTCGTGCTGCGTTTGTTGACTCAGTCAAGGCGTAGTGTGCGGTAGCTGATTAGTGCTTATCTGCAAAGCATATGATGCGATTGGATTAGGGTAGCCGTGCGGCCTTGTTGACTCAGTCAAGGGTCGTGCGGGTGGGTTTAATTCAATCAAGAAATGACGGGTTGAACTTTACTTGTGGTCTATGATTTGTTGACTCAGTCAAGGTCATAGATCGCTTGGGGCAAAATATTATCGGGAATTTCAAGTGTTGAAATTTGCAATGAGATTGCATACCTTCTATGAGATAGTCGGATCCCGATACCCACTGCGAGTAAGAGTTACTCCTGGGAGAGTTTTATACATTACAATTAGCCGATCAAGTAGGTGTCTAGAAAGGTGTCAACGGGGTTACGCCTCTGGGAAAACGAGGTTTACATTAATTAGATTCGTGCGAAAGCACGGGGGACCTCCCTCAAAGTACCGACACTGGCCTGGCTGAAAGATTGGCGAACTTGTAGTGTGTAATTAATCCCGGCTAGTCTTTCCTTTTAGGGTTTGAAGGAAGATTTGATAAAAAGCAGTGGGAGCCATCCTGATTAGATAAAATAATAACCAATCTATTCTTGCAAGAGCGCACGCTGAGTGTTTTCTTCTGTCTCTCTCCAGGTAGCGACCATATCACGTCTTAATCAAGATAATAATACGGAATATTGACCGAACCCGCTTGTTATACTGAGCTGGGGAACGTTGGTCCCGCTCCAACTTATAATTGTTATAAGACAGAGCAGGAAATTGGGGATTACCAGAATTCCCGTGCCGCCCAAACGAAGAGAGTGCATGATGATGCATCATCTTCGGGTGTGTTCATTACAGAGAACTATTTCTCAGTATCCTTTACGTCCTGGGTATGTGATACCAGATCAGGATCCCAGATGTGTAATCTGTTACATAGGGCTACAGCAAGGTAGAGAACTGAGAACGGGTGATAAGTTTCATGAGGCAGAAAACGGGGCAAGTGTTGCAGCCAAGTCTGTTGGTCACTGTCACCTTGTATTCCAAATACATTGATTCTGAACGAATGTTATTAGATACCGAACCTGATATACAAAATCATATCAGTCTCTTTATTAGTAAAGAAAGGATATAATTTTGTATTGTTGGATAATGTTTTGAACATTTCCTATATCAAAAGTTGATCGGTTCAGGCACGTTATCTAAAAGCATTGATGTTCTAAATCAAACTACAGTTCTTAGTATACGGATCACACACAAGGGGAAGAGTTCAGAAATGAACGAATCCTACTTGAGGCATTGTAGACTAGGTCATATCAATGCGACCCGACTGGCTGAAGTTACATTTTAGATGCATATTTAAATCAGTTTGAATTTACATCTTGTGAAACTTGCCAGTCATGTCACAGAGATAAGATGACCATAGCTCCGTTTATTGGAAACAGAGAAAGAGTTAGTAAACTCTTGGGACTGATACATGATGATGTATGTAAGGTCCCCTGTCTACATATGCCAGGACTGGTTCTTTGTACTTCGTTACATTCTCTGATAATCTCTCAAGATTCAGACATATGTTCCTGTTGAAACACAAGTCCGAACCTTTTGAGATATTCACAGAATATAAGTTAGAAGTAGAGAACCAATACGGGTATAAGTATTATGTCCTATGATGAGATCAGGGAGGAGAAGACTTGTGCATGGAATTCCTGGACTATTCTAAAGGAGAATGAGATTCTCTCTCAGCATTACTCCTCTGTATACACCATAGCACGATGGTATATCGGGGCGGAGAAATTACACCCTATGTGATAAGGTGTGCTCTATGATGAGTAACACTGAGTTACCTTTTTCATTTTGGGAGTTATGCACTTATGAAGTTGCATACCTATTGAATAGGGTTCCAATCAAATCAGTTGCCTACCATTTCATATGTGATATGGAAAGGGAAGAGCCCATGTCTTAAGCTAGTTAAGATTTAGGATTGTCCGGCCTATGTCTAAAAGCAAAATCCGGACAAGCTCGAGGCAAGGTCTGTAATGTAGAACTGGAAAGGTTCCAGCTATACAAACTACAGCAGATGATCTGATAAAACCAAAGGATTCAATAGTTACCAACGAACCTCAGCCTCTCCGCCGATCTAGTAGGGTTCCTCACCCACCTGAGAGATATTTCGGTTTCTCTATGACAGTGGGAGCTAGGATTGCATCATGAGATGATGACCCAACTAGTTTCGAACTGGCCATCAGGAGTGGGACTCTGTAAGAATGGCTGGATGCTTAGCGATCTGATATGGAATCCATGTACACCAACAAAGTATGGACTTTGGTTTCTATATCTGAAGGGTTAAATCCCCATCAGGAGCAAGTATATCTTGAGAAGAATACTTGGTGTAGATGGAAAAGTTGAGACTTTCAAAGCTAGACTTGTTAAAGGTTTTCTTCATTGACCAGGCGTGGATAATGATGAAACCTTTTCCAGTGGCTATGCTTAAGTCCATCCAGATCCTACTTACCACGGCTGCATACCATGACTACGATCTCTGGTGGTTGGGTGTCTTGACTGCTTTTCTAAATGATGATTTAGAAAAGTGCGTCTATAAGTACACAGCCAGAGGGCCTCGTAAACAGTGGGAGCAGCGGAAACGTGTGCAAGATGCTTTATAGGATAAAGCAGGCATCGCGGAGTTGGAACATCTGTTTTGATGAAATAGTCAAAGAAGTTGACATCATCAAAATGGTAGATGAACCTTGTATAAACAAAAAGGTAGTAGGGAGTATGGTGACGATCCTCGTAGAGTAAGTGGATGACATACTCTTGATAGGGAAGGAGTTTCCTATGCTACGCTCGATCAATCTCCGCTTATCACAATGATTCTCCATATGGGATGAAAATGATACCTCCTAAATCCTGGGTTTTGGATCTATGAGATAGATCTAATTGGATGTTAGGATTCTCACTAGTTGTAGCGAGATGGTATCAATCGATCCTGGGGAGAATCACTGGAAGGGTTCCAGGGTGATAATGACGACTGAATGTCAGTCACAGGCATTGTCTTTACCCTCAGTAAAGGGACGGTATGTTGGAAAGGTTCCAAGCTAAATACCGTGGCATACTAGATGATAAAGGCTGGATACATCGCTACTCAAGATGCTACCAAAGAGGCTGTTTGGGTGTATATTGGTTCATGAGATGAAGTACGTTCCTACCATTGTGAGACAATGGAGTTGTGGCTTATGCCAAGGAACGACGGTCCCATCAGTGATCCAGACATATTCTAAGGCAGTATCACCTGATCAAGGAGATGGTTGATCTCCAGGGTGATCGAGGTTTGGAGAGTAGACTCAGAGGACAACACAGCGGATCCACTCACAAAGGCCTGTTCCCAGAGAGAGATTTTTATGGGATGGTTGAGTATGAGATACTACAATCACTGCTATCAGATGGCCCTAGTGCAAGTGGGAGATTGTTAGTTATATGTATGCCCTAGAGGCCATTACTATACATAGGATGTATATTGTAGTGGATGCTTGGACATATATAGGAAGGACTTTCTTGCTCGACATGATAGTATGCTATCTGGTTGCTCTTTACCTTAACGTGTACACAGATTGTCTCTCTATTACATGTTGGTAAAGCCCTTAGGATGTGTACTTGACTACCTGGACTATGATGCGGATCATACTAGTGGGGACATGGTAGTCCATAAGTACATCCTTCAAAGTCCCTAGTCGTGGGTGTATCGAGACGGGGCATCGATATACCAGAGTAGACTAGCGTATACCTTCTCGACCCATATAGATGGGCGATGGATGATCCCATATCCATTGGTGTTTGACATCAGAGATGATATACGGGTGCTCAGTGGAGACTGGGTACACTGGACGGACTCGCCGAGAACTCCCAGATGGTATTATACCTCACGTCAGATGGCAGTTCTCTGGTGACACTGGTACAGAGTAGTCTGTTGACCCGAGATCGTCATAGAGTCTTGTGTGGTTCCCACTGTGCTTTGATTTCCATCTTACCACGTCCAAGAGGGCGTGCAAAACGGTGGTTTTTGGGTACAGTCCCGAGTCACATGGAGGCAATGAGCGATAGGAGGGGATTCGTCTCTCCCGGTATAGGGAGTTGATGTTGCGCTGTGTTCGATTGGCTATAACCGGAAATCCCTGGCCATGGTTGCTGAGATTTACTGTTAAGTGTTACCAGTAGTTTCTCGAATAGTTATAGACCTCATATCGACACGACTTATCGAGCTATTGGGGTCTGACGTTTACCACTCCCAGGCGAGATATGCGACATATCAGACGATCAGACCGGACTGTACGGTAGTGTTACTGGTTGGATTCACTGGAGTGTGAGCGGGCTTGGTCGTCGATCTTCTGATCGCTCAATACCCGGGTGGCCGTTACGTTTAGCAGACCGCTTGCGGCTTGTGGGTGATTGATATGATCATCACCTGTTGCCGGCGTATTGATGAGTCTTTAGAGTCCTACACAGAGGTTTCCTGGCTCAAGCGAAACGAAATAGGAGCGCATATGAGATATGTGCGGGACTGAGAATAATGCGCGTATGTGATACCGTATTCCATTCTCGCGATGAATGTATCGAATGGTTGTATGCGATATAACATAGTTATCGATTCAAGCGTTGATTCGATAAGTCGATACATTGAATACTAGTCGGTTATGTTCGACATGACCGGATCATTGAATCAAGTGTTGATTTAATGATTTAATGTATAATTATATATTTGATATATTACTTTACATTAACTAATATTGGTTCATTTTAAATGGATATTCTCACTCGGATGTGCACATTGTATATGTGATATACTTTTTGTGCAATTGATTGTATCATGTTTGATGATACATGTTTGCTTTGGTTAAGTGTAAAGAATTAAACCTATGGTTAAGTATATGGTTAGGTTTTTATTTATTTATCCATTAATTTATCTATTTATTTTGGATTAATAAAGAGAGAAGAAAACAAAATGGTTGCATTGATTCATGAAGTTTCTTGAAGCTTCATTCAACTTTGACCATTTTGTCTTCATCTCCTTAACCTAACCATTCACTAACCCTAGTCTATTCTCTACACCTAACTATGGTTGGAATTATGATAAGGATTCATTTTTCTTTTCATTTTAATTATCTTATCATAATACTAGCTTCTTTTTCTTCATCTTCTTCATTGAAGAAAACCTTTCTTCATCAATGGTGATTGATGAAAATGAGTGAGAAATCCAATTCTAAAGTCTACCCACTTCCTATTTCTTCATCCTCTACCTCTTGCCAAGTAGTATAGGGTGTTTCCTTCACAAGTTTTCATGGCTTGGTGAAGGTGGAGCTTGATCTAGCGATGCCTCGACGTAGATCGTCTTCGGCATGGACATCGACGACCTAGCTCGCCATTTCTCCGACGAAGCCGATGCTAGAGCCCGGGAATTAATTTGGACAGCGAGGGGACTTCGTTGCGGAGCTATGGAGGTGGAGCACCGGATCTACAAAGGTTGTATTTCCGTATTCTTATAGTTAAGTGTTAACTAGTTTGCTTTGTCGCCTTGAAATCTAGCCGACGATCCGTTCTAGGGTTTCCCGGCACCGTTAAAATTTGAAATTGGCATGGTTGATGCCTTGTGAGACTTCATTAGGGTGCCTAGGAACCCTACAAAGGGAGGTTGCTTCGCTTCGGGTACTTGGCGGGTAGTTTGCCGCACCCGTAGGGGTCTTGGGTAGGGTATTGGCTATTCACCGCGACCGTATAATCTGCTTTTCGTTACAGGCTCGTACGAATTGCGGATTCCTAGTATATCCAATGTGTTCATCTGTGATCTGAAATGGCTATCATTGCAATATATCTATATATGATATTATTTAGGCGTTGCTTATGTTTTACAGCCGCGCTAGCCCAGCCCCCGCTCTGTCGTTAGTTAAGTAACCTAACGGGTAATGACGGGGCCCCGTGGCGAATGCGAATGGCATAAGCGTACGTCATATTTTGGTTGTTTTCTGCAATGGTAGGATTAAATGATGGGACGCATTAAAAGAACTAATACAAGAATATCACGCATTAAAAGAACTAATGCAAGAAAATAAACCAAGTAAAAATCGTTGGAACACTTTCGAAAAACCACTCGGTTCTTTTCAAAACTAACTTTTAAATGCGGAGCTTGAGCCACTCCTTCTAAAAGCTATCTCGTTCCTTCGATTATATCAAGTTCACTACGTTCAAGGTTTCGCCAAAACCATCCGTAGCCCTCCGTCGTTTCGTATGAATATTCAATAGTATTCAAGCTATGTTTGTTGACCTTCGTCAAGGCATAGTGATTGGTAGCTGTTGGGTGTTCATATATAGCATAGATAGATGCGTTGGTTTGGGACAGTCGTATTACCTTGTTGACCTTCGTCAAGGGTATATACGGGTGGGTTCAAATTAACCTGGATAATGACGGGTAGAACTTGACATGTGACTTATGATTTGTTGACCTTCGTCAAGGTCATAAGAGCATAGGGCAAAAATCCGCATCGGGAGTTTCAAAAGAACTGAAACTTGCTAGCGTTACATACCATTTGGAGTGTGATGATTCTGGTAGGATTCCTTCAGTTTTGTCACGCAATGATATTTGGATCCCGATCCTACTGTGAGTATATGCTACTCCTCGGGAAATTTATCACTTAACGATCAATGCTATAAACCAAGTAGGTGGTCTAGAAAGGTGTTAGCGGGGCTACGCCCACAGGGAAAAGAGGTTATTTAATTAAGGAACTTCGCGAAAGCGTTGGAAAACCTCCCTCGAAGTACCGACAGTAGCCTGGCTGAACGGTTAAGCAAGTATTGTACGGTGAGATTGATCCCGACTAATTCTTCCTTTATGGTTTGAGGAGGGATTCGAGTTACAGTGGGAGCCATCCTGTTTAGATAAATTAAAAACCAATCTAAACTTGCAAGAGCATCATGCTGAGTGTTTTCTTCTCTCTCTCTTAATTGCTGCGACCAAGTGACCGCACCTAGGTTACATCTAGATAATAAAAATATGACTGAATCTAACTGTTATGACTGGCAAAGGTCTGTCCAGATGTCCATTACCCATGCCAAGCTGGGACACCTCTTAACTAATCAAACCCCTACCGTCTCAGGTCCAGTTTCCCCTGTCACGGATGTTTACATCCCCAGGACATCGGAAAAGGATTGTGCGAAAGCCAAGTGCTTCGTGTTAGCCTCAGTTGATGGTGCAAACCAGGGGCAGCACGAGAAGATGGACTCAGTTTCTATCTTCCTCCATAACAAAGTTTTATATGGACAGCAATCTCGTATCGCAAGATATGAGACCTCGAACGAATTGCTTCAAGCGAGGTTGGCTGTCGGGTCATCTGTAAGGGACAACGTCCTTACAGAGACCAGCTATTTTGAGCTCATGAACCTGGAGACCACGTTGAAGAATGGGTCAAGTACTGACTTAATTCTACATTCCCTGCCCTCTGCTTATACCCTGAAAGAAACCAGGGAAGAAAAAGGAAAAGCAAGGGCAAAAGTTTCAGAACTGGATATAGTAAAAGAGGGATGTTCCTATTGTAACGGGAATGAACAATGGCAGAAAGATTGCAGGGCTTGCAAAGCCAGTAGCCAGAATTCGAAGCATGTTGTGGCTTCGGCTTCGAGTGTGTTTGTAATAGAGAACTGTTTGTCAGTTAACCCTACTTCCTGGGTATTGGATACCGGATCAGGATCTCATATCTGTAATTCGTTACAGGCTCTGAGAAACCGTAGGGTTATCAGGAAAGGTGATATGACTCTCAGGGTTGCTAACGCAATGAGCATGGATGCTGTATCCGTAGGGGAATATCACCTAGGACTGACAACTGGGCAGATATTGGTTCTGCGTGACTGTTTGTATGTACCAGGTGCGACTTGTAATATCATATCTGTATCCTTACTTTCTAAGGAAGGATATGAATTTGCTTATGTAAGCGATATAGTACACATCCACCTAAATCAAGTTCTGATTGGGTCAGGTACATTACAGAACGGTATATACGTGTTAAATCAAGCTCAGATTTTCAGTGTCCAGAACACACTTAAAAGAAAGTCTCCGAAAACAAATCAGGCTTTCTTATGGCATTGTAGACTGGGTCACATTAATGAGACACGATTAACTAAGTTACATAAAGAAGGGTACTTGAATCCGTTCGAGTATCAGTCTTATGCCACTTGTGAATCTTGTCTCATGGGAAAGATGACAAAGACTCCATTCACTGGACGCGGAGAAAGAGCGAGCGAGCTCTTGGGACTCATACACAGTGATGTGTGTGGTCCAATGTCTACACATGCGCGAAGTGGTTATTCATACTTCATTACTTTCACAGATGATTTCTCTAGGTATGGACATGTCTTCTTAATGAAGCACAAATCCGAGGCCTTTGGGAAATTTCAAGAATACAAGAATGAAGTTGAAAAACAAACCGGCAAAAGTATCAAGATTCTAAGATCGGATCGAGGTGGAGAATACTTGAGTGCCGAGTTTCTGGGCTACTTAAAAGAAAATGGAATTCTCTCTCAACCTACTCCTCCATACACACCACAACAAAACGGTGTATCGGAAAGGCGGAATCGGACCCTATTAGATATGGTTCGTTCCATGATGAGTAAGGCTGAGTTACCACGATCTTTCTGGGGTTATGCAGTAGAAGCAGCTGCATATCTCTTGAACAAGGCTCCTACCAAGACTGTGCCTACCACCCCATATCAGATGTGGAGTGGGAAGAAACCCTGTCTTAAGTATCTTAAGGTATGGGGATGTCCGGCTTTTGTAAAAAAGCAGCATGCGGACAAGGTCGAGGCACGCTCAGTACTGTGTAAGTTTGTGGGATACCCAAAGAACTCCAGAGGGTATCTTTTCTATTCCCCAGAAGAACAAAAAGTTTTTATTTCTCCGCATGCCCACTTCTTGGAAACTGAATTTTTGGAAAATCAGATAAGTGGGGGCGCAATAGAACTGGAAGAAATTCCAGAACCACAAGCTATTACTGAAAGCTTGGAAGAGCCAGTAGTTTCAGGAGAACCGGACATTCCTGCGCCACTCCGCAAGAGTAGTAGGCAGTCTCATCCGCCCGAGAGATACTACGGTTTTCTCATAGACGGGGATAGAGAGGATTGCACCATGGATTATGGTGAGCCTACTAGCTTCCAGCAAGCCATTCAGAGCGGTGACTCGGTAAAATGGCTGGATGCAATGCGGACCGAGATGGAGTCCATGTACACCAACAAAGTTTGGACTTTGGACTTTGCTCCAGAAGGGGTAAAACCCGTAGGCTGCAAATGGATCTTCAGAAAGAAGATTGGTGTAGATGGGCAGGTTGAAACCTATAAAGCTAGGCTCATTGCAAAGGGTTTTCGTCAAAGACCTGGTTTGGACTATGACGAGACCTTTTCTCCGGTAGCCATGCTTAAATCCATTCAGATCCTTCTTGCCATTGCTGCCTTCCACGATTATGAGATCTGGCAGATGGACGTAAAGACGGCTTTTCTAAATGGAAATTTGGAAGAGTGCGTCTATATGGATCAGCCAGAGGGATTCATTCAGAGTGGGAGCAGCGGTAAAGTGTGCAAGTTGCTCAAGTCCATCTATGGACTCAAGCAGGCATCGCGGAGTTGGAACATCTGCTTTGATGATACTGTCAAAGAATTTGACTTTGTCAAAAACCCAGATGAACCATGCATTTACAGTAAGATTGTAGGGAGAAATGTGGTATTCCTCGTCTTGTACGTCGATGACATTCTCCTAATAGGAAATGATATTCCTATGCTACAGTCAGTCAAAGGATTCTTGTCACAGAGGTTCTCCATGAAGGACCTGGGCGATGCCAACTACATTCTGGGAATCCAGATCTATCGTGATAGATCTAAGAGGATGTTGGGACTTTCACAGTCAAGGTACATCGACACCAGACTGAAACGATTCAGTATGGAAGATTCCAAGCGCGGTAATCTACCGGCTTGTCACGGAATCACCCTCTCCAAAGAGATGTCTCCCAAGACTGATTTGGAAAGGGCTTGCATGTCATCAATACCCTACGCATCTGCGGTAGGCTCTATTATGTATGCGATGTTGTGTACGAGACCAGATGTAGCATACGCATTGAGCGTTATAAGCCGGTATCAGTCGGACCCAGGGGAGAAACACTGGATAGCAGTAAAGAACATTCTCAAGTACCTGAGAAGGACTAAGGAGATGTTCTTTGTGTATGGCGGAAAAGACCTCCAGATTGAGGCCTTTGCTGACTCCAGCTTCCAGAGTGACAAGGATGACTCCAAGTCCATGTCGGGTTATGTCTTTACCCTCAATGGAGGGGCGGTTTGCTGGAAGAGTTCCAAGCAGGAGACCGTTGCTGACTCAACTATGGAAGCGTAGTACATAGCTGCTTGCGATGCCGCAAAGGAAGCTGTCTGGATGAAGAAGTTCCTCACGGAACTTCAGGTGGTTCCTACCAGTGTTGATCCAATATCGCTGTATTGTGAAAACAACGGCGCTATAGCTTTACCGAAGGAACCCAGGTCCCATCAGAAGTCCAGGCATATTTTGAGGCGCTACCACCTGATCAGGGAGATCGTTGATCGCCGGGAGATCGAGGTGAAGAGAGTAAATACGGAAGATAACACTGCAGATCCATTCACCAAGGCCTTGCCCCAGACTCAGTTTGAGCGGCTGATCGAGATGATAGGTCTTCGATACGCCAGTACATGGCTTTAGTGCAAGTGGGAGATTGTTAGTGTATATGCCCTAGAGGCCATTACTGTATCATACTAGTATGTATATTACTTAATGGAAGCTTGGGATATTCACCTTGTATATACAATCTTGCTCAAAATAGTAGTATGCTACTTGGTTTGTTTCTACTTCAATGTGTACATGTGTTTATTTTAGTATATCACCTATGCACATTAGTGGAGCCCTTAGGATCTTTACTTGATTACCAGCGTTGTGATGGCAGTCACACTAGTGGGGCTGGGTAATCTATAAGCACATCCTTATGCAGGTCCCTAGTCACAGGACTATCGAGACAGGGCATCGATACTCCGGAGTAGACTAGCGCATGCGCTTCTCATCCCAGTGTGGGAGACGGTCTGTCCCACAGCCGTCTGTACGTCGTACTTGAGATAGTATGCGGGTGCTCGTTAGGTTACGAGTACACTGGACAGGACTCGTCGGGAACTGACTAGTTGGTATTATACCTATCGTCAGTTATCAGTTCCCAGGTGACATGAGTACAGCTTAGTCCATTGACTTGACACTGTCACTTCGCCTCGAGTGTCTTCCCACTGCACTTTGATTACTATCCTACCACGGCTCAAAGGAGTCATGCAAACAGGCAGTAGTTGGGTGCAGTCCCGAAGCACTTGGAGGCAGTGACGGTTAGACAGGATTCGTCTCTCCCGGTATTAGGGGTTGACATCGCGCTGTGTCTAGGAGAGCCATTACACGAGTAGTCCCTGGCCAGGGCAAACGAGATATACTGGTAGGCTTCCAGTGTTATCTCAGGGTGTTTTGGGCTTCACTCCGACACGACTTGTACCGCTATTGGGGGACTGACGTTTACCGCCCCCTAGGCCCGCCATGCGATGTATCAGACGAACAGACCGGACTGTACGGAGAATGTCATATTCAGGCTCAGTAGGAGTTCAGATGGGTTTCACCTCGTCAGTCTTCTTGTCGGCATCTACCTGGGGACCGTTACGCACAGCTAGTGCCGCTTACGGTCTGTGGTTAAATCCACTGCCAGCGTAGTGTCGAGTCTTTAGAGTCCCACACAGAAAGCTATTCGCCTTTAGGCAAAAGAGTAGAGGTCGCATGGTTTTGCGACAGGGTTCGGTCATATCCGTGCACTTGTGCACGTACAGTGTCCGGACAGTTTACACTAGCGGGCTTTGGTTTAAGCCAGATCCAAGTGTACCTTTTGGGATTGGATTTATCCAGTTTGCATTCGTGTTCCTCGGAACGCGGATGCGGGTGTGTATGCACAGTTGACGGAGAGACAGAGTTAGAGGATTCTTATTAGGGTTGTTGACCGTTGACAGTTGACTATTGAATTTTTGCTCAACCCTAATGAGAATATGATATGTGATTAATAATAATATTAATTAAGTATTGTGGTGACATGGTTGTTGAGGGGTTGACTTTGTTGACTTGTTGACTTTGTTGACCGGTTGACTAGGTTGGACTAGTTGACCATCATGATGACAATGGCTATCATTTCATGGCAAAGACTTTTTACTTGTTTGTTTCTTTTGTGAGAAATGAGTGCATGAAATGATTTAGCCATTTTGACTTGAACCATTTTACACAATACTTGATTATTATTTTTGTGATGATGGTTTTGGATTATGAGAGCAAAGAGAGAAAAGTCTTCTCTCATTCTTTCATGCTCATTCTCTCTCTTGTTCGTGAGGTCTCATCTCCTCCTCTTGCTCTCCCTCTCTTGACTCTATAGTTCACTTGTCTCATGAGTTGAGAACCAAGAACCATAGATAAAATCCCATACAAACTCTTCTCTACTCACTCTAGTTCACAAGGTTTAGCAAACCGAGTTAACTAGTTTCTTCAAAGTTCAAAGAAGGAGCCAAAGGTTATAGCTTTCAGGTGGATCTATCTTCGGCGCAAGGAGACGACGGGGAGAAGCCGATTCGGACGACCATCGAAACTTGAAGATGAAGGAGTTCGAGAAAAAGAAAGGTATAACCCCCTAACCGAATAGTTAGCAACTCGTAGTTAGGTTGGTAGTTAGATGTTTAACAAAGATCCGGGTTTTAAGTCCATGTTACCACCTCTAAGAAAATTGTTTTTCGTCAAATTCCGCATGCCCGAAAGTACCGGGAGAGGTAGCATGGACTTACACACTCTTGTGACAGCAAAAGCACTCTTCCTTTCCCACAAGCTTTCCCGCTACCTTTGTTATTTTGCTTTTCCCTTCGCTTCCACTTTACTAACACCGCCCCTTAGTTTGGTGGGGGTTTTCTTCTTCTTTCCCTTAGCTTTCGCCTTGGACCTAGAAGAGGATGGTCCTCCAACAAACAAAGTGGATGCTTCCCTACCTTTCTGTAGGGTGCCCTCTGCACTCCTCAGCATGTTGAGGAGTTCTGAAAGTTTAACTTCTTTTTCTTGCAAGTTGAAGTTTAGGATAAACTGGGCGTAAGTGGAAGGAAAGGACTGGAGAATCAAGTCGGTATAGAGCTCGTTCTCTAACGTGGTCCCAAGGTCCGCGAGCTCTTCAATGTAGCCAATCATCTTAAGCACGTGTTCCGCTACCGATGATCCGACGGCCAATCTCGCCGAAATTTTTTTTTCGAGACTTCGTATCTGGCGATACGGGATTTCTTTCCATATAGTTCCTTAGTATGGAGAAATATGGATTCGAGGTCTATATTCTCGTGCCTCCTCTGATGTTCATTGTCTATAGAGGCAAGCACGAGGCACTTGGCCTTCGCGCAATCAATCTCCCAGGTCTTACGGATTTCCTTATTCGCGACGCTGGTTTTGGGACCTGGGACAGGGGGAGCTTTGGTGGTAAGGAGATACCCCAACTTATCATAAGTGATTGCCATTTTGACATTCCTGAGCCAATCCTTATAGTTTGGCCCTGTCAGTATATTTTTACCTAGTAGTAACTTAAGTCCGGTCATGATACTTGGTCGCTGTAATTAGGAGAGAGAGAGAAGAAACACTTTAGCATGATGCTCTTGCAAGTTTAGAGTGGTTTTTAGTTTTTCTAAACAGGATGGCTCCCACTGTCTCTCGAATCCTTCCTCAAACCAAAAAAGAAGAATTAGTCGGGATCAATCTTACCGTACAATACTTGCTTAACCGTTCAGCCAGGCCAGTGTCGGTACTTCGAAGGATGTTTTCCAACGCTTTCGTGAAGTTCCTTAATTAAATAACCTCTTTTCCCTGTGGGCGTAGCCCCGCTAACACCTTTCTAGACACCTACTTGGTTTATAGCATTGATCGTTAAGTGAGAAAGTTCCCGAGGAGTGGCATATACTCACAGTAGGATCGGGATCCAAATATCATCGTGTGATAAAACTGAAGGAATCCTACCAGAATCATCACACTCCAAATGGTATGCAGCGCTAGCAAGTTTCAGTTTCTTTAGAAACTCCCGATGTGGATTTTTGCCCCATGCTCTTATGACCTTGACTTTGGCCAACAAATCATAAGTCACATGTCAAGTTCTACCCGTCATTCTCCAGATTAATTTGAACCCACTCGTATCTACCCTTGACTTTGGCCAACAAGGCAGTACGACTGTCCCAAACCAACGCATCTATCTATGCTGCATATGAATATCCAATAGCTACCAATCATTGTGCCTTGATTTTGGCCAACAAACACAGCTTGAATACTATTGACTATACATATGAAATGACGGAAGGCTACGAATGGTTTTGGCGAAACCGTGAACGTAGTGAACTTGATATAATCGATGGAACGAGATAGCTTTTAAAAGGAGTGGTTCAAGCTCCGCGTTTAAAAGTTGGTTTTTGAAAAGAACCGAGTGGTTTTGAAAGTATTCCAACGACTTTACTTTGGTTTATTTTCTTTCATTAATTTAATGCGTCCCATCATTTAATCCTACCATTGCAGAAAACAACGAAAATATGACGTACGCTTATGCCATCTGCATTCGCCACGGGGCCCCGTCATCACCCGTTAGGTTACTTAACTAACGACAGAGTGGGGGCGGGACTAGCGCGGATGCAAAACATATGCAACGCCTAAATGGATATCATATATAGATATATACATTCGTCAGATGCAATGATAGCCATTCCAGATCACAGATGAACACAATGGATATACTAGGAATCTGCATTTCGTTCGAGCCTGTAACGAAAAGCGGATTACACGGTCGCGATGAATAGCCAATACCCCACCCTAGACCTCTACGGGTGCGGCAAACTACCAGCCAAATACCCGAAGCGAAGCAACCTCCCTCAACAACGTGAGTAGGCCACTCGGCACTTCGAGGTACCCGGTAGTTTGTGCACCCCACCTTAGGTATATCCTAGGAGCAAAAACAGTAAAAATAAATTATACAATGGTGGCTACAACCTCATCCCGGATGTGCGGCCATACAAATAATATTACATCAATTTACATATTCCATCAAATGAAAGATAAATAAAACTCTCATCTCACAACCCCCGGCTATTCATCCGCGACAATCTAACGAATTCATATACACAAACCATCAACATTACAGATCACAGATATGTATAACCCCTACTAATCGACGTATAGCGATCAACAGACGTTCAATACATATATCACATCACAGATATAACCCATTAGCTAGAGTCTACAGAAGTTCGATCAAAATACGGATTTGTAACCACCCCAAACAAAAATTTGTTCTCTGGAAATTCTGGGCAGAAACAAACCATCCTAAAAATCCCAAAACACCATTCTAAGAACACTGCAGGAAAATTGATCCACGGCCGCGGATCCGCGGCGCGTTGACCGAGTCAGTGGACCATTTTTCTTGTGTGTTCTTTAAAAACCCTAAGCCGATTTTTAGTGTATGTTAAATTATTTTTTGAACAGATATAAAAATCGGCAGAAAGTTCACATTTTGTGCGTGGTTTGCGGTTTTTTTCTCCGATCGAAATTCTAGATACTTTGCTAACATGCTAGTATGTGTTTAGCTAGGCTCTGATACCACTGTAACTGCACGTTACCTGTCCTGGTTCTTTCGGGGGGTTGCGGAAACGGTGAAAAACGATTTTTCATGGAAAGGGTAACATGGACTAGAAACCGGATCTTTGCTAAACAACACACTAGCAACTAACTACAAGTTTTACCTACACGGTTAGAGGGTTATACCTAGCCTTGAACTCCTTCTCTTCTTCTCCTTGGAGTGGGTTGAATGGTTCTCCTCGTCGCCTTCTCCTGCCGAAGAAAGATCCACCCGAGGGCCTCTACCTTAAGCTCCTTCCGCAAACTTGTGGTAACTAAAGTGTTAGGTTTGCTAAACCTTAAAACTTAGGATGAGTAGAGAGTAATTTTGGTGTTTTATCTCAATGGAAAATGGTTCTCAACTCATGAGAGGTATTTTGCCTTGAGAGGAAGAGGATGAGAGAGAATGAGAATAAGAGAATAAATGAAATTAGCAACCATATTCACAAATATGTGAATTATCAATTAAAAATATTAATCAAAAAAGAAAAAGGTGATGGTTGATTTGAAAAGACCATTATCATTTCACATTTAATGAAATTTGCTAAGATCAAAGAGCATCTTTTGTGTGAAATGATGATGGTCAACTTTTCAACTTGGGTCAAAAAGTAAACCATGGTCAAATGGTCAACAACCCTAACCATAACACAATTTTCTTTAATTAATATTATTAATCATATTTCATATATTCATTAGGGTTTGGAAAAAGACAACGGTCATCAACCCTAATGAGAATCCTCTGCCTCAGTCAACTGTGCATACACACCCGCATCCATGTTCCGAGGAACACAAATACAATGAGATAAAACCAATCCCAAAACATATACTAGGATCTGGCTTAAACCAAAGCCCGCTACTAATAACTGTCCGGACACCAAACATGCACAAGTGCACGGATGTGAACGAACCCCGTCGCAAAACCATGCGACCTCTACTCTGTTTTGCCCAAAGGCGAATAACCCTCTGTGTGGGACTCTAAAGACTCGATACTACGCTGGCAGTGGGTTTAACCACAGACCGCAAGCTGCACTAGCTGTACGTAACGGTCCCCTGGTAGATGCCGATAAGAAGACTGATGAGGTGAACCCATCCGAACTCCTACTGAGCCTGTATGTGACAATCTCCATACAGTCCGGTCTGTTCGTCTGAGAATATCGCATGGCGGGTCTAGGGGGTGGTAAACGTCAGTCCCCTAATAGAGGTACAAGTCATGTCGGAGTGTAGCCCAGAACACCCTGAGATAACACTGGAAACGCTACCAGTATATCCCGCTTGCCCTGGCCAGGGAC
Source organism: Agapanthus africanus (assembly GCA_030015575.1). Lineage (NCBI taxonomy): Eukaryota > Viridiplantae > Streptophyta > Magnoliopsida > Asparagales > Amaryllidaceae > Agapanthus > Agapanthus africanus. The sequence continues at coordinate 308,344,753 of CM057337.1, forward strand.
TTTGTGTAATGGCTCTCCTAGACACAGCGCAATATCAACCCCCAATACCGGGAGAGACGAATCCTGTCTGGCCGTCACTGCCTCCAAGTGCTTCAGGACTACACCCAACTGCTACCTGTTTGCACGACTCATTTTAGCCGTGGTAGGGTAGCAATCTAAGAACAATGGGAACACACTCAAGGCGAAGTGACAGTGTCAAGTCAGCGGACTAAGCTGTACTCATGTCACCTGGGAACTGATAACTGACGATAGGTATAGTACCAACCAACAGTTCCCCACAAGTCCTGTCCGGTGTACTCATAACCTAACGAGCACCCGCATACTATCTCAAGTACGACGTACTGACAGCTGTGGGACAGACCGTCTCCCCTGCTGGGATGAGAAGCGCATACGCTAACCTACCCCGGAGTATCGATGCCCTGTCTCGATAATCCTACGACTAGGGACCTGTATAAGGATGTGCCTGTAGATTACCCAGCCCCCACTAGTGTTACTGCCATCACAGCGCCGATAATCAAGTAAAGATCCTAAGGGCTCCACTAATGTGTATAGGCGATATGCTAAAAGAAACACATGCACACATTAAAGTAGAAACAAACCAAGTAGCATACTACCATTTCGAGCAAGATTGTCTATAAAACTATGAATATCCCAAGCTTCCATCAAGTAATATACAAACTAGTATGATACAGTAATGTCCTCTAGGGCATATACACTAACACTGTCATGACTGCATTGGATGCCTGGGCATCCTGTGGAGTCAAAGTAAAGACCCGAGCCTGGCCCCTACCAGCATCCTGACGTCCTTCCGAAGAGTCTACAATTCCTAGCGAAATGCCCTGGACTTCCACAACTAAAACAGGTAGATGGGGGCCTCTGCTCATCGGGGTACGAACTGAACATCTGGCCCTGAGTCCGACCTCGACCAAAACTGCGGCCGGGAATATATCTGCCTCGACCTCCTCGTCCTCTTGAATTACGACAGTCAAGACCATGGCCTCTATGGGCATTGATCTGGCGTGGAACAACAACAGGTGTAGGAGATAATGTGCTCGGAGGAGGTGGTGAAGGTGGTGAAGTCATATGTGAGACCGATGTCTCACCCTGTCGCATCACAGGACAATTCCGAATAAAGTGTTACGGACACCCACACCTGAAACATCTTTGCACGGGCTGCTGAACATATGGGTATAAGTAACATAACTGGTCCATAAAGAATCCTCCATGACCTCTACGAATATGTCTAGGAGCTAATGTATTAGTATGAATTCACTTTAGTCTCTGAACAACCGTACGTGGAGTAATGGCCGATCTCCGTGCCAGACTAACCTCTATCAAAGACCCGATCATTTGGCGCATCTCCTGAACACTCGCTTCCATCCTAACTATACGATCAATAGAGGGTGGATCAATCTGTTCCTGAAAGATAGGCGCACTTCCTTGGTCTGTCCTCGTCTCAGACGAGCCCGCTCCAATCTCGTCTCTAACAGGGGCCCCCTGAGTCCTCGTAGTCATTGATGACATAGTGGCTAGAGTAAGAAACAGGATTGATAAGGACATTGTAATCGAATCACAGGATACATGGAATCAAGAAAGGAAGTATGGACAAATATGTCCTAAGGTCACTTTGGCTAAGTAACGTAGCGTAAATGTGCCGCGGAACATATGTACGGTACTCTACTCATCCTAAATCACCTACTCCATCAACCAAAGGTCCTCCTACGTAATGAAATTAAAGCCTACTATATTCAATTCACTACTCGGTTCCGTAAGGTTAATCCTAGGCTCTGATACCAACTTTGTCACGACCCAAAGTTTGGATGTGACCGGCACTTGGATTGTAAAATATCTAAAGATATCGACACAATCCGAGTAAGCCAAAAACCAAGATCAAAACCCCTCTTTGCGGAACTTTAAGAAAAATTTAGTTTTTATGTAAAAATCACAGATTTTAAGTATTTAGAATTTACAGTAACTCCTTTTTTAATTAATAATAAAAGCCGTTATAAAATGCTTAATTTGGTTGCATCCCTAGTAGGGAGCAACGATGCCAACAACGGAAATCAATACACAATTATAATATGAAATCAAAGAAGAATCTCAGATATAAGTAAAAGAAATATCATTTAATACAACTAAACGATCTCATCTGTCGAAATAATATACATATGACCATATATCGTTCTAATTCATTATACAGGGGTCTGATGGAGGAACTCTAGATTCAATATACAATACCGAAAGAGGAGGTTACTACATAGGTAACCCACCTAGCAAAAAGAGCGATAAACTGATAAGTAGATCTGTCTTCTGCTATACGTCCACTCGACTCCTGTAAGGAACTGTGGCACAACGGGGGTGAGTTGCCAACTCAGTGAATAAAACTAACATATATCGGCTGATAATGTAAGTATGCTGAACTAGAACTAATATACACAATGATGAATGTGATGCATAATAACAGGTGGAATCATGAATATGTGCTACTCAATATATAAATCAAAACTGAAATCTCATCAATTATTTTCCAAATAAGGTTCATTTTCTTCCCGTGTCCAACATCGAGACAAATCTTCAGTATTTCATCAGGCATCGTTCCCCGAACGATCCCGTCAATCAAATAACACAGGTCAGTATCACCCAGATATCCGCCGTGTTTACCACTGACTCTGGTATCGAGTATCCTCATTAGGCTCCCCGGCTATAATGCGGCTCTCCTGCCCCTCGGCCTCGATCGGGTCCACCATGAATCCGGATGTATAGCTACCCCACCCAGCACGGATATACGTAAGAAATTCCGCAACCGTATAGCTACCCCACCCGGTTCGGAACAAAACCAAACCAAAAAACGACATTTCATGGTGGACATGTCACATCAATCATGAAAATCATTGACTCCCTTCAATAGTGTATAAAACTCAAAACCATAATTAGTAGTAATCCAATGCATCTTATATCAGAACTACAAAATACTTGGAGATAAAATATGATAACATTTATGAAAATAACTACCATTCTTGATATTTAAGGTATGATGGGAATCATACTTAGTATAATAAGTACTAAGTATATATGTGACATGTTAATATCGACGAGGTATAGTGTAACATGTAGATATGTGCATGTGCAGCATGACTCATCGATAATTTGTGCAGTGTTCTAAAAATTATTAACATGATAATATTTATATATATGAATGCGTACGATCAAACTTTATAAACGAAGGAACGATTGTAATTTAAACTTAAACCACGGGCATATCATGCCTTTCCATACAAAATCCCCTGGTAGATGTTTAGTCTACTCACCGGAATACGTCGAATCAACTCAGATCACCAATCCTTTTCCTTTCCTTACGGCCTCCGAAGTTTCCGTATTCGAATCAAATATCGAAATTAACTTGAATAAGAAACGGCTAAACTCCGATACGGCGAAAACATAGAAATACAAGTGTTACGTACTAACTATATTACGTAAGACTATTTTAAACTATCTAACACTTATACTCACTAAAGTTAATCCGATCGTTGTTCGCAAAAGAAAACAGAATCGTGTTACGAAACGTCCGTGTCGTGTTTTAAACGTTTTAACCCCATTTCTGATATTAACTCCCATATTTCCTATACTGAAAATTTAACTTAAACAAACAATACCAAATATCCTAACATCTATATAGAGACCTACCCTAAAACCCACAATACCCAATTCCCTAAGAAATCCGGCGACGCCGGAATTTACCTATGACTCGCCGGCCAAATTCCGAGCAAAAGGGTTCGTACTCCTAGGGCTTATTCTAAGTCCAACATATAATATTAAGGCACTGTTTGGTTAAGTTAGTTATTATCTAAGTTATAGCAGATCTTCACAGAGCCTATATTTTCCTAAAATAAAATTTTTCCGATATCTGATTCTACAATTTTACAGTTACAGAACTAAAATCCTACTGAGTTTAAGAAATATACCTACTTAAGATTGTTAAGAATGCTTCCTCCAAGATACCCAAGTCCTTAGCTCCTAACTTGATGGTGAAATCCCTTAGCACCTACTTCTTCTTCTCTTCTCTCTTTTTCTTATTTTCTTTGGTGTGTTTTATGTTTTCTTTCTTTCCTTTGAAATTTTCTGATTTTAATTTTTGTTAAATTGATCTGAAAACTTGATATAGGGTAAAGGGAATGAGTGAGGGTTGTAGGAGGAGGTGTCACCAAGAGGGTTGTGGTAGTTTCATGCAAGGGCGAGGTGGTGTGTGCATGAGGTGTGCATGCAAGAAGGAGGTGTTTGTGCATTATCACTCCTAAGTTGTGGTGTCTTGAGGTAAATATCTGGTGTGGTACTTGACATCTCATGATTGACTCAATTGCCTAAGCAAGTGATCTGCCAATCATGCACATCTCTCTCCTCTTTAGTCTGTAAGACACCTTTAGAGAGGGTGACTCCTTCACCTGCAGGTACACCACCATGCCAGGAGTCGTCCATTCTAAATACTCTTAGAATGCTGTCCAAATACCCTGATTGGGAAACCACGTAAATCTATATCGATAGATCTAGTAACCAAAATGTCAGATATAATATCCAAGTCCTGTGTGGAGAAACCACTGTGTGACGACCAAAGTTTAACCGATCGTAGTATAGGAGTTTCTTTTCCTACTTTGTGTATGTCATCCAAATACCAGGACATCACACCCTACTACCTTCTTAACAGATCTATCTCCTATTCTGATGAAGTCAAACATATGACTGTCATATCAGAAATAGATGATCTATCTCCGCTATATCTGCTTTAGTCTATAAATAGACATAAACCACTTGTCCACCAATGCTTCCGCTGCTCCCACTGACTACGACAACCCTCTGGCAGAGTCATATAGACGTACGCTTCTAAAGCCAGTTCAGAACGACGCTATACTCATCCTCCTGCCGGGTCTCACAGCCTGAAACAACAGCAATGGCAAGTCTGGGTAAACAAGAACTTCCCTGTCACCGTCCTTGAGGCTACCGAAGTACCTCTTGGGTGCCTGAAGTTACCCACTTTATCTGCGGAGTGGCCAATAAAATGTCAATACAGATTGAATCTTTAGGTTCTTATCAAATCTTCAGTAATCGTTTGCGGTTCTGGAATCACTTCCAGTTCTACCATACTCCCACTACTGTTTTATGAAAAAATCCATTTTTATTAAAACTGTGGCGAGTCAAGAACAATATCACTATTGATCTTCCAGATGGTAGAATGTCATCCCTCGTCATAGCCTGGGTCAACCCACAAACAGCCATTAGAGAAATGTGCCTTGAGTTATCCAGAGTCTGGTTTTAATCATAAGCCGGACAACTCCCCGTACCTTAACAACGTTAAGATATGAACTGTTCTATATCCAATATAGAACCAGAGGCACTAATTTAATTGAACCAGATTCAAATCATGCAACTGTCTCCAGCGGATGTCAACTAAAAGGAAGGAGGCCTATCAGCGTTACTCAACTTAGGAATGCTTCCAATTATGAGTAACCTGAAAGAGAAGCAAGTTCCCTAAATCATTACTATCAACTGAATACCATACACAAGTATCTACATCTTCGATCACTTTGAAGAATCCCGATACTTGCTACACCTGGTTCTCTACTCTATTCAAATACCTACAACTTCTCAAAATTCGGACCCTGTGTTTCTACGAAACACATGTCTAAGAACCAGAGAAGTCACAAGTAAACAGAATCTAGTACGAGGACCAACCCCTCTGTCGTAATAGACACTGGACAACATACAATACTCTGTATAAGTCCCTTGAGTCTGATAACTCATTCACTGTGTGTCGTAGGATAGAAACGTTACTTATGGTTAAGAAGAATTACACCGCTGTTTAATGCTCCTTACCTAACCATCCACTCATATATGTAAATGTCGTAGACATAATTTCAAAAAGGTATATCTCACTCTATGAAAATAGACGTACAGATATATCAATTTGAAATTGGTGCATGACAGCGGATATTCAAAACCAAATATTTGCCGACCGGCAAACAACCCAGGCGATTTTCTCAAATATCACCAATTACAACGAATTCCGATATAATGAGGAAGATCACCTAATTCCCAATAACTTACTCCCACTCATCATCTGTAAAACTATACAGATGTGAGAATCATACCTGGTAAATACATACCCTGGAGTAAGTATCTAATCGGAAAATCAGTTTTCCTTTAACAGTACACAGTGAAACTGAAACATTGAAATGTTTCGATGGGGTATCCTGGTATTCCTAGTAATGCCTCTTCCATTATCCAGATTCACAACTGTAACCGTATATCTCTTTTCCACCTCTCCAAATCGCTTTATATGTCTTTAGTCATTAACTTCTGTACACCCCTTTAGGCCAAGTGGTTTTCTTCCTTCCCTACCGCTCGGCACCAGCCTATGGTTTGGAAGAAGATTATCCAATAAGCCTAATGGGTGTACTGTCCTAATCCTAGGAGCACTCGCAATGCGAGAGAAGGTGAAGATAAAAGACAACCGAATAAACCTTATTCCTATTTCTCCTGAACCAGAATCCATCCCCGAACTGGAACAAGTTCTTTTCGAGTTCGTATATAACCATACGATGGAGTATCCAATAAACTGTGGATCTTCGTAGTGATACGGAGTGTCCTAAAGAAATACAAAGGTGAAGTGGGAGTGGTAATGAAATACCTGGTTAGGTCATGAATAACAGTCGCAATTTACTTTGCCCTCCTTCTAATCCCTTTCTTTGTCTTTACTTAATACCTTCTGTACACCATCGTTATGCTAATTGGTTTTCTTCATTCCCTACCGGTCGGCACCTGCCTATGGTTTGGAAGAAGACAATCCAATTTGCGTAATAGGTGTACTATCTCCTAAACTAAGGAGTACTCGCAACCTGAGAGAAGGTAAAAGGAAAAGACAACTGAATAGTCCTATCCGTTTTCTCCAGAACCGGAAACCATCCTCGAATAAATCCCTTCGAGTTCGTATATAACCATACGATGGTTTTGTCCAATGGAAATGGACGTTCGTAGTAATACGGGGTGTCCTGGAGAAAAGGGTAAAAGTAGGAGTGGCAATGAGGTTTGCAACTCTGACAATCCAAAAGCCAGTGCTTAAGAAAGTTCGGTCAACTTGGTCACTGAGTCATAGTCTAGGGTCGGGTCAATGGTCGCTGCCAAAGAGAGAGAGAAAAAAAACACTCAGCATGCACTCTAACCTAGATCAGAATGGTTACCAATTTATCTAATCAGGAAACCTCCCACTGTAACCTCAAATTCTTCTCCAAACCCGAAAGAAGAATTAGTCGGGATCACCCGGGGAGTAAACCAACTCATCAGTGGGAATCGGGATCCAACTATCATCGCATGATAACATGATGGAATCCGCTCACGCTATCACACTCCAGAAGGTATGCGCATATCTGGAAAGTTTCAGTTTCTTTAGAAACTCCCGATGTGATTTTTGCCCCATGCTCTTATGACCTTGACGAAGGCCAACATATCATAAGTCACATGTCAAGTTCTACCAGTCATTGTCCAGGTTAATTTGAACCCACCCGTACATACCGTTGACGAAGGCCAAAATAGTAGTACGACTGTCCCAAACCAACGCATCTATCTATGCTACAGAAAAGTAACAAATAGCTACCATACACTATGCCTTGACGAAGGCCAACATACATAGCATGAATACTAAGTGCTACCTTCCTGAAATGACGGAGGGCTACGAATGGTTTCTGGCGAAAACCTTTAACGTTATGAACTTGATATCGTTGAAGGAACAGATAGCTTTTATAAAAATATAGTAACGAAAACCTTTGCTAAAGAGGTCACTCTCGGTGAAGGGATCTCGGCTCTTTCCCCGTAGAATGAGGTGCAGGATAATCCAACTGAATACCACGATGCAAAACAAAAGTAATCGGCTATAGTGAAGTTATTGCCCTGACGCAAACTTCTGTCCAAGGGGTCACTCCCGGTGAAGGGATCTCGGCCCTTGCCTCGTCGACTGAGGAGCAGGATATTCCAACTGAATACCACGATGCAAAACAAAAGTGAACGTCCTTGCAATAACAGCTTTTTGAAAAAGTTCCAACAACATCAGATTAGGTTTGTTTTTAACTTGCATTGATCCGAATCAATGCAGTCCCATCAATTGATCACACCACAAAGAACGAAAATATACTGATGTACGTATATGCCATCTGCATTCGCCACTGGGTCCCGTCATTACCCGTTAGGTTAGCTAACTAACGACAGAGCGGGGACTGGACTAGCGCGGATGCAAAACATATACAACATCTACTAATATATATATAATATATAATTTTCGCTCAAGGCGTGATAAAATGCAACATCACAGAAATGTACAGCATCACAGAACAATACAGATATCTGGGATCCCCAGGTTTCACAGAGCCTCTACTGAAACCTGACGTTCCCCTGGTCGTGTGGATAGCCTGTGCAATAAAATCCTAGACCCCTACGGGCGCGGCAAGTTACCCGCCAAAATCTGAAGCGAGGCAGCCCCCTTCAACAACGTGAATGGACCACCCAGCAATTCACGGAATCCGGTAATTTGGGCACCCCTCCTGGGTCAACCTGTACCCCCTACGAGTGCGGCGAATAGCCCGCCAATTCTAGAGTAAAGCCCCCTCCGTCTCAATGCCATGAGATGCGGGCTTGTTGCCCTCTAGAATCCGGCTATCCGTGCACCCCTCCGCGGGGCAATCCTAGTACAGAAAGTAAAATATACATACAACGGGTACATCGACCGCAACCTGGTCGTGCCCCAAAATAATAATATAAACAGGCAGTGACGGCAGTCCACATGTCGGATGCTCGCCCCGCAATATCAAATGTACATAATACAACAAAAAACTGTACTAGCATTGCATCCAGGCTATCCTCCACGACCAATCCGCAACATCACAGCAATACACAGAACATCAACGTGAAGGTCACGTTCGCAAATCCGTCTAACCGGGCTATAGCAGTTAGACAGGATTTACCGATCAAGTGACATTCACGGTCGCAGATATAATTTAAAAACTGTGAACTAACATGTTTAAAATATCCGATCGATCAAATTTTACCAAGTGGGCCCCCAAGCATTACTGTAACACTTAAAGAAATTATGGGCCCAAAAATAATATTCCAAAACCCCAATTTCATTGTTTAAAGATCACTGTGCAAAATTGGTGAACTGAAGGGACTTTACTGCGGCGGAACCGCGGCTAGAAGGGGGGTTTGGGCGCGGTTCCGCGGTCATCCTACAACATCAGTTCACCAAATTTTCACAGAAGTCTTATCTTTCCATGCACATCATTCTGCAACAACCTGAGAAATTTTTGGAGCTAAAAAAATTTCGACAGAAGCTGATGCTATTCGAAAACGCGGTTTTGGAATTTTGTTTGATCGGAAACGTAAACACATTAGACCAAGCTAGACTTAGGTTAATGGCAAGGCTCTGATATCACTGTAAGTGCACGGCGGCGCCCCGGCCGTCAATCCGACGCCGGAATGCGGAAGCGATGGTTTTCTTTAACTTTTCAAACTGATACCACTGCGCACTAAATACCCGGATCGTTCCATTAATCTAGTCCTAGCTAACAACAAGATGGGAAGAGAGATATACCGAGCGATCCGTGTCCTCCGGTCTTCTCGTCGTCGTCCCGATCTCCCGCGGAGTGTCCGGTCTCCACCTCCTCGCCGGAAGGGCACCATGCCGCCGGCTTCTTTTACGGGCTCCCACCTCTATACCGAGGCAACTCGGGCATGAAGCTGGCGAGTCGACGTGCCCAAGATTTGCTGTAGAATATAGTGTAAAAAGCTATGTCTCATTTGGGGTAGTGGATGTTGCCATATGGTGGAGGTAAATAATATGAACTTTTGAGATGGAGATGTCGGGATTTTACAAAGCCAAAGATATCAAAAATTCCCCACCTCAATTTTTGGACAGCCCTCTGAGAGCTTGGCCGGCCATGGCTTTGTGAGAAAAATGAGAGGAGTCAAGGAAAGTCAATGGAGTGGGGAAACTATCATGCAAGCATGAATAAAGAGTGATGATTAAAAACAATATCATCACAAAAAAAAACCAACACTCCAAATCAACCATCATGAACCAAAAGTCAATCAATGATGAAGTAAACAGGTCAATGCATGGTGGAACCATCATGACACAACAATGTGCAAAGACAACCCTCCAAAATGCTTATTTGCACAAATGCAAATAAGCCCTCCTCCACCAAACTTCAGCCAATGAAAGATACAAAGAAAATTGGCCGAAACGGAAAACAAACTGGAAACTCCAAAAAACTGATCCCGTAATAAATTACAGGAAAACCCCGCTACTGTATATACATACCCGCATTTGTATTCCGACCGAATACAAATGCACTGAGACAAAATCTATACTGTGCAATACTAGGATCCGGCTTAAACCAAAGCCTGCTAGTATTTTCCGTCCGATCATGATCCGTGCAATACCGCACGTATATGATCGAACCCTGCCATATCTCCATACGGCCTCTACAGCGTTTCGCCCGAAAACTTGAGCAACTATCTGTGGGGGACTCTAAAGACTCGTTAATACTATGGCTGTGGATTTAACCACTAGCACGTCAGAGGTATTAGCCATACGTGACGGGCTACCAGCTATTGACCAAAAGGGACGTCGATGAGTGAACTCATCCTGACACCCTACTGAGCCTGTCAGTGACAATATCCTTACAGTCCGGTCCATTCGTCTATGAGCATCGTATGGCGGGCCTAGGGGGTTGGTAAAAGTCAAACCCCCAAAAGCGGTACAAGTCGTGTCGGAGTGTAGCCCAGAACACCCTGAGATACTACTGGAATACCTACTAGTAAATCTCCTGCCTCGGCCGAGGGCTTTCTGTAATGGCTCTCCTAGACACAGCGCGACCTCACCCCCAATACCGGGAGAGACGAACCCCTGAAGATCCGCTCACTGCCTCCATGTGGCTCGAGACTGTACCCAACTAAAACCTGTTTGCACGTCTCCTTTGAGTGTGGTAGGGTGGTAATCAAAGTACAGTGGGAACTCACACGAGACAAATGACGATCCTCAGGTCGATGAACTAACCTGTACATATGTCACCAGGGAACTGCCATCTGACGTCAGGTATAAGACTAACTAGCATGTTCCCGGCGAGTCCTGTTCGGTGTACTCATAACCCAATGAGCACCTGTATACATCTTAGGTGAACCAACTGACACCAGTGGCTTGTGAGACCGGCCACCGCCCCTCGTCGGGGTCTCGACTGTATACACTAGTCTACTCTGGAGTATCGATGCCCTGTCTCGAAACTCCCACGACTAGGGACCCTTTAAGGATGTGCTTATAGACTACCAGCTCCCACGTATATGATCGCCCTCATACTGCTGGCAGTCAAGCAAGAATCCTAGGGGCTCTATCAACGTGTAATAGCGACCTGTCTGGTCACCTAAAGCAGTACACGATGATAAAGATAAACCAGATAGCATACTATCATCTTGAGTAAGACTGTCCTACCGGGATAGGTCCTCCCTCAATCATTGCAATCACGTGCCTGTGATCCAATAATTGACTCTGAGGGCACTATCTCCAACACTTAGCACCTACTTCTTCTTCTCTTCTCTCTTTTTCTTATTTTCTTTTGTGTGTTTTATGTTTTCTTTCTTTCCTTCGAAATTTTCTGATTTTAATTTTTGTTAAATTGATCTGAACACTTGATATAGGGTAAAGGGAATGAGTGAGGGTTGTAGGAGGAGGTGTCACCAAGAAGGTTGTGGTAGTTTCATGCAAGGGCGAGGTGGTGTGCATGAAGTGTACATGCAAGAATGAGGTGTTTGTGCATTATCACTCCTAAGTTGTGGTGTCTTGAGGTAAATTCTTAACTTAACCAATATCTAACCCTTTTACACTTACACCCTCAACATTTCCAATTTTTCACAATTACCTAAACTTTACACAAAAACCCTTCATACCATATGTTATTATATAACACTATTTTTATTATAAATGAAGCTAAATTATTTACTAAAACCCCTATAATTTATTATGTTACAAACTAAAATTTCATTTTAATTAGTTTCACATACTACTTATGAAAATGTCTTATTTTGTTTTAATAACTTTTTAAATTAACATTTTATTATTTAAATAATTTTATTTATTTAATTTCTAAAATTTTCAAAATATTACAATATTCCCCCTTAAGAAAATTCAGTCCCCGAATTTAAAACCTAACTATACATACCTTCAAAAAGATGTGAAATTTCTTCCGCATCGCATCCTCGGTCTTCCAAGTGATCTCCTCGCGATTCTTTCCTCGCCAAAGAACCTTTATAGATGGAAGTACCCTTGATCTCAGTTTCTTCGTCTGGCGGTCTAGAATAGCAACTGGCTGTACTGTGTAGGATAAATCCGGCTCAAGCTGTAAGGACTGATGCTAAATCGCGTGAGAAGGATCGTGAAGATACTGGCGAAGCATAGACACATGAAACACCGGATGCACATTGGGAAAAACTTGGTGGAAGTGTTAAACGATAAGCTACAGCATCCACTCTCTCCAAAATCTCATAGGGTCCGACATATCTGGGGCTGAGCTTTCCCTTTTTCCCGAAACGCATCATACCCTTCATCGGAGATACACGAAGAAACACATGATCTCCCACATCAAACTCGAGTCTACGACGGTGTCGATCGGCATATGATTTCTGTCTGCACTGGGCCGCTGTCATTCTGTTCTGTATCAACTGGATCATTTCTGTAGTTTCCTGTACTATCTGCGGTCCCAAAATGCTACTCTCGCTGAGTTTTGTCCAGCAAACGGGTGATCGACATTTCCTCACATACAAAGCTTCAAAGGGTGCCATCTGGATCGTCTCTTGAAAACTGTTGTTGTAAGAGAATTCTATCAAAGGTAGGTGACGATCCCAGCTACCACCGAAATCAAGATTGCAGGCTCGAAGCATACCTCTAGAGTCTCTATGGTCCACTCTGACTGACCATCTGTCTGCAGGTGAAAAGCTATACTAAAACTCAATCGTGTACCTAGAGCCTCTTGAATTTTCTGCCATAGCCGGCTGGTAAACTGTGTACCCCTGTCGGACACTAAGCACTTCAGCACTCCATGAAATTGTATAATCTCATCAATATAGATCTGAGCATACTTCGCACATCCAAACGTTGTTTTCACCGGAAGAAAGTGTGCTGTCCTTGTCAATCTATCTACAATTTTCCCAGATGGATTCATACCCTCTTCTAGTCCTGGGTAGACCTACAATGAAATCCATGGAGATCTGCTCTCATTTCCACTCCGGAATAGGCAAGAGCTGCAACTCTCCTGCCGGCCTCTGGTGCTCGGCCTTGACTTGCTGACATGTCAAGCATCTTGAAACAAACTCTATGACATCTCTCTTCATTCTTTCCTACTAATAGGCATCTCTCAAGACATAATACATCTTGGTGGAACCAGGATGAACACTATATGCTGACCGATGGGCCTCCTTTAAGATTTTAAGTCTCAGTTCCTCTGAATCCGACACAAAAAGATGAGTCCCAAATTGTAATATTCCATGGTCATCTATCATGAACTCAAAATCTACACCTTATTTAACCTGATCTATGATCTCTGACAAGCGAGCATCTGTGGGCAATGTATCTCGGATACGATCCAATAACTGAGGACGGGTGAAAATATGAGCTAACTGTCCTCCTGTCGATACAAACTCAAACTGTACACGGCTATTGAATAGAATCTGCCAGTCTGCGGATGACTGTCTTTGCACTATGCTCAAATAACATAAGCTACCTCCGGGCCTCCGACTTAAAGCATCTGCTACAACATTCGCTTTTCCCGGATGCTAACGAATCTCACAATCATAATCCTTCACCAGTTCCATCCATCGCCGCTGCCTTAGATTCAGATCCCGCTGCTAAAAAATATACTTCAAGCTCTTGTGATCTGTAAATATTTGGCACGACTCACCGTACAAGTAATGCCTCCATATCTTTAGTGCGAAAACCACTGCAGCCATCTCTAAGTCATGAGTGGGGTAGTTCTGCTCGTGCCTCTTCAGCTGTCGAGAAGCATAAGCTATAACCCTGCCGTGCTGCATCAACACACAGTCTAAACCCACTCGAGAGGCGTCATAATACACTACAAATACACCTAACCCGGAAGGTAAAGATAAGACCGGTGTAGTCGTCAAGCGATTCTTCAACTGCTGGAAACTCTGCTCACATGCATCTGTCCAAAGAAATGGAACTTCCTTTCTAGTCAATCCGGTCAACGGTGCAGCGATCCGAGAAAAATCCTGCACAAAGCATCGATAATAACCGGCCAGACCCAAGAAACTACGAACCTCTGTGGCTGGCATAGGTCTGGGCCAGTGTTGTACTGCTTTGATCTTCTTTGGGTCCATACGTATACCACCTCTCGTAACTACGTGACCCAAGAAATCCACACTATCCAGCCAGAAAGTACACTTGGAGAATTTAATGAACAGCTGATACTCCTTCAAGGTCTGCAACGTGATGCGCAAATGCTGCTTGTGCTCCTCCCGGCTTCGGGAATAAACAAGAATATCATCAATGAATACAATAATAAACTGATCAAGAAATGGCGTGAAAATGCGGTTCATCATATCCATGAAAACTGCTGGGGCATTGGTTAGTCAGAACGACATCACCAGAAACTCGTAATGCCCATATCGTGTGTGAAAAACAGTCTTCGGAATTTCATCCTTCCGAACACTCAACTGGTGATACCCTGGCCGCAAATCAATCTTCGAGAAGTAGCCATCCACCTGTAGCTGATCGAACAAGTCATCTATACGAGGTAGTGGATACCTATTTCGTACAGTAACTCGATTCAGCTTCCTGTAGTCTATGCACAGTCTCATGCTACCGTCCTTCTTCTTAACAAACAAGACAGGAGCTCCCCACGGCGATACACTTAGATGAACAAGCCCTCTATCTAACAACTCTTGCAACTGACTTTTGAATTCCTTCAACTCCGTCGGGCCCATTCGGTAAGGTGGTATAGAAATAGGCCCCGCACCCGGAATCAAGTCAACGCAAAATTCAATATCGCGATCGGGCGGTAATCCTGGTAATTCAGTAAGAAACACATCCGGAAATTCTCGTGCAATCGGAACCTGGTCGAACTGGACTTCAGCGGCTCCTACGCCTCCAACAACACTAAGAACCCATGACAACCCTTCTTCAAGAGCCATCCCGCCAAAAGAGCAGAAATCATGTTGGCCGGAGTTATATTACAGTCTCCCTGCACAACAAAGATCGGTTCACCTGGAAAACAAAATCTGACCGACTTCCCCCGACAAGCTACACAATATGACAAGCAGCCATCCAATCCATATCAAGAAGTATATCATAATCTAAGATATCTAGGAGAAACAATCCCACTAATGAATCTCTAACACCGATACGTACTGAACAAGACCTGATTACCGGTCTAGCTACAAAAGAATCTCCTATGGGAGTAATCACAACTAGCGGTAACTCTAATAATGACAACTCTCTCCTCACAGAAAGTCCAAAGTGTGCAGATACATAAGAATGCGTAGAACCGGGTTTAAATAAAATATGTGCATTTAATGAACATATGGAAGGAGTACCTGTCATGACTGCATTGGATGCCTAGGCATCCTATGGAGTCAAAGTAAAGACCCGAGCCTGGCCCCTACCAGCATCCTGACGTCCTTCCGTAGAGTCTACAATTCCTAGCGAAATGCCCTGGACTCCCATAACTAAAACAGGTAGATGGGGGCCTCTGCTCATCGGGGTACGAACTGAACATCTGGCCCTGAGTCCGATCTCGACCAAAACTGCGGCCTGGAATATATCTGCCTCGACCTCCTCGTCCTCTCGAATTACTACCGTCATGACCACGGCCTCTATGGCCATTGATCTGGCGTGGAACAACAACAGGTATAGGAGATAATGTGCTCGGAGGAGAGGGTGAAGGTGGTGAAGTCACATGTGAGACCGATGTCTCACCATGTCGCATCATGGGACAATTCCGAATAAAGTGATACGGACACCCACACCTGAAACATCTTTGCATAGGCTGCTGAACATATGGGTATAAGTAACATAACCGTTTCATAAAGAATCCACCACGACCTCCACGAACATGTCTAGGAGCTAATGTATTAGTACGAATTCGCTTTGGACTCTGAACAACTGTACGTAGGGTAATGGCCGATCTCCGTGCCTGACTAACTTCTATCAAGGACCTGATCATTTGGCGCTTCTCCTGAACACTCGCCTCCATCCTAACTATAGGATCAATAGAGGGTGGGTCAATCTGTTCCTGAAAGATAGGCGCACTGCCTTGGTCTGTCCTTGCCTCAGACGAGCCCGCTCCAATCACGTCTCTAACAGGGGCCCCCTGAGTTCTCGAAGTCATTGATGACATAGTGGCTAGAGTAAGAAACGGGATTGATAAGGTCATTGTAATTGAATCACAGGATACCTGGAATCAAGAAAGGAAGTACGAACAAATATGTCCTAAGGTCACTTTGGCTAAGTAACGTAGCGTAAATATGCCGCGGAACATATGTACGGTACTTTACTCATCCTAAATCACAAACTCCATCAACCAAAGGTCATCCTACGTAATGAAATTAAAGCCTACTATATTCAATTCACTACTCGGTTCCATAAGGTTAATCCTAGGCTCTGATACCAATTTTGTCACGACCCAAAATTTGGATGAGACCCGCACTTGGATTGTAAAATATCTAAAGATAGCGACACAATCCGAGTAAGCCAAAAACCAAGATCAAAAACCCTCTTTGCAGAACATTAATAAAAATTTAGTTTTTAAGTAAAAATCACAGATTTTAAGTATTTAGAATTTACAGTAACTCCCTTTTTAATTAATAATAAAAGCCGTTATAAAATGCTTAATTTGGTTGCATCCCTAGTTGGGAGCAACGATGCCAACAGCGGAAATCAATACACAATTATAATACGAAATCAAAGAAGAATCTCAGACATCAGTAAAAGAAATATCATTTAATACAACTAAACGATCTCATCTATCGAAATAATATACATATAACCATATATCGTTCTGAGTCATTATACAAGGGGTCCGATGGAGGAACTCTAGATTCAATATACAATACCAAAAGAGGAGGTTATTACATAGGTAACCCACCTAGAAAAAGAGCGATAAACTGATAAGTAGATCTGTCTGCTACTATACGTCCACTCGACTCCTACAAGGAACTGTGCCACAACAGGGGTGAGTTGCCAACTCAGTGAATAAAACTAACATATATCGGCTGATAATGTAAGTATGCTGAACTAGAACTAATATCAACAATGATGAATGTGATGCATAATAACAGGTGGAAGCATGAATATGTACTACTCAATATATAAATCAAAACTGAAGTCTAATCAATTATTTTCCAAATAAGGTTCATTTTCTTCCCATGTCCAACATCGACACAAATCTTCGGTGTTTCATCAGGCAACGTTCTCCGAACGATCCTGTTAATCAAATAACACTGGTCGGTATCACCCAGATATCCGCCATGTTTACCACTGACTCTGGTATCGAGTATCCTCATTAGGCTCCCCGCCTATAATGCGGCTCTCCTTCCCCTCGGCCTTGACCGGGTCTACCATGAATCCGGATGTATAGCTACCCCACCCAGCCCGGATATACGTAAGAAATTCCGCAACCTTATAGCTACCCCACCCGGTTCGGAACAAAACCAAATCAAAAAACGATATTTCACGGTGGACATGTCACATCAATCATGAAAATCATTGAATCCTTTCAATAGTGTATAAAACTTAAAACCATAATCAGTAGTAATCCAATGCATCTTATATCAGAACTACAAAATACTTGGAGATAAAATATGATAACATTTATGAAAATAACTACCATTCTTGATATTTAAGGTATGATGGGAATCATATTTAGTATAATAAGTACTAAGTGTATATGTGACATGTTAATATCGACGAGGTATAGTGTGACATGTTAATATCGACGAGGTATAGTGTAACATGTAGATATGTGCATGTGCAGCATGACTCATCGATAATTTGTGCAGTGTTCTAAAAATTATTAACATGATAATATTTATATATATGAATGCGTACGATCAAACTTTATAAACGAAGGAACGATTGTAATTTAAACTTAAACCACGGGCATATCATGCCTTTCCATACAAAATCCCCTGGTAGATGTTTAGTCTACTCACCGGAATACGTCGAATCAACTCAGATCACCAATCCTTTTCCTTTCCTTGCGGCCTCCGAAGTTTCCGTATTCGAATCTAATATCGAAATTAACTTGTATAAGAAACGGCTAAACTCCGATACGGTGAAAACATAGAAATACAAGTGTTACATACTAACTATATTACATAAGACTATTTTAAACTATCTAACACTTATACTAATTGAAGTTAATCCGATCGTTGTTTGCAACAGAAAACAGAATCGTGTTACGAAACATCCGTGTCGTGTTTTAAACGTTTAAACCCCATTTCAGATATTAACTCCCAGATTTCCTATAGTGAAAATTTAACTTAAACGAACAATACCAAATATCCTAACATCTATACAGAGACCTTCCCTAAAACCCACAATACCCAAATCCCCAAGAAATCCGGCGATGCCGAAATTTCCCTATGACTCGCCGGCCAAATTCCGAGCAAAAGGGTTCATACTCCTAGGGCTTATTCTAGGTCCAACATATAATATTAAGGCACTGTTTGGTTAAGTTAGTTATTATCTAAGTTATAGCAGATCTTCACAGAGCCTATATTTTCCTAAAATACAATTTTTCCGATATCCGATTCTGCAATTTTACAGTTACAGAACTAAAATCCTACCGATTTTAAGAATTATACCTACTGAAGATTGCTAAGAATGCTTCCTCCAAGATACCCAAGTCCTTAGCTCCTACCTTGATTGTGAAAACCCTTAGCACCTACTTCTTCTTCTCTTCTCTCTTTTTCTTATTTTCTTTTGTGTATTTTATGTTTTCTTTCTTTCCTTTGAAATTTTCTGATTTTAATTTTGGTTAAATTTATCTGAACACTTGATATAGGGTAAAGGGAATGAGTGTGGGTTGTAGGAGGAGGTGTCACCAAGAGGGTTGTGGTAGTTTCATGCAAGGGTGAGGTGGTATGCATGAGGTGTGCATGCAAAAAGGAGGTGTTTGTGCATTTTCACCCCTAAGTTGTTGTGTCTTGAGGTAAATTCTGAACTTAACCAATATCTAACTCTTTTACACTTACATCCTCAACATTAACAAGTTTTCACAATTACCTAAACATTACACAAAAACCCTTTATACCATATGTTATTATATAACATTATTTTTATTATAAATGAAGCTAAATTATTTACTAAAACCCTGGTAATTTACTAATGTTACAAACTAAAATTTCAATTTAATTAGTTTCACATACTACTTATGAAAATGTCCTATTTTGTTTTAATAACTTTTTAAATTAACATTTTATTATTTAATTAATTTTATTTATTTATTTTCTAAAATTTTCAAAATGTTACACAAACCCACATCCCTAGACCCCTACGAGAGCGACAAGCAACCCTACCAATTCTAGAGTTAAGAGACCCGGTCTCGACTCCTCGAGATGGTCTCTCACTGGACTCTAGAACCCGGTTACTTGTACTCCCCTCTTTGGGTCTATCCTAATGCGGAAAAGTAAATAATATATATCAACGGTGACATCTTCTTCAACCCGGAAGTGCCCCAATAAAAGAATATTAAATACATTAAATTTTACATGAGTGAAAATGAAAAACTCTCATCTCACATAAACCCCCTCCGGGATATTCAAACACGACGATCCAATGTAACATATCCCAGCAACACATAACATCACATGTCATCAACGTCAGTAAATATGCGTATCCCAATTGTCATTGACATATAGCAACGAAACCAGCGATACACCACATATTACACTTACGGTCGCAGAAAAGAAAATGTCAAACTACAACATTTGGAATCCATAATAACCTTAGACATCATAAACCCGAAATATCACATATTACGGATTTCATGCCTAACTATATGAATTTCACATATTATGTCACATTACAGAAAGCTAGACGATGTTAAACCTTTCGATCGAATAAACGAATTCCCAAAATTTTCCAGAAAGCTCAACACTTGAGCAGTATCAAAAATATCCAGAAGCATGCCCCAGTACCAATGGACCAACCATTGAAGTACCGTCCCTTGCCTCCTTAGTGGCGCCGCGGAACCGCCGCCAAAATCATGTTTTGGCCACGGTTCCGCGGTCACTAAAGCGAGTTAGGGACTCGTTCTTCAAGAGGGTCCATATAATTACCTGCATGATTTTCTGACTATTTTTAATATGAAAAATTCCAACATTTTGAAAAATTTCCAGAAAGTGGGCTATTTCGGGTTTTCGGAGTTCGTTCGAACTTCTAACTTCGCCTAGACGACTCCTAATGCTCTAGTAAGGCTCTGATACCAATGATGGGTTCCATAGTACCCTAACTACGATTTTTGGGGCATCAAATATACAATTTTAAAAAACCTAGAGAGCTATGCAACCCATGCCAAGGATCTAACTAGAAAATTAGGAGTTACACTAGCATGTAATCAAACATTACACTAAGTGAATGAGAAATACAACCTTTGTAGACCGGTCCTTCACTTCTAAAGCTCCGTGTAGTAGTCCTTTCGCTTTAAGTAATGAACATCCGAACTCTAGTAAGGGTCCACATGAAGAAATGAATGGGCTTGCACGATGTGTTCGAGGCCGAAGATGATCTACGTCGAGAAGACTCAAGCTCATGCTACCTCTTCACTAATTGTGAAATAAGTGAAGCAAACATCCTAAGCTAAATGGAAAGTAGTAGAGGATGATGAAGTAGGAAATGGGCTCTATTTAGTTTTATTTTTCTCACAATACTTTCTCCCTTTTCCAAAAGCTAGAGAGCTTTTTCAATCAAGAAGAAGATGAAGAAATGAAGAAGAGAGAATGAACTCTTGAGGTGAGAATAGCAACCATGGGTGAGTTAGTGTCATACACTAACTCATGTAGAGACATAACTATGGCTAAGTGTTAATGGTTAGGTTAATAAATATCTTAAGTAAAACAAAATTAGTGGACTAAGTCAATGCATCCACAAGCTTCTACAAGCTTCATGCATGTGACTAATTTCCAACTAATTTGGATTTACTTTAAATATTTAAACCCTACATTGTAATTAGTATGGTATAAGTCTCATACACCCATGTAGTGTTTATCATTAAGCATGATACAAAATAATATACATTAATATATATCACATATATACTAAGTGTACACAAGTGAGATAAAAAATATTTACTCAGCAAATATTAGTTAATGTAAGTTAATATATCAAATATATAATTATACATTAAATTATTAAATCAACACTTGATTTAATAATCCGGCTATATCACATACAACCGACTAATATCAAATGTAACAATCTATCGAATCAACATTTGATCCGATAATCCAGATATATCACATATAACCGACTGATGTCACAAATCGTGAGAATAGAATGCGGTATCACATACGCGCATAAATCTCGGTCCTGCACATATCACATAAGTGTTCCTACTCTGTTTCGCATGAACCAGGAAACCTCTGTGTAGGACTCTAAAGACTCGTCAATACGCCGGCAGTAGGTGATGATCATATCAAACACCCACATGCCGCAAGCGGTCTGCTAAACGTAACGGCCTCCCGGGTATTGAGCAATCAGAAGATCAACAAGCATGCCTGCTCATACTCCTGCGAACCCAATCAGTAACACTACCGTACAGTCTGGTCTCTTCGTCAGATATGCCGCATATCTCGTCTAGGGGTGGTAAACGTCAGACCCCGATAACTCGATAAGTCGTGCCGATATGAGGCTCATAACGGGTCGAGAAACTACTGATAACACTTACCAGTAAATCTCATAAACAGCCCTGGCCAGGGACTTCCTATTATAGCCAATCGAACATAACGCACCATCAACCCCCAATACCGGGAGAGAGGAATCCCCTCCTATCTCTCATTGCCTCCATGTGACTCGGGACTGTACGCAAAAACCACCATTTTGCACTTCCTCTTGAACTTGGTAACATGGAAATCAAAGCACAATGGGAATCATACAAGACTCTATGACAATCTCGGGTCGACAGACTAACCTGTACCAGTGTCACCGGAGAACTGCCATCTGACATGAGGTATAATACCATCTAAGAGTTCTCGGCGAGTCCGTCCAGTGTACCCAGTCTCCACTGAGCACCCGTATATCATCTCTGATGTCAAACACCAATGGATATGGGATCATCCATCGCCTATCTATATTGGTCGAGAAGCTATACGCTAGTCTACTCTGGTATATCATGCCCTGTCTCGATGCACCCACGACTAGGGACATTAAAGGATGTACTCACAGACCACCTTTGTCCCACTAGTATGATCTCCATCATAATCTAGGTAGTCAAGTACGCATCCTAAGGGTTTTACTAACATGTAAAAGAGAGACAATCAGTGTACATGTTAAGATAAAGAGTAACCAGATAGCATACTATCATGTCGAGCAAGAAAGTCCTCCCTATATATGTCCAAGCATCCACTACAATATACATCTCATGTACAGTAATGGCCTCTAGGGCATATATATAACTAACAAACGTAACGGCCGCCAGGGTATTGAGCGATCAGAAGATCAACAAGAAAGCCTGCTCATACTCCTGCGAATCCAATCAGTAACACTACCGTACAGTCCGGTCTCTTCGTTAGATATGTCGCATATTGGGTATTGAGCGATCAGAAGATCAACAAGCAAGCCTGCTCATACTCCTGCGAAACCAATCAATAACACTACCGTACAGTCCGGTCTCTTCGTCAGATATGTCGCATATTACAGCCTGGGGGTGATATAACGTCAGACCCTAATAGCCTGATAAGTCATGCCGATGCAAGGTCCATAACGGTTCGAGAAACTACTTACCAGTAGATCTCAGCAACCCTGGCCAAGGATTTTCTGTTATGGAAATCGAGCATAGAGCAACATCAACTCCCAATACCGGGAGAGACGAATCCCCTCCTATCGCTCATTACCTCCATGTGACTCGGGACTGTACCCGAAAATCACCTTTTTGCATGATCTATTGACCGTGGTATGGTGGAAATCAAAACACGGTGGGAATCACACAAGACTCTATGACGATCTCGGGTCGACAGACTAATCTGTACCCGTGTCACCAGAGAACTACTATCTGACGATAGGTATAATACCATTTAGGAGTTCTCGGCGAGTCCATTCAGTGTACCCAGTCTCCACTGAGCACCCGTATACCTTCTCTGATGTCAAACACCAATGGATATGGGATCATCCAACGCCCATCATATGGGTCAAGAAGCGCATACGCTAGTCTACTCTAGAATAACGATGCCCTGTCTCGATACACCCTCGACTAGGAACAATTATAAGGTGTACTTGTGGACTACCCTTGGCCCTACTAGTATGATCTCCATCATAGTCCTGGTAGTCAAGTACACATCCTAAGGGCTTTATCAACATGTGAGAGCAAGACAGCATCACTTATACAAGTCAACATGTTAAGACAAAGAGCAACCAGATAGCATACTATCATGTCAAGCAAGAAAGTCCTCCCTATATATGTCCAAGCATCCATTATAATATACATCTCATGTACAATAATAGCCTCTAGGGCATACACATAACTAACACGTCAATGTCTAGACGTCATGCCAATAGAGAATGGAGTATCCGAGCACGTACTCAACTTGCTTCTTTATAAAGACGGGAAATTGAAAAACAAGCTCAATGCTCGGATGGATCTACAGGACTGGGAAATTAGAAGTCAATTGCATCCTAAACCGATAGCGGGTAAACCAGGCAAGTTTGTACTTTCCAATGCCGCGTATCATATGTCACAACCGGAGAAGAAAAGATTCCTGCAGGTGATGCATGATTTGAAAGTTTCCACATGTTTCTCAGGATCATTTAGCAAGAAGATAAAAATTGTGAAAGGAAAGATCGATGGGCTGAAAAGTCATGATCACCATGTTATTATGGAGAACCTTCGCCCATTAGCCCTCAGGACTTCCCTTCCCGAATAGGTTGGTCTAGTAATCAATGACCTATGTTGTTTTTCATAGAATTATGCGCTAAAACACTAGATGTTGTGACGCTGGATAAACTAGAAAATTCTATTTCGTTGATACTTTGCAAGTTTGAGCGTATTTTCCATCTGTCATTCTTCGATATCATAATACACCTGACGGTTCATCTTGCAACTGAGGCTAAGTTAGCCGAACCGGTACAATATCGATGGATGTATCCCGTCGAGAGGTACATGGAATTTTTCGTTTCGTGCAATTTGTAAAATTATTGTTGTCTTGTATGCCCATATTTATTTATTTAACATATTTTTCTTTAGGTACCTCTACACTCTAAAAAAGTATATACGCAATAGAAATCGACCCGAGGGTTCTATCATGCAAGGTTATCTTCTAGATGAAGCAACCATATTTTGTTCCCGCTATCTAGACGAGAACATTGAGACAAGACTTAACCGGCCTCGAAGAATTCAGAACGGACTATATGGTAAAGCTGATTATAAGAGGATAGACACTATGTTTATCAACATGATATACCGGTTTATCCTCCTCAATAGCGCATGTCTTGAAAAAATTAGAGAGTAAATTATTTTGGATTAATTGTTATATTTGTGTTAGTGTGTGTATGAAATGATATAATATTAATGTCATAATTTATTGTTGAGAACAGAATTCATTTAAACGAGGTACGTGAGGGGCATCCTGATTGGAACGATGAACGATTGGAAAAATATCATCAGGATAATTTTTGCAATTGGGTTGTGGATCATGTAAGTTATTCGAATAATATATTATTGCTACCAGTTTTAATCTAAACTTATATCGTTATGTATTTGTCATAAAATTTGTTTTGTTAGATCCATGATCCGAACTTGTCTGCATCATTAGAGAGTGATTCAATATGTTTAGCTCAGTTTCCCAGTATGGAGGTTGCATATTATAAAGGATTCGATGTCTTTAGATACAAATTCGAAATTAAGGACATAGAAACATCTAGAACCACTCAGAATAGTGGGATTGCGACGGTAGAATCAGATGGTGTGATTTATTATGGATACTTAAATTTTATACTTGGTATCCAATATCCCGGACGATCAGAACCATTTTATATATTTCAGTGTACTTGGTACGATACACTAAGCGATACGGATAACTGGAGAAACAATCTCGGGAATTAGAAAGATGAATATGGATTGACCAGTGTGAACACACTTCGATTTTACGGTCAGTACGTATAGGGATTCTATAACACCACACTAGGTTTAGGGTTGCATCACACATGCTATAACGATAATTTTAGAGGGTGCTAAACAATTCCATCCATGAATCGAACTAGAAAGATAGAATAACAACAATCTAGTATCATATACTACAAGTGTCACACTAAATGGAAGAGAATACAACCTTTGTAGACCTCTTCCTAGACTCCTTGGATCGATTGAGGTTTGAATCGGTTGGCTTGTGTCCTTCCGAGTCCACGAAGATCCACCACGAAGTATCTTTGCACCAAGCTCCAAGCTTCTCTGGATAAAGGATGAAGAAGAAGCTAACACTCCACTCAAGTGGGCAAGACCAAAGTAGAATGGTGATTTAGGTTTTGATCTCAAGTAAAAACCTTTTTCTGTTTAACCCTTTCTCTTTCTTTTGAAACCTTAGTGAGCTTTTAGGAGAGAGAGGAAGAAGGAGATGGCTCAAGCTAAACTAAAGAGAATAATGATAATGATAACCCTTTCATAACTCAAGAGAGTAAGAGAGAGTATCATGCCAAACTATGGTTACAAAATATCAATATCTAGATATTTTGTAACTTGAGTTTAAGAAAAACCATGGGCCAAAACTATGGGCAAATGAAACCATGGTTTTGACTTGTCAACACAAGAATGGGAGTTGAATAGTCAACTATGATTTCATTTGTCATTTTTCTTAATCTCAAATTAACAAAATATGTGTATAAATATGTAACCATGTGAGTCTTGCATTGCAACCACCTATGTATCATCAACCATGACACGTGTATGCTTGCATGTGTGCATGCACATCAACATATATATACACTCATGCATGCAACAAAAGAAATAGGTTTAAATAAATGAGCTAATGGACTTAATATTAAATCAACGCTTGATTTAATAACACGGTCATATCACATACAACCCGTCCAATAGTAAACGCCCGAATAAAATACGGTATCCAATACACGCATTTAATCAAGCTCCCGCATATCATATATGCACCCCAAATCATTTCTCCTGAGCTAGGAAACTTGTTTGGGGGACTCTAAGACTCGTCAATACGCTAGCAGTAGGCAGTGATCACATCACATACCACAAACCGTCAGCGGCACCAGCGATACGTAACGGCTCCTAGGTATTGAGCGATCAGAAGAAACACAAGCAAACCTGCTAAAACTCATGTCGAGCCAACTGGAAACACTTACCGTACAGTCCGGTCTCTCCGTCAAATATACTGCATATCAGGTCTAGGGATGGTATCGTCGACCCCAATAACTCAGATAAGTCATGCCGGAATCTGGCTCATAACAGATCGAGGAACTACTGATAACACTTATCAGTAAATCTCAGCATCCCTGGCCAGGGTCTTCCTGTTATAGCGAATCGTACATGGTGCAACATCAACCCTCAATACCGGGAGAGACGAAACTCCTCCTATCGCTCATTGCCTCCATGTGCCTCAGGACTGTACCCAAAATCCACCTGTTTGCACGACTTAGTAGAGCCGTGATAGGGTGGAGATCAAAGTACACTGGGAGACACACAAGACTCTATGACGATCTCGGGTCTACAGACTAACCTGTACCAGTGTCACTTGAGAACTGCTATCCAACGATAGATATAATACCACATAGGAGTTCTCAATGAGTCCGTTCAGTATACCCAGTCTCCACTGAGCACCCGTATACGATCTTTGGTGTCATCACACCGATGGATATGGGATCATCCATCGCCCATCATATGGGACAAGTAACGTATACGCTAGTCTACTCTGGTGATATCGATGCCCCATCTAGATACACCCATGACTAGGAACATTTCAAGGATATGCTCATAGACTACTCTGTCCCACTACTATGATCCGCATCATAATCTCAGTAGTCCTGCATCATCCTAAGGGCTATATCAATATGTACCAAATGAATGAAAGCACGATCAAATGAATATGCCAAGATAAAAGGTGCAACCAGATAACATATTATCATGTCGAGCAAGAATGTCCCCTGAATATATATATATATATATATATATATATATACATACCGGTACATACACTATCATATAATGGCCTCTAGGGCATACATATATCCAACAATCTCTCACTTGCACTAAGGCCAATTATTGGAATATCTCATACCCAACCTCTCAAAAAGTCAAAGGGAGGGCCTTGGTGAGTGGATCCGCGGTTTTATTTTTTGTATCTACTCTCTGAATCTCGATCTCGCAGCGATCAACTATCTCCCAGATCAGATGATATCGCCTGAGGATGTGTCTGGATCGCTGATGGGACCTGGGCTCTTTAGCTAACGCCATAGCCCCATTATTATCACAATACAAAGGTATTGGATCAATAATGGTCGGAACTACTCCTAGCTCCGAGACGAACTTCCTCATCCAGAAGGCTTCCTTGGCAGCATCATTTGCAGCAATATACTCAGCTTCCATCGCGGAGTCTGCAACGGTATCCTATTTGGAATTCTTCCAACACACCGCCCCTCCATTGAGTGTAAAGACAAACCCAGAGATAGATTTGCTATCATCCTTATCACTCTGAAAGCTTGAATCGGTAAAGGCTTCCATTTGGAGATCTCCATTACCATACACCAAGAACATTTCTTTAGTCCTTCGCAAGTACTTAAGAATGTTCTTCACTGCTGTCCAGTGATTCTCCCCTGGGTTGGATTAATACATGCTTACTACACCCAGTGCATAAGGTGCATTAGGGCATGTACATAATATCGCATACATTATAGATCCTACAGCAGAAGCATAGGGTATATGTTGGAGATAGTGCCTTCAGAGTCAATTATTGGATCACAGGCACGTGATTGCGATGATTGAGGGAGGACCTATCCCGGTAAGACAGTCTTACTCGAGATGATAGTATGCTATCTGGTTTACCTTTATCATCGTGTACTGCTTTAGGTGACCTGACAGGTCGCTATTGCACGTTGATAGAGCCCCTAGGATTCTTGCTTGACTGCCAGCAGTATGAGGGCGATCATATAAGTGAGAGCTGGAGTCTATAAGCACATCCTTAAAAGGTCCCTAGTCGTGGGAGTTTCGAGACAGGGCATCGATTCTCTAGAGTAGACTAGTGTATACAGTCGAGACCCCGACGAGGGGCGGTGGCCGGTCTCACAAGCCACTGGTGTCAGTTGGTTCACCTAAGATGTATACAGGTGCTCATTGGGTTATGAGTACACCGGACAGGACTCGCCGGGAACATGCTAGTTGGTCTTATACCTGACGTCAGATAGCAGTTCCCAGGTGACATGTGTACAGGTTAGTTCATCGACCTGGGGATCGTCATTTGTCTCGTGTGAGTTCCCACTGTGCTTTGATTATTACCCTACCACGGCTCAAAGGAGTCGTGCAAACAGGTTTTAGTTGGGTATAGTCCCGAGCCACATGGAGGCAGTGAGCGGATCTTCAGGGGTTCGTCTCTCCCGGTATTGGGGGTGAGGTCGTGCTGTGTCTAGGAGAGCCATTACACGAAGTCCTTGGCCAAGGCAGGAGATTTACTGGTAGGTATTCCAGTAGTATCTCAGGGTGTTCTGGGCTTCACTCCGACACGACTTGTACCGCTTTTAGGGGTCTGACTTTTACCAACCCCCTAGGCCCGACATGCGATGCTCATAGACGAACGGACCGGACTGTACGGATATTGTCACTGACAGGCTCAGTAGGGTGTCAGGATGAGCTCGCTCATCGACGTCCCTTTTGGTCAATAGCTGGTGGCCCGTTACGTATTGGCTTATACCTCTGACGTGCTAGTGGTTAAATCCACAGCCATAGTATTGACGAGTCTTTAGAGTCCACCACACATTCAGTTACTCAGCTTTCGGGCGAAACGCTGTAGAGGCCGTATGGAGATATGGCAGGGTCCGATCAGATACGTGCGGTATTGCACGGATCAGGATCAGACGTTTTGTACTAGAGGCCGTATAGTTATATGGCACGGTTCGATCAGATACGTGCGGTATTGCACGGATCAGGATCGAACGGATTTTACTAGCCGGCTTTGGTTTAAGCCGGATCCTAGTATAGTACAGTGTAGATTTTGTCTCATTGCATTTGTATCCGGTCGAAATACAGATGCGGGTGTGTATGCACAGTATCGGGGTTTTTCCTGTAATTTATTACGGGACCAGTTTTCTGGAGTTGCCAGTTTGCATTCCGTTCCGGCCGGTTTTCCTTTGTTCTTTCCCGGCCGGACTTTTCCGATGGAGGGTGTTATTTGCAAGTTTGCAGATAACACATTGTGGAAGGGTTTCTTGCAAATATATTCATTATGATATGTTTAGCATCTTTCATCCATGATGGTGCATTAATTATGATTTGAATGGGTATGGAGTGATAAGCATGGTTGATGTTTCTTAGCTTTTTGATGTGGTCACCTCTTGCTTTTCCTACACTTACCTCCCTCTTGTATTTGTTTTGCCCTCCACCATTTTCCACCCGATGACATGGCCGGCCACAATTTGAAGACGAGAGAAAATGAGAGGTTTCATTTTTGGTGAGGAAATTTCATCATCTCATTCCATGCTTGATAAATGAGAGTTCCACTTGAAAGTTCCAATCCATTCCTCCATCAAGGCAACATAACCCTAAAGAGACAAAGCACTACACATTCTACAGCAAATCTTGGGCATGTCGACTTGCCGGCTTCATACCCGAGTTGCCCCGGTATTGAGGTGGGAGCCCGTAAAAGATGCAGACGATGTGGTGCCCTTCCGGCAAGGATGCGACGACCGGAGTTTCCGCGGGAGATCGGGACGACGACGAGATGACTGGAGGACTCGGATCACTCGGTATATCTCTAACCCGTCTTGTAGTTAGCTAGATCTAGTTTAATGGCCCGATCCGGGGTTTAGTGCGCGGTGGTGCCGGTTTGCTAAGTTCGCAAAATTAAAGTTTATCACCGTTTCCGCATATGGCCGTCGGATTGACGGCCGGGGTGCCGCCGTGCATTTACAGTGGTATCAGAGCCTCGCCATTAACTTCGTCTAGCTTTGTTTGATGTGTTTGCATTTCCGATCGACCAAAATTCCAAAAACCCGCGTTTTTCCTCACATCAGTTTTCTGTCGAATTTTTTCTGGCTCTAAAAATTTTTCAGGTTGTAGAAAACTGATGTACAAGAAATTCTAAGACTTCTGTAAAAATTCGATACAGTGAATCGACCACTGAAGCGCGGAACCGCGGCCAAACCCCACCTTGGGCCGCGGTTCCGCCGCACATTGGTGTCGTCACTGCATCATTTTTTGCCAGTGGGCTTCTGGGCTAATTTTAGGGGTTTTGGAATATTAAAATTGGGCCCAGAATTTCTGTGAGTGCTACAGTATTGCTTGGGGGCCCACTTGTTAGTTTTTGATCGATCGGATATTTTAAACACATTATTTCACAGTATTTACATTATATCTGCGACCGCGAATGTCACTTGATCGGTAAATCCAGTCTAACTGCTATAGCCCGGTTAGACGGATTTGCGAACGTGACTTTCACGTTGATGTTCTGTGATTTTGCTGTGATGTTGCGGATCGATCGTGGGGATAGCCTGGATGCAATGCTAGTACAGTTTCTGCTGTATTATGTACATTTGATATTGCGGGGCGAGCGTCCGACATGTGGACTGCCGTCACTGCCTGTTTGTATTATTCTTTTGGGGCACGACCTGGTTGCGGTCGATGTACCCGTTGTATGTATATTTTACTTTCTGTACAAGGATTACCCCGCGGTGGTGTGCACGGATAGCCGGGTTCTGGAGGGCAACAAGCCCGCATCTCATGGCATTGGGACGGAGGGGGCTTCGCTCTAGAATTGGCGGGCTATTCGCCGCACTCGTAGGGGGTACTGGTTGACCCAGGAGGGATGCCCAAGTTACCGGATTCCGTGAAGTGTTGGGTGGTCCATTCACGGCGCTGAAGGGGCTGCCTCGCTTCAGGTTTTGGCTGGTAACTTGCCGCGCCCGTAGGGGTCTAGGGTTTTCATTGCACAGGCTATCCACACGACCAGGGGAACGTCGGGTTTCAGTAGTGGCTCTGTGAAACCCGGGGATCCCAGATATCTGTATTGTTCTGTGATGCTGTACATTTCTGTGATGTTGCATTTTTATCACGCCTTAAGCGAAATACTATATATTGGTATATATATTAGTAGATGTTGTATATGTTTTTCATCCGCGCTAGTCCAGTCCCCGCTCTGCCGTTAGTTAGCTAACCTAACGGGTGATGACGGGACCCAGTGGCGAATGCGGATGGCATATACGTACGTCAGTATATTTTCGTTCTTTGTGGTGTTATCAATTGATGGGACTGCATTGATTCGGATCAATGCAAGATAAACAAACCTAATCTGATGTTTTTGGAACACTTTTCAAAAAGCTGTTATTGCAAGGACGTTCACTTTTGTTTTGCATCGTGGTATTCATTTGGAATATCCTGCTCCTCAGTCGACGAGGCAAGGGCCGAGATCCCTTCACCGGGAGTGACCCCTTGGACAGGAGTTTGCGTCAGGGCATTAACTTCACTATAGCCGATTACTTTTGCTTTGCATCGTGGTATTCATTTGGAATATCCTGCACCCCATTCTACGGGGAAAGAGCCGAGATCCCTTCACCGGGAGTGACCTCTTTAGTAAAGGTTTTCGTCACTATATTTTCTAAAAAGCTATCCGTTCCTTCAACGATATCAAGTTCATTACGTTAAAGGTTTTCGCCAGAAACCATTCGTAGCCCTCCGTCGTTTCATATGGGTAGTCAATAGTATTCAAGCTGTGTATGTTGGCCAAAGTCAAGGCACAGTGATTGGTAGCTATTGGGTATTCATATGCAGCATAGATAGATGTGTTGGTTTGGGACAGTCATACTGCCATTTTGGCCAAAGTCAAGGGTAGGTACGGGTGGATTCAAATTAACCTGGAGAATGACGGGTTGAAATTGACATGTGACTTATGATATGTTGGCCAAAGTCAAGGTCATAAGAGCATGGGGTAAAAATCACATCGGGAGTTTCAAAAGAACTGAAACTTGCCAGATATGCGCATACCTTCTGGAGTGTGATAACGTGAGCGGATTCCGTCACTTTATCATGCGATGAGAGTTGGATCCCGATTCCCACTGATGAGTTGGTTTACTCCTCGGGTGACCCCGACTAATTCTTCTTTCAGGTTTGGAAGAGAATTTGAGGTACAGTGGGAGGTTTCCAGATTAGATAAATTGGTAAACATTCTGATCTTGATTAGAGTGCACGCTGAGTGTTTCTTTTCTCTCTCTCTTGGCAGCGACCATTGACCCGACCCTAATACTATGACTCAGAGACCAAGTTAACCGAACCTTCTTTACACTGGCTTTTGGATTGTCAGAGTTGCAGACTGTTAGTGTATATGCCCTAGAGGCCATTACTGTATCATACTGGTTTGTATATTACTTAATGGATGCTTGGGATATTCACCTTGTATATACAATCTTGCTCAAAATAGTAGTATGCTACTTGGTTTGTTTCTACTTCAATGTGTACATGTGTTTATTTTTGTATATCGCCTATACACATTAGTAGAGCCCTTAGGATCTTTGCTTGATTACCAGCGATGTGATGGCCGTCACACTAGTGGGGCTGGGTAATCTATAAGCACATCCTTGTGCAGATCCCTGGTCGCAGGACTATCGAGACAGGGCATCGATACTCCGGAGTAGACCAGCGCATGCGCTTCTCATCCCAGTATGGGAGACGGTCTGTCCCACAGCCGTCAGTACGTCGTACTTGAGATAGTATGCGGGTGCTCGTTAGGTTACGGGTACACTGGACAGGACTCGTCGGGAACTGACTAGTTGGTATTATACCTATCGTCAGTTATCAGTTCCCAGGTGACATGAGTACAGCTTAGTCCGCTGACTTGACACTGTCACTCCGCCTCGAGTGTGTTCCCACTGTACTTTGATCACTACCCTACCACGGCTCAAAGGAGTCGTGCAAACAGGTAGTGGTTGGGTGCAGTCCCGAAGCACTTGGAGGCAGTGACGGTTAGACAGGATTCGTCTCTCCCGGTATTGGGGGTTGACATCGCGCTGTGTCTAGGAGAGCCATTACACGAGTAGTCCCTGGCCAGGGCAAACGAGATATACTGGTAGGTTTCCAGTGTTATCTCAGGGTGTTTTGGGCTTCGCTCCGGCATGACTTGTACCGCTATTGGGGGACTGACGTTTACCGCCCCCTAGGCCCGCCATGCGATGTATCAGACGAACAGACCGGACTGTACGGATAATGTCACACTCAGGCTCAGTAGGAGTTCAGATGGGTTTCGCCTCGTCGGTCTTCTTGTCGGCACTACCTGGGGACCGTTACGCACAGCTAGTGCCGCTTGCGGTCTGTGGTTAAACCCACTGCCAGCGTAGTGTCGAGTCTTTAGAGTCCCACACAGAAAGCTTTGCGCCTTTAGGCAAAAGAGTAGAGGTCGCATGGTATTGTGACAGGTCGCATGGTTTTGCGACAGGGTTCGGTCACATCCGTGCACTTGTGCACGTACAGTGTCCGGACAGTTTACACTAGCGGGCTTTGGTTTAAGCCAGATCCTAGTGTACCTTTTGGGATTGGATTTATCCAGTGTGCATTCGTGTTCCTCGGAACGCGGATGCGGGTGTGTATGCACAGTTGACAGGGAGACAGAGGCAGCGGATTCTCATTAGGGTTGTTGACAGTTGACCGTTGACTATTTGACTTTTTGCTCAACCCTAATGAGAATATGATATGTGATTAACTATTATACTAATTAAGTATTATGGTGACATGGTTGTTGACTTTTGTTGACTTTGTTGACTTGTTGACTTTTGTTGACTTGTTGACTTTGTTGACCGGTTGACTAGGCTTGACTAGTTGACCATCATGATAACCATAGCCATCATTTCATGGCAAAGACTTTTACTTGCTTGCTCATTTGTGTAAAATGAGTGCATGAAATGATATGGTTATGGTTGCTTCAACCATCACATAAGACTTTTGTTAGTATGATGAGTTATGATTGCTTTGGATTATGAGAGGGTGAAAGACAAAAGAGAGATTCATTCTTTCTTGCTCATTCTCTCTCTTGTTCTTGAGCTCTCCTTTTGCTCTCACCCTCTTGCTCTTTTTTCCTCTTTTTAATCTATGGTTCTCTTGTCTCATGAGTTGAGAATCAAGAACCATAGATAAAATCCCACACAAAGTATTCTCTACTCATTCTAGTTCACTAGGTTTAGCAAACCAAGTGAACTAGTTTCTTCAAAGAACGAAGAAGGAGCTAAAGGTTGGAGCTTTCAGGTGGATCTATCTTCGACGTACGGAGACGACGAGAAGAAGCCAATCGGACCACCATCGG
The DNA here is from genome assembly GCA_030015575.1 of Agapanthus africanus. Classification (NCBI taxonomy): domain Eukaryota; kingdom Viridiplantae; phylum Streptophyta; class Magnoliopsida; order Asparagales; family Amaryllidaceae; genus Agapanthus; species Agapanthus africanus. Next base: position 308,379,517 of record CM057337.1, read on the forward strand.
AGCTTGAAGACGAAGGAGTTCAAGAAAAGCAAGGTATAACCCCCTAACCGAGTAGCTAGAAACTCATAGTTAGGTTGTTAGATAGATGTTTAACCAAGATCCGGGTTTTAGGTCCATGTTACCATCTTTAAGAAAATCGTTTTTTACCAAATTCCGCATTTCCGAAAGTACCGGGAGAGGTAGCATGGACTTACAGTGGTATCAGAGCCAGGTTAAACTCTATCTAACAAGTTAGCAAGTAACTAGAAGATCGATCAAAGAAAAAGTCCCAAAAACGAACCCATGAATTTTCAACTTTCTGTCGATTTCAAAAGTACTGGAAAAATTTTTTAGAACACACCTAAAATCGACTCAGGCTTTTTTAAAGGATCTGCAAAAATTTGGGCCCCTGACTCGATCAAAGCGCCGCGTTTCCGCGGCGGGAGCACGCTCCCGCCGCGGAAACGCGGCCGAGTTGACTCGGTCAAGGGTTTTCTTTTCTGCAGTTTGCTAATTGGGGTATTTTGGGATTTTTGGTATATATATTTTCAACCCAGATTTTCCAGAACGAAAATTTTATTTTGGGGTCCCGAAAATCCGTATTTTTGATCGAACTTCTAAAAGACTTAAGCTAACGGGTTTTTCTGTAATGTGATATTTGTATTGAACGTCTACTAATCGCTATATGTCGATTAGTGGGGGTTATACAAATCTGTGATCTGTATTGTTGCTGGAATGTGTATATGAATATGTTGGATTGTCGCGGGTGAATAGCCGGGGGTTGTGAGACGAGAGTTTTTTTTTTCTTTCAATTCATGTAAATTTGTAAATTGATGTAATAATTATTTGTATGGCCGCACAACCGGGTCGGGGTTGTAGCCGTCATTGTATAATTTCTTTTTACTGTTTTTGCTCCTAGGATAGACCCATGGAGGGGGTGCACAAACTACCGGGTATGCCGAAGTGTCGAGTGGCCTACTCATGGAGATGAGGGAGGTTACTACGCTTCGGGTACTTGGCGGGTAGTTTGCCGCACCCGTAGGGGTCTTGGGTGGGGTATTTGGCTATTCACCGCGACCGTGTAATTTGTCTTTCGTTACAGGCTCGTACGAATTACAGATTCCTAGTATATCCAATGTAATCATCTGTGATCTGAAATGTTTATCATTGCAGTATATATATATATGATATTATTTAGGCGTTGCTTATGTTTTACAGACGCGCTAGCCCAGCCCCCGCTCTGTCGTTAGTTAAGTAACCTAACGGGTAATGACGGGGCCCCGTGGCGAATGCTAATGGCATAAGCGTACGTCATATTTTGGTTGTTTTCTGCAATGGTAGGATTAAATGATGGGACGCATTAAAAGAACTAATGCAAGAATATCACGCATTAAAAGAACTAATGCAAGATAATAAACCAAGTTAAAGTCGTTGGAACACTTTCGAAAAACCACTCGGTTCTTTTCAAAACAACTTTTAAATGCGGAGCTTGAGCCACTCCTTTTAAAAGCTATCTCGTTCCATCGACCAAATCAAGTTCACTACGTTCACGGTTTTGCCAAAACCATTCGTAGCCCTCCGTCGTTTCGTATGAATATTCAATAGTATTCAAGCTGTGTTTGTTGACCTTCGTCAAGGCATAGTGATTGGTAGCTATTGGGTATTCATATGTAGCATAGATAGATGCGTTGGTTTGGAACATTCGCATTACCTTGTTGACCTTCGTCAAGGGTATATACGGGTGGATTCAAATTAACCTGGATAATGACGGGCAGAACTTGACATGTGACTTATGATTTGTTGACCTTCGTCAAGGTCATAAGAGCATGGGGCAAAAATCCACATCGGGAGTTTCATAAGTACTGAAACTTGCTAGATTTGCATACCATTTGGAGTGTGATGATTCTGGTAGGATTCCTTCAGTTTCGTCACGCAATGATATTTGGATCCCGATCCTTCTGTGAGTATATGCTACTCCTCGGGAAATTTCTCACTTAACGATCAATGCTATAAACCTAGTAGGTGCCTAGAAAGGTGTTAGCGGGGCTACGCCCCCAGGGAAAAGAGGTTCTCTAATTAAGGAACTTCGCGAAAGCGTTGGAAAACCTCCCTCGAAGTACCGACACCAGCCTGGCTGAACGGTTAAGCAAGTATTGTGCGGTGGGATTGATCCCGGCTAATTCTTCCTTTATGGTTTGAGGAGGGATTCGAGAAACAGTGGGAGCCATCCTGTTTAGACAAACTAAAAACCACTCTAAACTTGCAAGAGCATCATGCTGAGTGTTTCTTCTTCTCTCTCCTAATTGCAGCGACCAATCAACATGACTGGACTTAAGTTACTCCTAGATAAAAACAAACTGACAGGGCCAAACTACAAAGATTGGCTCAGGAATGTCAAGATAGCAATCACTTACGACAAGCTGGGGTATCTTCTTACCACCAAAGCTCCCCCTGTCCCTGGTCCAACTTCCAGCGTCGCGGATAAGGAAATCCGCAAGACTTGGGAGATTGATAGCGCGAAGGCCAAATGCCTCCTGCTTGCCTCGATGGACAACGAACATCAGAGGAGGCACGAGAATATGGACATGGAATCTATATTGCTTCATACAAAAGAACTGTATGGAGAGCAATCTCGTATCGCAAGATACGAAGCGTCGAAAAAGTTATTTTCAACAAGAATGGCTGTCGGATCATCAGTAGCCGAGCACGTGCTAAAGATGATCGGCTACATTGAAGAGCTCGCGGACCTAGGGATCACATTGGAGAGTGAACTATATACGGATATAGTTCTCCAGTCCCTTCCTTCCACTTACGCCCAGTTTATACTGAACTTCAACTTACAAGAAAAAGAGGTTGAACTTTCAGAGCTCCTCAACATGCTGAGGAGCGCAGAGGGCACCCTACAGAAAGGTAGGGATACATCCACTTTGTTTGTAGGAGGATCATCTTCTTCTAGGTCCAAGGAGAAAGCCAAGGGAAAGAAGAAGGCCCCCGCCAAACCAAGGGGCGGTGTTAGTAAAGTGGATACGAAGGGAAAAGGTAAAGCAACAAAGATAGCGGGGAAGCTTGTGGATAAGGAAGAATGCTTCTATTGTCATAAGAAAGGACACTGGAAGAATGATTGCAGGGCCTGGAATGCCAGAACACAGGAATTGAAGCAGGTTGCAGCTTCAGCTTCAGGTGTGTATGTTGTTGAAAACTGTCTTTCAATAAAATCTACTTCCTGGGTATTGGATACCGGATCAGGATCTCATATCTGTAATTCTTTGCAGGCGTTGAGAAACCGTAGGGTTTTGAAGGCAGGTGACATGACCCTCAGAGTTGCGAACGGAGCTAGCATGGATGCTAAAGCCGTGGGGGACTATCACCTGGGAATGTCAGATGGACATGTTTTGGTTTTGTGTAATTGCTTTTTTGTACCCAACGCAACTTGTAATATCATTTCTGTATCTTTAGTTTCTAAAGAAGGTTATGAATTTGCGTTTGTAAGTAATGTTGTAAACATTCACCTTAATCAAGTTTTGATTGGGTCAGGTACATTGAGTAATGGTATATACGTATTGAACCAACCACAGATTTTCAATGTCCAGAATACACACAAAAGAAAGTCTCCAGAAATAAATCAGACTTTCTTATGGCATTGTAGACTGGGTCACATCAATGAGAGAAGGTTAACTAAGTTACATGCAGAGGGATATTTGAATGCGTTCGAATATCAATCGTATGCCACTTGTCAATCCTGTCTCAAAGGAAAGATGGCAAAGACTCCGTTTACTGGACATGGAGTGAGAGCGAGCGAGCTCTTGGGACTCGTACACAGTGACGTATGCGGTCCAATGTCTACACATGCCCGAAGCGGACATTCTTACTTCATTACTTTTACGGATGACTTCTCAAGGTACGGTTATGTTTTCTTAATGAAACATAAGTGCGAGGCCTTTGGAAAATTCCAGGAGTATAAGAATGAAGTAGAGAAACAGACCGGCAAAAGTATTAAGATTCTAAGATCGGATCGAGGTGGAGAATACTTAAGTGCCGAATTCTTGAATTACTTAAAAGAGAATGGTATTCTCTCTCAGCTTACTCCTCCATACACTCCGCAACATAACGGTGTATCGGAGAGACGGAACCGAACCCTATTGGATATGGTTCGGTCCATGATGAGTAACGCTGAGTTACCGCGATCATTCTGGGGATATGCACTAGAAGCAGCTGCATATCTCTTGAACAAGGCTCCCACCAAGACTGTGCCTACCACCCCATATGAGATGTGGACTGGGAAGAAACCCTGTCTTAAGTATCTTAAGGTATGGGGATGTCCAGCTTTTGTAAAAAAGCAGCATGCGGACAAGCTTGAGGCACGTTCAGTACAGTGTAAGTTTGTGGGATACCCAAGGAACTCCAGGGGGTATCTTTTCTATTCCGCTGAGGAACAAAAGGTTTTTGTTTCTCAGCATGCCCGCTTCTTGGAAACTGAGTTTTTGGAAACCAAGATAAGTGGGAGCACAATAGAACTGGAAGAAATTCCAGAACCACGGACTATTACTGAAAGTTTAGTGGAACCAGAGGGTTCAACAGAACAGGACATTCCTACGCCGCTCCGCAGGAGTAGTAGGCAGACTCATCCGCCCGAGAGATACTACGGTTTTCTCATAGACGAGGATAGAGAGGATTGCATCATAGATTATGATGAGCCTACTAGCTTCCAGCAGGCCGTTCAGAGCGTTGACTCAGTGAAATGGCTGGATGCAATGCGGACCGAAATGGAGTCTATGTACACCAACAAGGTATGGACGTTGGACATTGCTCCAGACGGGGTAAAACCCGTAGGATGCAAGTGGATCTTCAAAAGGAAGATTGGTGTAGATGGGCAGGTTGAGACCTATAAAGCTAGGCTGGTAGCAAAGGGTTTCCGTCAAAGACCTGGCTTGGACTATGACGAAACCTTTTCTCCAGTAGCCATGCTGAAATCCATTCGGATCCTTCTTGCCATTGCTGCCTTCCACGATTATGAGATCTGGCAAATGGACGTAAAAACTGCTTTTCTAAATGGAAATTTAGAGGAGTGTGTCTATATGGACCAACCAGAGGGTTTCATTCAGAGTGGGAGCAGCGGAAAGGTGTGCAAGTTGCTTAAGTCCATCTATGGACTAAAGCAGGCATCGCGGAGTTGGAACATCTGCTTTGATGAGACGGTCAAAGAATTTGGCTTTATCAAAAATCCAGATGAACCATGCATCTATAGTAGATTTGTAGCGAGAACTGTAGTATTCCTCGTTTTATACGTGGATAACATTCTCTTAATAGGAAATGACATTCCTATGCTACAATCTGTCAAGGGGTTCTTGTCACACAGGTTCTCCATGAAAGACCTGGGTGATGCCTCATACATTCTGGGTATCCGGATCTACCGTGACAGATCCAAGAGGATATTAGGACTTTCTCAGTCCAGGTACATCGACACCATACTGAAAAGATTCAGTATGGAAGATTCCAAGCGCGGTAACCTACCGGCTTGTCACGGGATCACCCTCTCTAAAGAGATGTCTCCCAAGACTGATTTGGAGAGGGATCGGATGTCTATTATACCCTACGCTTCTGCGGTAGGCTCTATAATGTATGCGATGTCGTGTACCAGACCGGATGTAGCTTATGCACTGAGTGTGGTAAGCCGGTATCAGTCAAACCCTGGGGAGAAACACTGGATAGCGGTAAAGAACATTCTCAAGTACCTGAGAAGGACTAAGGAGATGTTCTTGGTGTATGGTGGAAAAGACCTCCAGATCGAGGCCTTTGCTGACTCCAGCTTCCAGAGTGACAAGGATAATTCCAAGTCCATGTCGGGTTTTGTCTTTACCCTCAATGGAGGGGCGGTGTGTTGGAAGAGTTCCAAACAGGAAACCGTTGCAGACTCGACGATGGAAGCGGAATACATCGCTGCATCTGATGCCGCAAAAGAAGCTGTCTGGATGAGGAAGTTCTTGAAAGAACTTCAGGTGGTTCCGTCCATTGTTGATCCAATACCTCTGTATTGCGACAACAACGGGGCTATAGCTTTAGCGAAGGAACCCAGGTCCCATCAGAGATCCAGGCACATCTTGAGGCGGTATCACCTGATCAGGGAGATCGTGGATCGCCAGGAGATCGAGGTTCGGAGAGTCGCTTCAGAAGATAACACTGCAGATCCATTCACCAAGGCCCTACCCCAGACTCAGTTCGAGCGGCTGATCGAGATGATAGGTCTTCGATACGCCAGTACATGGCCTTAGTGCAAGTGGGAGATTGTTAGTGTATATGCCCTAGAGGCCATTACTGTATCATACTGGTTTGTATATTACTTAATGGATGCTTGGGATATTCACCTTGTATATACAATCTTGCTCAAAATAGTAGTATGCTACTTGGTTTGTTTCTACTTCAATGTGTACATGTGTTTATTTTTGTATATCGCCTATACACATTAGTAGAGCCCTTAGGATCTTTGCTTGATTACCAGCGATGTGATGGCCGTCACACTAGTGGGGCTGGGTAATCTATAAGCACATCCTTATGCAGGTCCCTGGTCGCAGGACTATCGAGACAGGGCATCGATACTCCGGAGTAGACCAGCGCATGCGCTTCTCATCCCAGTGTGGGAGACAGTCTGTCCCACAGCCGTCAGTACGTCGTACTTGAGATAGTATGCGGGTGCTCGTTAGGTTACGGGTACACTGGACAGGACTCGTCGGGAACTGACTAGTTGGTATTATACCTATCGTCAGTTATCAGTTCCCAGGTGACATGAGTACAGCTTAGTCCGCTGAATTGACACTGTCACTCCGCCTCGAGTGTGTTCCCACTGTACTTTGATCACTACCCTACCACGGCTCAAAGGAGTCGTGCAAACAGGTAGTGGTTGGGTGCAGTCCCGAAGCACTTGGAGGCAGTGATGGTTAGACAGGATTCGTCTCTCCCGGTATTGGGGGTTGACATCGCGCTGTGTCTAGGAGAGCCATTACACGAGTAGTCCCTGGCCAGGGCAAACGAGATATACTGGTAGGTTTCCAGTGTTATCTCAGGGTGTTTTGGGCTTCGCTCCGGCACGACTTGTACCGCTATTGGGGGACTGACGTTTACCGCCCCCTAGGCCCGCCATGTTATGTATCAGACGAACAGACCGGACTGTACGGAGAATGTCACACTCAGGCTCAGTAGGAGTTCAGATGGGTTTCGCCTCGTCAGTCTTCTTGTCGGCACTACCTGGGGACCGTTACGCACAGCTAGTGCCGCTTGCGGTCTATGGTTAAACCCACTGCCAGCGTAGTGTCGAGTCTTTAGAGTCCCACACAGAAAGCTTTGCGCCTTTAGGCAAAAGAGTAGAGGTCGCATGGTATTGCGACAGGTCGCATGGTTTTGCGACAGGGTTCGGTCACATCCGTGCACTTGTACACGTACAGTGTCCGGACAGTTTACACTAGCGGGCTTTGGTTTAAGCCAGATCCTAGTGTACCTTTTGGGATTGGATTTATCCAGTATGCATTCGTGTTCCTCGGAACGCGGATGCGGGTGTGTATGCACAGTTGACAGGGAGGCAGAGGCAGCGGATTCTCATTAGGGTTGTTGACAGTTGACCGTTGACTATTTGACTTTTTGCTCAACCCTAATGAGAATATGATATGTGATTAACTATTATACTAATTAAGTATTATGGTGACATGGTTGTTGACTTTTGTTGACTTTGTTGACTTGTTGACTTTTGTTGACTTGTTGACTTTGTTGACCGGTTGACTAGGCTTGACTAGTTGACCATCATGATAACCATAGCCATCATTTCATGGCAAAGACTTTTACTTGCTTGCTCATTTGTGTAAAATGAGTGCATGAAATGATATGGTTATGGTTGCTTCAACCATCACATAAGACTTTTGTTAGTATGATGAGTTATGATTGCTTTGGATTATGAGAGGGTGAAAGACAAAAGAGAGATTCATTCTTTCTTGCTCATTCTCTCTCTTGTTCTTGAGCTCTCCTTTTGCTCTCACCCTCTTGCTCTTTTTCCCTCTTTTTAATCTATGGTTCTCTTGTCTCATGAGTTGAGAATCAAGAACCATAGATAAAATCCTACACAAAGTATTCTCTACTCATTCTAGTTCACTAGGTTTAGCAAACCAAGTGAACTAGTTTCTTCAAAGAACGAAGAAGGAGCTAAAGGTTGGAGCTTTCAGGTGGATCTATCTTCGGCGTACGGAGACGACGAGAAGAAGCCAATCGGACCACCATCGGAGCTTGAAGACGAAGGAGTTCAAGACAAGCAAGGTATAACCCCCTAACCGAGTAGCTAGAAACTCATAGTTAGGTTGTTAGAAAGATGTTTAACCAAGATCCGGGTTTTAGGTCCATGTTACCATCTTTAAGAAAATCGTTTTTTACCAAATTCCGCATTCCCGAAAGTACCGGGAGAGGTAGCATGGACTTACACAGACCTCATTGCCACTCCTACTTTTACCATTTTCTCCAGGACACCCCGTATTACTACGAACGTCCACTTCCATTGGACAAAACCATCGTATGGTCAGATACGAACTCGAAGGAATTTATTCGAGGATGGTTTCCGGTTCTGGAGAAAACGGATAGGATTATTCAGTTGTCTTTTCCCTTTTACCGTCTCTCAAGTTGTGAGTACTCCTTGGTTTAGGAGATAGTACACCTATTATGCAAATTGGATAGTCTTCTTCCAAACCTTAGGCTGGTGCCGACCGGTAGGGAATGAAGAAAACCAATTAGCCTAAACGGTGTGCAGAAGGTATTAAGATTAAGACAAAGCAAGGGATTAGTAAGAGGGCAAAGTAAATTGCGACTGATATTCACGACCAAACCAAGTATTTCTTCGCCAATCCTAAATCACCTTTGTATTTCTCCAGGACACTCCGTATCACTACGAAGATCCACAGTTTATTGGATAATCCATCGTATGGTTATATACGAACTCGAAAGGAATTTGTTCCAGTTCGGGGATGGATTCTGGTCCAGGAGAAATAGGAATAAGGTTTATTCGGTTGTCTTTTATCTTCACCTTCTCTCGCATTGCGAGTGCTCCTAGGACTAGGACAGTACACCCATTATGCTTATTGGATAGTCTTCTTCCAAACCATAGGCTGGTGCCGAACGGTAGGGAAGGAAGAAAACCATTTGGCCTAAAGGGGTGTGCAGAAGGAAATGACTAAAGACATAAAAAGGGGTTTGGAAAGGTGGCAAAGAAACACACGGTTACAGTTGTGAATCTGGATAATGGAAGAGGCATTACTAGGAATACCCAGATACCCCATCGAAACATTTCAATGTTTCAAGTTCACTGTATACTGTTAAAAGAAAACTGATTTCCCAATTAATACTTACTCCAGGGTATGTATTTACCAGGTCTGATTCTCACATCTGTATGGTTTTACAGATGATGAGTGGGAGTAAGTTATTGGGAATTGGGTGATCATCCTCATTATATCGGGATTCGTTGTAATCGGTGATATTTGAGGAGATCACCTGGGCTGTTTGCCCGTCGGCAAATATTTGGTTTTGAATATCCGCTGTTGTGCACCAATTTCAAATTGATATATCTGTACGTCTATTTTCATAGTGTGAGATATACCTTTTGATATTATGTCGATGACATTTACCTATATCAGTGGATGGTTAGGTAAGGAGCATTAAACAGCGGTGTAATTCTTCTTAACCATAAGTACAGTTTTCAACCTACGACACACAGTGAAAGAGTTGTTGGACTCGGCGGACTTATACAGAGTATTGTATGTTGTCCAGTATCCATTAGGACAGAGGGGTTGGTCCTCATACTATATTCTGTTTACTTTTAACTTCTCTAGTTCTTAGACATGTGTTTCGTAGAAACACAGGGTCTAAGTTTTGAGGAGTTATAAGTATTTGAATAGAGTAGAGAACCAGGTGTAGCAAGTATCGGGATTCTTCAAAGTGATCGAGGATGTAGATACTTGTGTATGGTATTCAGTTGATAGTAATGATAAAGAGGAATTGCTTCTCTTTCAGGTTACTCATAATTAGGAAGCATTCCTAAGTTGAGTAACGCTGATCGGCCTCTCTCCATTTAGTTGACATGCACTGGAGACAGCTGCATGATTTGAATCTGGTTCAATTAAATCAGTGCCTCTGGTTCTATATTGGATATAGTACAGTTCATATCTTAACATTGTTAAGGTACGGGGAGTTGTCCGGCTTATGATTAAAACCAGACTCTGGATAACTCAAGGCACGCTTCTGTAATGGCTGTTTGTGGGTTGACCCAGGCTATGACGAGGGTTGATTTTCTACCATCTCGCAGATCAATAGAAATGTTGTTCTGGACTCTCCACAGTTTTAATAAAAATGGATTTTTCAAAAACAGTAGTGGGAGTATGGTAGAACTGGAAGTGATTCCAGAACCGCAAACGATTACTGAAGATTTGATAAGGAACCTAAAGATTCAATCTGATTTGACATTCCATTGGCCACTCCGCAGATAAGGTGGGTAACTTCAGGCACCCGAGAGGTACCCCGGTAGCCTCAAGGACGGTGACAGGGAAGTTCTTGTTTACCCACACTTGCCATTGCTGTTGTTCCAGGCTGCGAGACCCGGTGGGAGGATGAGTATAGCGTCGTTCTAAACTAGCTTTAGAAGTGCACGTCTATATGATTCTGCCAGAGGGTTGTCGTAGTCAGTGGGAGCAGCGGAAGCATTGGTGGACATCAGGCTTATGTCTATTCATAGACTAAAGCAGATATAGCGGAGATAGATCATCTATTTCTGATGTGACAGTCATAAGTTTGACGTCATCAGAATAGGGGATGGATCTGTTGAGAAGGTAGTAGGGTGTGATATCCGGGTTTTGGATGACATACACAAAGTAGGAAGTGACATTCCTATACTACAATCGGTTATACTTTGGTCGTCACACAGTGGTTTCTCCACAAGGGACTTGGACATTATATCAGACATACTGGTTACTAGATCTATGGTTTTAGATCTAGATTTGGATGGTTTCCCAATCAGGGTACTTTGACAGCATTCTAAGAGTATTTAGAATGGACGACTCCTGGCATGGTGGTGTACCTGCAGGTAATGGAGTCACCCTCTCTAAAGGTGTCTTACAGACTAAAGGGGAGAGGGATGTGCATGATTGGCAGATCACTTGCTCAGGCAATTGAGTCAATCATGAGATGTCAAGTACCACACCAGATGTTGTTCTTGCACTAGATGCAATAAGTTGACATTTATCCAATCCTGGAGAAACAATCGGAAGCAGTTTTAGAACATAAGTAAATGTTCTAAGGGATATGATAACGACAGCCTCATTAAGGAGACAGTTATCATTCCAGGCTTCCAAGGTGACCTGGACGACAAGGAGTTGTCAGAGTTATAGTTTTCCCTCTGACGAGGGGCAGTATTTTGGACAGGTGATCCAAGGCAATACTGAGGGAGGCATGGCGCAGGATACTGATTAAGTTCAGTTGACGATACAGTCTAAGAAGTTTGGATTTGGAGTTCATTAATGAGCTAAGTCCCATCAGACATCCAGACACATTCTAAGACAGGTATTGCTCATTTCGGGAGATGGCTTTCTCCGCGAACTTGAGACATAGAGAGACATAGAAAGAAACATCTAGGCGGATCCACTCACTGAGGCTATTCCTCGAACGCAAGAGTTTCGCAAACAGGCTTTATGAGACTGACTAGTAGAGGAGTTGGGTGTTCGGTATCACACGGGCTATGAGTATGCGACATCGCAATAATTAGCCTTGAGTGCAAGTGGGAGATTGTTGGAGATAGTGCCCTCAGAGTCAATTATTGGATCACAGGCACGTGATTGCGATGATTGAGGGAGGACCTATCCCGGTAAGACAGTCTTACTCGAGATGATAGTATGCTATCTGGTTTACCTTTATCATCGTGTACTGCTTTAGGTGACCTGACAGGTCGCTATTGCACGTTGATAGAGCCCCTAGGATTCTTGCTTGACTGCCAGCAGTATGAGGGCGATCATATAAGTGAGAGCTGGAGTCCATAAGCACATCCTTAAAAGGTCCCTAGTCGTGGGAGTTTCGAGACAGGGCATCGATCCTCCAGAGTAGACTAGTGTATACAGTCGAGACCCCGACGAGGGGCGGTGGCCGGTCTCACAAGCCACTGGTGTCAGTTGGTTCACCTAAGATGTATACAGGTGCTCATTGGGTTATGAGTACACCGGACAGGACTCGCCGGGAACATGCTAGTTGGTCTTATACCTGACGTCAGATAGCAGTTCCCAGGTGACATGTGTACAGGTTAGTTCATCGACCTGGGGATCGTCATTTGTCTCGTGTGAGTTCCCACTGTGCTTTGATTACTACCCTACCACGGCTCAAAGGAGTCGTGCAAACAGGTTTAAGTTGGGTACAGTCCCGAGCCACATGGAGGCAGTGAGCGGATCTTCAGGGGTTCGTCTCTCTCGGTATTGGGGGTGAGATCGCGCTGTGTCTAGGAGAGCCATTACACGAAGTCCTTGGCCAAGGCAGGAGATTTACTGGTAGGTATTCCAGTAGTATCTCAGGGTGTTCTGGGCTACACCCCGACACGACTTGTAGCGCTTTTGGGGGTCTGACTTTTACCAACCCCCTAGGCCCGACATGCGATGCTCATAGACGAACGGACCGGACTGTACGGATATTGTCACTGACAGGCTCAGTAGGGTGTCAGGATGAGCTCGCTCATCGACGTCCCTTTTGGTCAATAGCTGGTGGCCCGTTACGTATTGGCTTATACCTCTGACGTGCTAGTGGTTAAATCCACAGCCATAGTATTGACGAGTCTTTAGAGTCCACCACACATTCAGTTACTCAGCTTTCGGGCGAAACGCTGTAGAGGTTGTATAGAGATATGGCAGGGTCCGATCAGATACGTGCGGTATTGCACGGATCAGGATCGGACGTTTTGTACTAGAGGCCGTATAGTTATATGGCACGGTTCGATCAGATACGTGCGGTATTGCACGGATCAGGATCGAACGGATTTTACTAGCCGGCTTTGGTTTAAGCCGGATCCTAGTATAGTAAAGTGTAGATTTTGTCTCATTGCATTTGTATCCGGTCGGAATACAGATGCGGGTGTGTATGCACAGTATCGGGGTTTGCCCTGTAATTTATTACGGGACCAGTTTTCTGGAGTTGCCAGTTTGCATTCTGTTCCGGCCGGTTTTCCTTTGTTCTTTCCCGGCCGGACTTTTCCGATGGAGGGTGTTATTTGCAAGTTTGCAGATAACACATTGTGGAGGGGTTTCTTGCAAATATATTCATTATGATATGTTTAGCATCTTTCATCCATGATGGTGCATTAATTGTGATTTGAATGGGTATGGAGTGATAAGCATGGTTGATGTTTCTTAGCTTTTTGATGTGGTCACCTCTTGCTTTTCCTACACTTACCTCCCTCTTGTATTTGTTTTGCCCTCCACCATTTTCCACCCGATGACATGGCCGGCCACAATTTGAAGAAGAGAGAAAATGAGAGGTTTCATTTTTGGTGAGGAAATTTCATCATCTCATTCCATGCTTGATAAATGAGAGTTCCACTTGAAAGTTCCAATCCATTCCTCCATCAAGGCAACATAACCCCAAAGAGACAAAGCACTACACATTCTACAGCAAATCTTGGGCATGTCGACTTGCCGGCTTCATGCCCGAGTTGCCTCGGTATTGAGGTGGGAGCCCGTAAAAGATGCAAACGATGTGGTGCCCTTCCGGCAAGGATGCGACGACCGGAGTTTCCGCGGGAGATCGGGACGACGACGAGAAGACCGGAGGACTCGGATCACTCGGTATATCTCTAACCCGTCTTGTAGTTAGCTAGATCTAGTTTAATGGCCCGATCCGGGGTTTAGTGCGCGGTGGTGCCGGTTTGCTAAGTTCGCAAAATTAAAGTTTATCACCGTTTCCGCATTTGGCCGTCGGATTGACGGCCGGGGCACCGCCGTGCACTTACAGTATAATGCTTATGCGAGCTCTCTCTTCATCGGTCTTTGGGCAAAAGTCCTTAGAGAGAGTGACTCCATGACTAACGGGTAAGGAACCCCACTTGGAGTCTTCCATAGTAAACCTCTTTAGGATTGTGTTAATGTACCTGGTTTGGGACAATCCCAATGACCGTTTAGATCTATCCCTATAGATCTTTTTGCCCAATATGTACGAGGCATCACCCAGGTCCTTCATGGAGAACCTTTGTGATAAGAACAGTTTGACTGATTGTAGCATAAGAACATCGTTTCCTATCAGAAGAATGTCATCCACGTACAATACGAGGAATGCGACAGTACTTCCCACAATCTTCTTATAAATACAAGGTTCATCTGGATTTTTGATGAAATCAAACTCTTTGATAACATCATCAAAACAGATATTCCAACTCCGTGATGCCTGCTTAATCCATAAACGGATTTAAGCAACCTACATGCTTTCCCGCTGCTCCCACTATCGATGAAGCCCTCTGGCTGATCCATATAAACGCATTCTTCTAAATCAACATTTAGAAAAGCCGTTTTAACGTCCATCTGTCAGATTTCATGGTCGTAGTGAGCAGCAATAGCAAGTAGAATCCGAAAGAATTTAAGCATGACTACAGGAGAAAAGGTTTCTTCATAGTCCAGTCCTGGTCTTTGTCGAAATCCTTTTGCCACAAACCTTGCCTTATAGGTCTCCACCTGCCCATCAACACCGATCTTTCTCTTAAAGATCCATTTGCACCCTACGGGTGTTACCCCAGATGGTACCGTAAGTCTATGGTAGCGCCCCGGCCGTCTGTCCGAAGCCAAAATGCGGAAATGAAAACTTTTTCAAAACTAGAAACTAGCGCTATCGCAGACTTGAATCCCAGATCGAACCATTAACCTACAACTAGCTAATAAGAGAAGGGTTGGAAAAGCTATACCGATCGATCAGTGTCCTTCGGTCTTGGCCACCATCCCAAGCTCCTCGCGGCATCTCCGGTCTCGATCTCCTCTTTAGAAAGGGCACTACATCTTCGAGTCTTTTTACGGGCTCCCGCTTCATCCGAAGCAACTCGGGCATGAAGTTCGCTAGCCGACGTGTCCAAGGCGAAGTAGAGAATGTGTGTGGCAATTTTGTCTCTTGCATCCATAATATGGATGGAGGTTGAAGGTGAAGCCATCAATGGAGGTTGTGAGCTAGAGGAAGAAGAAGAAGAAGAAGCTTTTTTCCTTTTGTGTTGTATGATAATGAGAGTGAGAATCAAAAATACAAGAGCTAACCCACCATCATATGGCTTCCCTCCTCTCTCCTCTTATCATTTCATCACATATATCAATCATATAATGTGACATATGCACATAAAAAGAGACCATGAGTCAATACCCTTGCACATGCCACATTAAATGCACAAAATGATGATTTCTAGCTCACAATTTCCATTTCTAAACATTAATCCAAATGTTTACAACAATAAAAAGGATACGGCAACATCTAAAGTAAACTCGTGACGGATCACAAGGATTCCCTTCACCAGTATATACATACCTGCATCAGCATTCCGACCGAATGCGAATGCGATGAAACTAAAGTAATCCAACAAATCTAATACAAGGATCCTGCTTAAACCAAAGCCCACTAGTATGATCCGTCCGATCATGATCCGTGCACTACTGCACGTATATGATCGAACCCTGCAATATATCATACGGCCTCTACAACGTTTCGTCCGAAACTTGGAAACTTTCTGTAGGGGACTCTAAAGACTCGTCAATAGTCTGGCTTTGGATTTAACCATTAGCACGTCAGAGGTACTAGCTGTACGTAACGGCCTACCAGGTATTGACCAAAAGAGAGGTCGATGAGCGAACTCATCCTGACACCCTAATGAGCCTGTCAGCGACAATATCCGTACAGTCCGGTCCATTCGTCTATGAGCATCGCATGTCGGGCCTAGGGGTTGGTAAAAGTCAGACCTCCAAAAAGGTGCAAGTCGTGTCGGAGTGTAGCCCAGAACATCCTGAGATACTACTGGAATACCTACTAGCAAATCTCCTGCCTTGGCCAAGGACTTCGTGTAATGGCTCTCCTAGACACAGCGTGATCTCACCCCCAATACCGGGAGAGACGAAACCCCTGCCGATCCGCTCACTGTCTCCATGTGGCTCGGGAATGTACCCAACTAAAACCTGTTTGCACGACTCCTTTAAGCCATGGTAGGGTAGTAATCAAAGCATAGTGGGAACTCACATGAGACAAATTACGATCTCAGGTCGATGAACTAACCTGTACACATGTCACCAGGGAACTGCTATCTGATGTCAGGTATAATACCAACTAGCATGTTCCCGGCGAGTCCTGTCTGGTATACTCATAACCCAATGAGCACCTGTATTCATCTTAGGTGAACCAACTGACACCAATGGCTTGTGAGACCGGCCACCGCCCCTCGTCGGGGTCTCGACTATATACACTAGTCTACTAATGGAGTATCGATGCCCAGTCTCGAAACTCCCACAACTAGGGACCTTTTAAGGATGTGCTTATAGACCCCAGCTCCCACGTATATGATCGCCATCATACTGCTGGCCATCAAGCAAGAATCCTAAGGGCTCTAATAACGTGCAATAGTGACCTATAATATCACCTAAAGCTGTACACGATGATAAAGATAAACCAGATAGCATACTATCATCTCGAGTAAGACTGTCCTACCGGCATAGGTCCTCCCTCAATCATTGCAATCACGTGCCGGTGCTCTAATAATTGACACTGAGGGCACTATATCCAACAATCTCCCACTTGCACTCAAGGCTAATTATTCCGATATCGCATACTCACAGCCCGTGTGATACTGAACACCCAACTCCTCTACTAATCAGTCTCACAAAGCCCGTTTGCGAAAATATTGCGTTTGAGTAAAAGCCTTAGTGAGTGGATCCGCCCTGATGTTGTTGGATATAGTGCCCTCAGAGTCAATTATTGGATCATAGGCACGTGATTGCAATGATTGAGGGAGGACCTATACCGGTAGGACAGTCTTACTCGAGAGCTTTGTATACTATCTGGTTTGTCTTTATCATCGTGTACAATTCACTATTACACGTTGATAGAGAATAGTATGCTACCATGGTTTATCTTTATCATCGTATATTGCTTCAGGTGACCTTACAGGTCACCATTGCGCGTTGATAGAGCCGTTAGGATTCTTGCTTGACTACCAGCAGTATGATGGCGATCATATACGTGGGAGCTGGGGTCTATAAGCATATCCTTTAAAGGTCCCTAGTCGTGGGAGTTTCGAGACAGGGCATCGATACTCCATTAGAAGACTAGTGTATACAGTCGAGACCCCGACGAGGGGCGGTGGCCGGTCTCACAAGCCATTGGTGTCAGTTGGATCACCTAAGATGTATACAGGTACTCATTGGGTTATAAGTACACTGGACAGGACTCGTCGGGAACATGCTAGTTGGTATTATACTTAGCGTCAGATAGCAGTTCCCTGGTGACATGTGTACAGGTTAGTTCATCGACCTGAGATCGTCATATGTCTCGTGTGAGTTCCCACTGTACTTTGATTACTACCCTACCACTGCTCAAAGGAGTCATGCAAACAGGTTTTAGTTGGGTACAGTCCCGAGCCATATGGAGGCAGTGAGCGGATCTGCAGGGGTTTCGTCTCTCCCGGTATTGTGGTGAGGTCGCTCTGTGTCTAGGAGAGCCATTACACGAAGTCCTTGGCTAAGGCAGGAGATTTTCTGATAGGTATTCCATTAGTATCTCAGGGTGTTCTGGACTACACTCCGGCACGACTTGTACCGCTTTTGGGGGTCTGACTTTTACTAACCCCCTAGGCCCGCCATGCGATGCTCATAGACGAACGGACCAGACTGTACGGATATTGTCACTGACAGGCTCAGTAGGGTGTCAGGATGAGTTTGCTCATTGACCTCCCTTTTGTTCAATACTTGGTAGCCTGTTACGTACGGCTAATACCTCTGACGTGCTAGTGGTTAAATCCACAGCCAAAATATTGACGAGTCTTTAGAGTCCCCCACAGACAGTTTCTCAAGTTTCGGGCGAAACGCTGTAGAGGCCGTATGGATTTATGGCAGAGTTCGAACGTACGCATGCACTTGTGCACGTGTTATAGTTCGGATGGATAATACTAGCGGGCTTTGGTTTAAGCCGGATCTTAGTATTATACAGTGTAGATTTTGTCTCATTGCATTTGTATTCGGTCGGAATACAAATGTGGGTATGTATATATAGTCGTGGGGTTTTCCTGTAATTTATTATGGGATCACTTTTTGATGTTGGCAGTTTGCATTCCGTTTTGGCCATTTTCCTTTCTTTCTTTCTTTGGCTGAAAATTGATGGGAGGGGCTTATTTGTAAAAGTGGCTTTTACAAAATGGAGGGTGGTTTTTGTGGCACATGGTTGCTTCATGATGGTTCATCATTACTTGGTTTTTGAGATGGGATTAGTGATGGATTTATAATTAGACTTTGTTGTGACTCATTTGAGAGTGATCATAGATTATCTTTTTGATGATCTCTTTTTCCCTCCTCCATCATAAGATGGCCGGCCACTTGGGATGGGGGGCTGTCCAAAATTTTTGGTGTGGGTTTTTCACCTCATTTGCTTACACAAAAACCCTTAGCTCATCTCCAAAGTTGATTCCTCCACCTCTACATCCAAATGGCAACTTCTAACAACCCCTCGAGACATAGCGTTCTACACTTAGTCTACAGCAACCTTGGACACGTCGGCTTGCCAAGTTCGCGTCCGAGTTGCCTCGGTTCAGAGGTGGGAGCCCGTAAAAAGACTCGGTGATGTGGTGCCTTTCCGAAAAGGTGATCGAGACCGGTGATGCCGCGAGGAGCTTGGGATGGTGGCCGAAGACCGAAGGACACGGATCGCTCGGTATAGCTCTCTACCCTTTCTCCAGTTATCTAGTAGTAGGTTAATGGTCCGATCCGGGTTTATAGTCTGCGGTAGCGCCGGTTTCTAAGTTAAGAAAAAGTTCTTGTTTCCGCATTTTGGTCTCGGAAAGACGGCCGGGGCGCTACCGTAGGCTTACATGGTTTCAGAGCCACGCCATTACCCTTTTCTAGCTTGCTCTAACGTGTTTAGAACTCGATCGAACGAAATTTCCAAAAACCACAATTTCAAAAGCATCAGATTCTGTCGATTCTGTTTTGTTGTCAAAAAATTATTTGGTATATTGCTGAAATATGTGCAGGATTTTTCAAGAGAACTGAAGAAATTTGGTCGGCTGATTTCACTGTAGCGCGGCGGATCCGCGGCCGTAACCACGTTTTGGCCGCGAAACCGCCGCCGTACTGTAGCCACAGTGCACCAAATTTCTTCAGTAGGTCTCTGTGTTGGAATTAGGGTTTTTGGTATATTCTGTTTGGGCCCAGATTTATTTTATGTACTGAGTATTGTACTTGGGGCCCACTTCGGGAATTTTTGTCGATCAAAAATTTTAAACAGGTTAGTTCACAGTATTTACATTATATTTGCGACCATGAATCTCATTTGATCGGTAAATCCTGTCTAATTGCTATAGTTATTTTATACGGATTTGCGAACGTGACATTCACGTTGATGTTCTGTGTTGTGCTGTGATGTTACGGATTTGTCGTAGTGGATAGCCTGGATGCAATGGTAGTACAGTTTGATTGTATATGTACATTTTATATTGTGAGGTGAGCGTCCGACATGTAGACTGCCGTCACTGCCTGTTTGTATATTATTCTTTTGGGGCACGACCGGGCTGAGGTCGATGTACCCGTTGTATGTATATTTTACTTTCTATACTAGGATTACCCCGCGGAGGGGTGCACGGATAGTCGGGTTCTAGAGGGCAACGGGCCAGTATCTCATGGCTTTGAGACGGAGGGGGCTTCACTCTAGAATTAGAGGGCTATTCGCCGCACTCGTAGGGGGTATAGGTTGACCCAAGGAGGGGTGCTCAAGTTACCGGATTCCGTGAAGTGCTGGATGGTCCATTCACGTTGTTGAAGGGGGCTGCCTCGCTTCAGGTTTTGGCGGGTAACTTGCCGCACCTGTAGGGGTCTAAGATTTCATTGCACAGGCTATCCACACGACCAGGAGAACGTCGGGTTTCAGTAGCGGCTCTATGAAACTCGGGGATCCCAGATATCTGTATTGTTCTGTGATGCTTATTACATTTCTGTGATGTTGCATTTTATCACGCCTTGAGCGAATATTATATATTGATATATATATATATATATATATATATATATATACACACACTAGTAGATGTTGTATATGTTTTACACCCATGCTAGTCCAGTCCCCGCTCTGTCGTTAGTTAAGTAACCTAACAGGTGATGATGGGACCCAGTGGCGAATGCGGATGGCATATACGTACATCATATTTTCGTTCTTTTTTCGTGTGATCAATTGATGGGACTGCATTGATTCGGATCAATGCAAGCTAAACAAACATATTCTGATGTTGTTGGAACATTTTTCAAAAAGCTGTTATTGCAAGGACGTTCTCTTTTGTTTTTCACAGTGGTATTCGGTTATGAATATCCAACACCTCAGTCGACGAAGCAAGGGCCGAGATCCCTTCACCGGGAGTGACCCCTTGGACAGAAGTTTGCGTCAGGGTAATAACTTCACTATAGCCGATTGCCTTTTGCTTTGCATCGTGGTATTCAGTTGGAATATCCTGCACCTCATTCTACGGGGAAAGAGCCGAGATCCCTTCACCGGGAGTGACCTCTTTAGCAAAGGTTTTCGCCACAATATTTTTATAAAAAGCTATCCGGTTCCTTCAACGATATCAAGTTCATTACGTTAATGGTTTTTCGCCAAAAACCATTCGTAGCCCTCCGTCATTTCAGAAAGGTAGCACTTAGTATTCATGCTATGTATGTTGGCCTTCGTCAAGGCATAGTGTATGGTAGCTATTTATTACTTTTCTGCAGCATATAGATGCGTTGGTTTGGGATAGTCGTACTACTATTTTGGCCTTCGTCAAGGGTATGTACGGGTGGGTTCAAATTAACCTGGATAATGACGGGTAGAACTTGACATGTGACTTATGATATGTTGGCCTTCGTCAAGGTCATAAGAGCATGAGGTAAAAATCACATCGGGAGTTTCTAAAGAAACTGAAACTTGCCAGATATGCGCATACCTTCTGGAGTGTGATAACGTGAGTGGATTCCATCAAATTATCATGCGATGATAGTTGGATCCCGATTCCCACTGATGAGTTAGTTGACTCCTCGGGTGATCCCGACTAATTCTTCTTTCAGGTTTGGAGGAGAATTTGAGGTTACAGTGGGAGGTTTCCTGATTAGATAAAGTGATAACCATTCTGATCTAAGTTAGAGTGCACGCTGAGTGTTTCTTTTCTCTCTTTCTTTGGCAGCGACCTTGACCTGACCCTTGACTATAACTCAGTGACCAAGTTAACCGAACCTTCTTAAAAACTGGCTTTTGGATTGTCAGAGTTGCATACCTCATTGCCACTCCTACTCTTACCTTTTTCTCAAGAACACCCTGTATTACTACGAACATCCACTTCTGTTGGATAAAACCATCGTATGGTTATATACGAACTCGAAGGAACTTATTCGAGGATGGTTTTCGGTTCTGGAGAAAACGAATAGGACTATTCAGTTGTCTTTTCCTTTTACCTTCTCTCAGGTTGCGAGTGCTCCTTGGATTAGGACGGTACACCTATTACGCTAATTGGATAGTCTTCTTCCAAACCATAGGCAGGTGCCGAACGGTAGGGAATGAGGAAAACCAATTAGCCTAACGATGGTGTACAGAAGGTAATAAATTAAGACAAATAAATGGATTGGTAAGAGAGCAAAGTAAATTGCGACTGCTATTCACGACCAAACCAAGTATTTCTTCGCCAATCCTACATCACCTTTGTATTTCTCCAGAATACTCCGTATCACTACGAAGATCCACAGTTTATTGGATACTCCATCGTATGGTTATATACGAACTCGAAGGAACTTGTTCCAGTTCGGGGATGGATTCTGGTTCAGGAGAAATAGGAATAAGGTTTATTCAGTTATCTTTTATCTTTACCTTCTCTCGGGTTACGAGTGCTCCTAGGATTAGGACAGTACACCCATTATGCTTATTGGATAGTCTTCTTCCAAACCATAGGCTGGTGCCGAACGGTAGGGAAGGAAGAAAACCATTTAGCCTAAGAGGGTGTACAGAAGGTAACGACCAAAGACATATAAAGGGATTTGGAGAGGTGGAAAAGAAATATATGGTTACAGTTGTGAATTTGATAATGGAAGAGGCATTACTTAGAATACCGGGAAACCCTTTCAAAACATTTCAAAGTTTCAGTTTCACTATGTACTGTTAAAAGAAAACTGATTTCCCAATTAGCCCTTACTCCATGGTATGTATTTACCAGGTTTGATTCTTACATCTATATGGTTTTACAGATGATGAGTGGGAGCAAGTTATTGGGAATTTGGTGATCATCCTCATTATATCGGGATTCGTTGTAATTGGTGATATTTGAGGAAATCACCTGGGCTGTTTGCCGGACGGCAGATATTTGGTTTTGAATATCCATTGTTACGCACCAATTTCAAATTGATATATCTATACGTCTATTTTAGTAGAGTGAGATATAACTTTTTAAAATTATGTCCATGACATTTACCTATATCAGTGGATGATTAGGTAAGGAGCATTAAACAGCGGTGTAATTCTTCTTAACCATAAGTACAGTTTTCAACCTACGACACACAGGGTTTGAGTTATTAGACTCAGGGGACTTATACAGAGTATTGTATATTGTCCAGTGTCCATTAGGACAGAGGGGTTGGTCCTCGTACTATATTCGGTTTACTTGTGACTTCTCTAGCTCTTAGACAAGTGTTTCGTAAAGACACAAGGTCTAAGTTTTGAGAAGTTATAGGTATAAGAATAAAGTACAGAACTAGGTGTTGCAAGTATCGGGATTCTTGAAGGTGATCGAAGATGTACATACTTGTGTATGGTATTCAGTTGATAGTAATGATTATGAGAAACTTGCTTCTCTTTCAAGTTACTCATAATTGGAAGCATTCCTAAGTTGAGTAATACTAATCGGTCTCTCTCCATTTAGTTGACATGCACTGGAGACAGCTGCATGATTTGAATCTGGTTCCAATTAAATCAGTGCCTCTGTTTTTAAATTGGATAAAGAATAGTTCGTATCTTAACAATGTTAAGGTACGGGGAGTTCTCCGGCTTATGCTTAAAACCAGACTCTGGATAACTCAAGGAACATTTCTGTAATGGCTGTTTGTGGGTTGACCCGGGCTATGACGAAGGTTGACTTTCTATAATCTGGAAGATCAATAGTGATATTGTTCTAGACTCGCCACAGTTTTAATAAAAATGGATTTTTTCAGAAAACAGTGGTGATAGTATGGTAGAACTGGAAGTGATTCCAGAACCGCAAACGATTACTAAAAATTTGATAAGGACCTAAAGATTCAATCTGGATTGACATTCCATTAGCCACTCCGCAGATATGGTGGGTAACCTCAGGCACCCGAGAGGTACTCTGGTAGCCTCAAGGACGGTGACAGGGAGGTTCTTGTTTACCCAAACTTGACACTACTATTTTTCCATGCTATGAGACCCGGAAGGAGGATGAGTATAGCGTCGTTCTTAACTAGCTTTAGAAGTGCACGTGTATATGACTCTGCCAGAGGGTTGTCATAGTTAGTGGGAGCAGCGGAAGCATAGTGATCAAGTAGCTTATGTCTATTTATAGACTAAAGCAGATATAGCGGAGATAGATCATCTATTTCTGATGTTACAGTCATAGATTTGACTTCATCAGAATAGTGGATGGATCTGTTAAGAAGGTAGTAGGGTGTGATGTCCTGGTATTTGGATGACATACACAGAGTAGGAAGTGAAATTCCTATACTACGATCGGTTATATTTTGGTTGTCACGCAGTGGTTTCTCCACATAGGATATGGATATTATATCAGATATTCTGGTTACAAGATCTATCGTTTTAGATCTAGATTTGGGTAGTTTCCCAATCTGGGTACTTAGACTGCATTCTAAAGGTGTTTTAGAATGGACGACTCCTGGCACGGTAATGTACCTGCAGATGATGGAATCACCCTCTCTAAAGGTGTCTTACAAACTAAAGGGGAGAGGAATGTGCATGATTGGCAGGTCACTTGCTTAGGCATTTAGGTCAATCATGAGATGTCAAGTACCACACCAGATGTTTTCGCACTAGATGCAATAAGTTGATATTGATCCAATCCTGGAGAAATATTCGGAAGCAGTTTTAGAACATTAGTGGATGTTCTATGGATATGATAACAACAGCCTCTTTTAGGAGACAGTTATCATTTCAGGCTTCAAAGGTGACCTGGATGACAGAGTGACTATCACAGTTATAGTTTTCCCTCTGACGAGGGGCAGTATTTTGGACAGGTGGTCCAAGAGGATACTGAGGGAGGCATAGCGCAGGATGCTGATTGATTTCAGTTGACGATACAGTCTAAGAAGTTTGGATTTGGAGTTCATTTATGAACTAGGTCCCATCAGATAACCAGACATATTCTAAGACAGGTATTGCTCATTTCGGGAGATGGTTTTCTCCGCGAACTTGAGATAAAGAGAGACATAGAAAAAAACATCAGGGCGGATCCACTAGCTGAGGCCATTCCTCGAACGCAATAGTTTCGCAAACGAGCTTTGTAAGACTGATTATTAGAGGAGTTGGGTGTTCGGTATCACACGGGCTGTGAGTATGCGACATCGCAATAATTAGCCTTGAGTGCAAGTGGGAGATTGTTGGATATAGTGCCCTCAGAGTCAATTATTGGATCACAGGCACGTGATTGCAATGATTGAGGGAAGACCTATACCGGTAGGACAGTCTTACTCGAGAGCTTTGTATACTATCTAGTTTGTCTTTATCATCGTGTACAGTTCACTATTACATGTTGATAGAGAATAGTATGCTACCATGGTTTATCTTTATCATCGTGTATTGCTTCAGGTGACCTTACAGGTCACTATTACGCGTTGATAGAGCCCTTAGGATTCTTGCTTGACTACCAGCAGTATGATGGCGATCATATACCTAGGAGCTGGGGTCTATAAGCACATCCTTAAAAGGTCCCTAGTCGTGGGAGTTTCGAGACTGGGCATCGATACTCTACAAGTAGACTAGTGTAAACAGTCGAGACCCCGACGAGGGGCGGTGGCCGGTCTCACAAGCCATTGGTGTCAGTTGGATCACCTAAGATGTATACAGGTGCTCATTGGGTTATGAGTACACCGGACAGGACTCGCCGGGAACATGCTAGTTGGTATTATACCTAGCGTCAGATAGCAGTTCCCTGGTGACATGTGTACATGTTAGTTCATCAACCTGAGATCGTCATTTGTCTCGTGTGAGTTCCTACTGTACTTTGATTACTGCCCTACCACGGCTCAAAGAAGTCGTGCAAACTGGTTTTAGTTGGGTACCGTCCCGAGCCACATGAAGGCAGTGACCGGATCTGCAGGGGTTTCGCCTCTCTCGGTATTGGGGGTGAGGTTGCGCTGTGTCTAGGAGAGCCATTACACGAAGTCCTTGGCCAAGGCAGGAGATTTACTGATAGGTATTCCAGTAGTATCTCAGGGTGTTCTGGACTACACTCCGGCACGACTTGTACCGCTTTTGGGGGTCTGACTTTTACCAACCCCCTAGGCCCGCCATGCGATGCTCATAGACCAACGGACCGGACTGTACGGATATTGTCACTGACAGGATCAGTAGGGTGTCACGATGAGTTCGCTCATCGACCTCCCTTTTGGTCAATACTTGGTAGCCCATTACATACGGCTAATACCTCTGACGTGCTAGTGGTTAAATCCACAGCCAAAGTACTGATGAGTCTTTAGAGTCCCCCATAGACAGTTTCTCAAGTTTCGTGCGAAACGCTGTAGAGACCGTATGGATTTATGGCAGGGTACGAACGTACGCGTGCACTTGTGCATGTGTTATAGTTCGGACGGATAATACTAGCGGGCTTTGGTTTAAGCCGGATCTTAGTATTATACAGTGTAGATTTTGTCTCATTGCATTTGTATTCGGTCGGAATACAAATGCGGGTATGTATATATAGTCGCGGGGTTTTCCTGTAATTTATTATGGGATCACTTTTTGAAGTTGCCAGTTTGCATTCCGTTTCGGCCATTTTCCTTTCTTTCTTTCTTTGGCTGAAAATTGATGGGAGGGCCTTATTTGTAGAAGTGGCTTTTACAAAATGGAGGGTGGTTTTTCTGGCACATGGTTGCTTCATGATGGTTCATCATTACTTGCTTTTTGAGATGGGATTGGTGATGGATTTATGATTAGACTTTGTTGTGACTCATTTGAGAGTGATCATAGATTATCTTTTTGATGATCTCTTTTTCTCTCCTCCATCATATGATGGCCGGCCACTTGGGATAGGGGGCTGTCCAAAAATTTTGGTGTGCGTTTTTCACCTCATTTGCTTACACAAAAACCCTTAGCTCATCTCCAAAGTTGATTCCGCCACCTCCACATCCAAATGGCAACTTCTAACAACCCCTCGAGACATAGCGTTCTACACTTAGTCTACAGCAACCTTGGACACGTCGGCTTGCCAACTTTGCGTCCGAGTTGCCTCGGTTCAGAGGTGGGAGCCCGTAAAAGGACTCGGTGATGTGGTGCCTTTCCGACGAGGTGATCGAAACCGGAGATGCCGCGAGGAGCTTGGGATGGTGGCCGAAGATCGAAGGACACGAATCGCTCGGTATAGCTCTCTACCCTTTCTCCAGTTAGCTAGTAGTAGGTTAATGGTCCGATCCGGATTTATAGTCCGCGGTAGCGCCAGTTTCTAAGTTAAGAAAAAGTTGTTGTTTTCGCATTTTGGTCTCGGAAAGACGGCCGGGGCGCTACCGTAGACTCACAGATGTTTCTTTCTATGTCTCTTTTTATCTCAAGTTCGCGGAGAAAGTCATCTCCCGAAATGAACAATACCTGTCTTAGAATATGTCTGGATATCTGATGGGACCTAGTTCATAAATGAACTCTAAATCCAAACTTCTTAGACTGTATCGTTAACTGAACTTAATCAGTATCCGCTTAGACCACCTTCCCAAAATACTGCCCCTCGTCAGAGGGAAAACTATAACTCTGACAGTCACTTTGTCATCAAGGTCACCTTGGAAGCCTGGAATGATAACCGTCCCCGGAAAAAGGCTGTCGTTATCATATCCCTAGAACATCCACTTATGTTCAAAAACTGCTTCCGAATGTTTCTCCAGGATAGGGTCAATATTAACTTATTGCATCTAGTGCAAAAACAACGTCTGGTGTGGTACTTGACATCTCATGATTGACTTAAATGCCTAAGCAAGTGATCTGCCAATCATGCACATTCCTCTCCCCTTTAGTCTGTAAGGCACCTTTAGAGAGGGTGACTCCATCACCTGCAGGTACACTACCGTGCCAGGAGTCGTCCATTCTAAAACACCTTTAGAATGCAGTCTAAGTACCCAGATTGGGAAACTACCCAAATCTAGATCTAAAACCCTAGATCTAGTAACCAGAATATCTGATATAATATCCATATCCTATGTGGAGAAACCACTGTGTGACAACCAAAGTATAACCGATCGTAGTATAGGAATTTCACTTCCTACTCTGTGTATGTCATCCAAATACCAGGACATCACACCCTACTACCTTCTTAACAGATCAATCCCCTATTCTGATGAAGTCAAACCTATGTCTGTCACATCAGAAATAGATGATCTATCTCCGCTATATCTGCTTTAGTCTATAAATAGACATAAGTTACTTGATCACTACGCTTCCGCTGCTCCCACTGACTACGACAACCCTCTGGCAGAGTCATATACACGTGCATTTCTAAAGCTAGTTTAGAACGATGCTATACTCATCCTCCTGCCGGGTCTCATAGCATGGAACAATAGTAGTGTCAAGTTTGGGTAAACAAGAACCTCCCTGTCACCATCCTTGTGGCCACCGGAGTACCTCTCGGGTGCCCGAGGTTATCGACCATATCTGCGGAGTGACTAATGGAATGTCAATCCAGATTAAATCTTTAGGTCCTTATCAAATTTTTAGCAATCATTTGCGGTTCTGGAATCACTTCCAGTTCTACCATACTCCCACTACTGTTTTCTGAAAAAATCCATTTTTATTAAAACTGTGGCGAGTCAAGAACAATATCACTATTGATCTTCCAGATGATAGAAAATCAACCCTCGTCATAGCCCGGGTCAACCCACAAACAGCCATTACAGAAACATGCCTTGAGTTATCCAGAGTCTGGTTTTGAGCATAAGCCGGACAACTCCCCGTGCCTTAACAATGTTAGGATATGAACTATTCTATATCCAATATAGAAACAGAGGCACTGATTTAATTGGAACCAGATTCAAATTATGCAGCTATCTCCAGTGCATGTCAACTAAATGGAGAGAGGCCGATCAACATTATTCAACTTAGGAGTGCTTCCAATTATGAGTAACCTGAAAAAGAAGCAAGTTCTCTTAATCATTACTATTAACTGAATACCATACATAAGTATCTACAACTTCGATCTCCTTGAAGAATCCTGATACTTGCAACGCCTGGTTCTCTACTTTATTCTTATACCTATAACTTCTCAAAACTTAGACCTTGCATTTCTACGAAACACATGTCTAAGAACTAGAGAAGTCACAAGTAAACAGAATATAGTATGAGTAC
The DNA here is from genome assembly GCA_030015575.1 of Agapanthus africanus. Lineage (NCBI taxonomy): Eukaryota > Viridiplantae > Streptophyta > Magnoliopsida > Asparagales > Amaryllidaceae > Agapanthus > Agapanthus africanus. Next base: position 308,408,287 of record CM057337.1, read on the forward strand.
CAACCCCTCTGTCCTCATGGACACTGGACAAAATACAATACTCTGTATAAGTCCCCTGAGTCTAATAACTCAATTGCTGTGTGTCGTAGGTTGAAAACTGTACTTATGGTTAAGAAGAATTACACCGCTATTTAATTCTCCTTAGCTAAGCATCTACTGATATAGGAAAATGTCATAGACATAATTTCAAAAAGTTATATCTCACTTTATAAAAATAAATGTACAGATATATCAATTTGAAATTGGTGCATAACAACGGATATTCAAAACCAAATATTTGTCGTCCGGCAAACAACCCAGACGATTTCCTCAAATATCACCAATTACAACGAATCCCGATATAATGAGGATGATCACCCAATTCCCAATAACTTACTCCCACTCATCATCTGTAAAACCATACAAATGTGAGAATCAAACATGGTAAATACATACCCTGGAGCATGGGTTAATTTGGAAATCAGTTTTCTTTTAACAATACACAGTGAAACTGAAACATGTAAATGTTTCGAAGGGGTATCCGGGTAATCCTAGCAATGCCTCTTCTATTATCAGATTCACAACTGTAACCGTATATTTCTTTGCCATCTCTCCAAATCCCTTTATATGTCTTTAGTCATTACCTTCTGTACACCCCTTTAGGCCAAATGGTTTTCTTCCTTCCCTACCGTTCGGCACCAGCCTATGGTTTGGAAGAAGACTATCTAATAAGAATAATGGGTGTACTCTCCTAATCCTAAGAGTACTTATAATCTGAGAGAAGGTGAAGATAAAAGACAACTGAATAAACCTTATTCCTATTTCTCCTGAACCAGAATCCATCCCCGAACTGGAACAAGTCCTTTCGAGTTCGTATATAACCATACGATAGAGTATCCAAAAAAACTGTGGATCTTCGTAGTGATACGGAGTGTCCTGTAGAAATACAAAGGTGAAGTAGGAGTGGCGATGAAATACTTGGTTTGGTCGTGAATAGCAGTCGCAATTTACTTTGTCCTTTTACTAATCCCTTTATTTGTCTTTACTTAATACCTTCTGTACACCTTCGTTAGGCTAATTGGTTTTCTTCATTCCCTACCGTTCGGCACCTGCCTATGGTTTGGAAGAAGACTATCCAATAAGCGTAATAGGTGTACTGTCCTAATCTAAGGAGCACTCGCAACCTGAAAGAAGGTAAAAGGAAAAGACAACTGAATAGTCCTATTAATTTTCTCCAGAACCGGAAACCATCCTCGAATCTGGAACAAGTTCCTTCGAGTTAGTATATAACCATACGATGGTTTTATCTAATGGAAGTGGATGTTCGTAGTAATACGGGGTGTTCTAGAGAAAAGGGTAAAAGTAGGAGTGGCAATGAGGTATGCAACTTTGACAATCCAAAAGCCAGTGTGTTAAGAAGGTTCGGTTAACTTGGTCACTGAGTCATAGTGAAGGGTCAGATCATGGTCGCTGCCAAAGAGAGAGAGAAAGGAAACACTCTGCGTGCACTCTAACCTAGATAAGAATGGTTATCAATTTATCTAATCAGGAAACCTCCCACTGTATCCTCAAATTCTCCTCCAAACCTGAAAGAAGAATTAGTCGGGATCACCCGAGGAATAAACCAACTCATCAGTGGGAATCGAGATCCAACTATCATCGCATGATAACGTGATGGAATCCACTCACGTTATCACACTCCAGAAGGTATGCGCATATCTGGCAAGTTTCAGTTTCTTTAGAAACTCACGATGTGATTTTTACCCCATGCTCTTATGACCTTGACTTTGGCCAACAAATCATAAATCACATGTCAAGTTCTACCCGTCATTATCCAGGTTAATTTGAACCCACCCGTACCTACCCTTGACTTTGGCCAACAAAGCAGTACGACTGTCCCAAACCAACGCATCTATCTATGCAGCAGAAAGATAAGAAATAGCTACCATACACTATGCCTTGACTTTGGCCAACAAACATAGCATGAATACTAAGTGCTACCCGTCTGAAATGACGAAGGGCTACGAATGGTTTTTGGCGAAAAACCTTTAACGTAATGAACTTGATATCGTTGAAGGAACCGGATAGCTTTTTATAAAAATATAGTGGCGAAAACCTTTGCTAAAGAGGTCATTCCCGGTGAAGGGATCTCGGCTCTTTCCCCGTAGAATGAGGTGTAGGATATTCCAACCGAATACCACAATGCAAAGCAAAAAGGCAATCGGCTATTGTGAAGTTATTACCCTGACGCAAACTTATGTCCAAGGGGTCACTCCCGGTGAAGGGATCTCAGCCTTTCCCTCGTCGACTGAGGTGCTGGATATTCATAACCGAATACCACTGTGCAAAACAAACGAGAACGTCCTTGCAATAACAGTTTTTTTTGAAAAATGTTCCAACAACATCAGAATAGGTTTTTTTTAGCTTGCATTGATCCGAATCAATGCAGTCCTATCAATTAATCACACCACAAAAGAACGAAAATATATGTATGTATATGCCATCCGCATTCGCCACTGGGTCCCGTCATCACCCGTTAGGTTACTTAACTAACGACAGAGCGGGGACTGGACTAGCGCGGGTGTAAAACATATACAACATCTACTAGTATATACATCAATATATAATAATCGCTCATGGCGTGATAAAATGCAACATCACAGAAATGAAATAAGCATCACTGAACAATACAGATAATCTGGGATCCCCGGGTTTCATAGAGCCGCTACTGAAACCCGACGTTCCCCTGATCGTGTGGATAGCCTATGCAATGAAATCCTAGACCCCTACGGGCGCGGCAAGTTACCCGCCAAAACCTGAAGCGAGGCAGCCCCCTTCTACAACGTGAATGGACCATCCAGCGCTTCACGTAATCCGGTAACTTGAGTACCCCTCCTTGGGTTAACCTGTATCCCCTACGAGTGCGGCGAATAGCTCGCCAATTCTACAGTGAAGCCCCCTCCGTCTCAAAGCTATGAGATGCGGGCCCATTGCCCACTAGAACCCGGCTACCCGTGCACCCCTCCACGGGGTAATCCTAGTACAGAAAGTAAAATATACAACGGGTACATCGACCTCAGCCCGGTCGTACCCCAAAAGAATAATATACAACCAGGCAGTGACGGCAGTCCACATGTCGGACGCTCGCCCCGCAATATCAAATGTACAAATACAACCTAACTATACTACCATTGCAACCAGGCTATCCACCACGACAAATCCGCAACATCACAACACAACACAGAACATCAACGTGAATGTCACGTTTGCAAATCCGTCTAAAAGGGCTATAGCAATTAGACAAGATTTACCGATTAAATGACATTCACGGTCGCAGATATAATGTAAATACTGTGAACTAACATATTTAAAATTTTCGATCGACAAAATTTCCCGAAATGGGCCCCAAGTACAATTCCCAGTACTCAAAATAATCTGGGCCAAAACAAAAAATACCAGAAACCCCAATTTCAAGTCAGAGACCACTGCAGGAAATTTGGTGCATTGTTGCTACAGTGCGGCGGCGGAACCGTGGCCAAAACGTGGGTATGGCCGTGGTTCCGTGGCGCTATAGTGCAATCAGTATGCCAAATTTTCTCAGATGTCTTAGAAAAGCCTGCCTGATTTTCTGTAATACTCAAAATAATTTTTCGACGGCAATAAAAATTCGACAGAAAGTTCAATATTGGAAATGCAGTTTCAGAAATTTTGTTCGATCAAAGTTCTAAACACGTTAGAGCAAGTTAGTAAAGGTTAATGGCATGGCTCTGATACCATGTAAGTCTACGGTAGCTCCCCGGGCGTCTGTCCGAGGCTAAAATGCAGAAACAAAAACTTTTTCAAAACTAGAAACTGGCGCTATCGCAGACTTGAATCCCGAATCGAACCATTAACCTACAACTAGCTAACAAGAGAAGGGTTGGAAAAGCTATACCGATCGATCTGTGTCCTTCGGTCTTGGCCACCATCCCAAGCTCCTCGCAGAATCTCTGGTCTCGATCTCTTCGTCGGAAAGGGCACCACATCTTCGAGTCTTTTTACGGGATCCCGCTTCATCCGAAGCAACTCGGTCATGAAGTTCGCTAGCCGACGTGTCCAAGGCGAAGTAGAGAATGTGTGTGACAATTTTATCTCTTGCATCCATAATATGGATGGAGGTTGAAGGTGAAGCCATCAATGGAGGTTGTGAGCTAGAGGAAGAAGAAGAAGAAGAAGCCTTTTTCCTTTTGTGTTGTATGATAATGAAAGTGAGAATCAAAAATACAAGAGCTAACCCACCATCATATGGCTGCCCTTCTCTCTCCTCTTATCATTTCATCATAAATATCAATCATATAATGTGACATATGCACATAAAAAGAGACCATGAGTCACTACCCATGCACATGCCACATTAAATGCACAAAATGATGATTTCTAGCTCACAATTTCAATTTGTAAACATTAATCCAAATGTTTACAACAATAAAAAGGATACGGCAACATCTAAACTAAACTCGTAACGGATCACAAGGATACCCCTCACCTGTATATACATACCTGCATCTGCATTTCGATCGAATGCGAATGCGATGAGACTAAAGTAATCCAACAAATCTAATACTAGGATCCGGCTTAAACCAATGCCCACTAGTATGATCCGTCTGATCATGATCCGTGCACTACTGCACGTATATGATCGAACCCTGCCATATATCATACGGCCTCTACAACGTTTCACCCGAAACTTGAAAACTGTCTGTGGGGGACTCTAAAGACTCGTCAATACTTTGGCTGTGGATTTAACCACTAGCACGTCAGAGATACTAGCTGTACGTAATGGGCTACCAGGTATTGACCAAAAGGGAAGTCGATGAGCGAACTCATCCTGACACCCTACTGAGCCTATCAGCGACAATATCCGTACAGTCCAGTCCGTTCGTTTATGAGCATCGCATGTCAGGCCTAGGGGTTGGTAAAAGTCAGACCATGAAAAGCGGTTGTAACGCCTTAGATTTCGGTTAGTGTTCGTTTAGACGTTAGTGCGGGTTTACTGTAAAAAGTTCACCAATTCGGATTCCTCACATTTATAACATTTAATTAATAAATTATTATTATTTGTTATAAGCATGCACGCGCGTGTGCACGTAAATGCGAGGATTTGTTTATGCTAATTTTGATCTTTGCAACCTTGACCCTTAACCAAATCCTTGTTTAATCCAATCCTTAACCCTAAATTCTCTTGATCTTTTGTGTGAGAGAGAGAGAGATATTTGTTTGTTGAGTGAGGATGTGGCATTTGAGTGTATGAAAGCATTAATGGTTCATTAATGAAGTGGATACACTCACCCTCATCTCACACCCTACACTCACCTCCCTCTCCCTTATCCTCACACCCTCCCTCTTTTTCTCTAACTCTTTTATTCTTCATCTCTCCCTCAACTAAACTGAACACTTCATTACCCTTCATCAAAATTCATCACAAATTCACAAAAAAGTTCACAAAATCACATCTTTCTTCACTTTTTGCCTCATGGATGCCTAGGAGAATGCAAAGCTAGGATCTTTGTGTTATTTTGATTAGGTAATGTTCCCTTTCTGTTCTTTAGATGTTTATTGTGTTTCTTAGCTTTAAAGATTCAGTTTTTATCGCTTATCGTATCGTTTCGGGTAAATATCGTATTTTTAGTGTCGATTTGGGGTCTCGGATGATCTGCTGTTAAATCAGGTAATTGTTGTAAAAATTGACTTGACAGTAGCCTAGTGTAGAGACCTAGAACCTACCCACAAAATACGAACCAATTCCATCATGATTGGGCCGCATATTTATTTCTTCTGGCAGCAATTTGCGGCCAGACTGGGGAGTTGGGGTTTGGGTTTTTGGGTAGGGGTCTCTGGGGTTTTTTGTGATCTCATGGTACTTGCAATTTTTACTGATTACTGGTACAGAAAAATATGGGACCACTTGTGTGTTTCTCGTGTTTCGTTTCACGTGATACGTTATCCAATACGGTGCGTGTTCTTTGTTGCTGTTGTTCTGAGTTGGTTTCGTAGTGTCGCTATACGCGTTAGCTATAACACGAACCCTTTAGAGTACGTATGTGTGTCGTGTGGGTCCGTGTAGATTATGCGTGTTTTGGGTCTATTGCTAATATATATCTGTTATATCGTATTATGTTGCAGGTTCGTAGGCGAGGACTTCGGACGCTGCTACAAAAGAAAAACAGGTGGTGGACTTCACGTAGCTTGGAGCGTTGGTGAGTAGATTTAACATCTACAGGGAAATCGCCCGCATGGCGTTATGCGTCTGGGCTAGAGATGTTATTTCTGTCGCATATTCTATGTCATATTTAGAATTGCGCATTTACCATATTACTTAGATATTGTTGTGCTTGGACTAGTAGCCTTAGGACACTGCACATATTATTAACGATTCATGTTGCACGAGCACTGATTGTATGCTACACACACCGTCAATAATTGCCATGTCATGCACAACCCACTTATAGATATGATATTGCTTGGTTAGGAACATTGAGACATTGATTCATATTTCTTATCGCATATGACATTTAGCATACCTGTATATCTACATGCTTACACATATGCCTTCGTATACTTATATGTTAGATACCTGTATACCTATAGAGTATTGTACCATTAGTGATAGGTACATACACACTTTATGACATAGCTACAGGTATACCTTGCGCACATATTTCACTTATACCCAGGGGGTATACTACATCATTACTTATAGGTAGATACATATATCTTGCTATACCTTATTGTTTACACATATATCAGTATAGCTACATGTTTACCTTTACTTGATATTATTTAGAATTGGAGAAAATAGGAACCGCATGATATATTATATTAACTTTTTGCAGTTAATTAGCGGCTTTTCCTTTATATGCTTTCATTACAGTTTTATGTTGCATATATTATATTCATGGATTTTCGCATTGTGATATGGATTTTTCGTGATGTTTTCTAAATTTGGGGACCGTGGGAGTTCATGAAATTTTGAATTATTTGAAAAACCCAGTTTCCCTTGATATGATATTTCAGCAGCCACCATGAGATTTATCGGTTCGGATATATATACCCCACATGAGGAACGGAGGGGTCCATGTGCGGGTACATGGTGGGGCCCGAAGGCTGTAGGGTTCCTAGGCACTCTTGTGAAGGTTCATAGAGCATCAAATATGCCCGAATAAAATTTTACATGTGCCGAACAACCCAAAGCCGGGATCTTTGCTAGATTATTAGGGTTTAACATGCAAGATAACATCTTTAAAACTAAGTGTGAGGGATTACAACCTTTGTAGTCCGCTCCTTCGCTTCACAAGCTCCGAGTAGAAGTCCCTTCGCCGCGATCCACGATCTCCCGGACTCAAGAGAGGCTCCACGACTCGAACGATCCATGAAAGCTTGTCGTATTCCTTTTCTCCGATGATCTACGTCGAAGTTGCAATAGCTCAAGCTCTTATACTCTAATGAGGTGAACACCCTAATCTAATGGGCTAGATTAGATGAGGATGATGGATTAGTGTTTATGCTTTCTTTTTATATCATGTTCTCACAAGAATTCATCACAAAAGAAATCACAAGTGAGCTCTCTCTCAAACTCAAGAGAGAAGAAGATGAAGAATAATGAGAATAATCCTTTTGTGATGAATAGTAGATAAGAATATATGATTGATATGGAACCATGGTCAAGGATGATAGGATTAACCTTTGTAGAGAATAAACTAGAGGTAGGGTTTGGTTAGGTTAAGTATGAGTCAAGGATAAGTATCAACCATAATATCTTAACCAAGACAAAATGGAAATCCTTCTAGAATAATCAAGAAGGAGCTAACCCTAATCAAACCCTAATCCCTTTTTATCATCCTTAAACATGTTTCATAATAAATCATATCATGTCACAATAATATATATCACATATATATTATACATTTGCAACAAAAGAAAATAATACAATTAACATATATCGCATATATATCAATGTATTAATCCGGTGAGAAAATGAAATAATAAAGCAAGCCAATATTAGATAATGTAATACAATATATCATATATATCATTTTACATTAAATCATCGAATCAACACTTGATCTGGCGATCCGGCTATATCGAATATAACCGACTAATATATCATGTATCGATTCATCGAATCAACACTTGATCCAATGTCCCGGTTCATATCTAAATATCACGAGAATATAGTACGGTATCACATATCGCATTATCCTCGGTCCTGCACATATCACATATGTGCCTCTACTCCGTTTTGCCTGAGCCAAGAAACCTCTGTGTAGGACTCTAAAGAATCGTCAATACGCCGGTAGCAGGTGATGATCATATCAAACACCCACAAGCTGCAAGCGGTCAGCTAAACGTAACAGCCACCCAGGTATTGAGCGATCAGAAGATCAACAAGCTAGCATGTCCGTTCTCCTGTGAATCCAATCTGTAACACTCCCGTACAGTCCGGTCTGTTCGTCTGATATGTCGCATATCAAGTCTAGGGGTGGTATACGTCAGACCCCAGTAACCGATAAGTCGTGTCGATATGAGGCTCATAACAGGTCGAGAAACTACTGGTAACACTTACCAGTATATCTCTATATCAGCCCTGGCCAGGGACTTCTAGTTATAGCCAATCGAACACAGCACAACATCAACTCCCTATACCGGGAGAGACAAATCCCCTCCTATCGCTCATTGCCTCCATGTGATTCGGGACTATACCCAAAAGCCACCGTTTTGCATGCCTTCTTGGACGTGGTAAGGTGAAAATCAAAACACAGTAGGAATCACACAAGACTCTATGACGATCTCGGGTCTACAGACTACCCTGTACCAGTGTCACCGGAGAACTGCCATCTGACGTGTGGTATATCACCATCTGGGAGTTCTCGGCGAGTCCGTCCAGTATACCCAGTCTCCACTGAGCACCCGTACACCATCCTTGATGTCAAACATCGATGGATATGGGATCATCCATCGCACATCATATGGGTCAAGATGCGTATACGCTAATCTACTCTGGTGTATCGATGCCCCGTCTCGATATACCCTCGACTAGGAACATTTATAGGATGTACTCATCGACTACCGTGGCCCCACTAGTATGATCTCATCATAATCCCAGTAGTCGAGTACAAATCCTAAGGGCTTTATCAACATGTGAGTGAAAAACAGTAAACCAATACGAGTCAACATGTTAAGATAAAGTGAAACCAAATAGCATACTATCATGACGAGCAAGAAAGTCTTCTCTGTATATATCCAAGCATCCATCATAATATACATCATATGTACAACAATGGCCTCTAGGGCATATACATAACTAACAATCTCCCACTTGCACTAAGGCCAGCTGCTGTAGTATCTCATACCTAGCATCCCGAATAATCTCTTAAACTGTATCTGGGGTATGGCCTTCATGAGTGGATCCGCAGTGTTATCCTTCGTATCTACTCTCCTGACCTCGATCTCCCGACGATCAACTATCTCCCTGATCAGGTGATACCGCCTCAGAATATGTCTGGACTTCTGATGGGACCTGGGTTCCTTGGCCAAAGCCACAGCTCCATTGTTATCGCAATACAGAGGTATTGGATGCTCAATGGATGGAACCACACCAAGTTCAGTGATGAACTTCTTCATCCAGACAGCCTCTTTGGCAGCATCGTTGGCAGTGATGTATTCAGCCTCCATCGTCGAGTCTACAACGGTATCCTGTTTGGAACTCTTCCAACATACCGCCCCTCCATTGAGGGTAAAGACAAATCCCGAGTGCGGCTTAGAGTCGTCCTTATCACTTTGGAAGCTGGAATCGGTAAAGGACTCCACCCGGAGTTCACCGTTACCATACACCAAGAACATGTCTCTAGTCCTTCGCAAGTACTTGAGAATGTTCTTCACAGCTGTCCAATGACCCTCTCCAGGATTTGCTTGATACCGACTCACTACACTTAGTGAGTATGCTACATCGGGTGTGGTACATAGCATCGCATGCATGATAAAGCCTACTGCCGAAGCATAGGGTATCCCTTGCATGCTAGCTCTCTCCAAATCAGTCTTGGGAGACATCTCTTTGGAGAGAGTGAGTCCAGAGATCATGGGTTAGTTCCCATGCTTGGATTCTTCCATACTAAACCTCTTTAGTATGGTGTCAATGTACCTGGATTGGGACAATCCCAGTATCCTTTTGGATCTATCTCAATAGATCCTAATCCCCAATATGTAGGAGGCATCACCTAGATCTTTCATTGAGAATCTTTGTTATAAGAAGAGCTTGACTGATTGCAACATAGGAATATCATTCCCTATCAAGAGTATGTCATCCACGTACAATACGAGGAAGACAACCTTACTCTCTGCTACCTTTTTATAGATACAAGGTTCATCTATATTTTTGATAAAGTCAAACTCTTTGACTACAACATCAAAACAGATGTTCCAACTCCGCGATGCTTGATTTAACCCATAAATGGATTTAAGCAGTTTGCACACCTTTCCGCTGCTCCCACTATCTACGAAGCCCTCTGGCTGAGTCATGTACACGCACTCTTCTAAATCACCATTTAGAAAGGCGGTCTTAACATCCATTTGCCAGATTTCGTAGTCATGGTATGCAGCAATGGCAAGTAAGATCCGGATGGACTTAAGCATAGCAGCTGGAGAAAAGGTTTCGTCATAATCCACACCTGGTCGTTGACGAAATCCCTTTGCTACAAGTCTAGCTTTGAAAGTCTCAACTTTTCCATCTACACCAAATTTCTTTTTAAAAATCCACTTGCTCCCAATGGGATTTACCCCTTCAGGAGCATTTTCCAAAATCCATACTTTATTGGTGTACATGGATTCCATCTCAGATCGCATTGCATCCAGCCATTTCACAGAGTCATCATTCGTGATGGCCTGCTCGAAACTAGTCGGGTCATCATCTTCCATGATGCAATCCTCACTTCCACCATCAATGAGAAAACCGTAGTATCTCTCAGGTGGACGAGAAACCCTACTAGTTCGGCGGAGAGGCTGGGGTTCGTCGGGTACTACTGTATCTTCTGGTTCAAACAAATCATCAGTTGTAGTTTGTGGTGCTGGAAGCTCTTCCAGCTCTACCTCTTTGCCACTAATTTCTTCTGCAAGAAATTCCTTTTCCAAAAAGGTGGCATGTTGAGCAACAAACACTTTTTGTTCCTCAGCGTGGTAGAAAAAATATCCTTGAGAATTCTTTGGATATTCCATAAATTTGCAAAGAACTGATCGTGCCTCGAGTTTTTCCGGATTTTGCCTTTTGACATAGGCCGGACAACCCCATATTTTAACTCGTTTAAAATATGGTCTCTTCCCACTCCATATCTCATATGGTGTGGTAGGTACTGATTTAGAAGGAACTAGATTCAATATGTATATGGCTGTCTCAAGCGCATACCCTCAGAAGGAAATAGGTAACTCAGCTTCGCTCATCATAGAGCGCACCATATCTAATAGGGTCTGATTCCTCCGTTCCGATACACCGTTGTGCTGTGGTGTATAAGGAGGAGTAAACTGAGAGAGAATCCCATTCTCTTTTAGATAATCCAGAAAATCATTGCTCAAGTATTCTCCTCCTCGATCAGATCGAAGGATCTTAATACTTTTGCCGGTTTGGTTCTCTACTTCGTGCTTATATTCTCTGAATTTCTCAAAAGCTTCAGACTTGTGTTTCAACAGGAACACATGCCCGCATCTAGAGAGATCGTCACTGAATGTAATGAAGTAGGAAGAACCGTTCCTGGCGTGTGTAGACATGGGACCGCATGCATCACTATGTACCAGTCCTAAGAGTTCCGTAACTCTTTCTCCGTGTCCACTAAACGGAGCTTTGGTCATTTTTCCTTTGAGACATGAATGGCAAGTATCATAAGATGAAAATTCGAATGAATTCAAATATCCATTTTTATGTAACTTAGCTAGCCGTGTCTCATTGATATGGCCAACTCTACAATGCCACAAGAAGGATTCGTTCATTTCTGAATTTTTCCTCTTGTGTGTGTTTTGTATATTGAGGACTGTATTTTGATTTAGAATGAATATGCCATTATGTAACGAGCCTGATGCAATCAACTTTTGATCTAGGAATATGTTCATAACATTATCCTTTACTACAAAATTATATCCTTCTTTACTTAATAAAGAAACTGATATAATGTTGCACATCATGTTCGGTATATAATAGCACTCATTTAGAATCAGTGTATTACGACTTGCAATACTAGGTGATATTCGCCAACTGCTTTGGCTGCAATACTTGCACCGTTCCCTACTTGAACGGAATGATCACCTTTTCCCAGTTCTCTACCTTTACGTAGCCCATGTAACAATTTACATATATGGGATCCTGATCCGGTATCTAATACCCAGGACGTAGGGTGAACTGAGAAACAGTTCTCAATAACTAACATACCTGAAGAAGATGCATCAACATGCATGTTCTTTTGGGCGGCTTGAGAATCCAGATATTCTCCTATTCCTTGTTCAATCTTATAACTCTTATAAGAAAGAACGGGTCCAACGTTCCCCTGCTCAGTATAATAAGCGGGTCCAGTCAATACATCCATATTATTATCTTGATTATGGCCTGACATGGTCGCTACCTGGAGAGAGAGAGAAGAAAACACTTTAGTGTATGCTCTTACAAGATTAGATTGGTTATTATCTTATCTAATCAGGATGTCTCCCACTGTTTTTATCAAATCTACCTTCAAACCCTAAAAGGTAAGATTAGCCGGGATTAATTACACCCTACAATTTCGTCAATCTTTCAGCCAGATCAGTGTCGGTACTTGAGGGAGGTTCCCCGTGCTTTCGCACGGACCTAATTAAAGTAAACCTCATTTTCCCAGAGGCGTAACCCCTTTAACACTTTTCTAGACACCTACTTGATCGGCTAATTGTCCTGTGTAAAACTCTCTCAGGAGTAACACTTACTCGCAGTGGGTATCGGGATCCAACTATCTCATAGGAGGTATGCAATCTCATTGCAAATTTCAACACTTGAAATTCCTGATAATATTTTGCCCCTAGCGATATATGACCTTGACTAAGTCAACAAACCATAAATCGCAAGTCAAGTTCAACCCGTACATTTCCCAATTGAATTAAACCTACCCGTACGACCCTTGACTGAGTCAACAAAGCCGTGCGAATACCCTAATCGAATCACATCTCATGTTTTAGCAGATAAACACTACTTATCTACCGTACACTACGCCTTGACTAAGTCAATGTAAGTCCATGCTACCTCTCCCGGTACTTTCGGGAATGCGGAATTTGGTAGAAAACGATTTTCTTAAAGATGGTAACATGGACCTAAAACCCGGATCTTGGTTAAACATCTATCTAACAACCTAACTATGAGTTTTAGCTACTCGGTTAGGGGGTTATACCTTGCTTGTCTTGAACTCCTTCGTCTTCAAAGCTCCGATGGTGGTCCGATGGCTTCTTCTCGTCGTCTCCGTACGCCGAAGATAGATCCACCTGAAAGCTCCAACCTTTAGCTCCTTCTTCGTTCTTTGAAGAAACTAGTTCACTTGGTTTGCTAAACCTAGTGAACTAGAATGAGTAGAGAAGAAATAGAATGGGATTTTATCTATGGTTCTTGATTCTCAACTCATGAGACAAGAGAACCATAGATCAAGAGAGGGAGCAAGAGGTTGAGGGTGAGAGCAAGAGGAGAGCTCAAGAACAAGAGAGAGAATGAGCAAGAAAGAATGAGCAAGTATTTTGTCTCTCACCCTCTCATAATCCAAAGCAATGATAACTCATCATATTAACAAAAGTCTTATGTGATGGTTAGAAGCAACCACAACCATATCATTTCATGCACTCATTTTACACAAATGAGCAAGTAAACAAAAGTCTTTGCCATGAAATGATGGCTATGGTTATCATGATGGTCAACTAGTCAAGCCTAGTCAACCGGTCAACAAGTCAACAAAAGTCAACAAGTCAACAAAGTCAACAAGTCAACAAAAGTCAACAAGTCAACAACCATATCACCATAATACTTAATTAATATAATAGTTAATCACATATCATATTCTCATTAGGGTTGAGCATAAAGTCAAATAGTCAACGGTCAACTGTCAACAACCCTAATGAGAATCCGCTGCCTCTGCCTCCCTGTCAACTGTGTATACACACCCGCATCCGCGTTCCGAGGAACACGAATGCAAACTGGATAAATCCAATCCCATAAGGTACACTAGGATCTGGCTTAAACCAAAGCCCGCTAGTGTAAACTGTCCGGACACTGTACGTGCACAAGTGCACGGATGTGACCGAACCCTGTCGCAAAACCATGCGACCTGTCGCAATACCATGCGACCTCTACTCTTTTGCCTAAAGGCGAAAAGCTTTCTGTGTGGGACTCTAAAGACTCGACACTACGCTGGCAGTGGGTTTAACCACAGACCGCAAGCGGCACTAGCTGTGCGTAACGGTCCCCAGGTAATGCCGACAAGAAGACCGACGAGGCGAAACCCATCTGAACTCCTACTGAGCCTGAGTGTGACATTCTCCGTACAGTCCGGTCTGTTCGTCTGATACATCGCATGGCGGGCCTAGGGGGTGGTAAACGTCAGTCCCCCAAAAGCGGTACAAGTCGTCCCGGAGTGAAGCCCAATACACCCTGAGATAACACTGGAAACCTACCAGTATATCTCGTTTGCCCTGGCCAGGGACTACTCGTGTAATGGCTCTCCTAGACACAGCGCGATGTCAACCCCCAATACCGGGAGAGACGAATCCTGTCTAACCGTCACTGCCTCCAAGTGCTTCGGGACTGCACCCAACCACCACCTGTTTGCACGACTCCTTTGAGTCGTGGTAGGGTAGTGATCAAAGTACAGTGGGAACACACTCGAGGCGGAGTGACAGTGTCAAGTCAGCGGACTAAGCTGTACTCATGTCACCTGGGAACTGATAACTGACGATAGGTATAATACCAACTAGTCAGTTCCCGACGAATCCTGTCCAGTGTACCCGTAACCTAACGAGCACCCGCATACTATCTCAAGTACGACGTACTGACGGCTGTGGGACAGACCGTCTCCCACACTGGGATGAGAAGCGCATGCGCTGGTCTACTCCGGAGTATCGATGCCCTGTCTCGATAGTCCTGCGACCAGGGACCTGAATAAGGATGTGCTTATAGATTACCCAGCCCCCACTAGTGTGACTACCATCACAACGCTGGTAATCAAGCAAAGATCCTAAGGGCTCCACTAATGCGTATAAGTGATATACTGAAATAAACACAAGTACACATTGAAGTAGAAACAAACCAAATAGCATACTACTATTTTGAGCAAGATTGTATATACAAGGTGAATATCCCAAGCATCCATTAAGTAATATACAAACTAGTATGATACAGTAATGGCCTCTAGGGCATATACACTAACAATCTCCCACTTGCACTAAGGCCATGTACTGGCGTATCGAAGACCTATCATCTCGATCAGCCGCTCGAACTGAGTCTGGGGCAGGGCCTTGGTGAATGGATCTGCAGTGTTATCTTCTAAAGCGACTCTCCGAACCTCGATCTCCTGGCGATCCACGATCTCCCTGATCAGGTGATACCGCCTTAAGATGTGCCTGGATTTCTGATGGGACCTGGGTTCCTTCGCTAAAGCTATAGCCCCGTTGTTGTCGCAATACAGAGGTATTGGATCAACAATGGACGGAACCACCTGAAGTTCTTTCAAGAACTTCCTCATCCAGACAGCTTCTTTTGCGGCATCAGATGCAGCGAGGTATTCCGCTTCCATCGTCGAGTCTGCAACGGTTTCCTGTTTGGAACTCTTCCAACACACCGCCCCTCCATTGAGGGTAAAGACAAAACCCGACATGGACTTGGAATCATCCTTGTCACTCTGGAAGCTGGAGTCAGCAAAGGCCTCGATCTGGAGGTCTTTTCCGCCATACACCAAGAACATCTCCTTAGTCCTTCTCAGGTACTTGAGAATGTTCTTTACCGCTATCCAGTGTTTCTCCCCAGGGTTTGACTGATACCGGCTTACCACACTCAGTGCATAAGCTACATCCGGTCTGGTACACAACATCGCATACATTATAGAGCCTACCGCAGAAGCGTAGGGTATAATAGACATGCGATCCCTCTCCAAATCAGTCTTGGGAGACATCTCTTTAGAGAGGGTGATCCCGTGACAAGCCGGCAGGTTACCGCGCTTGGAATCTTCCATACTGAACCTCTTCAGTATGGTGTCGATGTACCTGGACTGAGAAAGTCCTAATATCCTCTTGGATCTGTCACGGTAGATCCGGATACCCAGAATGTATGAGGCATCACCCAGGTCTTTCATGGAGAACCTGTGTGACAAGAACCCCTTGACAGATTGTAGCATAGGAATGTCATTTCCTATTAAGAGAATGTCATCCACGTATAAAATGAGGAATACTACAGTTCTCGCTACAAATCTACTATAGATGCATGGTTCATCTGGATTTTTGATAAAGCCAAATTCTTTGACTGTCTCATCAAAGCAGATGTTCCAACTCCGCGACGCCTGCTTTAGTCCATAGATGGACTTAAGCAACTTGCACACCTTTCCGCTGCTCCCACTCTGAATGAAACCCTCTGGCTGGTCCATATAGACACACTCCTCTAAATTTCCATTTAGAAAAGCTGTCTTTACGTCCATTTGCCAGATCTCATAATCGTGGAAGGCAGCAATGGCAAGAAGGATCCGAATGGATTTCAGCATGGCTACTGGAGAAAAGGTTTCGTCATAGTCCAAGCCAGGTCTTTGACGAAAACCCTTTGCTACCAGCCTAGCTTTATAGGTCTCAACCTGTCCATCTACACCAATCTTCCTTTTGAAGATCCACTTGCATCCTACGGGTTTTACCCCGTCTGGAGCAATGTCCAACGTCCATACCTTGTTGGTGTACATGGACTCCATTTCGGTCCGCATTGCATCCAGCCATTTCACTGAGTCAACGCTCTGAACGGCCTGCTGGAAGCTAGTAGGCTCATCATAATCTATGATGCAATCCTCTCTATCCCCGTCAATGAGAAAACCGTAGTATCTCTCGGGCGGATGAGTCTGCCTACTACTTCTGCGGAGCGGCGCAGGAATGTCCTGTTCTGTTGAACCCTCTGGTTCCACTAAACTTTCAGTAATAGTCCGTGGTTCTGGAATTTCTTCCAGTTCTACTGCGCTCCCACTTATTTCTTTTTCTATGAACTGGTGTTCTAGAAAGTGGGCATGACGAGAAACAAGAACTTTTTGTTCCTCTTCACAGTAGAAGAAATATCCCTTGGAATTCTTTGGATATCCCACAAACTTGCACAGTACTGAGCGTGCCTCGAGCTTGTCCGCATGCTGCTTTTTGACAAAAGCTGGACTTCCCCATATCTTAATGTGATTAAGATGGGGTCTCTTCCCACACCACATCTCAAATGGCGTAGTAGGCACAGTCTTAGTGGGAACTCGGTTCAAAAGGTATGCGGCTGATTCTAGCGCATATCCCCAGAATGATCGCGGTAACTCAGCGTTACTCATCATGGACCGCACCATATCCAATAGGGTGCGGTTTCGTCTCTCCGATACACCGTTATGTTGCGGGGTGTATGGAGGAGTAAGCTGAGAGAGAATTCCGTTCTCTTTTAAATAGTCCAGGAACTCGGCACTTAAGTATTCTCCACCTCGATCCGATCTTAGAATCTTAATACTTTTGCCGGTCTGTTTCTCTACTTCATTCTTATACTCCTGGAATTTTCCAAAGGCCTCGGACTTATGTTTCATCAAGAAGACATAACCGTACCTTGAGAAGTCATCCGTAAAAGTAATGAAGTAAGAATGTCCGCTTCGGGCATGTGTAGACATTGGACCGCACACGTCACTGTGTACGAGTCCCAAGAGCTCGCTCGCTCTTACTCCATGTCCAGTAAACGGAGTCTTTGTCATCTTTCCTTTGAGACAAGATTGACAAGTGGCATACGATTGATATTCGAACGCATTCAAATATCCTTCTGTATGTAACTTAGTCAACCTTCTCTCATTGATGTGACCCAATCTACAATGCCATAAGAAAGTCTGATTTATTTCTGGAGACTTTCTTTTGTGTGTATTCTGGACGTTGAAAATCTGTGGTTGGTTTAACACGTATATACCATTACTCAATGTACCTGACCCAATCAAAACTTGATTAAGGTGAATGTTTACAACATTACTTACAAACGCAAATTCATAACCTTCTTTAGAAACTAAAGATACAGAAATGATATTACAAGTTGCGTTGGGTACAAAAAAGCAATTACGCAAAACCAAAACATGTCCATCTGACATTCCCAGGTGATAGTCCCCCACGGCTTTAGCATCCATGCTAGCTCCGTTCGCAACTTTGAGGGTCATGTCACCTGCCTTCAAAACCCTACGGTTTCTCAACGCCTGCAAAGAATTACAGATATGAGATCCTGATCCGGTATCCAATACCCAGGAAGTAGAGTTTATTGAAAGACAGTTTTCAATAACATACACACCTGAAGCTGAAGCTGAAGCTGCAACCTGCTTCAATTCCTGTGTTCTGGCCTTCCAGGCCCTGCAATCATTCTTCCAGTGTCCTTTCTTATGACAATAGAAGCATTCTTCCTTATCCACAAGCTTCCCCGCTATCTTTGTTGCTTTACCTTTTCCCTTCGTATCCACTTTACTAACACCGCCCCTTGGTTTGGCGGGGGCCTTCTTCTTCTTTCCCTTGGCTTTCGCCTTGGACCTAGAAGAAGATGATCCTCCTACAAACAAAGTGGATGTATCCCTACCTTTCTGTAGGGTGCCCTCTGCGCTCCTCAGCATGTTGAGGAGCTCTGAAAGTTCAACCTCTTTTTCTTGTAAGTTGAAGTTCAGTATAAACTGGGCGTAAGTGGAAGGAAGGGACTGGAGAACTATATCCGTGTATAGCTCACTCTCCAATGTGATCCCTAGGTCAGCGAGCTCCTCAATGAAGCCGATCATCTTTAGCACGTGCTCGGCTACTGATGATCCGACGGCCATTCTTGTCGAAAATAACTTTTTCGACGCTTCGTATCTTGCGATACGAGATTGCTCTCCATACAGTTCTTTTGTATGGAGCAATATGGATTCCATGTCCATATTCTCATGCCTCCTCTGATGTTCGTTGTCCATCGAGGCAAGCAGGAGGCATTTGGCCTTCGCGCTATCAATCTCCCAAGTCTTACGGATTTCCTTATCCGCGACGCTGGAAGTTGGACCAGGGACAGGGGGAGCTTTGGTGGTAAGAAGATACCCCAGCTTGTCGTAAGTGATTGCTATCTTGACATTCCTGAGCCAATCTTTGTAGTTTGGCCCTGTCAGTTTGTTTTTATCTAGGAGTAACTTAAGTCCAGTCATGTCGATTAGGTCGCTGCAATTAGGAGAGAGAAGAAGAAACACTCAGCATGATGCTCTTGCAAGTTTAGAGTGGTTTTTAGTTTGTCTAAACAGGATGGCTCCCACTGTTTCTCGAATCCCTCCTCAAACCATAAAGGAAGAATTAGTCGGGATCAATCCCACCGTACAATACTTGCTTAACCGTTCAGCCAGGCCGGTGTCGGTACTTCGAGGGAGGTTTTCCAACGCTTTCGCGAAGTTCCTTAATTAGAGAACCTCTTTTCCCTGGGGGCGTAGCCCCGCTAACACCTTTCTAGGCACCTACTAGGTTTATAGCATTGATCGTTTAGTGAGAAATTTCCCGAGGAGTAGCATATACTCACAGTAGGATCGGGATCCAAATATCATCGCGTGACGAAACTGAAGGAATCCTACCAGAATCATCACACTCCAAATGGTATGCAAATCTAGCAAGTTTCAGTACTTATGAAACTCCCGATGTGGATTTTTGCCCCATGCTCTTATGACCTTGACTTTGGCCAAAATATCATAAGTCACATGTCAAGTTCTACCCGTCATTCTCCAGGTTAATTTGGATCCATCCGTACCTACCCTTGACTTTGGCCAAAATGGCAGCACGACTGTCCCAAACCAACGCATCTATCTATGCTACACATGAACACCCAATAGCTACCAATCACTGTGCCTTGACTTTGGCCAACATACACAGCTTGAATACTATTGACTATTCATGTGAAACGACGGAGGGCTACGGATGGTTTTGGCAAAACCGTGAACGTAGTGAACTTGATATGGTCGATGGAACGAGATAGCTTTTAAAAGGAGTTGCTCAAGCTCCGTATTTAAAAGTTGTTTTGAAAAGAACCGAGTGGTTTTTCGAAAGTGTTCCAACGACTTTAACTTGGTTTATTATCTTGCATTAGTTCTTTTAATGCGTGATATTCTTGCATTAGTTCTTTTAATGCGTCCCATCATTTAATCCTACCATTGCAGAAAACAACCAAAATATGACGTACGCTTATGCCATTCGCATTCGCCACGGGGCCCCGTCATTACCCGTTAGGTTACTTAACTAACGACAGAGCGGGGGCTGGGCTAGCGCGTCTGTAAAACATAAGCAACGCCTAAATAATATCATATATAGATATACTGCAATGATAAACATTTCAGATCACAGATGAATACATTGGATATACTAGCAATCTGTAATTTGTACGAGCCTGTAACAAAAACAGATAACACGGTCGCGGTGTGCAGGGTTCCTAGGCACACTAGTGAGGTCTCCCAAGCCATCAACCATGGCATTTTCAAAAATTATGGTGCCTACAAACCCTAAAGTACGGATCGTTTGCTAGATATCTAGGCGAACAAGAACTAGTTAACAGTTAACTATATAAAATACGGAAATACAACCTTTGTAGATCCGGTGCTCCACCTCCATAGCTCCGCAACGAGGTCCTCTCCGCTGTCCAAAACGAATCTGGGCTCTAGGATCGGCTTCGTCGGAGAATGGGCAAGCTAGGTCGTCGATGTCCATGCCGAAGATGATCTACGTCGAAGCATCGATGAATCAAGCTCCACCTTCAACAAGTCATGAAACTTGTGAAGGAAACACACTCTACTACTTGGCAAGAGGTAGAGGATGAAGAAATAGGAAGTGGGTAGACTTTAGAATTGGATTTCTCACTCATATGCATCAATCACCATTGATGGACTTGAAGCTTCTTCACTTGAAGCATGAAGAAGAAGAAGAAAGATATTATGATAAGTTAATAGAAAATGAAAAGAAAATGAATTCTTATCATAATTCTAACCATGGTCAAGTGTAGAGAATGAATCATGGTTAGTGAGAATGGTTAGGGTTAAGGATGAGATAAGTATGGTTGACTTTATCAAAGCTTCATGAAGTTTCAACTAAACTCCAAAAATAGCAACCATTCTTTTCTCTTTTCTTTTATTCATTTATCAAAAATAAAAAGATAATTAAATAAGATAAATGAATAATAAATAATAAACCCTAACCATTTCATTAACCAAGGTTTAATCTTTACACTTGAACCCTAGCTTGACTTGCATCATCAAACATGATACAATCAAGTGCACAAAAACATATCGCATATGCAATGCACACGAACCAAGTGAGAAAATCCGTCTAAAGTGAACCGATACTAGTTAATGTAAAGTAATATATCAAATATATAATTATACATTAAATCATTAAATCAACACTTGATTCAATGATCCGGTCATGCGCACATAACCGACTGGTATCTAATATATCGGCTTATCGAATCAACGTTTGAATCGATAACTAGGTTATATCGCATACAACCATTCGATATATATATCGCGAGAATAGAATACGGTATCACATACACGCATTATTCTCGGTCCCGCACATATCTCATATGCGCTCCTATTTCGTTTTGCTTGAGCCAGGAAACCTCTGTGTAGGACTCTAAAGACTCGTCAATACGCCGGCAGCAGATGATGATCATATCAAGCATCCACAAGCCGCAAGCGGTCTGCTAAACGTAACGGCCACCCGGGTATTGAGCGATCTGAAGATCGACGAGCAAGCCCGCTCACACTCCAGTGAATCCGACCAGTAACACTACCGTACAGTCCGGTCTGATCGTCTGATATGTCGCATATCTCGCCTAGGGGTGGTAAACGTCAGACCCCAATAGCTCAATAAGTCGTGTCGATATGAGGCTCATAACGGGTCGAGAAACTACTGGTAACACTTACCAGCAATTCTCTGAGCAGCCCTGGCCAGGGACTTCCTGTTATAGCCGATCGAACACAGTGCAACATCAACCCCCATATACCGGGAGAGACGAATCCCCTCCTATCGCTCATTGCCTCCATGTGACTCGGGACTGTACCCAAAAACCACCGTTTTGCACGCCCTCTTGGACGTGGTAAGATGGAAATCAAAGCACAGTGGGAACCACACAAGACTCTATGACGATCTCGGGTCAACAGACTACTCTGTACCAGTGTCACCAGAGAACTGCCATCTGACGTGAGGTATAATACCATCTGGGAGTTCTTGGCGAGTCCGTCCAGTGTACCCAGTCTCTACTGAGCACCCGTATATCATCTCTGATGTCAAACACCGATGGATATGGGATCATCCATCGCCCATCTGTATGGGTCGAGAAGGTATACGCTAGTCTACTCTGGTATATCGATGCCCCGTCTCGATACACCCTCGACTAGGGACTGTGAAGGATGTACTTATAGACTACCATGTCCCCACTAGTATGATCCGCATCATAGTCCAGGTAGTCAAGTACAGATCCTAAGGGCTTTACCAACATGTAACAGAGAGACAATCAGTATACACGTTAAGGTAAAGAGCAACCAGATAGCATACTATCATGTCGAGCAAGAAAGTCCTCCCTATATATGTCCCAGCATCCACTACAATATACATCCTATGTATAGTAATGGCCTCTAGGGCATACATATAACTAACAATCTCCCACTTTCACTAGGGCCATCTGTAGCAGTGGTTTGAAGTATCTCATACTCAACCATCCCATAAAAGTCTCTCTCTGGGAACAGGCCTTTGTGAGTGGATCCGCTGTGTTGTCCTCTGAGTCTACTCTCCAAACCTCGATCACCCTGGAGATCAACTATCTCCATGATCAGGCGATGCTGCCTTAGAATATGTCTGGATCACTGATGGGACGGGCGTTCCTTGGCATAAGCCACAACTCCATTGTCACACAATGGGAGGAACATAGTTCATCTCATGAACCTATATACACCCAAACAGCCTCTTTGGTAGCATCTTAAGTAGCGATGTATCCAGCCTTTATCGTCTAGTATGTCACGGTATCTAGCTTGGAACTCTTCCAACATACCGTCCCTTTACTGAGGGTAAAGACAATGCCTGCGACTGATATTCAGTCGTCTTTATCACCCTGGAACACTTCCAGTGATTCTCCTCAGGATCATTTGATACCGTCTCATTACATCTAGTGAGAATTCTACCATCCATTTAGATCTATCTCATAGATCCAAAACCCAGGATTTAGTAGGTATCATTTTGATCCTATATGGAGAATCATAGTGATAAGCGGAGATTGATCGAGCGTAGCATAGGAAACTCCTTCCCTATCAAGAGTATGTCATCCACGTACTCTACGAGGATCGTCACCATACTCCCTACTACCTTCTTGTTTATACAAGGTTCATCTACCATTTTGATGATGTCAACTTCTTTGACTAACACATCAAAACAGACGTTCCATCTCCGCGATGCCTGCTTTATCCTATAAAGCATCTTGCACACATTTCCGCTGCTCCCACTGTCTACGAAGCCCTCTGGCTGTGTACTTATAGACACTCTCTTCTAAATCATCATTTAGAAAAGCAGTCAAGACACCCAACCACCAGATATCGCAGTCATGGTATGTAGCCGTGGCAAGTAGGATCTGAATGGACTTAAGCATAGCTACTTGAAAAGGTTTCATCATTATCCACGCCTGGTCGATGACGAAAAGCTTTAACAAGTCTAGCTTTGAAAGTCTCAACTTTTCCATCTACACCAAGTAATCTTCTCAAGATATACTTGCTCCTGATGGGGATTTAACCCTTCAGATATAGCAACCAAAGTCCATACTTTGTTGGTGTATAAGGATTCCATCTCAGATCTCTAAGCATCCAGCCATTCTTACAGAGTCTTACTCCTGATGGCCTGCTCGAAGCTAGTTGGGTCATCATCTCATGATGCAATCCTCGCTCCCACTGTCATAGAGAAAACGAAGTATCTCTCAGGTGGGTGAGTAACCCTACTAGATCGGCGGAGAGGCTGAGGTTCGTTGGTAACTATCGAATCCTTTGGTTCTTTCAAATCATCAGCTGCAGTTTGTATAGCTGGAACCTTTCCAGTTCTACATTACAGACTTTGCCTCGAGCTTGTCCGGATTTTGCTTTTGACATAGGCCGGACAATTCCAAATCTTAACTGGCTT
The DNA here is from genome assembly GCA_030015575.1 of Agapanthus africanus. Taxonomy (NCBI): domain Eukaryota; kingdom Viridiplantae; phylum Streptophyta; class Magnoliopsida; order Asparagales; family Amaryllidaceae; genus Agapanthus; species Agapanthus africanus. The sequence continues at coordinate 308,432,674 of CM057337.1, forward strand.
AAGACATGGGCTCTTCCCTTTCCATATCTCATATGGAGTGGTAGGCAATTGATTTGATTCGAACCCTATTCAATAGGTATGCAGCTTCTCAAGCGCATAACTCCCAAAAGGAAAAAGGTAACTCAGTAGTACTCATCATAGAGCACACCATATCAAATAGGGTGTATCTGCTCCGCCCCGATATACCATCGTGCTATGGTGTATTCAGAGGAGTAATGCTGAGAGAGAATCTCATTCTCCTTTAGAATAATCCAGGATTTCCGTGCTCAAGTATTCTCCTCCTTGATCTCATCATAGGACATAATACTTATACCCGTGTTTTGGTTCTCTACTTCTAACTTATATTCTGTGAATATCTCAAAAGGTTCGGACTCATGTTTCAACGGGAACATATGACTGAATCTTGAGAGATTATCAGAGAATATAAAGAAGTATAAAGAACCAGTCCTGGCATTTGTAGACTGGGGACCTACATACATCAACATGTATCATCCCAAGAGTTTACTAACTCTTTCTCTGTTTCCATTAAACAGAGCTGTGGTCATCTTTTCTTTGTGACATGACTGGCGAGTTTCACAAGATGTAAATTCAAACTGATTTAAATATGCATCTTTATGTAACTCTAGCTAGTCGGGTCACATTGATCTGACCTAGTCTACAATGCCTCAAGAAGAATTCGTTCATTTCTGAACTCTTCCTCTTGTGTGTGTTCCGTATACTAAGAACTGTAGTTTGATTTAGAACATTAATGCTTTTAGATAACGTGCCTGAACCGATCAACTTTTGATATAGGAAATGTTCAAAACATTATCCAACAATACAAAATTATATCCTTTCTTTACTAACAAAGAGAGTGATATGATTTGGTATATCAGGTTCGGTATCTAACAACATTCGTTCAGAATCAATGTATTGGTAATACAGGGTGACAGTGACCGACAGACTTGGCTGCAACATTTGCCCCGTTTTCTGCCTCATGAAACTTATCACCCGTTCTCAGTTCTTCTACCTTTCTGTAGCCCTATGTAACAGATTACATATCTGGGATCCTGATCTGGTATCACATACCCAGGACGTAGAGGATACTGAGAAACAGTTCTGTGTAACGAACAAACCCGAAGATGATGCATCAGCATGCACTCTCTTCGTTTGGGCGGCACGGGAATTCAGGTATTCCCTAATTTCCTGCTCTGTCTTATAACAATTATAAGTTGGAGCGGGACCAACGTTCCCCAGCTCAGTATAACAAGCGGGTTCGGTCAATAATCCGTATTATTATCTTGATTAAGGCGTGATATGGTCGCTACCTGGAGAGAGAGAGAAGAAAACACTCAGCGTGCGCTCTGTCAAGAATAGATTGGTTATTATTTTATCTAATCAGGATGGCTCCCACTGCTTTTTATCAAATCTTCCTTCAAACCCTAAAAGGAAAGACTAGCCGGGATTAATTACACACTACAAGTTCGCCAATCTTTCAGCCAGGCCAGTGTCGGTACTTTGAGGGAGGTCCCCCATGCTTTCGCACGAACCTAATTAATGTAAACCTCGTTTTCCCAGAGGCGTAACCTCGTTAACACCTTTCTAGACACCTACTTGATCGGCTAATTGTAATGTATAAAACTCTCCCAGGAGTAACACTTACTCGCAGCGGGTATCGGGATCCAACTATCTCATAGAAGGTATGCAATCTCATTGCAAATTTCAACACTTGAAATTCCCGATAATATTTTGCCCCTAGCTCGCTATGACCTTGACGAATGCCAAACAACCCATAGTCCACTAGTCAAGTTCAACCCGTACATTACTTGATCGAATTAAACCCACCCGCACGACCCTTGACGAATGCCAAACAACGCCGTACGAATACCCTAATCCAATCTGCATCATATGCATAAGCAGATAAATACTAGTTAGCTACCGCACACTACGCCTTGACGAATGCCAAACTACCGTAGCACGAATACTAACTAGTACTTATCTGTAATGACGGAGGGCTACGACAGGTTTTTCTGAAAACCTATTGCGTAATGAACTTGATATCGTTGTAGAATCAAATGATTTTAAAAATGGAGTGTTTTTGAAGCTTTTCTAGTTTTTCTAAAGGAGTCACTCCCGGTGAAGGGATCGTCGGTCCTTTCCTCGTCGAATGAGGTGCTGGATATATCACATATATCACTGTGCAAAGCAAAAACACTTAAAAGCAATCAAAAGACAAACCGAGGGTGTAGCATCTGCCAGTTATTGCTAAAGGAGTCACTCCCGGTGAAGGGATCTCGGTCCTTTCCTCGTCGGATGAGGTGCAGAATATATCACATATACCTCTGTGCAAAGCAAGAACTGTAGCTACCTGTTTTATTTTGAAATTCGATTCTACAACATCTTAGGTTTCTTTTAATTTCATTAATCACATTAATGAAGTCCCATCATTTAAGTACCTAAACATCACAGATAGATATGACGTACACTTATGCCATCCGCATTCGCCTCGATGTCCCCTCGTGCACCGTTAGGTTAGGTAACTAACGGCAGAGCAGGGCAGGGCTAGCGCGGGTGTAAAACATAAGTAACGTCTATATAATATATCATATATACTATATACTATATCCATCACAGAAACATCACATGATCTCATCACAGATATCGCAGCAGAAGAATCATATGAAATATTGGATATACTAGGACGTCCGTGTTTTCAATACGAGCCAGTATAAAACACGGATTCCACGGTCGTTATGAATAGCCAAACCCACACCCCTAGACCCCTACGAGAGCGGCAAGCAACCCTACCAATTCTGGAGTTAGGAGACCCAAACTCGACTCCTCGAGTTGGTCTCCCACTGGACTCCAGAACCCGGTTACTTGTGCTCCCCTCCTTGGGTCTATCCTAGTGCGGAAAAGTAAATAATATACAACGGGTGACAACTCCCGCAACCTGGAAGCGCCCCAATAAAAGAATATTACATACAAGTTTTTACATGAATGAAAATGAAAAACACTCATCTCACATAAAAACCCCCGGCTATTCAAACACGACGATCCAATATAACATATCCAGCAACACATAACATCACATGTCATCAACGTAAGTAAATATGTCCATCCCAATTGTCGTTGACGTATAGCAACGAAACCGGCGATCTCACATATTACACTTACGGTCACAGAAAAGAAAGTGTAAAACTACAACAGTTGGAATCCGCAACCTCCTCAGACATCGCATGCCTGACCAAATGAATTTCTTAGACATCGCATGCCTAACAATTATAAACCCCGCATTTTAGTCTCAAAATCGAAAACACTTTTCAATATCAAGTCGGGCAATTCAACAAGATTCCCGACATCCTGATCGAATGCTCGTCGCAAACTTCAGTAGGCGGCCGCACCCCCGATACCGTCGACGAAGTGCACCAAGGCGGAACACCGTTACCGGGAGCACCCTAACGGATGCTTTCGGCGACGGGGTTCTCCTACAGTCACTTGGTCGGGGCTATGGAGTGAAGCTGTCTATTAAGTTTACCCGGCGAGTATCCGCGTACGCTACGTGATTGCGACGGACTTTTGATCACATCAAAATTCCGTGGCAACCGATCAAGTGAGACTAAACTGCTACGTTTATAACATTCATTTAGTTATCTCATAACTTTTGTGAATTCCAATTATTGTATCCCATTCCAGATAAACAGAAAATGTTAAACTTTTCGATCGAACAATCGAACACCCAAGTTTTCCCGAAACTGATCAACACATGAAACAAGTATAACAACATTCCGTTCGTGCCTCAGTACCAACGATCCAGCCGTAGAAGGGTCAAGCCAACGCCTCACATGTGGCACGCCGTACTGCCCCAAACCCGAAGGTTCAAAGGGCAGTTCAAGACGGTCACATAATCGAGTTAAGGTTTGTGTCTTCTAGAGGGACCATCGCGTCACTTGCACTACTTAGAACGTCGTTAAACTATGGAAAATCCAACACTTGGAAATTTCCCGACAGGGGAAAAATTGGGTATTTATATCCGGTCGAACTTTTTAACATATTCTAAGATTTATCCGGAAAGCCAAACAGACAAAATTTGATACCCCGATCGAAACACCGAATCCCCAAATCAACTCAGAAAAATTCAACTCTGGAAAATATATTAAAAATACCCAGGAATACCAGCACTAATAATAATGAGATACTGTGTAAAAAACATTCAATATACAGGCCGTACCGCCGCGCAACCGCCGCACGAGGCTAGCTCGTGCCGCGGAAGCGCGGCAAGATGGATGAATTAGTTGCACGAATTTCACAGTATATCTTATATTCACCTGCTGATTTTTCTGAACATTTTTAATGTGGAAAAAGACCAGATTTTAAAAAATGTACAGAGAGCAACTTTGAATCGGGGTTTCGGGTTCGTTCGGACTTCAATTTCCGTCTGGACTTCGCCTAAGGCTCTAGCTAGGCTCTGATACCACTGCAGGGTTCCTAGGCACACTAGTGAGGTCTCCCAAGCCATCAACCATGGCATTTTCAAAAATTATGGTGCCTACAAACCCTAAAGTACGGATCGTTTGCTAGATATCTAGGCGAACAAGAACTAGTTAACAGTTAACTATATAAAATACGGAAATACAACCTTTGTAGATCCGGTGCTCCACCTCCATAGCTCCGCAACGAGGTCCTCTCCGCTGTCCAAAACGAATCTGGGCTCTAGGATCGGCTTCGTCGGAGAATGGGCAAGCTAGGTCGTCGATGTCCATGCCGAAGATGATCTACGTCGAAGCATCGATGAATCAAGCTCCACCTTCAACAAGTCATGAAACTTATGAAGGAAACACACTCTACTACTTGGCAAGAGGTAGAGGATGAAGAAATAGGAAGTGGGTAGACTTTAGAATTGGATTTCTCACTCATATGCATCAATCACCATTGATGGACTTGAAGCTTCTTCACTTGAAGCATGAAGAAGAAGAAGAAAGATATTATGATAAGTTAATAGAAAATGAAAAGAAAATGAATTCTTATCATAATTCTAACCATGGTCAAGTGTAGAGAATGAATCATGGTTAGTGAGAATGGTTAGGGTTAAGGATGAGATAAGTATGGTTGACTTTATCAAAGCTTCATGAAGTTTCAACTAAACTCCAAAAATAGCAACCATTCTTTTCTCTTTTCTTTTATTCATTTATCAAAAATAAAAAGATAATTAAATAAGATAAATGAATAATAAATAATAAACCCTAACCATTTCATTAACCAAGGTTTAATCTTTACACTTGAACCCTAGCTTGACTTGCATCATCAAACATGATACAATCAAGTGCACAAAAACATATCGCATATGCAATGCGCACGAACCAAGTGAGAAAATCCGTCTAAAGTGAACCGATACTAGTTAATGTAAAGTAATATATCAAATATATAATTATACATTAAATCATTAAATCAACACTTGATTCAATGATCCGGTCATGCGCACATAACCGACTGGTATCTAATATATCGGCTTATCGAATCAACGTTTGAATCGATAACTAGGTTATATCGCATACAACCATTCGATATATATATCGCGAGAATAGAATACGGTATCACATACACGCATTATTCTCGGTCCCGCACATATCTCATATGCGCTCCTATTTCGTTTTGCTTGAGCCAGGAAACCTCTGTGTAGGACTCTAAAGACTCGTCAATACGCCGGCAGCAGATGATGATCATATCAAGCATCCACAAGCCGCAAGCGGTCTGCTAAACGTAACGGCCACCCGGGTATTGAGCGATCTGAAGATCGACGAGCAAGCCCGCTCACACTCCAGTGAATCCGACCAGTAACACTACCGTACAGTCCGGTCTGATCGTCTGATATGTCGCATATCTCGCCTAGGGGTGGTAAACGTCAGACCCCAATAGCTCAATAAGTCGTGTCGATATGAGGCTCATAACGGGTCGAGAAACTACTGGTAACACTTACCAGCAATTCTCTGAGCAGCCCTGGCCAGGGACTTCCTGTTATAGCCGATCGAACACAGTGCAACATCAACCCCCATATACCGGGAGAGACGAATCCCCTCCTATCGCTCATTGCCTCCATGTGACTCGGGACTGTACCCAAAAACCACCGTTTTGCACGCCCTCTTGGACGTGGTAAGATGGAAATCAAAGCACAGTGGGAACCACACAAGACTCTATGACGATCTCGGGTCAACAGACTACTCTGTACCAGTGTCACCAGAGAACTGCCATCTGACGTGAGGTATAATACCATCTGGGAGTTCTCGGCGAGTCCGTCCAGTGTACCCAGTCTCTACTGAGCACCCGTATATCATCTCTGATGTCAAACACCGATGGATATGGGATCATCCATCGCCCATCTGTATGGGTCGAGAAGGTATACGCTAGTCTACTCTGGTATATCGATGCCCCGTCTCGATACACCCTCGACTAGGGACTGTGAAGGATGTACTTATAGACTACCATGTCCCCACTAGTATGATCCGCATCATAGTCCAGGTAGTCAAGTACAGATCCTAAGGGCTTTACCAACATGTAACAGAGAGACAATCAGTATACACGTTAAGGTAAAGAGCAACCAGATAGCATACTATCATGTCGAGCAAGAAAGTCCTCCCTATATATGTCCCAGCATCCACTACAATATACATCCTATGTATAGTAATGGCCTCTAGGGCATACATATAACTAACACGGTGAATAGCCAAAACCCCACCCAAGACCCCTACGGGTGCAGCAAACTACCCGCCAAGTACCCGAAGCGTAGCAACCTCCCTCATCGCCATGAGTAGGCCACTCGACACTTCGGCATACCCGGTAGTTTGTGAACCCCCTCCATGGGTCTATCCTAGGAGCAAAAACAGTGAAAAGAAATTATACAATGACGGCTACAACCCCTTCCCGGTTGTGCGGCCATACAAATAATTATTACATCAATTTACAAATTTACATGAATTGCAAGAAAAGAAAACTCTCGTCTCACAACCCCCGGCTATTCACCCGCGACAATCCAACATATTTATATACACATTCCAGCACATTACAGATCACAGATTTGTATAACCCCCACTAATCGACATATAGCGATTAGTAGACGTTCAATACAAATATCACATTACAGAAAAACCCGTTAGCTCAAGTCTTTTAGAAGTTCGATCAAAAATACGGATTTTCGGGACCCCAAAATAAAATTTTCGTTCTGGAAAATCTGGGTTGAAAATACATATACTAAAAATCCCAAAATACCCCAATTAGCAAACTGCAAAAAATAAAACCCATGACCGAGTCAACTCGGCCGCGGTTCCGCGGCGGGAGCGTGCTCCCGCCGCGGAACCGCGGCGCTTTGATCGAGTCATGGGCCCAAATTTTTGCAGTTTCTTTAAAAAGGCCTGAGTCGATTTTTGGTGTATATTAAAAAAGTTTTCCAGCACTTTTAAAATCGACAGAAAGTTTAAAATTCCGGGGTTCGTTTCGGGACTTTTTCGTTGATCGATCTTCTAGTTACTTGCTAACATGTTAGATAGAGTTTAACTAGGCTCTGATACCACTGTAAGTCCATGCTACCTCTCCCGGTACTTTCGGGAATGCGGAATTTGGTAGAAAACGATTTTCTTAAAGATGGTAACATGGACCTAAAACCCGGATCTTGGTTAAACATCTATCTAACAACCTAACTATGAGTTTTAGCTACTCGGTTAGGGGGTTATACCTTGCTTGTCTTGAACTCCTTCGTCTTCAAAGCTCCGATGGTGGTCCGATGGCTTCTTCTCGTCGTCTCCGTACGCCGAAGATAGATCCACCTGAAAGCTCCAACCTTTAGCTCCTTCTTCGTTCTTTGAAGAAACTAGTTCACTTGGTTTGCTAAACCTAGTGAACTAGAATGAGTAGAGAAGAAATAGAATGGGATTTTATCTATGGTTCTTGATTCTCAACTCATGAGACAAGAGAACCATAGATCAAGAGAGGGAGCAAGAGGTTGAGGGTGAGAGCAAGAGGAGAGCTCAAGAACAAGAGAGAGAATGAGCAAGAAAGAATGAGCAAGTATTTTGTCTCTCACCCTCTCATAATCCAAAGCAATGATAACTCATCATATTAACAAAAGTCTTATGTGATGGTTAGAAGCAACCACAACCATATCATTTCATGCACTCATTTTACACAAATGAGCAAGTAAACAAAAGTCTTTGCCATGAAATGATGGCTATGGTTATCATGATGGTCAACTAGTCAAGCCTAGTCAACCGGTCAACAAGTCAACAAAAGTCAACAAGTCAACAAAGTCAACAAGTCAACAAAAGTCAACAAGTCAACAACCATATCACCATAATACTTAATTAATATAATAGTTAATCACATATCATATTCTCATTAGGGTTGAGCATAAAGTCAAATAGTCAACGGTCAACTGTCAACAACCCTAATGAGAATCCGCTGCCTCTGCCTCCCTGTCAACTGTGCATACACACCCGCATCCGCGTTCCGAGGAACACGAATGCAAACTGGATAAATCCAATCCCATAAGGTACACTAGGATCTGGCTTAAACCAAAGCCCGCTAGTGTAAACTGTCCGGACACTGTACGTGCACAAGTGCACGGATGTGACCGAACCCTGTCGCAAAACCATGCGACCTGTCGCAATACCATGCGACCTCTACTCTTTTGCCTAAAGGCGAAAAGCTTTCTGTGTGGGACTCTAAAGACTCGACACTACGCTGGCAGTGGGTTTAACCACAGACCGCAAGCGGCACTAGCTGTGCGTAACGGTCCCCAGGTAATGCCGACAAGAAGACCGACGAGGCGAAACCCATCTGAACTCCTACTGAGCCTGAGTGTGACATTCTCCGTACAGTCCGGTCTGTTCGTCTGATACATCGCATGGCGGGCCTAGGGGGTGGTAAACGTCAGTCCCCCAAAAGCGGTACAAGTCGTGCCGGAGTGAAGCCCAATACACCCTGAGATAACACTGGAAACCTACCAGTATATCTCGTTTGCCCTGGCCAGGGACTACTCGTGTAATGGCTCTCCTAGACACAGCGCGATGTCAACCCCCAATACCGGGAGAGACGAATCCTGTCTAACCGCCACTGCCTCCAAGTGCTTCGGGACTGCACCCAACCACCACCTGTTTGCACGACTCCTTTGAGCCGTGGTAGGGTAGTGATCAAAGTACAGTGGGAACACACTCGAGGTGGAGTGACAGTGTCAAGTCAGCGGACTAAGCTGTACTCATGTCACCTGGGAACTGATAACTGACGATAGGTATAATACCAACTAGTCAGTTCCCGACGCGTCCTGTCCAGTGTACCCGTAACCTAACGAGCACCCGCATACTATCTCAAGTACGACGTACTGACGGCTGTGGGACAGACCGTCTCCCACACTGGGATGAGAAGCGCATGCGCTGGTCTACTCCGGAGTATCGATGCCCTGTCTCGATAGTCCTGCGACCAGGGACCTGAATAAGGATGTGCTTATAGATTACCCAGCCCCCACTAGTGTGACTGCCATCACAACGCTGGTAATCAAGCAAAGATCCTAAGGGCTCCACTAATGCGTATAAGTGATATACTGAAATAAACACAAGTACACATTGAAGTAGAAACAAACCAAGTAGCATACTACTATTTTGAGCAAGATTGTATATACAAGGTGAATATCCCAAGCATCCATTAAGTAATATACAAACTAGTATGATACAGTAATGGCCTCTAGGGCATATACACTAACAGTCAACAAACATAGCACGAATACTAAATAATATCTATCTGAAATGACGGAGGGCTACGCAGGTTTTTTAGAAAACCATGAGCATAATGAACTTGATATCGTCGTAGAATCATATGAAATTTTGAAATGGAAAGTTTTTGAGGCTTTCATTAGTTTTGCTAAAGAGGTCACTCCCGGTGAAGGGATCTCGGATCTTTCCTCATCGAATAAGGTGCAGGACATATCATATATATCACTGTGCAAAGCAAAACTCTAAAAGCAATCAAAAGACAAACCGAGTTTTGTAGCATCTGCCAGTTTCGCTAAAGAGGTCACTCCCGGTGAAGGGATCTCGGCTCTTTCCTCATGGAATAAGGTGCAGGACATATCATATATATCACTGTGCAAAGCAAAACTCTAAAAGCAATCAAAAGACAAACCGAGTTTTGTAGCATCTGCCAGTTTCGCTAAAGAGGTCACTCCCGGTGAAGGGATCTCGGCTCTTTCCTCATCGAATAAGATGCAGGGTTTATCATATATACCGCTATGCAAAGCAAAACTGTAGCTACCCTTTTTTATAAAGTTTTGATTCCACAACATCTTTTAGGTTTCTTTTCTTTTTATTAATCTCATTAATAAAAAATCCCATCAGCTTATGCTTCCTAAGCATCACAGAAGAAACGAAAGCAGTAATATTTATATATCAGCATATATTTATATATAGTATAAGCATTCGTCTCAGGCAGTAATATGATCTCATCACAGAACATTGCAGCAGAAGAACATATATGAAATATTGGATATACTAGGACGTCCATGTTTTCAATACGAGCCGGTATAAAATACGGATTCCACGGTCGCGATGAATAGCTAAACCCACATCCCAAGACCCCTACGAAAGCGGCAAGTAACACTGCCAATTCTAGGGTTAGGAGACCCGGTCTCGACTCCTCGAGATAGCCTCCCAGTGGACTCTAGAACCCGGTTACTTGTGCTCCCCTCCTTGGGTCTACCTAATGCGGAAAGGTAAATAATATACAATGGTGACATCAACCTCATCCCGGAAGTGCCCCAATAAAAGAATATTACATACAATTGAATTTTACATGAATGAAAATAAAAACCCTCATCTCACATAAAACCCCCTACTATTCAGAACACGACGATCCAATATAACATATCACAGCAACACATAATATCACATATCATCAACGTAAGTAAGTATGCATACACCGATCGTCGTTGTCGTATAGAAACGAAAACCGGCAATACAACTACATACTACACTTACGGTCACAGAAAAGAAATTATAAAACTACAATATTTGGAATCCACAATCACTTTAGACATCGTAAATCCGAAATATCACATACTTCGCATTTCATGCCTAAATATATGAATTCCACATATTGTATCACATTCCAGATAAATAGACAGTATTAAACTTTCCGATCGAATAATCAAATACCCAAGATTTTCTAAATAGCTCAACACTTGAGCGGAGTTCAAAAGTTCCAGAATACGTCACAGTAGCAACGGTCCAGCCGTAGAAGGGTCAAGCCAACGCCTCACATGTGGCATGCCGTACTGCCCCAAACCCGAAGGTTCAAAAGGCAGTTCAAGACGGTCACATAATCGAGTTATGGTTTGTTGTCTTCTAGAGGGTCCATCGCGTCACATGCACGGTTTTCCGAAAGATTTAAACCCGAGAAAAATTCAACACTTGAATATTTTTCATGCCGGGAAAAATTGAGTTAATGATATCCTTTCGAACATTTTAACAGTTTCTAAATATCCGGAAATTATAACGAATTTAAATATTCCGATCGAATCTACGATTACAAAATAAACCCCAGAATACTCAACACTTGAGTCAAAATAAAAATATCAGAAACTGTACAAACATTAAAAAAAGAATTACTGTGAAATAAAAATTGTCACATCAAACAGTACTGCCGCGGAACAGCGGCCCAAGCAGGGTACGGCCGCGATTCCGCGGTCGTTTGTACGGATCAATTCCTCGTATTTCACTGTTATTCTTATTTTTGTCTGCTGTATTTTTCAGGTATTTTTAATTTAGAAAAAATCGCATTTTTGAAAAATATCCAGAGAAGGGTTCATTTTTGTCGGTTCGGGTTCGATCGGAGTTTTAACTTCGTAAACACGTCGCCTAATGCTCTAGCTAGGCTCTGATACCACTGTAGGGTTCCTAGGCACTCTTGTGAAGGTTCATAAAGCATCGAACATGCCCGAATAAAATTTTACATATGCCGAACAACCCAAAGCCGGGATCTTTGCTAGATTATTAGGGTTTAACATGCAAGATAACATCTTTAAAACTAAGTGTGAGGGATTAAAACATTTGTAGTTCGCTCCTTCACTTCACAAGCTCCGAGTAGAAGTCCCTTCGCCGTGATCCATGATCTCCCGGACTCAAGAGAGGCTCCACGACTCGAATGATCCATGAAATCTTGTCGTATTCCTTTTCTCCGATGATCTACGTCGAAATTGCAATAGCTCAAGCTCTCTCACTCTAATGAGGTGAACACCCTAATCTAATGGGCTAGATTAGATGAGGATGATGGAGTAGTGTTTATGCTTTCTTTTTATATCATGTTCTCACAAGAATTCATCACAAAAGAAATCACAAGTAAGCTCTCTCTCAAACTCAAGAGAGAAGAAGATGAAGAATAATGAGAATAATCCCTTTGTGATGAATAGTTGATAAGAATATATAATTGATATGGAACCATGGTCAAGGATGATAGGCTTAACCTTTGTAGAGAATAAACTAGAGCTAGGGTTTGGTTAGGTTAAGTATGAGTCAAGGATAAGTATCAACCATAATATCTTAACCAAGACAAAAAGGAAATCCTTCTAGAATAATCAAGAAGGAGCTAACCCTAATCAAACCCTAATCTCTTTTTATCATCCTTAAACATGTTTCATAATAAATCATATCATGTCACAATAATATATATCACATATATATTATATATTTGCAACAAAAGAAAATAATACAATTAACATATATCGCATATATATCAATGTATTAATCCGGTGAGAAAATGAAATAATAAAGCGAGCCAATATTAGATAATGTAATACAATATATCATATATATTAAATCATCGAATCAACACTTAATCCGACGATCCGGCTATATCGAATATAACCGACTAATATATCATGTACCGATTCATCAAATCAACACTTGATCCGATGTCCCGGTTCATATCTAAATATCACGAGAATATAGTACGGTATCACATATCGCATTATCCTCGGTCCTGCACATATCACATATGTGCCTCTACTCCGTTTTGCCTGAGCCAAGAAACCTCTTTGTAGGACTCTAAAGAATCGTCAATACGCTGGTAGCAGGTGATGATCATATCAAACACCCACAAGCTGCAAGCGGTCAGCTAAACGTAACAGCCACCCAGGTATTGAGCGATCAGAAGATCAATAATCTTGCCTGTCCGTTCTCCTGTGAATCCAATCAGTAACACTCCCGTACAGTCTGGTATGTTCGTTTAATATGTCGCATATCAAGTCTAGGGGTGGTATACGTCAGACCCCAGTAACCGATAAGTCGTGTCGATATGAGGCTCATAACAGGTCGAGAAACTACTGGTAACACTTACCAGTATATCTCTATATCAGCCCTGGCCAGGGACTTCCAGTTATAGCCAATCGAATACAGCACAACATCAACTCGCTATACCGGGAGAGACGAATCCCCTCCTATCGCTCATTGCCTCTATGTGATTCGGGACTGTACCCAAAAGCCACTGTTTTACACGCCCTCTTGGACGTGGTAAGGTAGAAATCAAAACACAGTGGGAATCAAACAAGACTCTATGACGATCTCGGGTCTAAAGACTACCCTGTACCAGTGTCACCGGAGAACTGCCATCTGACGTGTGGTATATCACCATCTGGGAGTTCTCGGCGAGTCCGTCCAGTGTACCCAGTCTCCACTGAGCACCCATACACCATCCTTGATGTCAAACATCGATGGATATGGGATCATCCATCGCCCATCATATGGGTCAAGATGCGTATACGCTAATCTACTCTGGTGTATCGATGCCCCGTCTCGATATACCCTCGACTAGGAATATTTATAGGATGGTACTCATCGACTACCGTGGCCCCACTAGTATGATCTCATCATAATCCTAGTAGTCGGGTACAAATCGTAAGGGCTTTATCAACATGTGAGAGAAAAACAGTAAACCAATACGAGTCAACATGTTAAGATAAAGTGAAACCAAATAGCATACTATCATGACGAGCAAGAAAGTCCTCTCTGTATATATCCAAGCATCCATCATAATTTACATCATATGTACAACAGTGGCCTCTAGGGCATATACATAACTAACAACCCCGAGGCAAGAATGCGGTCGTGGTGTCAGACGATGAGTTGCAGGGGAAGCATACCATCCGGTGACATTACCAATGACTCGGCGGTTATCATGGGGATACCGACGGGAGTCATGTATGTATAGATACGTGGAATGACGAGGGTCAGAGATAGGCACTCATGCTTTTCGGGATAGCGTATGATACGTACCTATCAGGGGGCCAGTCATGGTGACAGCACCTGATAGACCTGCATTTCTGTGTCGATGCTTGATACATTGGTTTCATGATATTTCTTTTTACGTCTTGTATATATAACAGTGGGTTAAGACGCTGTTATATATGCTCTTACACCAATATTAGTGGAATGGGATGCTAATATATGTGTATTGACCTTTTTACTTCTTTGTATATATAACAGTGGGTTAGGACGCTGTTATATATGCCCTTACACCAATATTAGTAGAATGGGATGCTAATATATATGTATTGACATTATTTTATATATATCATCATATTAATTCATGCAAATATATTTAGGGTGTTAGAAATATATTTAGGGTGTCAGAATTTTACTTGATATTGGATTTGGGATATAGGGGATTTAATTGAGATTTGATACAGGATATATATGAGATTGCTGATTTGTACATTCAGAATATATGAGATTTATTCGATATTGTACATTCAGGATTTGTGAGATTTATATGATATGAGAGCCAATTTGGGGGCTGATTTGAGGATTTGGGATTTGGATTGTCTTGTTGGATTGTGATCCTACCACGATATCAGGATTTCGTGGAAATGACATATTTCATTCCATACACCACATTGATCGTTTATGCACTGCTTCATGTATTAATAGTACCTGTTAGCGTACCTTTCATGACTGATGCATACATACATTTTCATATCATTATTGCATAAGTATTGTATACTGATTGTCATATTACTATTGCTTCATGTATTAGTTGTACCCGTTCGTGTACCTTTCATGATTACTGCATTCATATGACCTGTTACTGCTTTTAACCTACATATGTTAGATTCGCGTTGTACGTGGATACTTGCGATTACCTGCATATGTTATTTACTATTCACGAGTTGGCAACTCACCTCCGTTGTGCCACAGTTGTTTGCAGGGTGTTCCCCAGAGTAGTCGAGGCTGGCTATTCATCTATCTATCATCTTTTGCTACGGATACCGCATCGGCTCAAAGTGTGCTGTTTTTGCTTAGGTGGGTTTTGTGGTTATTCGTGTTGTATTGTATATTCGTTGTATCCTTGTACTCTCCATCTACTACTTTCATGTTTGACTTAGAGACATGGTGAGGATGATATTGTATATTATTTGTGACTTGTTATCTTTTATACAGTTTTCTTTCTATCGTCTTTTATATCTTCGCTTCGGCGTCGTATATTTGTTGTGGTGGTTGTTTTCCGCCTTTGTGCATGTATTTGCTCCCGTTTGGGGATACTTTATTTATATTTATGTTGTACCCATTTTTGGGGCTAGTTTTTACAAAGGAGGTGCTGCCAAAATTTTTAAGAAATAAAGTTGGACTTTTAAAGAATTTGGGTTGTGATTTCAAAGACTTTTAAACAATGTTTCTTATCTTTTCTTATCTTTTAATGGTTTAGATTTCTGGGTTTTGGCTTTCTTTTTGCGTTACGCCTGTAGACGTTGTGTAGTATTAGGGCCGTCATGTACCATTCATGATATCCGTATATTGCTCGTTGTCCATTTCCCATCCGAGGCCCTCAAGCTCTTCAATAAGAGCTATCATCTTCAAAACGTGATCGCCTACTGGTGTGGCAGGAGCCTTCCACATCTGAAACAACTTTCGAGATACTTCGTATCGAAGGATACGAGGCTACTCCCCATACAACTTCTTTGTATGGAGAAAGATAGATTGAACATCCTTCTCCTCGTGCTGCTTTTGATGTGTATTGTCCATCGATGCAAGCGCGAGGCATTTAGCGGTGGCATAGTCAATATCCTACGTTTTGCGGATCTCCCTATCCGCTAAAGAAGATTCAGGGCCTGGTTTGGGCGGGGTTGTGGCAGTGAGGACATATAATAGTTTATCATATATGAGAGCAATGTTAATGTTCCTCAGCTAGTCTTTATAGTTTGGTCTGGTAAGCTTATTTTTCTCTAATAGTATTTTAAGTCCAGTCATGGTTATCTGCCATTAGGAGAGAGAAGAGAATACACTCAGTATAAGCTCTTGCAAAGATTAGATTGGTTTATTATCTTATCTAATCGATGTCTCCCACTGCTTTTATCAAATTCTCCTTCAAACCTTAAAAGGAAAAAATTAGCCAGGATTAATTACATTCTACAACTTCGCTAACTGTTCAGCCAGGCCAGTGCCGGTACTTCTGAGGGAGGTTCCCCGTGCTTTCGCACGGACATAATTAAAATAAACCTCATTTTCGCAGAGGCGTAGCCCCGTTGACACATTTCTAGACACCTAATGAGTTAGCTAATTATAAAGTGCAAAATTCTCTCGAGAGCAACTATTGCTCACAGTGGGATGGGGATCCTACTATCACATAGAAGGTATGCAATCTCATTGCAAGTTTCAACACTTGAAACTCCCGATATGTTTTTACCCCTAGCACTTATGACCTTGACTATAATCAACATATCATAAGTACTAGTCAAGTTCTACCCGTCATTATATGATTAATTAGACCCACCCATATGACCCTTGACTATAATCAACATAATCACATGAATGTCCTAACTAATCCCATCATATGGTGTGTAGGAAGACATCACTTAGCTACCGTACACTACGCCTTGACTATAATCAACATACGTAGCACGAATACTAAGTACTCTACTTCCTAAAATGACGGAGGGCTGTGTATAGTTTTTAAGAAAACCTTTAACGCTTTGAACTTGATATCGTTGTAGAATCTAATGGTTTTAAAAGGAGTGGCTTAAGCTCCACCTTTTGAAATCTTGCTTTTTCATAAAAAGCCGAGTAGGTTTCAAATCTGATTCTACAACATCTTTTTAGGTTTCTTTTGTTTACATTAATCATATTAATGTAGTCCCATCATTTAAGTCCTAAACCATTACAGAAAAGAAATGAAAATAGAACGTACGCTTATGCCATCCGCATTCGCCACAATGTCCTGTTATGGACCGTTAGGTTACTTAACTAACGGCATAGCGGGTCGGGACTAGCGTGGATGCAAAACATAAGCAACGTTTATAATATATCATATATATAATATTTCATTCGTCTCAGCATATAAAGTAATCACATTACAGAATATCCACAGCAGAAGCACATATATGAAAATACAGGATATACTAGGAGGTCCGTATTTTGTATTTAGCCAACAATAGAAAATACGGATTCCACGGTCGTGATGAATAGCCAAGCCCACACCCCTAGACCCCTACGACAGCGGCAAGTGGTCATATCTCAGCAACACATAATATCACATATCATCAACGTAAGTAAGTATGCGTACCCCAATTATCGTTGATGTATAGCAACGACACCGGCGATACACCACATATTACACTTACGGTCACAGAAAAGAAAGTGAAAAACTACAACAATTGGAATCGACACTGCCTTCAGACATCATAAACCCAGAATATCACATATTTAGGATTTCGTGCCTAACAATGCAAATCTTATATTTAGGTCTCAACCATGAAAACACCTTTTTAAAAGAAGCCGGGTAATTCAACAAGATTTCCGATTCTACCGAGACCGAAATATTAGACTTGCACGCAACTAATTACTTTTTACAAAATTAATTAGTGTAGATTCCAATTATTATATCACATCACAGAAATCTAGACAATGTTAAACGTTTCAATCGAATAAACAAGCACCCACAAATTACCCCGATGAGCTCAACACTTGAGCAAAGTTAAAGTACCCAAAAACGTGCCACAGTAACTATGATCCATCCGTAGAAGGCCTAAACCAATGCCTCACCTATGACACCGCGGAACTACGGCAAACTCTAAGGTTCAGTCGCGGTTCGGAGGGCATTGAATCGAGTTAAGGTTTTTGTTCTTCTAGAATGTCCATAAAGTTACTTGCACGACTATCGAATATAATTAACTTAGGAAAATCCCAACACTTGGAAATTTTCTGCGAGAGTAATGGGGGGTTATTGATGTTCGCTTGAACTGTCAAACATCATCCAAGTTACCATTACAATGTTAAAAAATGCGGCTACAAAATACTCCGAATAAGGCCCTAAGCACAATTTGCATCACATGAAAATTTGGCCTAAACAAACAATACCTGAAACCCCAAAACCTACACATCAGAGCACAAAAAAAATTGAAGCATTTCTGGGCAACTAGGGCCAGCCCCACTGGATTTTAGAGGAAGGGGCTCGGCCAAAATCCGAGGGGTTGGCCCCAATTTTGGTATGTGCTCATGGTATTATGTCAATAAGCTTCTGCAGTTGTTTGAAAAATTTTCTGAACACTTTAAAAATTCGACAGAGAAACTTATTTTCAGAGTTGCAGTTTTGTTTGATTCGGAGTTGTTTCGTTTCCGTATTCTATCTAACATTGTATATGTTTCTAGCTTAGCTCTGATACCACTGTAGGGATTCTATAGCACCACACTAGGTTTAGGGTTGCATCACACATGCTATAACGAAAATTTTAGAGGATGCTAAACAATTCCATCAATGAATCGAACTAGAAAGATAGAGTAACAACAAGCTAGTTGTTAGTTATATGTATGCCCTAGAGGCCATTACTGTACATTGGATGTATATTGTAGTGGATGCTGGGACATAGATAAGTAGGACTTTCTTGCTCGACATGATAGTACGCTATCTGGTTGCTCTTTATCTTAACATGTATACATGCTGTCTCTCTATTACATGTTGATAAAGCCCTTAGGATGTGTACTCGACTTCTAGGACTATGATGTAGATCATACTAGTGGGGCCTGGGTAGTCCATGAGTACATCATTCAATGTTCCTAGTCGTAGGAATATCGAGACGGGGCATCGATATTCCAGAGTAGACTAGCGCATATCTTCTCGACCCATGTGATGGGCGATGGATGATCCCATATCCATTGGTGTTTGACATCAGAGATGGTATGCGGGTGCTCAGTGGAGACTGGGTACACTGAACGGACTCGCCGAGAACTCCCAGATGGTATTATACATTACGTCAGATGGCAGTTCTCTGGTGACACTGGTACAGCTTAGTCTATTGACCCGAAATCGTCATAGAGTCTTGTGTGTCTCCCACTGTGCTTTGATTTCCACCCTACCACGGCTCTACAGAGTCGTGCAAACAGGTGGTTTTTTGGTACAGTCTCGATTCACATGGAGGCAATGAGCGATAGGAGGGGATTCGTCTCTCCCGGTATTGGGGGTTGATGTTGCGCTATGCTCGAATGGCCATAACTGGAAATCCCTGGCCAGGGTTGCAGTGATATACTGGTAAGAGTTATCAGTAGTTTCACGATTGTTATGGACCTTACGTCGGCATGACTTATCAAGCTACTGGGGTCTGACGTTTACCACCCCTAGGCGAGATATGCGACATATCAGACGAACAGACCGGACTGTACGGTAAGTGTTACTGGTTGGATTCACAGGAGTGTGAGCGGGCTTGCTCGTCGATCTTCTAATCGCTCAATACCCGGGTGGCCGTTACGTTTAGCAGACCGCTTGCGGCTTGTGGGTGTTTGATATGATCATCACCTGCTGCCGGCGTATTGACGAGTCTTTAGAGTCCTACACAGAGGTTTCCTGGCTCAAGCGAAACGAAATAGGAGCGCATATGAGATATGTGCGGGACCGAGAATAATACCAGTATGTGATACTGTATTCTATTCTCGCGATATGTATCATGGGACGGTTATATGTGATATAGCCGGGTTACCAAATCAAATGTTGATTTGATACATTGATACACATGATATTAGTCGGTTAAATACAGTATGACCGGATCATTAAATCAAGTGTTGATTTAATGATTTAACGTATAATTATATATTTGATATATTACTTTGCATTAACTAGTATTGGTTCACTCAAGATTGATTTTCTCACTTGAAATGCACAAGTTGTATATGTGATATTTTTTTGTGCACTTGTTTGTATCATGTTTGATGATACATGCAAACTTGGGTTTGTGTTTACTTTAAACCATGTTTAAGTGAATGGTTAGGGTTTTATTATCTTCTCTTGATTATTTATTTTATTTATTTATTCTTTTTAGCAAGAAAAGAAATGGTTGCTTCTTTTGGATTTTCTTTGAAGCTTCATGAAGTTTTGAAAAGTTCAACCATTTTTGTTTCTTTTGCTTAACCTAACTATTCACCTAACCCTAGTTTATTCTCTACACTTAACCATGGTTGCATTATGATAACCATCACTTGTTTTTCTATTATTCATAATTCTTTTCATTCTTCTTCTTCATCTTCTTCATGAAGAGAAAAAGAAAAACCTTTGCTTGAAATTTCTAAGTGATGATTCCAAGTGAGAAATCCAAATCAAAAGTGAACCCACTTCCTATTTCTTCATCCTCTACCACTTGCCAAGTAGTATAGGGTGTTTTCTTCACAAGTTTCATGACTTGGTGAAGTTGGAGCTTGATCTTGAGTTGCCTCGATATAGATCATCTTCGGCATCGAAGTCGATGACCTAACCCGATCTTTTCTCCGATGAAACCACCACGAGAGTCTAGGATTCCGATGGGTACAGCGGAGGGATGTCATCACGGAGCCAAGGCAGTGGAGGACCGGATCTACAAAGGTTGTAATCACTTTCCTTTAGCAATAAAGTTGTTTACTTGCTTACATCGCCTTACCTCTAGTAACGATCTAGTTTAGGGTTTCTCGGCACATAGAAAAAATTTTGAATTGGCCATGTTTGATCACTTGTAGAACCTCATGGGTATGCCTAGGAACCCTACAGTAGTATCAGAGCCTAGCTAGAGCCTTAGGCGATGCGTAGACAAAGTTAGACACCCGATCGAACTCGAAACCCTAATCCATAACCCTTCTCTGTACATTTTTGAAAATTGTGGATTTTTCTGAATTA
This sequence comes from Agapanthus africanus, assembly GCA_030015575.1. Classification (NCBI taxonomy): domain Eukaryota; kingdom Viridiplantae; phylum Streptophyta; class Magnoliopsida; order Asparagales; family Amaryllidaceae; genus Agapanthus; species Agapanthus africanus. Next base: position 308,453,812 of record CM057337.1, read on the forward strand.
AAAATACCTGAAAAATTCAGCGGGAAAATATAAGAATTGTGGTGATAAACGACTGCCTAAATCGTACATATCACCGCGGAACCGCGGCAATAGCCTGCTTGGGCCGCGGTTCCACGGCCGTATAGAGGATATAGGCCATCATTTTTCCACCATAATTCCTATTTCTGAGATTTATTTTTTATGGGTATTTTTATTATGACTCAAGAGTTGAGTGTTCCTGGGTTTTATTGGGACTCGATGATTCGATCGGATTATTTAACTTTGTTTACTGTGTTATTCCGGGTATCTTTAGAACATGTTAAAAGGTTCGACCGGATATAAATACCCATTTTTTCCCCTGCCGGGAAATTTCCATGTGTTGGATTTTTCCGTGGTTTAAGGACGTTCTGAGTAGTGCAAGTAACGCGATGGTCCCTCTAGAAGACAACAAACCTTAACTCGATTATGTGACCGTCTTGAACTGCCCTTTGAACCTTAGGGTTTTGGGCAGTACGGTGTGCCACATGTGAGGCGTTGGCTTGACCCTTCTATGGCTGGACCGTTGGTACTGAGGCATGAAGTGAATGTTTTTAAATTTATTTCATGCGTTGAGTTGTTTCGGGAAAACTTGGGTGTTTGATTGTTCGATCGGAAAGTTTAACATTTTCTATTTATCTGGAATATGATACAATAATTGGAATTCACAAGTAGTTATGAGATAACTGAATGAATGTTATAAACACAGCACTTTAGTCTCACTTGATCGGTTGCCACGGAATTTTGATGCGATCAAAAGTCCGTCGCAATCACGTAGCGTACGTGGATACTCACCGGATAAACTTAATAGACAGCTACACCCCTTAGCCCCGACCAAGTGACTGTAGGAGAACCCCGTCGCCGAAAGCATCCGTTCGGGTGCTCACGGCAGCGGTGTTCCGCCTTAATGCACTTCGTCGACGGCGTCGGGGGTGCGGCCGTCTACTAAAGTTTGCGACGAGCATTCGATCAAAATGTCGGGAATCTTGTTGAATTACCCGACTTTATATTGAAAAGTGTTTTCGATATTGAGACTAAAATGCGGGGTTTATAATTGTTAGGCATGCGATGTCTAAGGAATTTATTTGATTAGGCATGCGATGTCTAAAGAGGTTGCGGATTCCAACTGTTGTAGTTTTACACTTTCTTTTCTGCGACCGTAAGTGTAATATGTGATATCGCCGGTTTCGTTGCTATATGTCAACGACAATTGGGATACGCATGTTTACTTACGTTAATGACATGTGATGTTATGTGTTGCTGGATATGTTATATTGGATTATCGTGTTTGAATAGCCGGGGGGTTTTATGTGAGATGAGTGTTTTTCATTTTCATTCATGTAAAAACTTGTATGTAATATCCTTTTAATGGGGCACTTCTAGGTTGCGGAAGATGTCACCGTTGATGTATATTATTTACTTTTCCGCATTAGGATAGACCCAAGGTAGGGAGCACAAGTAACCGGGTTCTAGGGTCCAATGGGAGACCATCTCGAGGAGTCGAGTCCGGGTCTCCTAACCCTAGAATTGGTAGGGTTGCTTGCCGCTCTCGTAGGGGTCTAGGGGTGTGGGATTGGCTATTCATCACGACCGTAGAATCCGTGTTTTATTCAGGCTCAAAATAAAACACGGACGTCCTAGTATATCCAATATTTCATATGATATTTTCTGCTGTGTTATCTGTGATGTGATCATGTGATATGTTCAGATAGACATTATATATAGTATATATGATATATTATATAGACGTTGCTTATGTTTTACACCCGCGCTAGCCCAGCCTAGCTCTGGCGTTAGTTACCTAACCTAACGGTGCAGACGGTGTTGGAGATAGTGCCCTCAAAGTCAATTATTAGGTCACAGGTACGTGATTGTAATGATTGAGGGAGGACCTATCCCGGTAGGACAGTCTTACTCGAGATGATAGTATGCTATCTGGTTTACCTTTATCATCGTGTACTGCTTTAGGTGACATGACACGTCGCTATTACACGTTGATAGAGCCCCTAGGATTCTTGCTTGACCACCAGCAGTATGAGGGCGATCATATAAGTGGGAGCTGGGGGTCTACAAGCATATCCTTAAAAGGTCCCTAGTCGTGGGAGTTTCGAGACCGGGCATCGATACTCCATTAGTAGACTAGTGTATACAGTCGAGACCCCGACGAGGGGCGGTGGCTGGTCTCACAAGCCACTGGTGTCAGTTGGATCACCTAAGATGTATACAGGTGCTCATTGGGTTATGAGTACACCGGACAGGACTCGCCGGGAACATGCTAGTTGGTCATATACCAGACGTCAGATGGCAGTTCCCTGGTGACATGTGTGCAGGTTAGTTCATCGACCTGGGGATCGTCATTTGTCTCGTGTGAGTTCCCACTGTACTTTGATTACTACCCTACCACGGCTCAAAGGAGTCGTGCAAACAGGTTTTAGTTGGGTACAGTCCCGAGCCACATGGAGGCAGTGAGCGTATCTTCAGGGGTTCGTCTCTCCCGGTATTGGGGGTGAGGTCGTGCTGTGTCTAGGAGAGCCATTACACAAAGTCCTTGGCCAAGGCAAGGAGATTTACTGGTAGGTATTCCAGTAGTATCTCAGGGTGTTCTGGGCTACACTCCGACACGACTTGTACCGCTTTTGGGGGTCTGACTTTTACCAACCCCCTAGGCCCGCCATGCGATACTCATAGACGAACGGACCGGACTGCACGGATATTGTCACTGACAGGCTCAGTAGGGTGTCAGGATGAGTTCGCTCATCGACGTCCCTTTTGGTCAATAGCTGGTGGCCCGTTACGTATTGGCTTATACCTCTGACGTGCTAGTGGTTAAATCCACAGCCATAGTATTGACGAGTCTTTAGAGTCCACCACACTTTCAGTTACTCAAGTTTCGGACGAAACGCTGTAGAGGCCGTATGGAGATATGGCAGGGTCCGATCAGATACGTGCGGTATTGCACGAATCAGGATCGGACGGTTTGTACTTGTAGCCGTATAGGTATATGGCAGGGTTCGATCAGATACGTGCGGTATTGCACGGATCAGGATCGAACGGATAATACTAGCCGGCTTTGGTTTAAGCCGGTCCTAGTTTAGTACAGTGTAGATTTTGTCTCTTTGCATTTGTATCCGGACGGAATACAGATGCGGGTGTGTATGCACAGTATCGGGGTTTTCCTGTAATTTATTACGGGACCAGTTTTCTGGAGTTGCCAGTTTGCATTCCGTTCCGGCTGGTTTTTCTTTGCATATTGTTTGATATGATAGCTTTCATATCTTTTCCACCATACTTTTGCTTTTTGTGATTTGATTGAATGAGGATGAGATTTGAAAGGGTATGGTTGGTTTTTAAATGAAGTATGGTTGTTGTTTGTATGTGGTCACCTCTTGACCTCTCCTACCCTCACCTCCCTTCATGATATGTATTTTGTTCCCTCCACCATTTTCCTAGATGACTTGGCCGGCCACACATTAGGAGGAGAAGAAAAAATGAGAGATTCATTTGTGTGCTTCATTCTTCATCTCATTTTCCTTGCAAAAATTGGTAGCTTCATTTCCCTCCAAAGTTCAATCCTCATTCCTCCATCCAAAGGCAACAAACCCCAAAGAGACAAGTAGCCTCTACACTACACTTCCTACAGCATATCTTGGGCACGTCGAGTAGCCGGCTTCGTGCCCGAGTTGCCTCGGCATTGAGGTGGGAGCCCGTAAAAGACGAAGGCGATGTGGTGCCCTTTCCGGCGAGGAGGCGACGATGTGGACGGAGATCCCGCGAGGAGATCGGAGTGGAGATGAAGACCGGAGGACTTGGATCGTCGGTATATCTCTATTCCCATTCTTGTAGATAGCTTAGACTTGTTAATGGTTACGATCCGGAGTTTAGTGCGCGGTGGTGCCGGTTTGCAAAGTCCGCAAAATTTAAGTTTATCACCGTTTCCGCATTCCGGCGTCGGATTGACGGCCGGGGCGCCGCCGTGCACTTACAGTGGTATCAGAGCCTCCCCATTAACTTAGTCTAGCTTTGTGTAATGTGTTTTGCATTTCCGATCGATCAAAAAGTTCCAAAACCCGTATTCCCTTCGCATCAGTTTCTGTCGAAATTTTTTGGAGTCTAAAAATTTTTCAGGTGGTCTCAGAATAATGTGCAGGGAGATGTAAGAACACTGGAAAAATTTCGTAGCATGATCCATCCGTACGACCGCGGAAGGGCGGCGGAAACACCCATTCCGCCGCGCATCCGCGGCACACTGTTCACATCACTGCACGATTTATTTTCAGGTGTTTTCTGGGTTTAATATATGGGCTTTGGAATATTAAACTTGGGCCCAGGTTTTCTGTGAGTGCTACAGTTTTGTTTGGGGGCCCACTTGTTAAGGTTTGATCAATCGGAAAATTTTAAACACATTTTTCATAGTATTTACATTATATCTGCGACCGTGAATGTCACTCGATCGGTAAATCCGGTCTAACTGCTATATCCCGGTTAGACGGATTTGCGAACGTGACTTTCACGTTGATGTTCTGTTTTTGCTGTGATGTTGCGGATCGGTCGTGGGGGATAGCCTGGATGCAATGCTAGTACAGTTTTTGTTGTATTATGTACATTTGATATTGCGGGGCGAGCGTCCGACATGTGGACTGCCGTCACTGCCTGTTTGTATTATTATTTTGGGGCACGACCTGGTTGCGGTCGATGTACCCGTTGTATGTATATTTTACTTTCTGTACTAGGATTGCCCCGCGGAGGGGTGCACGGATAGCCGGGTTCTGGAGGGCAACAAGCCCGCATCTGATGGCATTGAGACGGAGGGGGCTTCACTCTAGGATTGGCGGGCTATTCGCCGCACTCGTAGGGGGTACAGGTTGACCCAGGAGGGGTGCCCAAGTTACCGGATTCCGTGAAGTGCTGGGTGGTCCATTCACGGCGCTGAAAGGGGCTGCCTCGCTTCAGGTTTTGGCGGGTGACTTGCCGCGCCCGTAGGGGTCTAGGATTTCATTGCACAGGCTATCCACACGACCAGGGGAACGTCGGGTTTCAGCGGCTCTGTGAAACCCGGGGATCCCAGATATCTGTATTGTTCTGTGATGCTGTACATTTCTGTGATGTTGCATTTTATTCACGCCTTGAGCGAAATACTATATATTGGTATATATATTAGTAGATGTTGTATATGTTTTTCATCCGCGCTAGTCCAGTCCCCGCTCTGTCGTTAGTAAGCTAACCTAACGGGTAATGACGGGACCCAGTGGCGAATGCGGATGGCATATACGTACATCAGTATATTTTCGTTCTTTGTGGTGTGATCAATTGATGGGACTGCATTGATTCGAATCAATGCAAAGTTAAAAACAAACCTAATCTGATGTTGTTGGAACACTTTTCAAAAAGCTGTTATTGCAAGGACGTTCACTTTTGTTTTGCATCGCGGTATTCATTTAGAATATCCTGCTCCTCAGTCGACGAGGCAAGGGCCGAGATCCCTTCACCGGGAGTGACCCCTTGGACAATAAGTTTGCGTCAGGGCATTAACTTCACTATAGCCGATTACTTTTGCTTTGCACCGTGGTATTCAGTTGGAATATCCTGCACCCCATTCTACGGGGAAAGAGCCGAGATCCCTTCACCGGGAGTGACCTCTTTAGCGGAAGTTGTCGTCACTATATTTCTAAAAAGCTATCCGTTCCTTCAACGATATCAAGTTCATTACGTTAAAGGTTTTCGCCAGAAACCATTCGTAGCCCTCCATCATTTCAGTTAAATATTCGGTAGTATTCAAGCTATGTATTTTGACCTCACGCCAAGGCATAGTGTTTGGTAGCTGCCAGGTATTTATCTGTTGCATAGATAGATGCGTTGGTTTGGGACAGTCGTACTACTATTTTGGCCTACGTCAAGGGTATGTACGGGTGGATTCAAATTAACCTGGATAATGATGGGCAGAACTTGACATGTGACTTATGATATTTTGACCTCACGCCAAGGTCATAAGAGCATGGGGCAGAAATCACATCGGGAGTTTCAAAAGTACTGAAACTTGCCAGATATGCGCATACCTTCTGGAGTGTGATACCGTGAGCGGATTCCGTCACGTTGTCATGCGATGAGAGTTGGATCCCGATTCCCACTGATGAGTTAGTTTACTCCTCGGGTAACCCCGACTAATTCTTCTTTCAGGTTTGGAGGAGAATTTGAGGTACAGTGGGAGGATTCCAGATTAGATAAATTGGTAACCATTCTGATCTAGATTAGAGTGCACGCTGAGTGTTTCTTTTCTCTCTCTCTTTGGCAGCGACCATTGACCCGACCCTAAGACTATGACTCAGTGACCAAGTTGACCGAACCTTCTTAAACACTGGCTTTTGGATTGTCAAAGTTGCAGACCTCATTGCCACTCCTACTTTTACCCTTTTCTCCAGGACACCCCGTATTACTACGAACGTCCACTTCCATTGGACAAAACCATCGTATGGTTAGATACGAACTCGAAGGAATTCGAGGATGGTTTCCGGTTCTGGAGAAAACGGATAGGATTATTCAGTTGTCTTTTCCTTTTACCCTCTCTCAGGTTACGAGTACTCCTTGGTTTAGGGGTAGTACACCTATTACGCAAATTGGATTGTCTTCTTCCAAACCTTAGGCTGGTGCCGACCGGTAGGGAATGAAGAAAACCAATTAGCATAACGATGGTGTGCAGAAGGTATTAAGTTAAGACAAAGCAAGGGATTAGTAAGAGGGCAAAGTAAATTGCAACAGATATTCACGACCAAACCAGGTATTTCTTCGCCAATCCTAAAATCACCTTTGTGTTTCTCCAGGACACTCCGTATCACTACGAAGATCCACAGTTTATTGGATATTCCATCGTATGGTTATATACGAACTCGAAAGGAACTTGTTCCAGTTCGGGGATGGATTCTGGTCCAGGAGAAATAGGAATAAAGTACATTCAGGTGTCTTTTATCTTCACCTTCTCTCGTGTTGCGAGTGTTCCTAGGATAGGGACAGTACACCCATTATGCTTATTGGATAGTCTTCTTCCAAACCATAGGCTGGTGCCGAACGGTAGGGAAGGAAGAAAACCATTTGGCCTAAAAGGGTGTGCAGAAGGTAAAGACTAAAGACATATGAAGGGATTTGGAGAGGTGGCAAAGAACTATACGGTTACAGTCGTGAATCTGGAAGAGGCATTACAAGGAATACCAGAATACCCCATCGGAACATTTCAATGTTTCAGTTTCGCTGTGTAATGTTAAAGGAAAACTGATTTCCCGATTAGATACTTACTCCAGGGTATGTATTTACCAGGTACGATCCTCACATCTGTATGGTTTTACAGATGATGAGTGGGAGTAAGTTATTGGGAATTGGGTGATTATCCTCATTATATCAGGATTCGTTGTAATCGGTGATATTTGAGGAAATCACCTGGGCTGTTTGCCGGTCGGCGAATATTTAGTTTTGAATATCCGCAGTTATGCACCAATTTCAAATTGATATATCTGTACGTCTATTTTCATAGAGTGAGATATACCTTTCTGAAATTATGTCTACGACATTTACCTATATCAGTGGATGGTTAGGTAAGGAGCATTAAACAGCGGTGTAATTCTTCTTAACCATAAGTACAGTTTTCAACCTACGACACACAGTGAATGAGTTATCAGACTCAAGGGACTTATACAGAGTATTGTATGTTGTCCAGGGTCCATCAGGACAGAGGGGTTGGTCCTCGTACTACATTCAGTTTACTTATGACTTCTCTAATTTTTAGACAGGTGTTTCGTGGAAACACAGGGTCCGAATTTGGAGAAGTTATAGGTATTTGAATAGAGTAGAGAACCAGGTATAGCAAGTATCGGGATTCTTCAAAGAGATCGAAGATGTAGATACTTGTGTATGGTATTCAGTTGATAGTAATGATAAAGAGATCTTGCTTCTCTTTCAGGTTACTCATAATTGGAAGTATTCCTAAGTTGAGTAACGCTGATCGGCCTCTTTCCATTTAGTTGACATGCACTGGAGACAGCTGCATGATGTGAATCTGGTTCAAATAAATCAGTGCCTCTGATTCTATATTGGATATAGAACAGTTCATATCTTAACGATGTTAAGGTACGGGGAGTTGTCCGGTTTATGCTTAAAACCAGATATTGGACAACTCTAGGCACGTTTCTGTAATGGCTGTTTGTGGGTTGACCCAGGCTATGACGAGGGTTGACTTTCTACCATCTGGATGAACAATAGCGATATTGTTCTAGACTCGCCACAATTTTATTAAAAATGGATTTTTTCAAGAAAACAATAGTGGGAGTATGGTAGAACTGGAAGTAATTCCAGAACCACAAACGATTACTGAAGATTTGATAAGGAACCTAAAGATTCAATCTGGATTGACATTCCATTGGCCACTCCGCAGATACGGTGGGTAACTTCAGGCACCCGAGAGGTACTACGGTAGCCTCAAGGACGGTGACAGGGAAGTTCTTGTTTACCCACAATTACCATTGCTGTTGCTCCAGGCTGCGAGACCCGGCGGGAGGATGAGTATAGCGTCGTTCTAAACTAGTTTTAGAAGTGTACGTCTATATGACTCTGCCAGAGGGTTGTCGTAGTCAGTGGGAGCAGCGGAAGCATTGGTGGACAGGTAGCTTATGTCTATTTATAGACTAAAGCAGATGTAGCGGAGATAGATCATCTATTTCTGACGTGACAGTCATGAGTTTGACTTCATCAGAATAGGGGATGGATCTGTTGAGAAGGTAGTAGGGTGTGATGTCCTGGTATCTGGATGACATACACAGAATAGGAAAAGAAACTCCTATACTACAATCGGTTATACTTTGGTCGTCACACAGTGGTTTCTCCACAAAGGACATGGATTTTATATCAGACATACTGGTTACTAGATCTGTGGTTTTAGATCTAGATTTGGGTGGTTTCCCAATCAGGGTACTTGACAGCATTCTAAGAGTATTTAGGATGGACGACTCCTGGCACGGTAGTGTACCTGCAGGTAATGGAGTCACCCTCTCTAAAGGTGTCTTACAGACTAAAGGGGAGAGGGACGTGCATGATTGGCAGATCACTTGCTTAGGCAAGTGAGTCAATCATGAGATGTCAAGTACCACACCAGATGTTGTTCTTGCACTAGATACAATAAGTTGACATTAATCCAATCCTGGAGAAACAGTCGGAAGCAGTTTTAGAACATAAGTGGATGTTCTAGGGATATGATAACCACAGCCTCATTCAGGAGACGGTTATCATTCCAGGCTTCCAAGGTGACATGGACGACAAGGAGGTTGTCAGAGTTATAGTTTTCCCTCTGATGTAGGGCAGTATTTTGGACAGGTGATCCAAGGCAATACTGAGGGAGGCATGGCGCGCAGGACACTGATTAAGTTCAGTTGTCAATACAGTCTAAGAAGTTTGGATTTGGAGTTCATTTATGAGCTACGTCCCATCAGACATCCAGACATATTCTAAGACTGATTTTGCTCATTTCGGGAGATGGCTTTCTCCGCGAACTTGAGATATAGAGAGACATAGAAAGAAACAACTAAGCGGATCCGCTCACTGAGGCTATTCCTCGAACGCAATAGTTCCGCAAACGAGCTTTGTGAGACTGACTAGTAGAGGAGTTGGATGTTCGGTATCACACGGGCTGTGAGTATGCGACATCGCAATAATTAGCCTTGAGTGCAAGTGGGAGATTGTTGGAGATAGTGCCCTCAAAGTCAATTATTAGGTCACAGGTACGTGATTGTAATGATTGAGGGAGGACCTATCCCGGTAGGACAGTCTTACTCGAGATGATAGTATGCTATCTGGTTTACCTTTATCATCGTGTACTGCTTTAGGTGACATGACACGTCGCTATTACACGTTGATAGAGCCCCTAGGATTCTTGCTTGACCACCAGCAGTATGAGGGCGATCATATAAGTGGGAGCTGGGGGTCTACAAGCATATCCTTAAAAGGTCCCTAGTCGTGGGAGTTTCGAGACCGGGCATCGATACTCCATTAGTAGACTAGTGTATACAGTCGAGACCCCGACGAGGGGCGGTGGCTGGTCTCACAAGCCACTGGTGTCAGTTGGATCACCTAAGATGTATACAGGTGCTCATTGGGTTATGAGTACACCGGACAGGACTCGCCGGGAACATGCTAGTTGGTCATATACCAGACGTCAGATGGCAGTTCCCTGGTGACATGTGTGCAGGTTAGTTCATCGACCTGGGGATCGTCATTTGTCTCGTGTGAGTTCCCACTGTACTTTGATTACTACCCTACCACGGCTCAAAGGAGTCGTGCAAACAGGTTTTAGTTGGGTACAGTCCCGAGCCACATGGAGGCAGTGAGCGTATCTTCAGGGGTTCGTCTCTCCCGGTATTGGGGGTGAGGTCGTGCTGTGTCTAGGAGAGCCATTACACAAAGTCCTTGGCCAAGGCAAGGAGATTTACTGGTAGGTATTCCAGTAGTATCTCAGGGTGTTCTGGGCTACACTCCGACACGACTTGTACCGCTTTTGGGGGTCTGACTTTTACCAACCCCCTAGGCCCGCCATGCGATACTCATAGACGAACGGACCGGACTTCACGGATATTGTCACTGACAGGCTCAGTAGGGTGTCAGGATGAGTTCGCTCATCGACGTCCCTTTTGGTCAATAGCTGGTGGCCCGTTACGTATTGGCTTATACCTCTGACGTGCTAGTGGTTAAATCCACAGCCATAGTATTGACGAGTCTTTAGAGTCCACCACACTTTCAGTTACTCAAGTTTCGGGCGAAACGCTGTAGAGGCCGTATGGAGATATGGCAGGGTCCGATCAGATACGTGCGGTATTGCACGAATCAGGATCGGACGGTTTGTACTTGTAGCCGTATAGGTATATGGCAGGGTTCGATCAGATACGTGCGGTATTGCACGGATCAGGATCGAACGGATAATACTAGCCGGCTTTGGTTTAAGCCGGTCCTAGTTTAGTACAGTGTAGATTTTGTCTCTTTGCATTTGTATCCGGACGGAATACAGATGCAGGTGTGTATGCACAGTATCGGGGTTTTCCTGTAATTTATTACGGGACCAGTTTTCTGGAGTTGCCAGTTTGCATTCCGTTCCGGCTGGTTTTTCTTTGCATATTGTTTGATATGATAGCTTTCATATCTTTTCCACCATACTTTTGCTTTTTGTGATTTGATTGAATGAGGATGAGATTTGAAAGGGTATGGTTGGTTTTTAAATGAAGTATGGTTGTTGTTTGTATGTGGTCACCTCTTGACCTCTCCTACCCTCACCTCCCTTCATGATATGTATTTTGTTCCCTCCACCATTTTCCTAGATGACTTGGCCGGCCACACATTAGGAGGAGAAGAAAAAATGAGAGATTCATTTGTGTGCTTCATTCTTCATCTCATTTTCCTTGCAAAAATTGGTAGCTTCATTTCCCTCCAAAGTTCAATCCTCATTCCTCCATCCAAAGGCAACAAACCCCAAAGAGACAAGTAGCCTCTACACTACACTTCCTACAGCATATCTTGGGCACGTCGAGTAGCCGGCTTCCTGCCCGAGTTGCCTCGGCATTGAGGTGGGAGCCCGTAAAAGACGAAGGCGATGTGGTGCCCTTTCCGGCGAGGAGGCGACGATGTGGACGGAGATCCCGCGAGGAGATCGGAGTGGAGATGAAGACCGGAGGACTTGGATCGTCGGTATATCTCTATTCCCATTCTTGTAGATAGCTTAGACTTGTTAATGGTTACGATCCGGAGTTTAGTGCGCGGTGGTGCCGGTTTGCAAAGTCCGCAAAATTTAAGTTTATCACCGTTTCCGCATTCCGGCGTCGGATTGACGGCCGGGGCGCCGCCGTGCACTTACAGACGGGACATCGAGGCGAATGCGGATGGTATAAGCGTACGTTATATTTATCTGTGATGTTTAGGTGGACTTAAATGATGGGAAATTCATTAATGAGATTAATGAAAGAAAATAAACCTAATTGATGTTGTGGAATCGAATTTCAAAAATAAAACAGGTAGCTACAGTTCATGCTTTGCATCGCGGTGTTCCTTGTAGAACATCCTGCACCTTATTCGATAAGGAAAGGACCGAGATCCCTTCACCGGGAGTGACTCCTTTAGCAATAACTGGCAGATGCTACAACCCTCGGTTTGTCTTTTGATTGCCTCTATAGTTTTTGCTTTGCACAGCGGTATATATGATATATCCTGCACCTTATTCGATGAGGAAAGGGCCGACAATCCCTTCACCGGGAGTGACCCCTTTAGCAAAATTAGAAAAGCCTCAAAAACATTCCATTTAAAAACCATTTGATTCCGCAACGAGATCAAGTTCAAAGCGTTAAAGGTTTTCTTAAAAACCACCCGCAACCCTCCGTCATTTTAGGAAGTAGAGTACTTAGTATTCGTGCTACGTTTGTCGACCATAGCCGAGGCGTAGTGTACGGTAGCTAAGTGATGTCTTCCTACACCGCATATGATGCGATTAGTTAGGACACTCATGTGGCTTTGTTGATCTTAGCCAAGGGTCATGTGGGTGGGTCTAATTAATCACGAAATGACGGGTAGAACTTGACTAGTGCTTATGATTTGTTGACCTTAGCCAAGGTCATAGGTGCTAGGGGTAAAAACCTTTATCAGGAGTTTCAAGTGTTGAAATTTGCAATGAGATTGCATACCTTCTATGTGATAATTGGATCCCGATAACCACTGCGAGTAATTGTTACTCCTGGGAGAGTTTTGCACTTTACAATTAGCCGATCAAGTAGGTGTCTAGAAAGGTGTCAACAGGGTTACGCCACTGGGAAAATGAGGTTTACTTTAATTAGGTCCGTGCGAAAGCATGGGGGACCTCCCTCAAAGTACCGACACTGGCCTGGCTGAAAGATTGGCGAACTTGTAGAGTGTAATTAATCCCGGCTAGTGTTTCCTTTTAGGGTTTGAAGGAAGATTTGATAAAAACAGTGGGAGCCATCCTGATTAGATAAACTAAATAACCAATCTAATCTTGCAAGAGCGCACGCAGAGTGTTTTCTTCTCTCTCTCTCCAGGTAGCGACCATATCACGCCTTAATCAAGATAATAATATAGATGTATTGACCGAACCCGCTTGTTATACTGAGCTGGGGAACATTGGTCCCGCTTCAACTTATAATTGTTATAAGACAGAGCAGGAAATAGGGAAATACCAGAATTCCTATGCCGCCCAAACGAAGAAAGTGCATATGATGCATCTCCTTCGGGTGTGTTCATTACAAAGAACTGTTTCTCAATGTCCTCTGCATCCTGGGTATTTGATACCGGATCAGGATCGCAGATATGTAATCTGTTACATAGGGCTACAGAAAGGTAGAGAACTGAGAACGGGTAATAAGTTTCATGAGACAGAAAACGGTGCAAGTGTTGCAGCCAGGTCTGTTGGTCACTGTCACCCTGTATTACAAATACATTAATTCTGAACAAATGCTATTAGATACCGAACCTGATATACAAAATCATATCAGTCTCTTTATTAGTAAAGAAAGGATATAATTTTGTATTGTTGGATAATGTTTTGAACATTTCCTATTTCAAAAGTTGATCGGTTCAGGCACGTTATCTAAAAGCATTGACGTTCTAAATCAAACTACAGTTCCTAGTATACAGAACACACATAAGAGGAAGAGTTCAGAAATGAACGAATCCTTCTTGAGGCATTGTAGACTAGGTCATATCAATGCGACCCGACTGGCTGAAATTACATTTTAGATGCATATTTAAATCAGTTTTGAATTTACATCTTGTGAAACTTGCCAGTCATGTCACAAAGATAAGATGACCATAGCTCTATTTATTGGAAACAGAGAAAGAGTTAGTGAACTCTTGGGACTGGTACATGATGATGTATGTAAGGTCTCCTGTCTACACATGCCAGGACCGGTTCTTTGTACTTCATTACGTTCTCTGATGATCTCTCAAGATTTATACATATGTACCTGTTGAAACACAAGTCTGAACCTTTTGAGATATTCACAGAATATAAGTTAGAAGTAGAGAACCAAAAACCGGGTATAAGTATTATGTCCTATGATAAGATCAGGGAGGAGAATACTTGTGCATAGAATTCCTGGACTATTCTAAAGTAGAATGAGATTCTCTCTCGGTGTTACTCCTCTGTATACACCACAGCACAATGGTGTATCAGGGCGGAGCATTAGCACCCTATATGATATGGTGTGCTCTATGATGAGTACTACTGAGTTACCTATTTCCTTTTTGGGGGTTATGCACTTGAGAAGTTGCATACCTATTGAATTAGGTTCAAATCAAATCAGTGCCTACCACTCCATATAAGATATGGTATAGGAAAAGCCTATCTCTTAAGTAAGTTAAGATTTGGGATTGTCCGGCCTATGTCTAAAGCAAAATCCGAACAAGATCGAGGCAAGGTCAGTTCTGTAGAATTGGAAAGGTTCCAGTTATACAAAACTGCAGCTGATGATTTGACAGAACCAAAGGATTCAATAGTCACCGACGAACCTTAGCCTCTCCGCCGATCTAGTAGGGTTCCTCACCCACCTGAGAGATACTTCGGTTTCTCTATGACAGTGGGAGCGAGGATTGCATCATGAGATGATGACCCAACTAGTTTCGAGCTGGCCATCAGGAGTGGGACTCTGTAGGAATGGCTGGGTGCTTAGCGATCTGAGATGGAATCCATGTACACCAACAAAGTATGGACTTTGGTTGCTGTATCTGAAGGGTTGAATGCCCATCAGGAGCAAGTATATCTTGAGAAGATTACTTGGTGTAGATGGAAAAGTTGAGACTTTCAAAGCTAGACTTGTTAAAGGTTTTCGTCATCGACCAGGCATGGATAATGATGAAACCTTTTCCAGTGGCTATGCCTAAGTCCATCCGGATCCTACTTAACATTGCTGCATACCATGACTACGATATCTGGTGGTTGGGTGCCATGACTGTTTTTCTAAAATAATGATTAGAAGAGAACATCTATAAGAACACAGCCAGAGGGCTTCGTAAACAGTGGGAGCAGCGGAAACGTGTGCAAGTTGCTTTACAGGATAAAGCAGGCATCGCGGAGTTGTTCTTCTAGAATGTCCATAAAGTTACTTGCACGACTATCGAATATAATTAACTTAAGAAAATCCCAACACTTGGAAATTTTCTGCGAGAGTAATGGGGGATTACTAATGTTCGCTTGAACTGTCAAATATCGTCCAAGTTACCATTACAATGTTAAAAAATGCGACTACGAAATACTCCGAATAAGGCCCTAAGCACAATTTGCATCACATGAAAATTTGGCCTAAACAAACAATACCTGAAACCCCAAAACCTACACATCAGAGCACAAAAAAAATTGAAGCATTTCTGGGCAACTAGGGCTAGCCCCACTGGATTTTAGAGGAAGGGGCTCGGCCAAAATCCGAGGGGTTGGCCCCAATTTTGTTATGTGCTCATAGTATTATGTCAGTAAGCTTCTGCAGTTGTTTGAAAAATTTTCTGAACACTTTAAAAATTCGACAGAGAAGCTTATTTTCAGAGTTGCAGTTTTGTTTGATTCGGAGTTGTTTCGTTTCCGTATTCTATCTAACATTGTCTATATTTCTAGCTTAGCTCTGATACCACTGTAGGGATTCTATAGCACCACACTAGGTTTAGGGTTGCATCACACATGCTATAACGAAAATTTTAGAGGATGCTAAGCAATTCCATCAATGAATCGAACTAGAAAGATAAAGTAACAACAAGCTAGTTGTTAGTTATATGTATGCCCTAGAGGCCATTACTGTACATTGGATGTATATTGTAGTGGATGCTGGGACATGGATAGGTAGGACTTTCTTGCTCGACATGATAGTACGCTATCTGGTTGCTCTTTATCTTAACATGTATACATGTTGTCTCTCTATTACATGTTGATAAAGCCCTTAGGATGTGTATCGACTTCCAGGACTATGATGTAGATCATACTAGTGGGGCCTAGGTAGTCCATGAGTACATCTTTCAATGTTCCTAGTCGTGGGAATATCGAGACGGGGCATCGATATTCCAGAGTAGACTAGCGTATATCTTCTCGACCCATGTGATGGGCGATGGATGATCCCATATCCATTGGTGTTTGACATCAGAGATGGTATGCGGGTGCTCAGTGGAGACTGGGTACACTGAACGGACTCGCTGAGAACTCCCAGATGGTATTATACCTTACGTCAGATGGCAGTTCTCTGGTGACACTGGTACAGCTTAGTCTGTTGACCCGAGATCGTCATAGAGTCTTATGTGTCTCCCACTGTGCTTTGATTTCCACCCTACCACGGCTCTACTGAGTCATGCAAACAGGTGGTTTTTGGGTACAGTCCCGATTCACATGGAGGCAATGAGTGATAGGAGGGGATTCGTCTCTCCCGGTATTGGGGGTTGATGTTGCGCTATGCTCGACAGGCCATAACTGGAAATCCCTGGCCAGGGTTGCAGTGATATACTGGTAAGAGTTATCAGTAGTTTCACGATTGTTATGGACCTTACGTCGGCATGACTTATCAAGCTACTGGGGTCTGACGTTTACCACCCCTAGGCGAGATATGCGACATATCAGACGAACAGACCGGACTGTACGGTAAGTGTTACTGGTTGGATTCACAGGAGTGTGAGCGGGCTTGCTCGTCGATCTTCTGATCGCTCAATACCCGGGTGGCCGTTACGTTTAGCAGACCGCTTGCGGCTTATGGGTGTTTGATATGATCATCACCTGCTGCCGGCGTATTGACGAGTCTTTAGAGTCCTACACAGAGATTTCCTGGTTCAAGCGAAACGAAATCGGAGCGCATATGAGATATGTGCGGGACCGAGAATAATACCAGTATGTGATACTGTATTCTATTCTCGCGATATGTATCATGGGACGGTTATATGTGATATAGCCGGGTTACCGAATCAAATGTTGATTCGATACATTGATACACATGATATTAGTCGGTTATATGCAGTATGACCGGATCATTAAATCAAGTGTTGATTTAATGATTTAATGTATAATTATATATTTAATATATTACTTTGCATTAACTAGTATTGGTTCACTCAAGATCGATTTTCTCACTTGAAATGCACAAGTTGTATATGTGATATATTTTTGTGCACTTGTTTGCATCATGTTTGATGATACATGCAAACTTGGGTTTGTGTTTACTTTAAACCATGTTTATGTGAATGGTTAGGGTTTTATTATCTTCTCTTGATTATTTATTTTATTTATTTATTCTTTTTAGCAAGAAAAGAAATGGTTGCTTCTTTTGGATTTTCTTTGAAGCTTCATGAAGCTTTGAAAAGTTCAACCATTTTTGTTTCTTTTGCTTAACCAAACTATTCACCTAACCCTAGTTTATTCTCTACACTTAACCATGGTTGCATTATGATAACCATCACTTGTTTTTCTATTATTCATAATTCTTATTCATTCTTCTTCTTCATCTTCTTCATGAAGAGAAAAAGAAAAACCTTTGCTTGAAATTTCTAAGTGATGATTCCAAGTGAGAAATCCAAATCAAAAGTGAACCCACTTCCTATTTCTTCATCCTCTACCACTTGCTAAGTAGTATAGGGTGTTTTCTTCATAAGTTTCATGACTTGGTGAAGTTGGAGCTTGATCTTGAGTTGCCTCGACGTAGATCATCTTCGGCATCGAAGTCGACGACCTAGCCCAATCTTTTCTCCGATGAAACCACCGCGAGAGTCTAGGATTCCGATGGGTACAGCGGAGGGACGTCATCACGGAGCCAAGGCAGTGGAGGACCGGATCTACAAAGGTTGTAATCACTTTCCTTTAGCAATAAAGTTGTTTACTTGCTTGCATCGCCTTACCTCTAGTAACGATCTAGTTTAGGGTTTCTCGGCACATAGAAAAAATTTTGAATTGGCCATGTTTGATCACTTGTAGAACCTCATGGATGTGCCTAGGAACCCTACACTAGTATCATATACTATAAGTGTCTAACACTAAATAGAAGAGAATACAACCTTTGTAGACCTCCTCCTAGACTCCATGGATCGATTGAGATTTGAACCGGTTGGTTTGTGTCCTTCCGAGTCCACGATGATCCACCACGAAGTCTCTTTGCACCAAGCTCCAAGCTTCTCTTGATCAAGGATGAAGAAGAAGCTAACACTCCACTAAAGTGGGCACGTCCAAAGTAGAATGGTGATTTGGGTTTTGATCTCAAGTAAAAACCTTTTCTTTTTAACCCTTTCTCTTTCTTTTGAAACCCTATTGAGCTTTTAGGAGAGAGAGGAAGAAGGAGATGGCTCAAGCTAAACTCAAGAAAATAATGATAATGATAACCCTTTCTTAACTCAAGAGAGTAAGAGAGAGTATCATGCCAAACTATGGTTACAAAATATCTAGATATTTTGTAACTTGAGTTTAAGCAAAATCATGGGCCAAAACCATGGGCAAATGAAACCATGGTTTTGATTTGTCAACACAAGAATGAGAGTTGAATAGTCAACCATGATTTCATTTGTCATTTTTCTTAATCTCAAATTAACATAATATGTGTATAAATATGTAATCATGTGAGTCTTGCATTGCCACCACCTATGTATCATTAACCATGACAAGTGTATGCTTGCATGTGTGCATGCACATCAAAATATACATACACTCATGCATGCAACAAAAGAAATAGGTTTAAATAAATGAGCTAATGGACTTAATATTAAATCAATGCTTGATTTAATAACACGGTCATATCACATATGACCCATCCAATAGTAAACGCCCGAATAAAATACGATATCCAATACACGCATTTAATCGAGCTCCCGCGCATATCACATATGCACCCCAAATCATTTCGCCTAAGCTAGGAGACTCGTTTATGGGACTCTAAGACTCGTCAATACGCTAGCAGTAGGCAGTGATCACATCACATGCCCACAAACCGTTAGTGGCACCAACAGTACGTAACGGCTCCTAAGTATTGAGCGATCAGAAGAAACACAAGCAAACCTGCTAAAACTTTTGTCGAGCTAACTAGAAACACTTACCGTACAGTCCGGTCTCTTCGTCAAATATGCTGCATATCAGGTCTAGGGATGGTATCGTCGACCCCAATAACTCAGATAAGTCATGCCGGTATATGGCTCATAACAGATCGAGAAACTACTGATAACACTTATCAGTAAATCTCAGCAGCCCTGGCCAGGGACTTCCTGTTATAGCCAATCGTACATGGTGCAACATCAACCCCCAATACCGGGAGAGACGAAACCCCTCCTATCGCTCATTGCCTCCATGTGTCTCGGGATTGTACCCAAAATCCACCTGTTTTGCACGACTCAGTAGAGCAGTGTCAAGGTGGATATCAAAGTACAGTGGGAGACACACAAGACTCTATAACGATCTCGGGTCTACAGACTAACCTGTACCAGTGTCACCTAGGAACTGCTATCCGACGATAGATATAATACCATATAGGAGTTCTCGGCGAGTCCATTCAGTGTACCCAGTCTCCACTGAGCACCCGTATACGATCTTTGGTGTCATCACACCAATGAATATGGGATCATTCATCGCCCATCATATGGGACAAGTAACGTATACGCTAGTCTACTCTGGTGATATCGATGCCCCGTCTCGATACACCCACGACTAGGAACATTTCAAGGATATGCTCATAGACTACTCTTTCCCACTAGTATGATCCGCATCATAATCTCAGTAGTCCTGCATCATCCTAAGGGCTATATCAACATGTACCAAATGAATGAAAGCACGATCAAATGAACATGTCAAGATAAAAGGTGCAACCAGATAGCATACTATCATGTCGAGCAAGAATGTCCCCTGAATATATATATATATATATATATGTTCTCTGAATATATATATATATATATATATATAGACACATACCGGTACATACACTATCATATAATGGCCTCTAGGGCATACATATATCCAACAGGACGATCCGTTTATCTTTCCGAACCAAGCGTTCCAAGTATACTACTCACAGTGTTTGAAGCATCCGGGATGGAGGGTCATATGCCGTTGGAAACCCAGGGATGTTTACGATGTCCCAGAATTCAAGGACATCGATGAGGATGAAGAAGAGAGAAGACTTAGTGTGCTCCGACCGTCTGTTTCAAAAGACGGGTTGTCTTCGGCTGATCATGAAGTTACGTAGGTTAGAAATGATATCGATGATGAAATCCAAGTAGATATTTGTCTAATGCGTCCACGAAATGAAAAAGGTTATCAGTAATGTTATATTATTACTAAACATTTTACGATCTATACAAATACAGCATGCATATGCAATGACTGTCTAATGCGTCCACGAACCGTTTTATCTAGATTTGATGACGATGACGGGAGAAGCAAGGGGCGGCAGGAGCTCTAGCCGCGGCACCGGTAGAGGCAGAGGCAGAGGCAGAAGCAGAGCGGTTCTACCACCCGGAGAGCTGCGTAGGGAGCTTTAGAGGGCCGGTATTGCACCCCGGTCGGAGACCCCTTCGGATGCCTCATTCCGTGTAGACTTTGCCACACCTCCAGATATATTGCATGCATATTCATTTTGAATGTAATATTATAGATATACATGCATATTCATGTCAAAATTACTTATATAGTCAATGTTTGATTGTCTAGTTGGTGGTGGTGCATCCACATTAGGGACAGAGGCCACTCCCACACCTCCAGATATGTTTATAATGTAAGTCCACGTTGCTCACCCCGGTTCTTATAGGGAGGCGGAAACGGCGAAAACAATTATTTAGCACAAAGCCAACATGGACTAAAAGCCGGATCTTTGCTAAACTACGAGCTAGCAAACAACTAGAGGTGTTAACTACTATGCCATAGAAATTATACCTCACGAAACCGGTCTATCGGGTTTTCATTCCGCTGTCCCGCTCGTCCATCTAAGCTTCGAGGAATGATCCGGATCTTGGTCACCTCCGCGGCCTCCTTGAGTCGAAGACAATCCACCCGAGAGATGTACACCGAGATCCACCTCGAGCCGAGGCAACTAGGGCAACAAGATCGCTAGTCTTGTTGTCCTAGGTTGTGTAGAAGTAGTAGAGGGATGGTTTTGTCAAGTGGGATCCTTTTTCTCTCAACACATGAGATCAAAGGATGAATTCAAGAGGAGGAAGATGAAGGAGAGTTTTGCAACCATGGAGCTCTTTCTCTTTTTCTTTTCTAAGAGAGAGAATGAGATTGAGAAAATGAATATCATCACAAAAGAAAAAAGGCACCATGGTTGCAATAATAGTGAAACAACATCATTACAAATCCTATCATGATAAAGTTGATGCTACATTGAATTGACCATTTTCATAATCAAAAAGAAAAAGAAAATCCAAAGAAGAGCGTAGACCTCTCATGAAGGTCAATGGTCAACTCCGGTCAACGGGTCAACAAAGTCAAGAGAGGTCATGGTGGTCAAATGGTCAATGCAATTAGCCATCACAAAATTATCACTAAAAGGATTAGTAAATAATGTCTCTGGCTCATAATGGTTTGACCGAACGAATTGCCAAAACCCTAATGAGCCTGCCACATAACGGTTTTGGCCGAACCAACTGCCAAAACCCTAATGAGGCACCTCCTCCTTCATCGCTCCTCAAAACTGTGCATACACACCCGCATCCACATTCCGTAGAATGCGAATGCACAGAAGACAAAACAAATCCATCTGTGCAATACTAGGATCCGGCTTAAACCAAAGCCCACTAGTATTGCCTGCCCGAACAGCATATGCACAAAAGTGCACGTAAGTGATCGTAGCCCTGCCGTAAAACCATACGGCCTCTACACGTTTCGCTCAGTGCAGGGAAACTCTCTGTGTGGGACTCTAAAGATTCGACACTATGCTGGCAGTGGGTTTAACCACAGCCAGCAAGCGGCACTAGCTGTACGTAACGGTCCCCAGGTAGATGTCGATAAGAAGGCCGATGAGGTAAACCCATCCGGACTCCTACTGAGCCTGTATGTGACAATCTCCATACAGTCCGGTCTGTTCGTCTGATACATCGCATGGCAGGCCTAGGGGGTGGTGAACGTCAGTCCCCTAATAGCGGTACAAGTCATGTCGGAGTGTAGCCCAGAACACCCTGAGATAACACTGGAAACCTACCAGTATATCTCGCTTGCCCTGGCCAAGGACTACTCGTGTAATGGCTCTCCTAGACACAGCACGATGTCAACCCCCAATACCGAGAGAGACGAATCCTGTCTAACCGTCACTGCCTCCAAATGCTTCGGGCTGCACCCAACTACTACCTGTTTGCACGACTCCTTTGAGCCGTGGTAGGGTAGTAATCTAAGTACAGTGGGAACACACTCGAGGCGAAGTGACAGTGTCAAGTCAGCGGACTAAGCTGTACTCATGTCACCTGGGAACTGATAACTGACGATAGGTATAATACCAACCAACAGTTCCCGACGAGTCATGTCCAGTGTACTCATAACCTAACGAGCACCCGCATACTATCTCCAGTACGACGTACTGATTGTTAAGGGACAGACCATCTCCCCTGCTGGGATGAGAAGCGCATATGCTAGTCTACTCCGGAGTATCGATGCCCTGTCTCGATTGTCCTACGACTAGGGACCTGTATTAGGATGTGCTTATAGATTACCCAGCCCCCACAAGTATGACTGCCATCACAACGCTGGTAACCAAGCAAAGATCCTAAGGGCTCTACTAATATGTATAAGCGATATGAGAAAAGAAACACATGCACATATTGAAGTAGAGACAAACCAAGTAGCATACTACCATTTTGAGCAAGATTGTCTATACAACTGTGAATATCCTAAGCGTCCATTAAGTAATATACAAGCTAGTATGATACAGTAATGGCCTCTAGGGCATATACACTAACAATCTCCCACTTGCACTAAGACCATGTACTGGCGTATCAAAGACCTATCATCTCGATCAGCCGCTCGAACTGAGTCTGGGGTAGGGCCTTCGTGAGTGGATCTGCAGTGTTATTCTCCGAATTTACTCTCTTCACCTCGATCTCCTGGCGATCAACGATCTCCCTGATCAGGTGGTACCGCCTCAAAATGTGCCTGGACTTCTGATGGGACCTGGGTTCCTTCGCTAAAGCTATAGCGCCGTTGTTGTCGCAATACAGCGGTATTGGATCAACAATGGTAGGAACCACCTGAAGCTCCGTGAGGAACTTCTTCATCCAGACAGCTTCCTTTGCGGCATCGCAAGCAGCTATATACTCCGCTTCCATAGTTGAGTCAGCAACGGTCTCCTGCTTGGAACTCTTCCAGCAAACCGCCCCTCCATTGAGGGTGAAGACATAACCCAACATGGACTTGGAGTCATCCTTGTCACTCTGGAAGCTGGAGTCAGCAAAGGCCTCGATCTGGAGGTCTTTTCCGCCATACACCAAGAACATCTCCTTAGTCCTTCTCAGGTACTTGAGAATGTTCTTTACTGCTATCCAGTGTGTCTCCCCTGGGTTCGACTGATACGGCTTACAACGCTCAATGCGTATGCTACATCTGGTCTGGTACATAACATCGCATACATTATAGAGCCTACCGTAGAAGCGTAGGGTATAATAGACATGCGATCCCATTCCAAATCAGTCTTGGGAGACATCTCTTTGGAGAGGGTGATCCCGTGACAAGCCGGTAAATTACCGTGCTTGGAATCTTCCATACTGAATCTTTTCAGTATGGTGTCGATGTACCTGGACTGTGAAAGTCCCAACATCCTCTTAGATCTATCACGATAGATCTGGATCCCCAGAATGTAGTTGGCATCGCCCAGGTCCTTCATGGAGAACCTCTGCGATAAGAATCCTTTGACTGACTGTAACATAGGAATATCATTTCCTATTAGGAGAATGTCATCCATGTAAAAGACGAGGAATACCACAGTTCTCCCTACAATCTTACTGTAAATGCATGGTTCATCTGGGTTTTTGATAAAGTCGAATTCTTTGACAGTATCATCAAAGCAGATGTTCCAACTCCGCGATGCCTGCTTCAGTCTATAGATGGACTTGAGCAACTTGCACACTTTACCGCTGCTCCCACTCTGAATGAATCCCTCCGGCTGATCCATATAGATGCACTCTTCTAAACTTCCATTTAGGAAAGCTGTCTTTACGTCCATCTGCCAGATTTCATAATCGTGGAAGGCAGCAATGGCAAGAAGGATCCGAATGGATTTGAGCATAGCCACTGGAGAAAAGGTCTTGTCATAGTCCAAACCAGGTCTTTGACGAAAACCCTTTGCAACAAGTCTAGCTTTATAGGTTTCAACCTACCCATCTACACCAATCTTCTTTCTGAAGATCCATTTGCAGCCTACGGGTTTTACCCCTTCTGGAGCAAAGTCCAAAGTCCAAACTTTGTTGGTGTACATGGACTCCATTTCGGTCCGCATTGCATCCAGCCATTTTACCGAGTCACCGCTCTGAATGGCTTGCTGGAAGCTAGTAGGCTCACCATAATCTATGGTGCAATCCTCTCTATCCCCATCTATGAGAAAACCGTAGTATCTCTCGGGCGGATGAGACTGCCTACTACTCCTGCGGAGTGGCGCTGGAATGTCCGGTTCTCTTGAAACTTCTGATTCTTCCAAGCTTTCAGTAATAGCTTGTGGTTCTGGAATTTCTTCCTGTTCTACTACGCTCCCACTTGTTTCTTTTTCTAAAAACTGATGTTCCAGAAAGTGGGCATGATGAGAAACAAAAACCTTTTGTTCCTCTACGTAATAGAAAAAATACCCCCTGGAGTTCTTTGGGTATCCCACAAACTTACACAGTACTAAGCGTGCCTCGAGCTTGTCCGCATGCTGCTTTTTAACAAAAACTGGACATCCCCATATCTTCAGATATTGAAGATGGGGTTTCTTCCCACACCACATCTGATATGGTGTGGTAGGCACAGTCTTGGAGGGAACCTTGTTCAAAAGATATGCAGCTGATTCTAGTGCATAACCCCAGAAAGATCACGGCAACTCAGCCTTACTCATCATAGATCGAACCATATCCAATAGGGTTCGATTCCGCCTTTCTGATACACCGTTATGTTGTGGTGTGTATGGAGGAGTAAGCTGAGAGAGAATTCCATTCTCTTTTAAGAAGCCCAGAAACTCGGCACTCAAGTATTCACCACCTCGATCAGATCTCAGTGTCTTGATACTTTTGCCTGTTTGTTTTTCAACTTCATTCTTGTATTCCTGAAATTTCTCAAAGGCCTCGGATTTGTACTTCATTAAGTAGACATGTCCATACCTAGAGAAATCATCTGTGAAAGTATTGAAGTATGAATAACCACTTCGCGCATGTGTAGATATTGGACCATACACATCACTGTGTATGAGTCCCAAGAGCTCGCTTGCTCTTTCTCCGTGTCCAGTAAACGGAGTCTTTGTCATCTTTCCCATGAGACAAGATTCACAAGTGGCATAAGACTGGTACTCGAACGGATCCAAGTATCCATTTTATGTAACTTTGTCAACCGTGTCTCATTAATGTGACCCAGTCTACAATGCCATAAGAAAGCCTGATTTAATTCCGGAGACTTTCTTTTAAGTGTGTTCTGGACACTGAAGACCTGAGCTTGATTCAAAATGTATATACCGTTTTTCAATGTACCTGACCCAATCAGAACTTGATTTAGGTGGATGTTTAGTACATCGCTTACAAAAGTAAAATCATATCCTTCCTTAGAAAGTAAGGATACAGATATGATATTGCAAGTCGCACCTGGTACATAAAAACAGTCACGCAGAATCAATATCTGCCCAATTGTCAGTCCTAGATGATATTCCCCTACGGATTCAGCATACATGCTCATTCCGTTAGCAACCCTGAGAGTCATATCACCTTTCTTGATAACCCTACGGTTTCTCAGAGCCTGTAACGAATTACAGATATGAGATCCTGATCCGGTATCCAATACCCAGGAAGTAGGGTTAACTGACATACAATTCTCTATTACAAACACACCCGAAGCCGAAGCCACAACATGCTTCGAATTCTGGCTACTGGCTATACTAGCCCTGCAATCCTTCTGCCAATGTTCATTCCCGTAATAATAGGAACGCCCCTCTTTTACTACATCCATCCCCAAATCTTCTGCCCTACCATTTCCTTCTACTTCCCTGGTTTTCTTCACGGTAGAAGGTAGAGATTGTAGAATCAAGTCAGCATCTGACCCGTTCTCCAACGTGGTCTTCAGGTCCGTGAGCTCAAAATAGCTGGTCTCTGTAAGGACGTTGCCCCCTACAGAAGACCCGATAGCCAACCTCGCTGGAAGAAATTCGTTCGAAGTCTCATATCTTGCGATACGAGATTACTCTCCATATAAATCTTTGTTATGGAGGATGATAGAAACTAAGTCCATCTTCTCGTGCTGCCTCTGGTTTGCACCATCAACTGAGGCTAACACGAGGCACTTGGCTTTCGCACAGTCTTTTTCCGATGTATTACGGATATGAATATCCGTGACAGGGGAAACTGGACCTGAGACGGCAGGGGTTGGATCAGTCAAGAGGTGTCCCAGCTTGTCATAGGCAATGGACATCTGGACAGACCTTTGCCAGTCATAACAGTCAGATTCAGTCATTTTATTATCTAGATGTAACCTAGGTGCGGTCACTGGGTCGCTGCAATTAAGAGAGAGAGAAGAAAACACTCAGCATGATGTTCTTGCAAGTTTAGATTGGTTTTTAATTTATCTAAATAGGATAGCTCCCACTGTCTCTCGAATCCCTCCTCAAACCATAAAGGAAGAATTAGTCAGGATCAATCTCACCGTATAATACTTGCTTAACCGTTCAGCCAGGCCAGTGTCGGTACTTCGAGGGAGGTTTTCCAACGCTTTCGCGAAGTTCCTTAATTAAGTAACCTCTTTTCCCTGTGGGCGTAGCCCCGCTAACACCTTTCTAGACACCTACTTGGTTTATAGTATTGATCGTTAAGCGAGAAAGTTCCCGAGGAGTAGCATATACTCACAGTAGGATCGGAATCCAAATATCATCGCGTGACAAAACTGAAGGAATCCTACCAGAATCATCACACTCCAAATGGTATGCAACACTAGCAAGTTTCAGTACTTTTGAAACTCCCGATGTGGATTTTTGCCCCATGCTCTTATGACCTTGACGAAGGCCAACATATCATAAGTCACATGTCAAGTTCTACCCGTCATTGTCCAGGTTAATTTGAACCCACCCGTACATACCCTTGACGAAGGCCAAAATAATAGTACGACTGTCCCAAACCAACGCATCTATCTATGCTACAGATAAATATTCAGCAGCTACCAATCACTATGACTTGGCGAAGGTCAAAATACATAGCTTGAATACTACCGAATATTTAACTGAAATGACGGAGGGCTACGAATGGTTTTGGCGAAACCGTGAACGTAGTGAACTTGATATAATCGATGGAACGAGATAGCTTTTAAAAGGAGTGGTTCAAGCTCCGCATTTAAAAGTTGGTTTTTGAAAAGAACCGAGTGGTTTTGAAAGTGTTCCAACGACTTTTACTTGGTTTATTTTCTTGCATTAATTCCAATGCGTCCCATCATTTAATCCTACCATTGCAGAAAACAACCAAAATATGGCGTACGCTTATGTCATTCGCATTCGCCACGGGGTCCCGTCATCACCCGTTAGGTTACATAACTAACGACAGAGCGGGGGCTGGACTAGCGCGGATGCAAAACATAAGCAACACCTAAATAGATATCATATATAGATATATAGCAATGATAGCCATTCCAGATCACAGATGAACACTTTGGATACACTAGGAATTCGCGATTCGTTCGAGCCTGCAACGAAAAGCGGATTACACGGTCGCGATGAATAGCCAAACCCCACCCTAGACCCCTACGGGTGCGGCAAACTACCCACCAAGTACCCGAAGCGAAGCAACCTCCCTCAACCCGTGAGTAGGCCACTTAGCACTTCGAGATACCCAGTAGTTTGTGCACCCCTCCTTGGGTCTATCCTAGGAGCAAAAACAGTAAAAAGAATTATACAATGGCGGCTACAACCTCATCCCGGATGTGCGGCCAAACAAACAATATTACATCAATTTACAAATTTTTTAAATGAATGAAAGAAAAAGAAACTCTCATCTCACATTCATCCCGACTATTCATCCGCGACAATCCAACAAGTTTATATACACAAACCATCAACATTACAGATCACAGATATGTATAACTCCCACTAATCGACTTAGAGCGATTAGTAGACGTTCAATACATATATCACATCACAGAAAATATCCATTAGCCAAAGTCTACGGAATATTGATCAAAATACGGATTTGTAACCACCCCAAAAAATCAATTTGTTCTCTGGAAAATCTGGGTAGAAACAACATGTACTAAAAATCCCAAAACAGCCAAATAAAAACACTGCACAAAACCCGGTCCACGACCGAGTCAAATCGGCCGCGGAACCGCGGCAAGAAGCATGTTCTTGCCGCGGAACCACGGTGATTTGATCGATTCAGTGGACTGTTTTTGTGCTGTGTTTTTACAAAACCCTGAGCCGAATTTTCATGTATGTTAAATTATTTTTAGAGCGGAATAAAAATTCGACAGAAACATGGTTTTTTCTGGACTTGTTTTGCGACTTTTTTCCGATCGATATTCTAAATACTTTGCTAACTTGCTAGTTTATGTTTAGCTAGGCTCTGATACCACTGTAAGTCCACGTTGCTCACCCCGGTTCTTACAGGGAGGCGGAAACGGCGAAAAACAATTATTTAGCACAAAGGCAACATGGACTAAAAGCCGGATATTTGCTAAACTACGAACTAGCAAACAACTAGAGGTGTTAACTACTATGCCGTAGAAATTATACCTCACGAAACCGGTCCTTCGGGTTTTCATTCCGCTGTCCCGCTCGTCCATCTAAGCTCCGAGGAACGATCCGGATCTTGGTCACCTCCACGGCCTCCTTGAGTTGAAGACGATCCACCCGAGAGATGTACACCGAGCTCCACCTCGAGCCGAGGCAACTAGGGCAACAAGATCGCTAGTCTTGTTGTCCTAGGTTGTGTAGAAGTAGTAGAGGGATGGTTTTGTCAAGTGAGATCCTTTTTCTCTCAACACATGAGATCAAAGGATGATTTCAAGAGGAGGAAGATGAAGGAGAGTTTTGCAACCATGGAGCTCTTTCTCTTTTTCTTTTCTAAGAGAGAGAATGAGAATGAGAAAATGAATATCATCACAAAAGAAAAAAGGCACCATGGTTGCAATAATAGTAAAACAACATCATTACAAATCCTATCATGATAAAGTTGATGTTACATTGAATTGACCATTTTCATAATCAAAAAGAAAAAGAAAATCCAAAGAAGAGCGTAGACCTCTCATGAAGGTCAATGGTCAACTCCTGTCAACGGGTCAACAAAGTCAAGAGAGGTCATGGTGGTCAAATGGTCAATGCAATTAGCTATCACAAAATTATCACTAAAAGGATTAGTAAATAATGTCTCCGGATCATAATGGTTTGGACCGAACGAATTGCCAAAACCCTGATGAGCCTGCCACATAACGGTTTTGGCCGAACCAACTGCCAAAACCCTAATGAGGCACCTCCTCCTTCATCGCTCCTCAAAACTGTGCATACACACTCGCATCCGCATTCCGTAGAATGCGAATGCACGGAAGACAAAACAAATCCATCCGTGCAATACTAGGATCCGGCTTAAACCAAAGCCCATTAGTATTGCCTGCCCGAACAGCATACGCACACAAGTGCACGTAAGTGATCGTAACCTTGCCGTAACACCATACGGCTTCTACACGTTTCGCTCAGTGCAGGGAAACTCTCTGTGTGGGACTCTAAAGACTCGACACTACGCTGGCAGTGGGTTTAACCACAGACCGCAAGTGGCACTAGCTGTACGTAACGGTCCCCAGGTAGATGTCGATAAGAAGGCCGATGAGGTAAACTCATCCGAACTCCTACTGAGCCTGTATGTGACAATCTCCGTACAGTCCGGTCTGCTCGTCTGATACATCGGATGGCGGGCCTAGGGGGTGGTGAACGTCAGTCCCCTAATAGCGGTACAAGTCGTCTCGGAGTGTAGCCCAGAACACCCTGAGATAACACTGGAAACCTACCAGTATATCTCGCTTGCCCTGGCCAGGGACTACTCGTGTAATGGCTCTCCTAGATACAGCGTGATGTCTGTTGGAGATAGTGCCCTCAGAGTCAATTATTGGATCACAGGCACGTGATTGCAATGATTGAGGGAGGACCTATCCCAGGAGGACAGTCTTACTCGAGATGATAGTATGCTATCTGGTTTATCTTTATCATCGTGTACTGCTTTAGGTGACCTGACATGTCGCTATTACACGTTGATAGAGCCCCTAGGATTCTTGCTTGACGACCAGCAGTATGATGGCGATCATATACGTGGGAGCTGGTAGTCTATAAGCACATCCTTAATAGGTCCCTAGTCGTAGGAGTTTCGAGACAGGGCATCGCTACTCCATTAGTAGACTAGTTTATACAGTCGAGACCCCGACGAGGGGCGGTGGCCGGTCTCACAAGCCACTGGTGTCAGTTGGTTCACCTAAGATGTATACAGGTGCTCATTGGGTTATGAGTACACCGGACAGGACTCGCCGGGAACCTGCTAGTTGGTCTTATACCAGACGTCAGATAGCAGTTCCCAGGTGACATGTGTACAGGTTAGTTCATCGACCTGAGATCGTCATTTGTCTCGTGTGAGTTCCCACTGTGCTTTGATTACTACCCTACCACGGCTCAAAGGAGTCGTGCAAACAGGTTTTAGTTGGGTACAGTCCCGAGCCACATGGAGGCAGTGAGCGGATCTGCAGGGGTTCGTCTCTCCCGGTATTGGGGGTGAGGTCGCGCTGTGTCTAGGAGAGCCATTACGCAAAGCCCTCGGCCGAGGCAGGAGATTTACTGGTAGGTATTCCAGTAGTATCTCAGGGCGTTCTGGGCTACGCTCCGACACGACTTGTACCGCTTTTGGGGGTCTGACTTTCACCAACCCCCTAGGCCCGCCATGCGATACTCATAGACGAACGGACCGGACTGTACGGATATTGTCACTGACAGGCTCAGTTGGGTGTCGGGGTGAGCTTCCTCATCGACGTCCCTTTTGGTCAATAGCTGGTGGCCCGTCACGTATTGGCTTATACCTCTGACGTGCCAGTGGTTAAATCCACAGCCATAGTATTGACGAGTCTTTAGAGTCCACCACACTTTCAGTTACTCAAGTTTTCGGGCGAAACGCTGTAGAGGCCGTATGGAGATATGGCAGGGTCCGATCAGATACGTGCGGTATTGCACGGATCAGGATCGGACAGTTTTGTACTTGTGGCCGTATAGTTATATGGCACGGTTCGATCAGACACGTGCGGTATTGCACGGATCAGGATCGAACGGTTTTTACTAGCCGGCTTTGGTTTAAGCCGGTCCTAGTTTAGTACAGTGTAGATTTTGTCTCATTGCATTTGTATCCGGTAGGAATACAAATGCGGGTGTGTATGCACAGTATCGGGGTTTTCCTGTAATTTATTACGGGACCAGTTTTCTGGAGTTGCCAGTTTGCATTCCGTTCCGGCCGGTTTTTCTTTGTTCTTTCCCGGCCGGACTTTTCTGATGGAGGGGGTAATTTGCAGTTTTGCAAATTACATTTGAGGAAGGGGTTTCTTGTAAGTTGATTTATTATGATAACTTATTTAGATACCATTCCTTTCATTCTTCTTTTCATGCTTTATGGAGATTAGAAGTGATGAGATAGGATTTGATCTTTGATTAGAATTGTGATGATGAGGTTTGGATATGGTCACCTTTCTTTTGCTCCTACACTCACCTCCCTTTGCATTATGTTTCATTGCTCCACCATTCTCATTCTCACTTGATGAATATGATAAGTTTTCATGAGATAAGAAAAAGAAAGAGAAGAAGAAGAAGAGAGAGCTTCATTCTTGAGAGTTTCCTTCTTGATCTTGCTTTCATGCAAGGAAAAATGAAAGCACCATATTTTCCTTGTCCTCATTCCTCCATCCAAAGGCAACAAACCCCAAAGTGAGACTATGATTCTACACTACACATTCTACAGCAAATCTTGAGCATGTCGAGTTGCCGGCTTCATGCTCGAGTTGCCTCGGTATTGAGGCGGGAGCCCGTAAAAGACGAAGGCGATGTGGTGCCCTTTCCGGCGAGGAGGCGACGATATGGAGACTACACTTTCCGCGGGAGATCGGGGCGATGATGAGAAGACCGGAGGACTCGGATCTCTTGGTATACTTCTTTTCCCATCTCTTGTTTGCTAGTTAGGTTAATGGTAAACGATCCGGGTTTTCTTTGTCCGCGGTAGCGCCGGTTTCCGAGTAAGGAAAAATTTTGATTCCGCAATTTGGCCTCGAGTAAGACGGCCGGGGCGCTCCCGTGGCGCAACAATGTCAACCCCCAATACCGGGAGAGACGAATCCTGTCTAACCGTCACTGCCTCCAAGTGCTTCGGGACTGGACCCAACTACTACCTGTTTGCACGACTCCTTTGAGCCGTGGTAGGGTAGTAATCTAAGTACAGTGGGAACACACTCGAGGCGAAGTGACAGTGTCAAGTCAGCGGACTAAGCTGTACTCATGTCACCTGGGAACTGATAACTGACGATAGGTATAATACCAACCAACAGTTCCCGACGAGTCCTGTCCAGTGTACTCGTAACCTAATGAGCACCCGCATACTATCTCCAGTACGACGTACTGATGGCTGTGGGACAAACCATCTCCCCTGCTGGGATGAGAAGCGCATACGCTAGTCTACTCCGGAGTATCGATGCCCTGTCTCGATAGTCCTACGACTAGGGACCTGTATAAGGATGTGCTTATAGATTACTCAGCCCCCACAAGTATGACTGCCATCACAACGCTAGTAATCAAGCAAAGATCCTAAGGGCTCTACTAATATGTATAAGCGATATGCTAAAAGAAACACATGCACATATTGAAGTAGAGACAAACCAAGTAGCATACTACCATTTTGAGCAAGATTGTCTATACAACTGTGAATATCCCAAGCTTCCATTAAGTAATATACAAACTAGTATGATACAGTAATGGCCTCTAGGGCATATACAGTAACATATATATCATATAGTGCATGTATATTGATTTAGAATGCTACATCATAAATATACATACATTCTTTTTGCTCTTACGTACTTACATCTCGGGTAGAGGCCACCAACGCACCTGCGGGTATATTTATATATCCTATAGTATATACACGTTGATTTAGAATGTTATCTTATTGATATACACATTCTTTTTGCAATTAATTATATAGTTAATGTTTGATTGTCTAATTATAGGTGGTGCGTCCACATCTGGTGCAGGGGCCACTCCCGTCACTTCCATACCCTCCGCTCAGTCTGCAGGTTTGTATGAATAGATATAAAATATTTATTCATTTTACATATCCTTTAAGAATAAACATGAACATCATTTAATTTTATCGATGTTTATTTTCTAGTTGGAGATGCGTCCACATCCGGGTCACCGGCTGTTCCTCACCAGAGGAACTATCATCCCGCTCGTGCTGCTGCTTGGGCCCGGGCTCGTGCTTGTGTCGCCGGAGGTATATATCACACTTCAATTTTCGTTAAATCTTGATTTTTTAATACCACTTTGTCTTAATATTGATTGTCTTGATATTTCTTGTAGATGCAGGGCATCCCTATCCCGAGAGGGGGACTCGAGGCCCGAAACAGTCCTACAAACTGAGGCCCGATAGAGCTAGGGGGAGGCAGCATTCCCCCTCTTCTTTACCCCTGATTAACGCTATACTGGCGATTATGCCGAAAGGTTCTCCCGGTATATGGGGGATGAGAGCCGCCTCGTGAAGAAGTATCTACTTCACGTTGAGTGGGGCGACCAGCACCGGCGCTCATTTGCCTTCTTCTGGGATCAGGCTCGGGTATTAATATATAGTTTCATTTGACTTACCTAATATATTTATTATTATTTAACAATTGCAATTTAATAATATTGTTTTTTTTGTATTTGCAGTTGGATTACAACTTTCAGCCTGTACCCGACCCTAATCATGCTAAGAGAGTGCTCGATCTTCATTCTCTGTACCATGGCCTGATGAAGAATATGCAATCAAAGGTCCGATACAATAGGTCCGAGCTGAAAATCGACTGCTATTCCCTGTGGATGGCGACCCCCGAGGCAGAGAGAGCGGCTCTCCTACATACTCCGGCCTTAGCGAGAGTCGACGTAGATACATGGCCTCTCTTGTGCCAATATTTTGACTCTCAGCGTAAACAGTTTTGTATTTTAAATGTAATTTATTATTTAGTATATAATTTATTTTTTTGTGTTGCTTAATTAGAAAACTAAATCTGAATGTGTTGTGCAGAAACAGTCCGATCAAAATAAAGAGAATAGGAAGTCGGCGAAGAGGGGTCGCTCCACTTATACAGGTGGCTCGAGGAATATTACTCGTGCCATGGAGTTATCGTAAATTACAATAGACTTACTGTGATATAATGGAATATTAAGAGTTATTTTATAATATATGTAAATTGTTTGCGAATTGCAGAGAGCTCAGACCGTGGCGCAGGGTGGTATACCGAGTGTGCTGTCCGCGTATCTTGTCGTCCACGGCACCTCAACAGATCCTTCCACGGGCGAGCTTCGATTCCCCGACACCGCTACTAGGAGTAGTACGTAAGTATTAATATTTATTCTAACAGGTTTGAAATTTTTGTTTTGAAAAGATCAAATTTAAATGATATACTTATATTTTAATGGTTAATGTAGGTGTAGGAGCGGGTGGTGGAGCAGGCGGAGGCATCGGGGATCGATTTTACTAGACAGAACAATCCGATGCTGCTGACCCCAGTTCTAGAAGCCGCACACGGAGGGTACCATGGAGGTTGGGAGAGAGGACAGGGACTGGGTCCTAGCAGAGCCCATATGAAGTTGGAATCTACTCTGGCGGTTAATTCCCTTACCCCCCGTGAGTGATGTCTAGTGCAAGATGTTGCCACCTTGGAGACCACCGTCCAGGAGTTGAAGGAGATGATGATATGTATACTATTTAATAGTAAAATATTATATCATATTATAGATAGTAACATATCCAATATTATTAGCCTGAGCTTATTTGGTTGTAGACTTAACTTTGATTAATCTTATATTGGGGTTTCGCAATAACCTGATAATAAAACTAATTCGACTATATACAGTTCTTACTCGTTTATTACACACAATTGAACAGATGCGACAGGGTATTTCGGCTGCGGCTCCACATGCATTACCTTCGGCTTTGGCTTCGCAAGCCACTACCTCGGCTGCGGTTGCGCAGACCACTCCTGCAGCTCCACAGCCCGCTCAGACTCCTGCACAGTCAGCTCCTTCATTGGTTGAGTTTTTGACGACTCAGGGCTGCACCGAGGATCAGATGCGCCAGATTACGTCGATTATCAGAGGTGGAGGAGCTGGATCAAGCAAGGGTAGCTTTATTTATATTTTTGAGATTGTATATACTTATCTGATACATATTGTATAAATTTTGAACGATAATGATCGGTGGTTGTTTGCTTGTTCATGATGATTTATCCCGATATCGTATTCTGCTTGTCTATTTCTTTTATATATTATGCGTGAGATGTTGATTATGAATATTTCTATATTTGGTTATATTATGTATATATTATTGTGACAGGGCGGGTTAAAAACAGGAAGCCTTTTTTTAAAAAAAAAATGATATTATGTTCCTACGGATTAATCCATATGTCCATCTGTTGCACCTACGGATTAATTTGCAGTTCCACAGTTTGCCCCTAAATATTTATCCGTAGGAACAAAATATCAGGATAACTGACGTTTTTCCCATATAGACTTAGTAACAGGCGTTACACTTGCCCCTACGGATATATCCATAAGGGCTTATATCTGGACCTACGGCTAACTCCGTAGGGGCTGGAAGTTGCCCCTACGGATAGCATCAGAGGATCGAGTATTTTATTTTATAAACCACTAAATTAAATAAATATTTTGTCCCTACGGAATACACCGTAGGTACATAGTCCCCTACGCATTAAACAGTAGAGGCAATTTTTACTCCGTAGGGACATGTTCAGGACGAAGACTTGCACCTGCGGCCATTGCACCTACGGAAAATTTTCGAGCTGCTACGAATATATCCGTAGGGGCAGTGCTTTGCCCCTACGGATAAAGTCGTAGGGGCAAGTCCTTGTTGTAGTAGTGTTTTATCTTAATCAATGGTTGTCTTTTATGATGTTCATATATAAGCGTTCTCAAGATCCAACTGACGAGGGAAGCCGAGCGACCTTCCTGGAAGGAACTTTCGAAAGAAAGGCGTCCTAGATTTTCAAGAAAAAAATTACTTAAGACTCAGAATCACCTACTCTAGCACTAAGTTTGACTCTTATTCTAACTCTGTTCCAATTTGCCATGAATTTTTAAGTCTGTAAATGAAATTAGTACAATTTTTAAGACATTTTTTTTAAGAAGACATTAAACCAAAAAAAAAAGGTGAACAGCACTTACCAGAAAGACTCATCCAATCCCCAATAAATAAACGATAAAACTATCAAATAGCTTCAAAGTTTAGCAAGAAACAGATAAATGGTTTGGGGAAAAAAAATCAAGAACAGCGATGTCATGTCAAGAATATCGGTGTCACTTCATCTTTACGTCACTTATACAAGCACCATCTCATTATAAATTTTTTTTATGAAAAACCAAAAGATACTCATTTTCAGTATCCTCCATCTTGTTTGTCTCTATTCCTAACTCGACCCTGCCCCTCCTCACATCGTATAATAGATTGACCTTTTGGGGACATTTGGACTTCTACCATATGTTAGCTTATTTGGAATGAACGAAATGCTATTGTTTTGAATAAAAAATTCAAATCGGTCAATGGGATTCATAACTGGATTGACATGGTAACTTTATTCTGGTCAGGGAGAGGGTGCTTGGAAGAGGACGAGTGTATACATCTCCGAGGGTGTGGACGATGATGGCCCGAGTAAGGTGGAGGGCGGACAGGAGCAGCGGGATGCGGAGATGTAGACGAGCACCTTGCACTGGAGCATGATTTTGTTTTGATCGACCCACACGGGCTTACACGGGCTTATTGTACTCTTGTGTGCTTTCTTTTCTATTCCTTAGTTCTTGTTTCGTTAAAATCTGGTTTAATGAAATGCGGGGGACTTTTTAATCTTTCATTTAACCCAAAAGAAGTAAAGTGAAAATGATTGCACCTATCCAAAATATCTAAATTGCTATGATCCATAGAACCTCTCCAAGGATTAAAATATCAGTACTTGCTGTCAAAACCAATTTTAAGAGGAAATCAAATATACAACATGATTCTTGCGGTTCCGAATTACATTTCTTAAGCTTAAGTGTTATATCGCATATCATTTCTTGCTTAGAGGGGGAGAGTTTACATAGAACTTTAAATAGTACTATGTAACTTTTTCTATTTTATGTTTTTCCAAAAAAAAATTAAAAAATTCCTATTTCAAATTTTCAATTGAATGTTTTATCTGGCTTAGAGTCATACTAGCTCCTTCGATATTTACATAAATAAAAAACAACTTATCTTTCATTGCTAATTAAAGTTGGATGTATGATAACAGTAATATTAGGGAGTTAAAATAATTTTATTGATGACTGTCATGTGCAGTTTGCGCAGGTATACTTGGAAATATTAGATTGAGGTTACAAAATTAAGGAACATGGACTTGATAGCTAATTTCATGCCTCATGCTCAATCATTATAATCCATATACAACATTACAACCTGTACCATTATTTACCACACTAAATGTTTCACATTGCCTTGAAATTGTTCACAAGGCCTTAAGTCTTCAAATATATCTAAATATTTGCTAGCCAATATGGATGTGACGAAGCTAATACATTAATTCTGTGACGGCACACATCATTTCACTGCTCCATTTGCCCTGTAGTCTCATCGAGAAGCCAAGTCTCGAACAATGACAGACGGGCCTCGTTACTATCAAATCTCTGATTTATCTCGTTGGTGTAAGTCATAGCTGATAACTCATTGAATTCTATATCTGTCGATAAATTCTGATTCCAATCCTTGTGGCCAGAGGCCTCAAATGATAGCATAGAATCGAAATGCTCTTGTGGGCTCAAAACCATATTGCAAATCCCATTATCTATATCGTTAACGATGTTTTGTTGTTGTTCAGGCTCTTGAACGGTGGTGCTAGTGTTCGTGCTTGTGGTTGGTCTCATCCAATCTTTCAGGAGCCTCGAGATGTTTTCGGTGCTTGCAGCATAGTTAATGGTTTGATTGAAGTATGGAAGTGTTTCATGCATCGAGATTGTCTCTTGAATTATTGCATTAGATAACGGATTGCTTTCGGTTGATGCTTTCTTGACCTTTTTCTTGAGATGAGTGTTCCAGTAGTTTTTAATGTCGTTATCTGTTCTCCGAGGAAGGTAAGATGCTATCGCAGCCCACCTACACAAAAGATGACAACTGATGGAAAATATTGTCGTTTACGAAAATACAAACACCCAAAAGGTAAAATTTATTCGAAGATTTGCTCAAGCAGAAGAATTCATGTGAGTTTGCTTTTAATCAATCTGAACAAGCAAAATTAGAAAATTTGATCCATAACTTCAGGGGGATGGGAAAAAAAGAAGCAATATTTACCTGTTACCCAATAATTCTTGGAGATGGATGATAATTCTATCTTCTTGCGGAGTGAAGCTTCCTCTCTTTATCCCTGGCCTGAGATAATTAGCCCATCTCAACCTGCAACTCTTGCTACATCTCATCAATCCTATAATCAAATAACCACAGGCACAAGTTTACTACATTTATTTAGTTACAAAAGCAGAGAATGAAGCGATGAAGATATGGAAATTCACCAGTGTTGATAGGCACAGATCGCCAATTGCGAGGGCCGTGTCGTTGAACATAATTGCTCAAAAGAATGTCTTCTTCAGGTGTCCAAGGACCCTTTTTGATCCCTATCCCATCACAGCAAGGAGATCTTCCCATTAATAGATCTCCGTTTTGAGTCTCTTTACCTGAATCTCTCTGTCTTGTGACACTATGGGTGTTTATATAGGAAAGCTTGAAGAGGGAGTGTGTGCTTTTCAAATTTATTTTTCTCCTGTCATTTAATTCTCTGGCTCATTCGCCCCACTCTTTTGCAGAACTAACCTAGGTTTTTTCTTCCCACTCTGTTTTGCTTATTGTATCACACGTAGATTTGGGAAGGAAACATTACACTCATTAATGCAACAGTTGGCATATCTGTTTGACCTACATAGCGATGGCTTCTGATGACTAGTTTGAATAAATTTTTCGTGTAGTTCTTTCCATCAACAACATTTGCCACATTGTTGTGTCCTAATTACTAGAGACTTCTCTTTTTATGCTTTTAGTTCCCTTAATTATAGTATGGTAAACTTCACGGAATACATTTAGAGAAAAGTTGCGGGCTGGGCAACAAGACCCTAAATGGAAGGAGGGGGCAAACAACAGCTCCGCCTAGGGCTGGCAAGAACCCATCCGGACCAAAAAGCCGATCGAAAACCGATAAAAAATAACCGAACCGAAATATTTCTGTTCGGTTTGGGTTCGGAAATTTCGGAGCCGGTTTAAACCGAATCAAACCTTCGAACCGAAGCGGGAAAATTGGGTGAAAAGAATATGGTTGCACAATAATTCTTTTATCGTAAATGTAATTTAAATGTATAACAGCTGTATATATAAACAATGTTAAACATACCTATTATATATTTAATTTTATAGGAAGAGATTCCCACTATTAATCAATTAATTTGTAGAATTAGTCTCAAATTTTAGCGATAATTGATATTTTATTATGTTAGTTTTGTTCATGAGTTTTTATTTAAATTTTAGGAAAATAATTGATAAGTTTTTTTATCAATTTAAAAAACAGAGATTAAATCGAAACCGGACCAAACCATCGAATAAACCGAAACGTGTCCTGGTTCAAAATTTTTTGTCAAAAACCGAACAGAACCGAACCATGCTCACCTGGAGTGCCACAAATCTCATACGCTTTTATGTGTTTAATTTACCCATACACGCACTAGTGAGCAATAGCTCAGTTGCTATGTTGCTTCCTCTCATGGGGAGAGTGCGGGATTCGATCCCGTAGAGAGGAAGTGGCCAACAATTTAACGTCTATGAGGTAAATTCGTGGGTCCCCTTGGATGCTTGTGTGTGATGTGCGCTTGCGTGTGCTGTGTGCAGGGATGCGCTTTGTGTGTGGATTGGGCTTACGGGCCAGTTCCTAAAAAATTAAAAGGTTAATTGCTAAATAATACCCTAAAATTTCACCTATTTTGCAGTTATATACCTTATTGATTTTTTCGCTTCGCTTATATACCCTAAAATACAAACCGTTAATATTTTTCTCCCTTCAGCTGACCATCACATCCATCACTGTTTTAAACAAATTTTTTATGGTTTATACTTTAGCTTATCCAAGTGGCAGAGAAAAATCAATAATGTATATAATGCAAAATAGATGAAATATTGGGATATTATTTAACAATTAACCCAAGAATATATAATAATAGTAAACTATACATACACTGTTGAGTTATGTCAGCGCCCTGACCATCAAATCGTGGTCGATTGCGGAACAAAATTTTTATAAACTGGCGCTAGAACAACCCTTTAACCCGGATCTACCATAAACCCTAATCTAGCAAAACATAAGAGATTAAGAATGGTTATACCGATCGATCTGTGTCCTTCAGTCTTTAACCATTATCCTATGCTCCTAGAGGCCACCATGATCAAGCTTGATCGCCGGTCTCCCTCCATCGAAGAGGATCCACCTGAGAATTTGTATTCTGAGCTCCTACCTCATAACCGAGGTAACTAGGGTACCTAGTTCGCTAAACTAGATAGCCTACAAGATGTAGAGTCTAATGATGTATTGATCTGTCTCTAAACACCCTAAATTTCTCAACACATGAGACTATTAGGGTGGAGATAGAAGAAGAAGTCAGGAGAGGATGGGAGTGTGAAACTAAGCTCAACTCAACAAAAATGGCTAAGTGTTGTGTGCAAAAAGGAATGAAGCATCTCTCACAAAATATCTCACAACACAAAAAATATCAAGCATGCTGGAATAGTGAACCATGAGTCACACCCATGAGTCACCACAAAGCCATATTTCAATAATTGCAACCACACCTCATCCATCCACCTCATAAACCATTTAAACAAAATGGTTAAAACATATATGAGGTGGCATCTTCTAGAAGTATCTTGTAATGAATTACAAGAATACCCCTCATCCATATATACATACCCGTATTTGTATTCTGAAAAATACTTAGACAAAGAGACGAAAATAATCCAATAATATTGTAGGGATGGCTTAGCACCTTAGCAAGGTTTTGGCAAGCATCAATCATGCTACTTTAAAATTTTTGGGGTGCTAAACAAACCCTAACCAAGATCTTAACTAGAGTATTAGGATAAACAAGCATGTAAAACCTTTGTAGTCCGTTCCTTCACTTCTAAATCTCCGTGTTGAGATCCCTTCGCTGCGATCATCGAGTACCCGGACTCTAGAGAGGCTCCATGAAGAGAAAGATGCAATTTTGCTTCCGATCATCAATAACTAAGATGATCTACCTTGAAGAAACTCAAACCCAAGCTCTTGCTTCACTAATCAAGTATTAGCAAAGCAAACACCCTAATCTAAGTGGCTAGAATAGATGAGAATGATGAAGTAGGAATTTAGCTCTCTTTTGTTTTCAATTTCTCACTTATTATCATCACATGTTAAAAAGCTAGAAAGTTTTTTTCAAGAGGAAGAAGAAGAACTATTTCATTTGTGATGAATAATGAAAACTTGTGTGAGCTTAGAAATGCACCATGAGTTAAGAATGAAGACTTAACCCATGTAGAGAATTAACTATGGTAAAGGGTTTGGGTTTGGTTAAGAAATATCTACAAAATATCTTTACAAAACATCATAGTCAAAGTCAAAACTTCAAGAAGCTTCTTGAAAGCTTCATGTATGTTTAACCCTAATCCAAACCCTAACCATATTTAAACTCCACAAAGCATGTTGCATTTGTAACCATAACATGTTACAATATTATATATCACATATACAATATTTATTGTAACAAAATAAAATAATATAATTAACATATATCACATATATATTAATGTATTATCCATGTGAGAAAAAGAATTTTTAAGTGAGCTAATATTAGTTAATTTAATATAATATATCAAATATATAATTATACATTAAATTATCGAATCAACACTTGA
This sequence comes from Agapanthus africanus, assembly GCA_030015575.1. Lineage (NCBI taxonomy): Eukaryota > Viridiplantae > Streptophyta > Magnoliopsida > Asparagales > Amaryllidaceae > Agapanthus > Agapanthus africanus. The sequence continues at coordinate 308,496,220 of CM057337.1, forward strand.
TCCGATAATCCGGCTATTTCATAAATAACCGACTAATGTAATCTGTATCAGTTCATCGAATCAACACTTGATCCGATGACCCGGCTATATCACATATACCCGGCTGATATCACATATCGCGAGAATCTAATACGGTATCACATACACGTATTATTCTCGATCCCGCACATATCACATATGTGCTCCTACTCCGTTTTGCCTGAGCTAGGAAACCTCTGGATAGGACTCTAAAGAATCGTCAATACGCCGGCAGTAGGCGATGATCATATCAAACACCCACAAACTGCAAGCGGTCAGCTAAACGTATCAGCCACTCAGGTATTAAGCGATCAGAAGATCAACAAGCAAGCCTGTACATTCTCTTGCGAATCCAATCAGTAACACTCCTGTACAGTCTGGTCTCTTCGTCTGATATATCGCATATCTCGCCTAGGGGTGGTAAATGTCAGACCCCAGTAGCTTGATAAGTCGTGTCGATATGAGGTCCATAACAGTTCGAGAAACTACTGATAACACATACCGGTAAATCTCAGCAACCCTGGCCAGGGATTTCCAGTTATAACCAATCGAACACAGCGCAACATCAACTCCATATACCGGGAGAGACGAAACCCCTCCTATCGCTCATTGCCTCCATGTGATTCGGGACTGTACCCAAAAGCCACCTTTTTGCACGCCCTCTTGGACGTGGTATGATGGAAATCAAAGCACAGTGGGAATCACACAAGACTCTATGACGATCTCGGGTCTACAGACTAACCTGTACCAGTGTCACCAGAGAACTGTAATCTGACGTGAGGTATAATACCATCTGGGAGTTCTCGGCGAGTCCATCCAGTGTACCCAGTCTTCACTGAGCACCTGTATACCTTCTCTGATGTCAAACACCAATGGATATGTGATCATCCATCGCCCATCATATGGGTTAAGAAGGCATACGCTAGTCTACTCTAGAGTATCGATGCCCTGTCTCGGTACTCCCATGACTAGGAACAATTGAGGGATGTACTTGGCGACTACACTGTCCCCACTAGTATGATCTGCATCATCGTCCTGGTAGTCAAGTACTCATCCTAAAGGCTTTATCAACATGTGACATAGAGACAATCAGAGTACATGTTAAGATAAAGGGCAACCAGATAGCATACTATCATGTCGAGCAAGAAAGTCCTCCCTATATATGTCCAAGCATCCACTACAATATATAACGTATGTACAGTAATGGCCACTAGGGCATACATATAACTAACAATCTCCCACTTGCACTGGGGCCATCTGTTGTAGTATCTCATACCCAACAATAAGCTATGGTTGAAGTAGCTCATACTCAACCATCCCATAAAATTCTCTACTGGGAAATAAGCCTTTGTGAGTGGATCCGCGCTGTTGTCCTCTGTGTCTACTCTCCTAACCTCGATCTCCCTGGAGATCAACCATCTCCATGATCAGGTGATACTGCCTAAGAATATGTCTGGATCTCTGATGGGACGGGGGTTTCCAGGCCTAAGCCACAAATCCATTGTCACACAATGGCAGGAACGAAATTCATCTCATGAACTCATATATGTCCAGACTGCCTCTTTGGTAGCATCCTTGGTAACGATGTATCTTGCCTTTAATCGTCTAGTAAGTCACGGTATCTATCTTGGAACTCTTCCAACATACTGTCCCTCCACTGAGGGTAAATACAATGCCTGCAACTGACATTCAGTCGTCCTTATCACCCTGGAACTTTTCCAGTGATTCTCCCCAGGATCGATTGATACCATCTCACTACAACCAGTGAGAATCCTTACATCCAATTAGATCTATCTCATAGATCCATAACTCAGGATTTAGGAGGTATCACCTTGATCGTATATGGAGAATCTTTGTGATAAGAGGAGATTGACCGAGTGTAGCATAGGAAACTCCTTCCCTATCATGAGTATGTCATCCATGTACTATACGAGGATCACCACCATACTCCCTACTATATTTTTGTATATACTAGGTTCATCTACCATTTTGATGAAGTCAAACTCTTTGACTACCACATCAAAAAAGACGTTCCAACTCCGCGATGCCTGATTTATTCCATAAAACATCATGCTCACGTTTCCGCTGCTCCCACTATCTACGAAGCCCTCTGGCTGTGTACTTATAGACGCTTTCTTCCAAATCAATATTTAGAAAAGCAGTCATGACATCCAACCGCCAGATATTGTAGTCATGGTATGTAGCCGTGGCAAGTAGGATCTGGATGGATTTACGCATAGCTTTGAAAGTCTCAACTTTTCTATGTACACCAAGTAATCTTTTCAAGATATACTTGCTTCTGATGGGGATTTAACCCTTCAGATAAAGCAACCAAAGTCCATACTTTGTTGGTGTATAAGGATTCCATCTCAAATTGCTAAGCATCCATCCATTCTTACAGAGTCACCACTCCTGATGGCCTGCTCGAAACTAGTTGGATCATCATCTCATGATGCAATCCTCTCTCCCACTTTCATAGAGAAACTGAAGTATCTCTCAGGTAGATGAGGAACCCTACCAAATCGGCGGAGAGGCTGAGGTTCGTTGGAAACTATTGAATTCTCCAGGTTTACCAAATCATCAGCTGCAGTTTGTATAGGTGGAACTCTTTCCAGTTCTATCTCATGACCACTAATTTCTTCACAAGAAATTCCCTTTCCCAAAGGTGGCATGCTGAGAAACTGTAAGTGCACGGCGGCGCCCTGGCCGTCAATCCGACGCCGGAATGCGGAAGCGATGCTTAACTTTAATTTTTCAAACTGGCACCACCGCGCACTATAACCCGGATCGTGCCATTAAACTAGTCCTAACTAAGTACAAGATGGGGAAGAGAGATATACCGAGCGATCCGTGTCCTCCGGTCTTCTCGTCATCGTCCCGATCTCCCGCGGAATCACCGGTCTCCACCAAGTCGCCGGAAGGGCACCACGTCGCCTGCTTCTTTTACGGGCTCCCGCCTCTATACCGAGGCAACTCGGGCACGAAGTTGGCGAGCCGACGTGCTCAAGGTTTGCTGTAGAATGTGTAGTGCTCATGTCTCATTTCGGGGTTTAGGGAGTTGCCATTTGGTGGAGGAAATGATATAAGCTTTTGGAGATGGTGTTGTGGGATTTTTCCAAAGCCAAAAGAGAACAAAATCCCACATCTTAAATTTTGGACAGCCCCCATGAGCTTTGGCCGGCCATGGCTTGGTGGGAGAGGAGAGAATAGGGTGAAGTGAGGAATAATACCAAGGATAAGAATAATGCAAGTGAGAGGAATGATCATCATGCAAGAATCATCATCACTAGCAAAACCAACACACCAAACCCACCATCATCACTCACAAAAGTCAAGCAATGATGAAGTCAAGAAAGTCAAGGTCATGGTGCAACCATCATGACACTACAATGTGCAAAGACCCCCTTCCAAATTTCTTATTTGCACAAATGAAAATAATCCCTCCTCCACCAATCTTCGGCCAATGAAAGATACAAAGAAATTTTGCCGAAACGGAAAGCAAACTGGCAACTCCAGAAAAACTGATCCCGTAATAAATTACAGGAAAATCCCGATACTGTGTATACACACCCGCATCTGTATTCCAACCGAATACAAATGCAATGAGACAAAATCTACACTGTACTATACTAGGATCCGGCTTAAACCAAAGCCGGCTAGTATTATCCGTCCGATCCTGATCCGTGCAATACCGCACGTATCTGATCGAACCCTGCCATATCTCCATACGGCCTCTAGTACTAACCGTCCGATTCTGATCCGTGCAATACCGCACATATCTGATCGAACCCTGCCATCTCTCCATACGGCCTCTACAGCGTTTCGCCCGAAAACTTGAGCAACTGAATGTGGGGCACTCTAAAGACTCGTCAATACTATGGCTGTGGATTTAACCACTAGCACGTCAGAGGTATTAGCCATACGTGACGGGCTACCAGCTATTGACAAAAAGGGTCGTCGATGAGCGAACTCATCCTGACACCCTACTGAGCCTGTCAGTGACAATATCCGTACAGTCCGGTCCGTTCGTCTATGAGTATCGCATGGTGGGCCTAGGGGGTTGGTAAAAGTCAGACCCCCAAAAGCGGTACAAGTCGTGTCAGAGATCAGCCTAGAATACCCTGAGATACTACTGGAATACCTACCAGTAAATCTCCTGCCTTGGCCAAGGACTTTTCATGTTCTGGCTCTCCTAGACACAGCGCGACCTCACCCACAATACCGGGAGAGACGAACCCCCGAAGATCCGCTCACTGCCTCCATATGGCTCGGGACTGTACCCAACTAAAACCTGTTTACACGTCTCCTTTGAGCGTGGTAGGGTAGTAATCAAAGTACAGTGGGAACTCACACGAGACAAATGACGATCCTCAGGTCGATGAACTAACCTGTACACATGTCACCAGGGAACTGCTATCTGACGTCAGGTATAAGACCAACTAGCATGTTCCCGGCGAGTCCTGTCCGGTGTACTCATAACCCAATGAGCACATGTATACATCTTAGGTGAACCAACTGACACCAGTGGCTTGTAAGACCGGCCACCGCCCCTCGTCGGGGTCTCGACTGTATACACTAGTCTACTCTGGAGAATCGATGCCCTATCTCGAAACTCCCACGACTAGGGACCTTTTAAGGATGTGCTTATAGACTACCAGCTCTCACGTATATGATCGCCCTCATATTGCTGGCAGTCAAGCAAGAATCTTAGGGGCTCTATCAACGTGTAATAGCGACCTGTCAGGTCACCTAAAGCAGTACACGATGATAAAGATAAACCAGATAGCATACTATCATCTTGAGTAAGACTGTCCTATCGGGATAGGTCCTCCCTCAACCATTGCAATCACGTGCCTGTGATCCAATAATTGACTCTGAGGGCACTATCTCCAACAATCTCCCACTTGCACTCATGGCTAATTATTGCGATGTCGCATACTCACTGCCGTGTGATACCGATGTTGCGCCACGGCAGCGCCCCGGCCGTCTATCCGAGGCCAAAATGCGGAATCAAAATTTTCTTAATGGCGCTACCGCGGACAATATACCCGGATCGTAACCATTAACCGATACTAGCTAACAAGAGAAAGGGTGAGAGATATACCGAGTGATCCGAGTCCTCCGGTCTTCTCGTCATCGTCCCGATCTCCCGCGGAAACTCCGGTCGTCGCCTCCTTGCTGGAAGGGCACCACATCGTCTGTATCTTTTACGGGCTCACACCTCAATACCGAGGCAACTCGGGCGCGAAGTTGGCTGGCCGACGCGCCCAAGATTTGCTGTAGAAGTAGTGTAGAGTCTATGTCTCTTTGGAGTAGTGAAGTTGCCATTGGTGATGGAGGAATAAAGTTAAGGGAAAATGGTGCTTTCATTTTTCCAAAACTAGAAGAATGAGATGAAGAAATATGTGCTACCACAAATTGGAAATTTCTCCCATCTCCAAACTATAGTGGCCGGCCATCCAAGCTAGGAAATGGTGGAGGGAAAAGCAAATCATGAAGGGAAGTGAGTGTAGGATAAAGCAAGAGGTGACCACAAACAAAACATCATCATAATCAACTTACATCAAACCCATACCCTCTCTTTAATGCAAGTGATGGTGGAAAAGAAAAGATGCCTTCATAATCAAACCATTTGCATGAAACCCCTCCACAAAGTGTTATTTGCAAACTTGCAAATAACACCCTCCATCAAAAGTCCGGCCAGGAAAGAACAAAGGAAAACCGGCCGGAACGGAATGCAAACTGGCAACTCCAGAAAACTAGTCCCGTAATAAATTACAGGAAAACCCCGACACTGTGCATACACACCCGCATCTGTATTCCGTCCGGATACAAATGCAAAGAGACAAAATCTACACTGTACTAAACTAGGATCCGGCTTAAAACAAAACCGGCTAGTAATATCCGTTCGATCCTGATCCGTGCAATACCGCACGTATCTGATCGAACCCTGCCATATATCCATACGGCTACTAGTACAAACCGTCCGATCCTGACCCGTGCAATACCGCACGTATCTGATCGGACCCTGCCATATCTCCATACGGCCTCTACAGCGTTTCGCCCGAAAGCTTGAGTAACTGAAAATGTGGTGGACTCTAAAGACTCGTCAATACTATGGCTGTGGATTCAACCACTAGCACGTCAGAGGTATAAGCCAATACGTAACGGGCCACCAGCTATTGACCAAAAGGGACGTCGATGAGCGAACTCATCCTGACACCCTACTGAGCCTGTCAGTGACAATATCCGTACAGTCCGGTCCGTTCGTCTATGAGCATCGCATGGCGGGCCTAGGGGGTTGGTAAAAGTCAGACCCCCAAAGGCGGTACAAGTCGTGTCGGAGTGAAGCCCAGAACACCCTGAGATACTACTGGAATACCTACCAGTAAATCTCCTGCCTCGGCCGAGGGCTTTGTGTAATGGCTTTCCTAGACACAGCGCGACCTTACCCCCAATACCGGGAGAGACGAACCCCTGCAGATCCGCTCACTGCCTCCATGTGGATCGGGACTGTACCCAACTAAAACCTGTTTGCACGACTCCTTTGAGCCGTGGTAGGGTAGTAATCAAAGCACAGTGGGAACTCACACGAGACAAATGACGATCTCAGGTCGATGAACTAACCTGTACACATGTCATCTGGGAACTGCTATCTGACGTCTGGTATAATCCCAACTAGCAGGTTCCCGGCGAGTCCTGTCCGGTGTACTCATAACCCAATGAGCACCTGTATACATCTTAGGTGAACCAACTGACACCAGTGGCTTGTGAGACCGGCCACCGCCCCTCGTCGGGGTCTCGACTGTATACACTAGTCTACTAATGGAGTATCGATGCCCTGTCTCGAAACTCCTACGACTAGGTGTAAGTGCACGGCGGAGCCCCGGCCGTCAATCCGACGGCCAAATGCGGAAGCGGTGATAAACTTAAATTTTCTTGAACTGGCAAACCGCCGCGCACTAATACCCGGATCGAACCATTAACTAGTCCTAGCTAACTGTAAGATGGGAAAGAGATATACCGACGATCCAAGTCCTCCGGTCTTCTCATCATCGTCCCGATCTCCTACGGAATGTCCCGTCTCCTCCTCGTCGCCGGAAGTGCACCACATCGCCTACTTCTTTTACGGGCTCCCACCTCAATGCCGAGGCAACTCGGGCACGAAGCTGGCTACTCGACGTGCCCAAGGTTCGCTGTAGAATATGTAGTAGAGGATTGTGTCATATTTGGGGTTCATGGAGGTGCCATTTGGTGGAGGGATGAAACAAGAACAATGTGGAGGAGCTAGGGGGTATTTTGGAGCATGATGTGAACCAAAAATACACCCACACAATTTTTGGACAGCCCCAATCTAAAGTGGCCGGCCAAAACAAGTGAGGAGAAGAGCATGGAGTGAAGTGGAAAATGAGAATGAGGAGAGTTCATCCAAAAATGAGAGAGGCCAAACTCCAAACATACAAGAGAGAGAGAGGAATGGCTATCATAATCAACCATGATCACAAAGCAATGCCAACACTCCACACAACCATCATCAACAACCATGATGCTAACAAAGTCAAGCCATCATGAAGTATGAAGTCAAGCAAGTCAATGGATGGTGCACCATCATGAAGACTATCATGATGCTACAAAAAGCAAAGACCCCCTCCACAAATACTAATTTGCAACAATGCAAATAAACCCTCCTCCACCAATCTTCGGCCAATGAACGGAACAATGGAAATTGGCCGAAACGGAAAGCAAACTGGCAACTCCAGAAAACTGGTCCCGTAATAAATTACAGGAAAACCCCGATACTGTGCATACACACCCGCATCTGTATTTCGACCGAAATACAAATGCAATGAGACAAAATCTACACTGTACTATACTAGAATCCGGCTTATACCAAAGCCGGCTAGTAATATCCGTTCGATCCTGATCCGTGCAATACCGCACGTATCTGATCGAACCCTGCCATATATGCATACGGCCTATAGTACAGACTGTCCGAGCCTGATCCGTGCAATACCGCACGTATCTGATCGGACCTTGCCATATCTCCATACGGCTTCTACAACCTTTCGCCCGAAAGCTGAGTAACAGAATGTGGGGGACTCTAAAGACTCATCAACACCTTGGTTGTGGATTTAACCACTAGCACGTTAGAGGTATAAGCCAATACATAACGGGCTACCAGGTATTGACCAAAAGGGACGTCTGTGAGCGAACTCAGCCTGACTCCCTACTGAGCCTGTCAGTGACAATATCCGTACAGTCCGGTCCGTTCGTCTATGAGCATCGCATGGCGGGCCTAGGGGGTTGGTAAAAGTCAGACCCCCAAAAGCGGTACAAGTCGTGTCGGAGTGTAGCCCAGAACACCCTGAGATACTACTGGAATACCTACCAGTAAATCTCCTTGCCTTGGCCGAGGGCTTCGTGTAATGGCTCTCCTAGACACAGCACGACCTCACCCCCAATACCGGGAGAGACGAACCCCTGAAGATACGCTCACTGCCTCCATGTGGCTCGGGACTGTACCCAACTAAAACCTATTTGCACGACTCCTTTGAGCCGTGGTAGGGTAGTAATCAAAGTACAGTGGGAACTCACACGAGACAAATGACGATCCCCAGGTCGATGAACTAACCTGCACACATGTCACCAGGGAACTGCCATCTGACGTTTGGTATATAACCAACTAGCATGTTCCCGGCGAGTCCTGTCCGGTGTACTCATAACCCAATGAGCACCTGTATACATCTTAGGTGATCCAACTGACACCAGTGGCTTGTGAGACCGGCCACCGCCCCTCATCGGGGTCTCGACTGTATACACTAGTCTACTATGGAGAATCGATGCCCTGTCTCGAAACTCTCACGACTAGGGACCTTTTAAGGATATGCTTATAGACCCCCAGCTCCCACTTATATGATCGCCCTCATACTGCTGGTGGTCAAGCAAGAATCCTAAGGGCTCTATCAACGTGTAATAGCGACGTGTCAGGTCACTTAAAACAGTACACGATGATAAAGGTAAACCAGATAGCATACTATCATCTCGAGTAAGACTGTCCTACCGGGATAGGTCCTCCATCAATAATTACAATCACGTACCTGTGACCTAATAATTGACTCTGAGGGCACTATCTCCAACAATCTCCCACTTGCACTCAAGGCTAATTATTGCGATGTCGCATACTCACAGCCCGTGTGATACCGAATACCCAACTCCTCTACTAGTCAGTCTCACAAAGCTCGTTTGCGAAACTATTGCGTTCGAGGAATAGCCTCAGTGAGTGGATCCGCTTTGTTGTATCTTTCTATGTCTCTCTATATCTCAAGTTCGTGGAGAAAGCCATCTCCCGAAAAGAGCAATACCTGTCTTAGAATGTGTTTGGATGTCTGATGGGACATAGCTCATAAATGAACTCCAAATCCAAACTTCTTAGACTGTATCGTCAACTGAACTTAATCAGTATCCTGCGCTATGCCTCCATCAGTATTGCCTTGGACCAACTGTCCAAAATACTTCCCCTCGTCAGAAGGAAAACTATAACTCTGACAACCTCCCTGTCGTCCAGGTCACCTTGGAAGCCTGGAATGATAACTGTCTCCCGAATGAGGCTGTCGTCATCATATCCCTAGAACATCCACTTATGTTCTAAAACTGCTTCCGACTGTTTCTCCAGGATTGGATTAATGTCAACTTATTGCATCTAGTGCAAGAACAATGTCTGGTGTGGTACTTGACATCTCATGATTGACTCAATTGCCTAAGCAAGTGATCTGTCAATCATGCACATCCCTCTCCCCTTTAGTCTATAAGACACCTTTAGAGAGGGTGACTCCATCTTCTGCAGGTACACTACCGTGCATGGAGTCGTCCATTCTAAATACTCTTAGAATGCTGTCTAAGTACCCTGATTGGGAAACCACCCAAATCAAGATCTAAAACCATAGATCTAGTAACCAGTTTGTCTGATATAATGTCCAAGTCCCATATGGAGAAACAACTGTGTGATGACCAAAGTATAACCGATCGTAGTATAGGAGTTTCCTTTCCTACTTTGTGTATGTCATCCAAACACCAGGATATCACACCCTACTACCTTCTCAACAGATCCATCCCCTATTCTGATGAAGTCAAACCCATGACTGTCACGTCAGAAATAGATGATCTATCTCCGCTACATCTGCTTTAGTCTATAAATAGACATAAGCTACCTGTCCACCAATGCTTCCGCTGCTCCCACTGACTACGACAACCCTCTGGCAGAGTCATATACACGTACACTTCTGGAGCGAGTTCAGAACGACGCTATACTCATCCTCCCGCCGGGTCTCGCAGCCTGGAACAACAGCAATGGTAAGTGTGGGTAAACAAGAACTTCCCTGTCACCGTCCTTGAGGCTACCGTAGTACCTCTCGAGTGCCTGAAGTTACCCACCGCATCTGCGGAGTGGCCAATGGAATGTCAAACCAGATTGAATCTTTAGGTTCCTTATCAAATCTTCAGTAATCGTTTGTGGTTCTGGAATCACTTCCAGTTCTACCATACTCCCACTACTGTTTTCTGAAAAAATCCATTTTTATTAAAACTGTGGCGAGTCTAGAACAATATTGCTATTGTTCATCCAGATGGTAGAAAGTCAACCCGCGTCATAGCCTGGGTCAACCCACAAACAGCCATTACAGAAACGTGCATTGAGTTGTCCAGTGTCTGGTTTTAAGCATAAGCCGGACAACTCCCCGTACCTTAACATCGTTAAGATACGAACTGTTCTATATCCCATATAGGACCAGAGGCACTGATTTAACTGAACCAGATTCAAATCATGCAACTGTCTCCAGTGCATGTCAACTAAATGGAAGGAGGCCGATCAGCGTTACTCAACTTAGGAATGCTTCCAATTATGAGTAACCTGAAAAAGAAGCAAGTTCTCTTAGTCATTACTATCAACTGAATACCATATACAAGTATCTACATCTTCGATCACTTTGAAGAATCCCCATACTTGCTACACCTGGTTCTCTACTCTATTCAAATACCTATAACTTCTCCAAATTCGGACCCTGTGTTTCCTACGAAACACCTGTCTAAAAACTAGAGAAGTCATACGTAAAACCGAATATAGTACGAGGACCAACCCCTCTGTCCTGATGGACCCTGGACAACATACAATACTCTGTATAAGTCCCTTGAGTCTGATAACTCATTCACTGTGTGTCGTAGGCTGAAAACTGTACTTATGGTTAAGAAGAATTACACCGCTGTTTAATGCTCCTTACCTAACCATCCACTGATATAGGTAAATGTCGTAGACATAATTTCAGAAAGGTATATCTCACTCTATGAAAATAGACGTACAGATATATCAATTTGAAATTGGTGCATAACAGCGGATATTCAAAACCAAATATTTGCCGACCGGCAAACAGCCCAGGTGATTTCCTTAAATATCACCGATTACAACGAATCCCGATATAATGAGGATAATCACCCAATTCCCAATAACTTACTCCCACTCATCATCTGTAAAACCATACAGATATGAGAATCGTACCTGGTAAATACATACCCTGGAGTAAGGACTAATTGGGAAATCAGTTTTCCTTTAACAGTACACAGTGAAACTGAAACATTGAAATGTTTCGATGGGGTATCCGGGTATTCCTAGTAATGCCTCTTCCATTATCCAGATTCACAACTGTAACCGTGTATTTCTTTGCCACCTCTCCAAATCCCTTCTTATGTCTTTAGTCTTTACCTTCTGCACACCCCTTTAGGCCAAATGGTTTTCTTCCTTCCCTACCGTTCGGCACCAGCCTATGGTTTGGAAGAAGACTATCCAATAAACATAATGGGTGTACTGTCCTAATCCTAGGAGCACTCGCAGTGCGAGAGAAGGTGAAGATAAAAGACACCTGAATAAATCTTATTCCTATTTCTCCTGAACCAGAATCCATCCCCGAACTGGAACAGGTTCCTTTCGAGTTCGTATATAACCATACGATGGAGTATCCAATAAACTGTGGATCTTCGTAGTGATACGGAGTGTCCTGGAGAAATACAAAGGTGATTTTAGGATTGGCGAAGGAATACTTGGTTTGGTCGTGAATATCTGTTGCAATTTACTTTGCCCTCTTACTAATCCCTTGCTTTGTCTGAACTTAATACCTTCTGTACACCATCGTTAGGCTAATTGGTTTTCTTCATTCCCTACCGGTCGGCACCAGCCTAAGGTTTGGAAGAAGACTATCCAATTTGCGTAATAGGTGTACTATCTCCTAAACCAAGGAGTACTCGCAACCTGAGAGAAGGTAAAAGGAAAAGACAACTGAATAATCCTATCCGTTTTCTCCAGAACCTGAAACCATCCTCGAATAAATTCTTTCGAGTTCGTATCTAACCATACGATGGTTTTGTCCAATGGAAGTGGACGTTCGTAGTAATACGGGGTGTCCTGGAGAAATGGGTAAAAGTAGGAGTGGCAATGAGGTTTGCAACTCTGACAATCCAAAAGCCAGTGTTTAAGAAGGTTCGGTCAACTTGGTCACTGAGTCATAGTCTTAGGGTCGGGTCAATGGTCGCTACCAAAGAGAGAGAGAGAAAAGAAACACTCAGCGTGCACTCTAACCTAGATCAGAATGGTTACCAATTTATCTAATCTGGAATCCTCCCACTGTACCTCAAATTCTCCTCCAAACCTGAAAGAAGAATTAGTCGGGGTCACCCGAGGAGTAAACTAACTCATCAGTGGGAATCGGGATCCAACTATCATCGCATGATAACGTGACGGAATCCGCTCACGGTATCACACTCCAGAAGGTATGCGCATATCTGGCAAGTTTCAGTTCTTTTGAAACTCCCGATGTGATTTCTGCCCCATGCTCTTATGACCTTGACTTTGGCCAACATATCATAAGTCACATGTCAAGTTCTACCCGTCATTCTCCAGGTTAATTTGAATCCACCCGTACCTACCCTTGACTTTGGCCAAAATGGCAGTACGACTGTCCCAAACCAACGCATCTATCTATGCTGCATATGAATACCCAATAGCTACCAATCACTGTGCCTTGACTTTGGCCAACATACACAGCTTGAATACTATTGACCACCCATATGAAACGACGGAGGGCTACGAATGGTTTCTGGCGAAAACCTTTAACGTAATGAACTTGATATCGTTGAAGGAACGGATAGCTTTTTAGAAATATAGTGACGACAACTTCCGCTAAAGAGGTCACTCCCGGTGAAGGGATCTCGGCTCTTTCCCCATAGAATGGGGTGCAGGATATTGCAACTGAATACCACGGTGCAAAGCAAAAGTAATCGGCTATAGTGAAGTTAATGCCCTGACGCAAACTTTTTGTCCAAGGGGTCACTCCCAGTGAAGGGATCTCGGCCCTTGCCTTGTCGACTGAGGAGCAGGATATTCCAACTGAATACCACGATGCAAAACAAAAGTGAACGTCCTTGCAATAACAGCTTTTTGAAAAGTGTTCCAACAACATCAGATTAGGTTTGTTTTTAACTTGCATTGATCCGAATCAATGCAGTCCCATCAATTGATCACACCACAAAGAACGAAAATATACTGATGTACGTATATGCCATCCGCATTCGCCACTGGGTCCCGTCATTACCCGTTAGGTTAGCTAACTAACGACAGAGCGGGGACTGGACTAGCGCGGATGCAAAACATATACAACATCTACTAATATATATACCAATATATAGTATTCGCTCAAGGCGTGAAAAAAATGCAACATCACAGAAAATGTACAGCATCACAGAAACAATACAGATATCTGGGATCCCCGGGTTTCACAGAGCCGCTGAAACCCGACGTTCCCCTGGTCGTGTGGATAGCCTGTGCAATGAAATCCTAGACCCCTACGGGCGCGGCAAGTCACCCGCCAAAACCTGAAGCGAGGCAGCCCCCTTCAGCGCCGTGAATGGACCACCCAGCACTTCACGGAATCCGGTAACTTGGGCACCCCTCCTGGGTCAACCTGTACCCCCTACGAGTGCGGCGAATAGCCCGCCAATCCTAGAGTGAAGCCCCCTCCGTCTCAATGCCATGAGATGCGGGCTTGTTGCCCTCTAGAACCCGGCTATCCGTGCACCCCTCCGCGGGGCAATCCTAGTACAGAAAGTAAAATATACATACAACGGGTACATCGACCGCAACCAGGTCGTGCCCCAAAATAATAATACAAACAGGCAGTGACGGCAGTCCACATGTCGGACGCTCGCCCCGCAATATCAAATGTACATAATACAACCACAACTATACTAGCATTGCATCCAGGCTATCCCCCACGACCGATCCGCAACATCACAGCAAAAACAGAACATCAACGTGAAAGTCACGTTCGCAAATCCGTCTAACCGGGCTATAGCAGTTAGAATGGATTTACCGATCAAGTGACATTCACGGTCGCAGATATAATGTAAATACTGTGAAATAATGTGTTTAAAATATCCGATCGATCAAAAATTAACAAGTGGGCCCTAAAGGAATACTGTAGCACTCACAGAAATAATTGGCCCAATTTTAATATTCCAAAACCCCTATTTTAAGCCCAGAAGCCCACTGGGAAAAATTGATGCAGTCACGACACCAATGTGCGGCGGATCCGCGGCCCAATGGGGGGTTTGGCCGCGGATCCGCGCTACATTGGTCGACTGACTGTGTCGAATTTTTTCAGTAGTCTTAGAATTTCCTGCACAGTACTTTCATACAACCTGAAAAATTTTTGGACACCAAAAAATTTCAACAGAAAACTGATGCGAACTAAAATGTAGATTTTGGAATTTTGGTCGATCGGAAACGCAAAACACATTAAACCAAGCGAGACTAAGTTAATGGCGAGGCTCTGATACCAATGTAAGTGCACGGCGGAGCCCCGGCCGTCAATCCGACGGCCAAATGCGGAAGCGGTGATAAACTTAAATTTTCTTGAACTGGCAAACCGCCGCGCACTAATACCCGGATCGAACCATTAACTAGTCCTAGCTAACTGTAAGATGGGAAAGAGATATACCGACGATCCAAGTCCTCCGGTCTTCTCATCATCGTCCCGATCTCCTGCGGAATGTCCCGTCTCCTCCTCGTCGCCGGAAGTGCACCACATCGCCTACTTCTTTTACGGGCTCCCACCTCAATGCCGAGGCAACTCGGGCACGAAGCCGGCTACTCGACGTGCCCAAGGTTCGCTGTAGAATATGTAGTAGAGGATTGTGTCTCATTTGGGGTTCATGGAGGTGCCATTTGGTGGAGGGATGAAACAAGAACAATGTGGAGGAGCTAGGGGGTATTTTGGAGCATGATGTGAACCAAAAATACACCCACACAATTTTTGGACAGCCCCAATCTAAAGTGGCCGGCCAAAACAAGTGAGGAGAAGAGCATGGAGTGAAGTGGAAAATGAGAATGAGGAGAGTTCATCCAAAAATGAGAGAGGCCAAACTCCAAACATACAAGAGAGAGAGAGAGGAATGGCTATCATAATCAACCATGATCACAAAGCAATGCCAACACTCCACACAACCATCATCAACAACCATGATGCTAACAAAGTCAAGCCATCATGATGTATGAAGTCAAGCAAGTCAATGGATGGTGCACCATCATGAAGACTATCATGATGCTACAAAAAGCAAAGACCCCCTCCACAAATACTAATTTGCAACAATGCAAATAAACCCTCCTCCACCAATCTTCGGCCAATGAACGGAACAATGGAAATTGGCCGAAACGGAAAGAAAACTGGCAACTCCAGAAAACTGGTCCCGTAATAAATTACAGGAAAACCCCGATACTGAGCATACACACCCGCATCTGTATTTCGACCGAAATACAAATGCAATGAGACAAAATCTACATTGTACTATACTAGAATCCGGCTTATACCAAAGCCGGCTAGTAATATCCGTTCGATCCTGATCCGTGCAATACCGCACGTATCTGATCGAACCCTGCCATATATGCATACGGCCTATAGTACAGACTGTCCGATCCTGATCCGTGCAATACCGCACGTATCTGATCGGACCTTGCCATATCTCCATACGGCTTCTACAACCTTTCGCCCGAAAGCTGAGTAACAGAATGTGGGGGACTCTAAAGACTCATCAACACCTTGGTTGTGGATTTAACCACTAGCACGTTAGAGGTATAAGCCAATACATAACGGGCTACCAGGTATTGACCAAAAGGGACGTCTGTGAGCGAACTCAGCCTGACTCCCTACTGAGCCTGTCAGTGACAATATACGTACAGTCCGGTCCGTTCGTCTATGAGCATCGCATGGCGGGCCTAGGGGGTTGGTAAAAGTCAGACCCCCAAAAGCGGTACAAGTCGTGTCGGAGTGTAGCCCAGAACACCTTGAGATACTACTGGAATACCTACCAGTAAATCTCCTTGCCTCGGCCGAGGGCTTCGTGTAATGGCTCTCCTAGACACAGCACGACCTCACCCCCAATACCGGGAGAGACGAACCCCTGAAGATACGCTCACTGCCTCCATGTGGCTCGGGACTGTACCCAACTAAAACCTGTTTGCACGACTCCTTTGAGCCGTGGTAGGGTAGTAATCAAAGTACAGTGGGAACTCACACGAGACAAATGACGATCCCCAGGTCGATGAACTAACCTGCACACATGTCACCAGGGAACTGCCATCTGACGTCTGGTATATAACCAACTAGCATGTTCCCGGCGAGTCCTGTCCGGTGTACTCATAACCCAATGAGCACCTGTATACATCTTAGGTGATCCAACTGACACCAGTGGCTTGTGAGACCGGCCACCGCCCCTCGTCGGGGTCTCGACTGTATACACTAGTCTACTATGGAGAATCGATGCCCTGTCTCGAAACTCTCACGACTAGGGACCTTTTAAGGATATGCTTATAGACCCCCAGCTCCCACTTATATGATCGCCCTCATACTGCTGGTGGTCAAGCAAGAATCCTACGGGCTCTATCAACGTGTAATAGCGACGTTTCAGGTCACTTAAAACAGTACACGATGATAAAGGTAAACCAGATAGCATACTATCATCTCGAGTAAGACTGTCCTATCGGGATAGGTCCTCCATCAATCATTACAATCACGTACCTGTGACCTAATAATTGACTCTGAGGGCACTATCTCCAACACTAGGGACCTTTTAAGGATGTGCTTATAGACTACCAGCTCCCACGTATATGATCGCCATCATACTGCTGGTAGTCAAGCAAGAATCCTAGGGGCTCTATCAACGTGTAATAGCGACATGTCAGGTCACCTAAAACAGTACACGATGATAAAGATAAACCAGATAGCATACTATCATCTCGAGTAAGACTGTCCTACCGGGATAGGTCCTCCCTCAATCATTGCAATCACGTGCCTGTGATCCAATAATTGACTCTGAGGGCACTATCTCCAACAACCGAACACCCAACTCCTCTACTAGTCAGTCTCACAAAGCTCGTTTGCGAAACTATTGCGTTCGAGGAATAGCCTCAGTGAGTGGATCCGCTTTGATGTTTCTTTCTATATCTCTCTATATCTCAAGTTCGTGGAGAATGCCATCTCCCGAAATGAGCAATACCTGTCTTAGAATGTGTCTGGATGTCTGATGGGACCTAGCTCATGAATGAACTCCAAATCCAAACTTCTTAGACTGTATCGTCAGCTGAACTTAATCAGTATCCTGCGCCATGCCTCCCTGAGTATTGCCTTGGACCACCTGTCCAAAATACTGCCCCTTGTCAGAAGGAAAACTATAACTCTGACAACCTCCTTGTTGTCTAGGTCACCTTGGAAGCCTGGAATGATAACTGTCTCCCGAAAGAGGCTGTCGTTATCATATCCCTAGAACATCCACTTATGTTCTAAAACTGCTTCCGACTGTTTCTCCAGGATTGGATCAATGTCAACTTATTGTATCTAGTGCAAGAACAACATCTGGTGTGGTACTTGATATCTCATGATTGACTCAATTGCCTAAGCAAGTGATCTGCCAATCATGCACATCCCTCTCACCTTTAGTCTGTAAGACACCTTTAAAGAGGGTGACTCCATCACCTGCAGGTACACTACCGTGCCAGGAGTCGTCCATTCTAAATACTCTTAAAACGCTGTCTAAGTACCCTGATTGGGAAACCACCCAAATCTAGATCTAAAACCATAGATCTAGTAACCAGTATGTCTGATATAATGTCCAAGTCCTGTGTGGAGAAACCACTGTGTGACGACCAAAGTATAACCGATCGTAGTATAGGAATATCACTTCCTACTCTGTGTATGGCATCCAAATACCATGACATCACACCCTACTACCTTCTCAACAGATCCATCCCCTATTCTGATGAAGTCAAGCCTATGACCGTCACATCAGAAATAGATGATCTATCTCCGCTACATCTGCTTTAGTCTATAAATAGACATAAGCCACCTGTCCACCAATGCTTCCGCTGCTCCCACTGACTACGACAACCCTCTGGCAGAGTCATATAGACGTTCACTTCTAAAGCCAGTTTAGAACGACGCTATACTCATCCTCCTGCCGGGTCTTACGGTCTGGAACAACAGCAATGGCAAGTGTGGGTAAATAAGAACTTCCCTGTCACCGTCCTTGAGGCTACCGGAGTACCTCTCGGGTACCTGAAGTTACCCACCTAATCTGCGGAGTGGCCAATGGAATGTCAAACCAGATTGAATCTTTAGGTTCCTATCAAATCTTCAGTAATCGTTTGTGGTTCTGGAATCACTTCCAGTTCTACCATACTCCCACTGCTGTTTTCTGAAAAATCCATTTTATTTAAAACTGTGATGAGTCTAGAACAATATCGCTATTGTTCTTCCAGATGGTAGAAAGTCAACCCTCGTCATAGCCTGGGTCAACCCACAAACAACCATTACAGAAACGTGCCTTGAGTTGTCCAGTGTCTGGTTTTAATCATAAGCCGGACAACTCCCCGTACCTTAACATCGTTAAGATATGAACTGTTCTATATCCAATATAGAACAGAGGCACTGATTTAATTGAACCAGATTTAAATCATGCAGCTTTCTCCAGTGCATGTCAACTAAGTGGAAGGAGGCCGATCAGCGTTACTCAACTTAGGAATGCTTCCAATTATGAGTAACCTGAAAGAGAAGCAAGTTCCCTAAATCATTACTATCATCTGAATACCATACACAAGTATCTACATCTTCGATCACTTTGAAGAATCCCAATACTTGCAACACCTGGTTTTCTACTTTATTCATATACCTATAACTTCTCAAAATTCGGACCCTGTGTTTCCACGAAACACCTGTCTAAAAACTAGAGAAGTCATAAGTAAACCGAATATAGTACGAGGACCAACCCCTCTGTCCTGATGGACCCTGGACAACATACAATACTCTGTATAAGTCCCTTGAGTCTGACAACTCATTCACTGTGTGTCGTAGGTTGAAAACTGTACTTATGGTTAAGAAGAATTACACCGCTGTTTAATGCTCCTTACCCAACCATCCACTGATATAGGTAAATGTCATAGACATAATTTAAAAAAGGTATATCTCACTCTATGAAAATAGACGTACAGATATATCGATTTGAAATTGGTGCATAACAGTGGATATTCAAAACCAAATATTTGCCGACCGGCAAACAGCCCAGGTGATTTCCTCAAATATCACCGATTACAGCGAATCCCGATATTATGAGGATGATCACCTAATTCCCACTAACCTACTCCCACTCATCATTTGTAAAACCATACAGATGTGAGAATCATACCTGGTAAATACATACCCTGGAGTAAGTGTCTAATTGGGAAATCAGTTTTCCTTTAACAGTACACAGTGAAACTGAAACATTGAAATGTTTCGATGGGGTATCCGGGTATTCCTAGTAACGCCTCTTCCAGATTCACGACTGTAACCGTATAATTCTTTGCTACCTCTCCAAATCCCTTTATATGTCTTTAGTAATTACCTTCTGTACACCCCTTTAGGCCAAATGGTTTTCTTCCTTCCCTACCGTTCGGCACCAGCCTATGGTTTGGAAGAAGACTATCCAATAAGCATAATGGGTGTACTGTCCTAATCCTAGGAACACTTGCAAAGCGAGAGAAGGTGAAGATAAAAGACAACCGAATAAACCTTATTTCTATTTCTCCTGAACCAGAATCCATCCCCAAACTGGAACAAGTTCCTTTCGAGTTCGTATATAACCATACGATGGAGTATCCAATAAACTGTGGATCTTCGTAGTGACACGGAGTGTCCTGGAGAAATACAAAGGTGATTTAGGATTGGCGAAGAAATACTTGGTATGGTCGTGAATAGCAGTCGCAATTTACTTTGCCCTCTTACTAATCCCTTTCTTTGTCTTAACTTAATACCTTATGTACACCATTGTTAGGCTAATTGGTTTTCTTCATTCCCTACTGGTCGGCACCTGCCTATGGTTTGGAAGAAGACTATCCAATTTGCGTAATAGGTGTACTATCCCCTAATCTAAGGGGTACTCGCAACCTGAGAGAAGGTAGAAGGAAGAGACAACTGAATAGTCCTATTCGTTTTCTCCAGAACCGGAAACCATCCTCAAATAAAATCTTTTCGAGTTCGTATCTAACCATACGATGGTTTTGTCCAATGGAAGTGGACGTTCGTAGTAATACGGGGTGTCCTGGAGAAAAAGGGTAAAAGTAGGAGTGGCAATGAGGTCTGCAACTCTGACAATCCAAAAGCCAGTGTTTAAGAAGGTTCGGTCAACTTGGTCACTGAGTCATAGTCTTAGGGTCGGGTCAATGGTCGCTGCCAACGAGAGAGAGAAAAGAAACACTCAGCGTGCACTCTAACCTAGATCAGAATGGTTACCAATTTATCTAATCTAGAAACCTCCCACTGTAACCTCAAATTCTTCTCCAAACCTGAAAGAAGAAATAGTCGGGATCACCCGAGGAGTAAACTAACTCATCAGTGGGAATCGGGATCCAACTATCATCGCATGATAACGTGACGGAATCCGCTCACGTCATCACACTCCAGAAGGTATGCGCATATCTGGCAAGTTTCAGTTCTTTTGAAACTCCCGATGTGATTTTTACCCCATGCTCTTATGACCTTGACTTTGGTCAACATATCATAAGTCACATGTCAAGTTCTACCCGTCATTCTCCAGGTTAATTTGAGCCCACCCGTACATACCCTCGACTTTGGCCAAAATAGTAGTACGACTGCCCCAAACCAACGCATCTATCTATGCTGCATATGAATACCCAATAGCTACCAATCACTATGCCTTGACTTTGGCCAACATACACAGCTTGAATACTATTGACCACCCATATGAAATGACGGAGGGCTACGAATGGTTTCTGGCGAAAACCTTTAACGTAATGAACTTGATACCGTTGAAGGAACGGATAGCTTTTAAAAATATAGTGACGAAAACCTTTGCTAAAGAGGTCACTCCCGGTGAAGGGATCTCGACTCTTTCCCCGTAGAATGAGGTGTAGGATATTCCAACTGAATACCACGATGCAAAGCAAAAGCAATCGGCTATAGTGAAGTTATTGCCCTGACGCAAACTTTTGTCCAAGGGGTCACTCCCGGTGAAGGGATCTCGGCCCTTGCCTCGTCGACTGAGGAGCAGGATATTCCAACTGAATACCACGGTGCAAAACAAAAGTGAACGTCCTTGCAATAACAGCTTTTTGAAAAGTGTTCCAACAACATCAGAATAGGTTTGTTTTACTTGCATTGATCCGAATCAATGCAGTCCCATCAATTGATCACACCAAAAAGAACGAAAATATACTGATGTACGTATATGCCATCCGCATTCGCCACTGGGTCCCGTCATTACCCATTCGGTTAGCTAACTAACGACAGAGCCGGGACTGGACTAGCGCGGATGCAAAACATATACAACATCTACTAGTATATATATATATATCAATATAAAATATTTCGCTCAAGGCGTGATAAAATGCAACATCACAGAAATGTACAGTATCACAGAACAATACAGATATCTGGGACCCCCGGGTTTCACAGAGCCACTACTGAAACCCGACGTTCCCCTGGTCGTGTGGATAGCCTGTGCAATGAAATCCTAGACCCCTACGGGTGCGGCAATACCCGCCAAACCCTGAAGCGAGGCAGCCTCCTTCAGCAACGTGAATGGACCACCCAACACTTCACGGAATCCGGTAACTTGGGCACCCCTCCTGGGTCAACCTGTACCCCCTACGAGTGTGGTGAATAGCCCGCCAATTCTAGAGTGAAGCCCCCTCCGTCTCAATGCCATGAGATGCGGGCCCGTTGCCCTCTAGAACCCGGCTATCCGTGCACCCCTCCGCGGGGCAATCCTAGTACAGAAAGTAAAATATACATACAACGGGTACATCGACCGCAACCTGGTCGTGCCCACAAAGAATAATACAAACAGGCAGTGATGGCAGTCCACATGTCGGACGCTCGCCCCACAATATCAAATGTACATAATACAACAAAAACTATACTAGCATTGCATTCAGGCTATCCCTCACGACCAATCCGCAACATCACAGCACAATCACAGAACATCAACGTGAAAGTCACGTTCGCAAATCCGTCTAACCAGGCTATACCAGTTAGACAGGATTTATCGATCAAGTGACATTCACGGTCGCAGATATAATGTAAATACTGTGAACTAATGTGTTTAAAATATCCGATCGATCAAATTTTACTAAGTGGGCCCCCAAGTACTACTGTAGCAAATAAAGAAATTCTGGGCCCAAAAAGAATGTTCCAAAAACCATATTTTCAACTCAGGAATCACTGCATGAAATTTGGTGCAGTGAGCTCACTTTTCTGCGGCGGAACCGCGGCCAAATGGGGGTTAAGGCCGCGGTTCCGCGGCTATACAGAGAGTTCAGCCGACCAAATTTCACCAGTATTCTCATGACACCATGCACATCTCTCTGCAACAACCTGAAAAATTTTTAGAGTCCAAAAAAATTTCGACAGAAACTGTGCAATTCAAAACGCGGATTTTGGAATTTTTTTTGTTCGATCGGAAATGTAAACACATTAGACAAAGCTCGACTAGGTTAATGGCGAGGCTCTGATACCACTGTAAGTGCACGGCGGCGCCCCGGCCGTCAATCCGACGCCGGAATGCGGAAGCGATGCTTAACTTTAATTTTTCAAACTGGCACCACCGCGCACTATAACCCGGATCGTTCCATTAAACTAGTCCTAATTAACTACAAGATGGGGAAGAGAGATATATTGAGCGATCCGTATCCTCCGGTCTTCTCGTCGTCGTCCCGATCTCCCACGGAATCTCCGGTCTCCACCAAGTCGCCGGAAGGGCACCACGTCGCCTGCTTCTTTTACGGGCTCCCACCTCTATACCGAGGCAACTCGGGCACGAAGTTGGCGAGCCGACGTGCCCAAGGTTTGCTGTAGAATGTGTAGTGCTCATGTCTCATTTCGGGGTTTAGGGAGTTTCCATTTGGTGGAGGAAATGATATAAGCTTTTGGAGATGGTGTTGTGGGATTTTTCCAAAGCCAAAAGAGAACAAAATCCCACATCTCAAATTTTGGACAGTCCCCATGAGCTTTGGCCGGCCATGGCTTGGTGGGAGAGGAGAGAATAGGGTAAAGTGAGGAATAATACTAAGGATAAGAATAATGCAAGTGAGAGGAATGGTCATCATGCAAGAATCATCATCACTAGCAAAACCAACACACCAAACCCATCATCATCACTCACAAAATTCAAGCAATGATGAAGTCAAGAAAGTCAAGGTCATGGTGCAACCATCATGACACTACAATGTGCAAAGATCCCCTTCTAAATTGCTTATTTGCACAAATGCAAATAAGCCCTCCTCCACCAATCTTCGGCCAATGAAAGATACAAAGAAATATGGCCGAAACGGAAAGCAAACTGGCAACTCCAGAAAAACTGATCCCGTAATAAATTACAGGAAAACCCCGATACTGTGTATACACACCCGCATCTGTATTCCAACCGAATACAAATGCAATGAGACAAAATCTACACTGTACTATACTAGGATCCGGCTTAAACCAAAGCCGGCTAGTATTATCCGTCCGATCCTGATCCGTGCAATACCGCACGTATCTGATCGAACCCTGCCATATCTCCATACGGCCTCTAGTACTAACCGTCCGATCCTGATCCGTGCAATACCGCACATATCTGATCGAACCCTGCCATATCTCCATACGGCCTCTACAGCGTTTCGCCCGAAAACTTGAGCAACTGAATGTGGAGGACTCTAAAGACTCGTCAATACTATGGCTGTGGATTTAACCACTAGCACGTCAGAGGTATTAGCCATACGTGACGGGCTACCAGCTATTGACCAAAAGGGACGTCGATGAGCGAACTCATCCTGACACCCTACTGAGCCTGTCAGTGACAATATCCGTACAGTCCGGTCCGTTTGTCTATGAGTATCGCATGGCGGGCCTAGGGGGTTGGTAAAAGTCAGACCCCCAAAAGCGGTACAAGTCGTGTCAGAGATCAGCCCAGAACACCCTGAGATACTACTGGAATACCTACCAGTAAATATCCTGCCTTGGCCAAGGACTTTTCATGTTCTGGCTCTCCTAGACACAGCGCGACCTTACCCCCAATACCGGGAGAGACGAACCCCCGAAGATCCGCTCACTGCCTCCATGTGGCTCGGGACTGTACCCAACTAAAACCTGTTTACACGTCTCCTTTGAGCGTGGTAGGGTAGTAATCAAAGTACAGTGGGAACTCACACGAGACAAATGACGATCCTCAGGTCGATGAACTAACCTATACACATGTCACCAGGGAACTGCTATCTGACGTCAGGTATAAGACCAACTAGCATGTTCCCGGCGAGTCCTTTCCGGTGTACTCATAACCCAATGAGCACCTGTATACATCTTAGGTGAACCAACTGACACCAGTGGCTTGTAAGACCGGCCACCGTCCCTCGTCGGGGTCTCGACTGTATACACTAGTCTACTCTGGAGAATCGATGCCCTATCTCGAAACTCCCACGACTAGGGACCTTTTAAGGATGTGCTTATAGACTACCAGCTCTCACGTATATGATCGCCCTCATATTGCTGGCAGTCAAGCAAGAATCCTAGGGGCTCTATCAATGTGTAATAGCGACCTGTCAGGTCACCTAAAGCAGTACACGATGATAAAGATAAACCAGATAGCATACTATCATCTTGAGTAAGACTGTCCTACCGGGATAAGTCCTCCCTCAACCATTGCAATCACATGCCTGTGATCCAATAATTGACTCTGAGGGCACTATCTCCAACAGTAACATCTCTTGTTCCTCAGTTTGGTAGAAGATATTCCCTTGTGAATGCTTGGGATATCCAACAAACTTCCACAGAACTGACCTTTCCTCGAGCTTGTCCGGATTTTGCTTTTAGACATAGGCCGGGCAACCCCAAATCTTAACATCCTTAAGAGATGGGCTCTTCCTATACTTTATCACATATGGAGTGGTAGGCACCTGATTTGATTGGAACCCTATTCAATAGGTATGCATCTTCACAAGTGCATAACCCCCAAAAAGAAATAGGCAACTCAGTAGTACTCATCATAGAGCACACCATATCACATAGGGTGCGACTGCTCCGCCCCGATACACCGACGTGTTGTGGTGTATTCGGAAGAGTAATGCTGAGAGAGAATCTCATTCTCCTTTAGAATAGTCCAGGAATTCTGTGCTCAAGTATTCTCCTCCTTGATCACATCAAAGGACATAATACTTATACCCATTTTGGTTCTCTACTTCTAACTTATATTCTGTGATTATCTCAAAAGTTTCAGACTTGTGTTTCATCAGGAACATATGTCCGAATCTTGAGAGATCATTAGTGAATGTAATGAAGTACAAAGAACCTGTCCTGGCATATGTAGACATGGGACTATCATACATCATCATGTATCAATCCCAAGAGTTCACTAACTCTTTCTCTGTTTACAATAAACGGAGCTGTAGTTATCTTATCTTTCTGACATGACTGGCAAGTTTTACAAGATATAAATCCGAACTAATTTAAATATGCATCTTTATGTAACTTTAGCTAGTCGGGTCGCATCGATATGACCTAGTCTACAATGCCTCAAGAAGGATTCGTTCATTTCTGAACTCTTCCTCTTGTGTGTGTTCTGTACGTTAAGAACTGTGGTTTGATTTAGAACGTCTATGCTTTTAGATAACGTGCCTGAACCGATCAACTCTTAATATAGGAAATGTTCAAAACATTATCCAATAATACAAAATTATATCCTTCTTTACAAATAAAGAGACTGATATGATGTTGTATATCAGGTTTGGTATCTAATAACATTGGTTCAGAATCAATGTATTCTGGTAATACAGGGTGATAACTGCCAACAGACTTGGCTGCAACACTTGCATCATTTCCAACTCTTGAAACTTATCACCCATTCTCAGTTCTCTACCTTTCTGTAGCCCATGTAACAAATTACATTTGCGGGATCCTGATCCGGTATTTCATACTCAGGACGTAAAGAATACTGAGAAACAGTTCTCGGTAATGAACATACCCGAAGATGATGCATCAGCATGCACTTTCTTTGTTTGGGCGGCACGGGAATTCTGGTAATCCCCTATTTCCTGCTCTGTCTTATAACAATTATAAGTTGGAGCGGGACCAACGTTCCCTAGCTCAGTATAACAAGCGGGTTCGATCAATACATCCATATTATTATCTTGATTAAGGCGTGACATGGTCGCTTCCTGGAGAGAGATAGAAGAAAACACTCAGCGTATGCTCTTGCAAGATTAGATTGGTTATTAATATATCTAATCAGGATGTCTCCCACTGTTTTAGTCAAAATTTTCCTTCAAACCTTAAAAAGAAAGAATAGCCGGGATTAATTACACCCTACAAGTTCGCCAATCTTTCAGCCAGGCCAGTGCCGGTACTTTGAGGGAAGTTCCCCATGCTTTCGCACGGACCTAATTAAAGCAAACCTCATTTTCCCAGAGGCATAACCCCGTTGACACCTTTCTAGACACCTACTTGATCGGCTAATTGTAATGTGTAAAACTCTCCCAGGAGTAACTCTTACTCTCAGCGGGTATCGGGATCCAACTATCTCATAGGAGGTATGCAATCTCATTGCAAATTTCAACTCTTGAAATTCCCAATAATATTTTGCCCCAAGCGATCTATGACCTTGACTAAGTCAACAAATCATAGACCACAAGTAAAGTTCAACCCGTCATTTCCCGATTGAATTAAACCCACCCGGAAAACCCTTGACTAAGTCAACAAGGCTGTACGACTACCCTAATCCAATCGCATCATATGCTTTACAGATAAGCACTAATCAGATACCGCACACTACGCCTTGACTAAGTCAACAAACGCAGCACGAATACTAAAGACTACTTATCTGAATTGACGAAGGGCTACGGCAGGTTTTTAAGAAAACCCTTTGCGTAATGAACTTTATATCATTATAGAATCGAGTGATTTTAAATGGAATGTTTTTGAGGCCTTTTCTAGTTTTGCTAAAGAGGTCACTCCCGGTGAAGGGATCTTGGCTCTTTCCTCATCGAATAAGGTGCAGGATATTTCACAAATATCACTATGCAAAGCAAAAACTATAAAAAACAATCAAAAGACAAACCGAGTTTGTAGCATCTGCTAGTTTCACTAAAGAGGTCACTCCCAGTGAAGGGATCTCGGCTCTTTCCTTAAAGAATAAGGTGCTGGATATTCTACAAGTAATACCTCTATGCAATGCAAGAACTAGAGCTACCTGTTTTAAAAAAAATTTCTACAACATCTTTAGGTTTCTTTTTGTTTCATTAATCTCATTAATGAAGTCCCATTTTATTATGCTTCACAAGCATCAGATATGAAACGAAAACAACAATATATAATATATATCTCATATATATAATATAAACATTCATCTCAGACAGTAATATGATCTCATCACAGAACATTGCAGCAGAAGATAACATATGAAATATTGGATATACTAGGATTTCCGTGTTTTTTGCGAGCCTGTATAAAACGCGGATTCCACGGTCGTGATGAATAGCCAATCCCACACCCCTAGACCCCTACGAGAGCGACAAGCAACCCTACCAATTCTTGAGTTAGGACACCCGGTCTCGACTCCACGAGATGGTCTCCCACTGGACCCTAGAACCCGGTTACTTGTGCTCCCCGCCTTGGGTCTATCCTAATGCGGAAAGTAAATAATATACAATGGTGACATCATCCTCAACCCGGAAGTGCCCCAATAAAAGAATATTACATACATTGAATTTTACATGAATGAAAATAAAAACCCTCATCTCACATAAAACCCCCGGCTATTCAAAACACGACGATCCAATATAACATATCACAGTAACACATAACATCACATGTTATCAACGTAAGTAAATATGCGTATCCCAATTGTCGTTGATGTATAGCAACGAAACCGGCGATACACCACATATTACACTTACGGTCGCAGAAAAGAAAGTGTAAAACTACAACAGTTGGAATCCACAACCTCCTTAGACATCTCATGCCTAACCAAATGAATTCCTTAGACATCGCATGCCTAACAATTATAAACCCCGCATTTTAGTCTCAATATCGAAAACTCTTTTCAATATCAAGTCGGGCAGTTCAACAAGATTCCTGACATCCTAATCGAATGCTCGTCGGAAACTTTAGTAGACGACCGCACCCCCGACGCCGTCGACGAAGTACACTAAGGAGGAACACCGCTGCCGCAAGCACCCGAACGGATGCTTTTGGCGACGGGGTTCTCCTACAGTCACTTGGTCGGGGCTATGGGGCGTGGCTATCTATTAAGTTTTCCCGGCGAGTATTTGCGTACGCTACGTGATTGCGACGGACTGTTGATCACATCAAAATCCTGTGGCAACCTATCAAATGAGACTAAACTGCTAGATTTACAACATTCAAATTAGTTATCTCATAACTACTTGTGGATTCCAAATATTGCATCACATTCCAGATAAATAGACAATGTTAAACTTTCCAATCGAATAAACAAACACCCAAAATTTCCCTTTTTGCTCAACACTTGAACTTAGTTTAAAAGCATTCATCACATGCAACAGTACCAATGGTCCAGCCGTAGAATGGTCAAACCAACGCCTCACATGTGGCAACGCCGTACTGTCCCAAACCCTAAGGTTTAGAGGCGGTTCAGACGGTCACATAATCGAGTTAAGGTTTGTGTTCTTCTAGAGGGTCCACCGCGTTACTTGCACGACTTTCTGAAAGTTTTAAACTCAGGAAAAATCCAACACTTGAAAGTTTTCCATTTCGGGAAAAAGTGAGTTATTGATATCCGTTCGAACCTTTTAACACGTTCTAAATTATTCGGAAAAAAACTTAAACGAAGTTAAATTTTTCCGATCGAATCAACGAATACAAAAGATCTCCAGAAAACTCAACAATTGAGTAGAATTAAAAATTCCCAGAAACATGCAAAAGTACCCAAGAATCATACCCTGAAGTATTATCCCCAGAAACCCTAAGTTTGCCGCGGAACCGTCGCGAAACTCATGGTTTGGCCGCGGTTCCGCGGTCTCTTGAAGGAGTCTGTCACGACCCAAAGTTTTGTCCGTGACCGGCACTTAACCACGTAACGTCTACAGGCGTAACGCGACTAAGTGAACCGAAAACCCAGAAATCAAACCAGTAATAGTATAGAGTGTTTTAAGCTTTAATAGAAGCATTTACTATCATGTTAAGAAATCTTAAGTAAACAATCACCAAGATAGCAATATACGATGCCGTAGCGAAGATCAAGAGCAACAAGTAGGAACATCACAGATAGAATAAACTGCATAAGTAAAGTCGGCTCACAACGAGCTCGACACCAGAATACAAAATAATATATATCGTCCTCACAACTGGTCTCTAAGTCAATACATAAGTGGTAGATGGAGAGTACTAGATAAAATGATGTACATAACTGAAAGATAAACAGATACCGCACAAAACCTACCTATCAGCAAAAGAGCTAGTACACTAACTGTAGGGGTATCTGTGTCAAAAGATGCAAGAACGCAGCCTGCCGCGACTACTCTGAAGGGCAACCTGCAAACACTGTGGCACAACGGGAGTGAGTTGCCAACTCGTGAATAGAGATAACATATAAGGGTAATCGCGAGCATGCACGTACTGCGCTACTCTATCATATGCTAGCAGATGATATCAATACTCGATAAGCAGTATGTGCAATAATCATGCAAGTGCTCTATCAGGTAATATAACTACAGGATGAGATACAATAATGAATGCTGAGCATGGGAAATATAACATCTATACGGAATGTCAATGTGGAATATATAATCGGTGTCATCAATGCACCCTAAATCCCATCAACCCAGACGCCGGCACTCCCATCGGCCCTCAAATCCTGTACATCACTGAAAATCACGAGTGCCCAACATCGGCACCCAAATATCATAAATACTCGTGTCTAGCATCGACACGCAAATCTTCCTATATTGGGCATCCGTCAGTCCGGGTCAGCCCCCTCTCTCATATATCTATCGGGCATCCGTCAGTCCGGGTCAGCCCTCTCTCTCATATATATCTATCGGGCATCCGTCAGTCCGGGTCAGCCCTCTCTCTCATATATATCTATCGGGCATCCGTCAGTCCGGGTCAGCCCTCTCTATCTTATATATATCGGGCATCCGTCAGTCCGGGTCAGCCCTCTCTCTCATATATATCTCTAGCACCGAGAAAACATAGGGTGGACGCACCGAAATATCATATCAAGGGAACCGGGTTTTTAAATGATTACATATTTGAAATAGCCATGGTTCCCAAATCCAGAAATCACATGTAATCCAAACCAATATGCAAGTCAATGTGATGTGATATGTGCATCAAGTATGAATATCATGTCAAGTCGCATAAAGATGAGCTACAACATAATGATCCAATGTGATATATGCATCAAGTATGAATATCATGAAAATTCTACAGTGTGAGTGTTATGGCAATTACTAACGGTGTGTGTGTAGGATGCAGGATAGTGCTCGTGCAACATGAACCGTTAGTAATGGTGCGGTGTTCTATCAATTCTAGTTTATATACATATATCAGGGAATGTGGTATGCACTAAATAGTAGCCATGAACAGTCAATGTATGGAAATGTAGCTATAAGATCCTATCAGCCCTGACGTAGAACGCCATGCGGGCGATATCCCCGTAGATGTTAAATCTACTCACCGTAGTCTCTCGCTAGGTATAGCCGATGACTTGTTTCCCTTTCTTCGCGGCGTCCGTCGCACTCGCTTGCGAACCTAGAAGTCCACAGAATATCACGCATAAGCTCAAAACCATACAAACACGACATTTAAGGTCAACTAGAAACCCGTGTCGCAAACCAAGCGCGCGTGTGCGCGATACGTTAAAACATGCGATTACGTGCCTGAAGTCACTTCGACGCGTCGCGATACGCAGAAACCCCAAACCCACACACACGTATCATGCGTGTCGTGAAAGATTAAAAATACCGGAAATAGGGTATTCTACTCCAGATTTTGATACAGAACAGATATTATAAAAATAGATATACCAAAATACTCCATATAGCAGCAGACTCCAATGGACTAAACCCCAAACCCCAACTCACCCATCTGGCCACAAATTGCGGCCAGAATGATTATTCCGGCGGCTAGGTTAGGGAGATAGACCCCCAGGTTTAGTGTGTGCACTCTATACCCCCTATACATGTTACAGTAAATCCAATTTTATTCTGAAACACCCCGGGTAGAAGCAGGTTGCACAGAGCCCTAAATCTAGTTAAAAATCACACTTTTACATTAAAATGATACTTTAGGGTATTTCTGTGCAAACTGAAACTTAAACCTGGGTTAAATAGCTCTAATAGCACCTAAAAGAGTTAACCAAGCCAACAAAAACCCAATTTAACATGTGCATCACAAAAATCCTTTAATATCACTAAAAAGCACATAAAAATATGATTTTTGCTAAGAATACTACAAGTTTATGGAAAAGGAGTGCTAACATGAGTTAATACCTTCAAAAGACCTTATGAAACACCAAAAACCCCAGCTCTAGCATCAAGTGTGCAGATTTGCCTCCAAACACCTAAAAAAGCTCACTTTTCTATGGTTTTGTGATGAAAATGTGTTGATTGTGTAGGGTTTTTGTGTAGGGATCAAAGAGAAGTGAAAAGGAGAGGGAAAGATGAAGGAAAGCTAGGGTTTTTCTGCTGGAAATTCTATAGAATTCAGAAATGAGGAGGAAGAGAGAGAAGAGAGAAGAAAAGGATCAAAAAGTCAAAGTTCTTTACCTAACATCATGCTTCATTTTTTTATTTGGATGTTTGAATTTTAAAAAGGATTTTGTTTTGATAAAAGGGTGGGGAAAAAATAACAACCATGCATGAAAGAAAATGGTTAACATGCTAACACTTTTTACCTAGGTCACAAAAATTGTGCTAAGTGTGCATGTGTGCACTTAACACAAAAATTCCCAATTAGGGTAAACACGACTAAATTATAACTAATAATCCTATGCATACATATGAAATAACACGCTCAATTGCTAATTAACACGAAAAACATTCTAACGAAATTTCAAAGTGTTACAATCTACCCTCCTTAAAGAAATTCGGTCCCCGAATTTCAAAATCTAACTACACGTACCTTCAAAAAGGTAGGGATACCTCTTCCTCATCTCGCTCTCGGTCTCCCAAGTGACCTCCTTTCTGCTTGGACCATGCTAAAGTACCTTGACGGAAGATATTTCTTTCGACCTCAATTTCTTCATGTAGGGTTACTAGGCACACTAACAAGGCTCTGCAAGGCATCGACCATGCCAAAATTAAATTTTTATGTGCCGAATAACACTAAGCAAGATCGTATACTAGAGTTTAGGCGAAACAATTAGCAAGTAAACAACTTTACTCTAAAGGGAATACGAAATACAACCTTTGTAGATCGGTCCTTCACTTCTAAAGCTCCTTGATGAAGTCCCTTCACTGCGATCAAGCTTCTCCCGGACTCTTGCATGGCTTCACGACGCGAAGGATGCGACCTTGCTTGAAGTTTCCGAGGCCGAAGATGATCTACGTCGAGGGAATTCCGACTCAAGCTCCTACTTCACTAACTAGAGAATTAGTGAAGTAAACACCCTAAACTAAAGTGCTAGTCTAGTAGAGGATGGAGAAATAGGAAGTGGGTTCTCTTTAGAATTTTGTTTCTCACACTCTTTCTCACTTTGGATCAAACCCTAGTTTTCTTTCTCCTTTTCACAATGAAGAAGAAGAAGAAAAGAAAGAGATGAGGATAATGATCAAGTGTGTAGGCTAACCATGGTGAGTGAGTATCATATACTAACCCTTGTAGAGCCATAACCATAGCTAATTGTGTGATGGTTAGGTTAAAGTCCAAAGTAAAAACAAATCTAGTGGACTTTAGTCAATGCATCCACAAGCTTCCACAAGCTTCATGCATTTTCCAATTTCCCACTGATTTTGTAATTACTTTTAAACATTAAACCCATTCATAACAATTAGGATGGTGTATGTCTCATACACACAAGTCATGTGTATCATCAACCATGATACATAAAGATAACACATTTTAACATATATCATATACATGTTAAAGTAGTGTACATGTGAGAAAAACCCTAAAGTGAACAAGTGTTAGCAAATGTAAATTAGTATATCTAATATACAATTATACACTTAATTATTAAATCAACACTTTACTTAATAATCCGGTCATATCTCATATAACCGGCTAACATCCATCGTATCGACTTATCGAATCAACACTTGATTCGATAACCCGGCTATATCATATATAACCGAGCGATACAAAAAGTCGCGAGAATAGAATACGGTATCACATACACGCATTATTCTCGGTCTCGCACATATCACATATGCGCTCCTATTTCGTTTTGCCTGAGCCAGTAAAACCTCTGTGTAGGACTTTAAAGACTCGTCAATACGCCGGTAGTAGGTGATGATCACATCACGCACCCACAAGCCGTCAGCGGTACTAGCTGGACGTAACGGCTACCCTGGTATTGAGAGATCATAAGATCAGCAAGCAAGCCCGCTCTAACTCCTGTAAAAGCCTGCCGGTAACACTTCCTGTACAGTCCGGTCTCCTCGTCTGATATGTCGCATATCAAGTCTAGGGGTGGTAAACGTCAGACCCCAATAACCGATAAGTCTGTTGGAGATAGTGCCCTCATAGTCAACTATTGGATCGCAGGTACGTGATTGCAATGATTGCAGAGGACCTATACCGGTAGGACAGTCTTACTCGAGATGGTAGTATGCTATCCGGTTTGCCTTTATCAGTCGTGTACATGTTCAGGTGATTGATTACATGTTACACTTTGATAGAGCCCTTAGGATCTTGCTTTACTACCAACTGTATGATGGCGATCATATACGTGAGAGTTGGGTATTTTATACGCATATCCTTAATTGTGGTCTCTAGTCGTGGGAGTTTCGAGACAGGGCATCGATACTCCGGAGTAGACTAGTGTATACAGTCGAGTCCCCGACGAGGGGCGGTGGCCGGTCTCATAAGCCACTGGTGTCAGTTGGATCACCTAAGATGTATACAGGTGCTCATTGGGTTATGAGTACATCGGACAGGACTCGCCGGGAATCTGCTAGTTGGTATTATACATATCGTCAGATAGCAGTTCCCTGGTGATATGTGTACAGGTTAGTTCATCGACCTGAAGTCGTCATTTGTCTCGTGTGAGTTCCTACCGTGCTTTGATTTCTACCCTACCACGGTTCAAGGGAGTCGTGCAAACAGGTAGTTTTTGGGTACAGTCCCGAGCCACATGGAGGCACGTGAGCGGATCGGCAGGGGATTCGTCTCTCCCGGTATTGGGGGTGAGATCGTGCTGTGTCTAGGAGAGCCATTACACAAAGCCCACGGCCGTGAAAGGAGATTTACTGGTAGGTACTCCAGTAGAATCTCAGGGTGTTATTGGGCTATACTCCGACACGACTTATACTGCTATTGGGGGTCTGACGTTACTAGCCCCCTAGTCAGATATGCGATACTCATAGACGAACGGACCGGACTGTATATACATTGTCACTGTTAAGCTCAGTAGGGTTTCTGGGTGAGTTCGCTCATCGGCCTCCCTTGAGGTCAGTCCATGGGCAGCCGTTATGCATAGCTAGTGCCGCTGACGGTTTGTGGTTAAACCCACTGCCAGGGTACTGACGAGTCATTTGAGTTCCCCACAGACAGTTTCCCAAGTTCGGGAGAAACGTTGTAGAGGTCGTATGGTTTTATGGCAGGGTTCGGAGAATGCACGGGCGTTTACGCACGTGTCGGTTTTCGGACAGACGATACTGGTCGGCTTTGGTTTAAGCCGGATTCGAGTATTGTATTGAGTAGTTATAATATCTTTGTCTCAGTTGCATTTGTATTTGGTCGTAATACAAATGCGGGTATATTTATACAGTTACGGGATTGTCCTGAAATTCGTTTCAGGATCGCTTTTGGAAGTTGCCAGTTTCCAGTTTTCTATCAGCCGTCTTTTAACATTCAGTTAAAGACGGATTTATCTTTTCTTGAGATGAGTGTGGAAGGTTCTAGAAGTTTCTAGAAGAGGTGACTAGGTTAGAATGGTGTTGATGTTTCATTGGTTGCATTTATTGTGTTCACACTTTGTGTTCACACTTTGTGTTCACACATGATATTTGTTCTTGTGGTCACCTCCCTCCTCCTACACTCACCCCCCACCTCCTGATAAGTGGCCGGCCCCCTCTCCTCCTCCTCACTTCACTTGAGAGAAAAGATTATGGTTGTTGAAAGAAAAGATTAAAGTTTTGGATACATGGAAATTTCATAGTTCATTTCTCATTCCATTTCATTTCGATTGACAACTTCATTAACCGATCGTTCACGGCTTTGGACGAAGTGAGACAAAGTAATCTACTCATTCTCTACATCATTCTTGGTCGTCTCTTTTAGCAAACTTGACGACCGAGTTGCCTCGAGTCAGAGGCGGGAGCCCGTTTAAAGAATCGTTGACGTGGTGCCACCTGGACGAGCAGATCGGAGATCGACGAGATCGGAGCAGCCGCAACAGAGCGTGTGATGATGGTTAAAGAACGAAGGACTCGGATCGTTCGGTATAACCTTTCTACACTCTTTACAGTTTGTTAGTTTAGCAATAATGGCAGATCCGGGTTATAGTATACGATAGCGCCAGTTAAAAGTTTTTTGTTCCGCATTTGGCGTTTGTAGACGGCCGGGGTGCTGCCGTAGACTTACAGTGGTATCAGAGCCTCACCATTATGCTATACTAAGTTGTGCTAACGCGTTTAAAATATCGATCGAACCGAATTTCGAAAAACACAATTTTCAAGCTTATCAGTTTCTGTCGATTTTAAATGATGTCCTAAAATTATTTTGCATATCACAGAAGACAGAGAATGGATATATAAGAATACTGGTGAAATTTGGTGACCCAAATCCACAGTACTGCCGCGGAATCGCGGCCCATACCAGGGTTTAGCCGCGGATGCGCCGCCAGAATGTGAGATTGGGGTACCAAATTTCTACAGTAGATTCTACTAAGGAAATTGTGGCTTTTGGGAATATTCTTTTGGGCCCAGATTTTATTACTGTACAGCAGATGTTCGTGGGGCCCACTTCGTGATATTTAGTCGATCGAAATTTAAACATGTTAGTTTACAGTGCTTACATTATAGCTCCAACCGGGAATGTCATTTGATCGGTAAACCGCGTCTGATTGCTATAGTTCTTTTAGACGGGTTTGCAAACGTGACATTCGCGTTGATGTTCTGTGTTGTGCTGTGATGTTGCGGATTTGTCGTGGTGGATAGCAGTGTGCAATGATAGTGTAGTTTGGATTTTTTTGTACATTTGATATTGCGGGGCGAGCGTCCAACATGTGGACTGCTGTCACTGCCTGTTGTATAATATTCTTTTGGGGCACGACCAGGTTGCGGTCGATGTACCTGTTGTACTATTTTTCATTAATGTACTAGGTTTTGCCCCGCGACGGAGTGCACGGATAGCCGGGTTCTGAGGGGCAACGGGTCCGCATCTCATGGCTTTGAGAGGCAGAGGGGCCTCACTCTAGAATTGGCAGACTATTCGCCGCACTCGTAGGGGGTACAGGTTGACTCATGGAGGGGTGCTCAAGATTACCGGATTCTGTGAAGTGCAGGGTGGTCTATTCACTTTGCTGTAGGGGGCTGCCTCGCTTCAGGTTTTGGCGGGTAACTTTCCGCACCCGTAGGGATCTAGGTTTCATTGCACAGGCTATCCACACGAAAGGGGAATGTCGGGTTTCAGCAGCGGCTCTGTGAAACCCGGGGATCCCAGATTATCTGTATTGTTCTGTGATGCTTATTACTTTTCTGTAATGTTGAATATTATCACGCTTGGAGCAATTATTGTATATTGGTTTATATACTATTAGATGTTGTATATGTTTTACACCCGCGCTAGTTCAGTCCCCGCTCTGTCGTTAGTTAAGTAACCTAACGGGTGATGACGGGACCCAGTGACGAATGCGGATGGCATATACGTACATTTTATTTTCGTTCTTTTCTGGTGTGATTGATTGATGGGACTGCGTTGATTCTGATCAATGCAAAGGAAAAAAACCCTATTTGGCAGTTGTTGGAACAAATTTAAAAAGTGTTATTGCAAAGATGTTTCCTTTTTATTGCATAGCGGTATTCAGTGGAATATCCTGCACCTCATTCGACGGGGCAAGGGCCGATATCCCTTCACCGGGACTGACCCTTGGGCAGAAGTTTGCGTCAGGGTAATAACTTCACTATAGTCGATTACAAGTTGCTTTGCATCGCGGTATTCAGTGGAATATCCTGCACCTCATTCCACGAGGAAAGAGCCGAGATCTCTTCACCGGGAGTGACCTCTTTAGCAAAAGGTTTTCGCCACTATATTTTAAAAAGCTATCAGGTTCCTTCAGCGATATCAAGTTCGTTACGTTAAGGGTTTTTCACCAAAAACCAGCCGTAGCCCTACGTCACTTCTTTTGGGTATTCAGTAGTATTCAAGCTATGTATTTTGACCTAACGCAAAGGCATAGTGTTTGGTAGCTGCTAGATATTCATTTGTTGCATAGATAGATGAGTTGGTTTGGGACAGCCGTTCTGCCATTTTGACCTAACGCCAAGGGCATGTGCGGGTGGGTTAAAATTAACAAGATAGTGACGGGTAGAACTTGGCATGTGACTTATGACATTTTGAACTAACGCCAAGGTTATAAGAGCATGGGGCAAAAATCATATCGAGAGTTTCTAAAGAAACTGAAACTTGCCAAGTATGCGCATACCTTCTGGAGTATGAGTAACGTGGATGCATTCCATCACGTTATCATGCGATGAGAGTTGGATCCCGATTCCCACGGATGAGTTGGTTTACTCTTCGGGTGATCCCGATTGATTCTTCTTTCAGGTTTGGAGGAGAATTTGACAGGACAGTGGGAGGTTTCCGGATTAGATAAAGTGATAACCATTCTGATCTAGGTTAGAGTGCACGCAGAGTGTTTCTTTTCTCTCTCTCTTTGGCAGCGACCTTTGACCGACCCTAGACTATGACTCAGTGACCAAGTTGACCGAACCTTCTTAAAATACTGGCTTTTGGATTGTCTGAGTTGCATAAGTCATTGCCACTCCTTCTTTTACCCTTTGGATTTCTCAGAACACCCCGTATTACTACGGACATCCACTTCCATTGGATAGATCCATCGTATGGTTATATACGAACTCGAAGGGACTTCTTCGAGAATGGATCAAGGTTCAAGAGAAATAGAATTGGTTTATTCAGTTGTCTTTTATTATCACCTTCTCTCAGGTTGCGAGGGCTCCTTGGTTTAGGAGAGTACACCTATTACGCTTATTGGATAGTTTTATTCCAAACCATAGGCAGGTGCCGAAAGGTAGGGAATGAAGAAAACCAATTAGCCTAAATAGGGTGTGCAGAAGGTAATATGTAAAGACAAAATAAAGGGATTAGAAAGAGGGCAATGTAAATTGCGACTGTTATCATTCACGACCAAAACCGCGTACTTCATCGCCACTCCTATTTCACCTTTGAAAGAATAAGGTATTATTCAGTTGTCGTTTATCATCACCTTCTCTCAAGATGCGAGTACTCTTTGGTTTAGGAGGGTACACCTATTATGCTTACTGGATAGTCTTCTTCCAAACCATAGGCTGGTGCCGAACGATAGGGAAGGAAGAAAACCATTTAGCCTAACGAAGCTGTACAAAAGGTAACGACTAAAGACAAATAAAGGGATTTGGAGAGAAGGCAAAGAAATATATGGTTAAAGTCATGAATTGGATTATGGAAGAGGCATTACTAGGAATACCAGGATACCCCTACGAAACATTTTCATGTTTCAGTGCATTGTTAAACGAAAACTGTTTTCCCGATTAGATACTTACTCCAAGGGTATGTATTTACCAGGTTTCATTCTCATATCTGTATGGTTTTACAGATGATGAGTGGAAGTAAGTTATTGGGAATTAGGTAATTATCCTCATTATATCGGAATTCGTTGTAATTGGTGATATTTGAAGAAATCGCCAGGGTACAGTTTTCCACCTACGACGCACAGGTTTTGAGTTATTCAACTCAGCGGACTTATACAGAGTATTGTATGTTGTCCACTGTCCATCAGGACAAAGGGGTAGGTCCTCGTACTATGTTCTGTTTACTTATAACTTCTCTAGTTTTTAGACAGGTGTTTCGTAGAAATACAAGGTCTAAGTTTTGAGAAGTTGTGGGTATAAGAATAAAGTAGAGAACCAGGTATCACAAGTATCGGGATTCTTCAAAGAGATCGAAGATATAGATCTTGTGATTGGTATTCAGATGATAGTAAAGATTTTTAGAAACTTGTTTCTCTTTCAGGTTACTCATAATTGGAAGGATTCCTAAGTTGAGTAATGCTGATTAGCCTCTTTCCATTAAGATGATATGCACTGGAGGCAGCTGCATGATTGAATATGGTTCCAATTAAATAAGTTCCAAAGTTTCTATATTAGATATAGAATAGTTCGTACCTTAAAAGATGTTAAGGTACGGGGAGTTGTCCAGCTTATGCTTAAAACCAGACATTGGATAACTCAGGGCACGTTTCTGTAATGGCTGTTTGTGGGTTGATCCTGGCTATGACGAGGGTTGATATTCTACCATTTGGAAGATCAATAGTGATATTGTTCTTGACTCGCCACAGTTTTAGTAAAATGGATTTTTTCAGAAAACAGTAGTGGGAGTATGGTAGAACTGGAAGTGATTCCAGAACCACGAACGATTACGGAAAATTTAATAGGACCTATATATTCAATCAGGTTTGACATTCCATTTGCCACTCCGCAGATATGGTGGGTAACCTCAGACACCCGAGAGGTACTTCGGTAGCCTCAAGGATGGTGACAGGGAGGTTCTTATCTACCCAGACTTGACACTACTGTTGTTCCAGACTATGAGACCAGGCAGGAGGATAAGTATAGCGTCGTTCTAAACTAGCTTTAGAAGTGCACGTGTATATTATTCTGCCAGAGGGTTGTCGTAGTCAGTGGGAGCAGCGGAAGCATAGTGGGCAAGTAGCTTATGTCTATTTATAAACTAGAGCAGTTGTAGCGGAGATAGATCATCTGATTTTGATGTGACAGCCATGGGTTTGACTTCATCAGAATAGGGGATGGATCTGTTAAGAAGGTAGTAGGGTGTGATGTCATGGTATCTGGATGACATACACAGAGTAGGAAGTAAAATTCCTATACTACGATCGGTTGTACTGTGCTCGTCACACAGTTGTTTCTCCAGACAGGATATGGATATAATATTTGACATTCTGGTTTCTGGATCTATGGTTTTAGATCTAGATTTGGGTAGTTTCCCAATGTGGGTACTTTGACAGATATTCTAATGGTTTTTAGAATAGTTGACTCCTAGCATGGTGGTGTACCTGCAGGTGATGGAGTCACCCTCTCTAAAGGTGTCGTATAGACTAAAGGGGAAAGGGCTGTGCATGATTGGAAGATCACTTGCTTAGGCAATTGAGTCAATCGTGAGGTGTCAAGTACCACACCAGATGTTGTTTTTGCACTAGATGCGATAAGTTTGTATTAATCCAATCCTGGAGAGACATAAGGAAGCAGTTTTAGAACATAAGTGGATGTTCTACGGATTTGATGACGGCAGCCTCCTTCGGGAGACGATTATCATTCCAGGCTTCAAAGGTGACGTGGATGACAGAGTGATTGTCAGAGTTTTAGTTTTCCCTCTGACGTGGGACAGTATTATGGACAGGTGGTCCAAGAGGATACTGTGGGTTGCATGGTGCCGGATACTGATTAGGTTCAGTGATCAATACAGTCTAAGAAGTTTGGATTTAGAGTTCATTTATGAACAAGGTCCCATCAGATATCCAGACATATTCTAAGATAGGTATTAATCAATTCGGGAGATGGTTTTCTCCGCGAACTTGAGATTAAGAGAGATATAGAAAGAAACATCTAGGCGGATCCACTCACTGAGACTATTTCTCGAACACAATAGTTTTACAAACGGGCTTTGTGAAACTGATTAGTAGAGGAGTTGGATGTTCGGTTTCACACGGGCTGTGAGTAGTCGACATCGCAATAATTAGCCTTGAGTGCAAGTGGGAGATTGTTGGAGATAGTGCCCTCATAGTCAATTATTGGATCGCAGGTATGTGATTG
Source organism: Agapanthus africanus (assembly GCA_030015575.1). NCBI lineage: Eukaryota > Viridiplantae > Streptophyta > Magnoliopsida > Asparagales > Amaryllidaceae > Agapanthus > Agapanthus africanus. The sequence continues at coordinate 308,538,044 of CM057337.1, forward strand.
CAATGATTGCAAAGGACCTATACCGGTAGGACAGTCTTACTCGAGATGATAGTATGCTATCTGGTTTGCCTTTATCAGTCGTGTACATGTTCAGGTGACTGATTACATGTTACACTTTGATAGAGCCCTTAGGATCTTGCTTTACTACCAACTGTATGATGGTGATCATATAAGTGAGTGTTGGGTAGTTTATACGCATATCCTTAATTGTGGTCCCTAGTCGTGCGAGTTTCGAGACAGGGCATCGATACTCCGGAGTAGACTAGTGTATACAGTCGATACCCCGACGAGGGGCGGTGGCCGGTCTCACAAGCTACTGGTGTCAGTTGGATCACCTAAGATGTATACAGGTGCTCATTGGGTTATGAGTACACCGGACAGGACTCGCCGGGAATCTGCTAGTTGGTATTATACATATCGTCAGATAGCAGTTCCCTGGTGATATGTGTACAGGTTAGTTCATCGACCTGAGGTCGTCATTTGTCTCGTGTGAGTTCCCACTGTGCTTTGATTTCTACCATACCACGGCTCAAAGGAGTCATGCAAACAGGTAGTTTTTGGGTACAGTCCCGAGCCACATGGAGGCACGTGAGCGGATCGGCAGGGGATTCGTCTCTCCCGGTATTGGGGGTGAGATCGTGCTGTGTCTAGGAGAGCCATTACACAAAGCCCATAGCCGTGGCAGGAGATTTACTGGTAGGTACTCCAGTAGTATCTCAGGGTGTTATTGGGCTATACTCCGACACGACTTATACTGCTATTGGGGGTCTGACGTTACTAGCCCCCTAGGCAGATATGCGATACTCATAGACGAACGGACCGGACTGTATATACATTGTCACTGTTAGGCTCAGTAGAGTTTCCGGGTGAGTTTGCTCATCGGCCTCCCTTGAGGTCAGTCCATGGGCAGCCGTTATGCATAGCTAGTGCCGTTGACGGTTTTTGGTTAAACCCACTGCCAGGGTACTGACGAGTCATTAGAGTTCCCCACAGACAGTTTCCCAAGTTCGGGCGAAACGTTGTAGAGGCCGTATGGTTTTATGGCTAGGTTCAGAGAATGCACGTGCGTTTACGCACGTATCGGTTTTCGGACAGACGATACTGGTCGGCTTTGGTTAAAGCCGGATTCGAGTATTGTATTGAGTAGATATAATATCTTTGTCTCAGTTGTATTTGTATTTGGTCGTAATACAAATGCGGGTATATTTATACAGTTACGAGGTTGTCCTGAAATTCGTTTCAGGATCAGTTTTGGAAGTTGCCAGTTTCCAGTTTTCTATCAGCCGTCTTTTAACATTCAGTTAAAGACAGATTTATCTTTTCTTGAGATGAGTGTGGAAGGTTCTAGAAGTTTCTAGAAGAGGTGACTAGGTTAGAATGGTGTTGATGTTTCATTGGTTGCATTTATTGTGTTCACACTATGTGTTCACACTTTGTGTTCACACTATGTGTTCACACTTTGTGTTCACACATGATATTTGTTCTTATGGTCACCTCCCTCCTCCTACACTCACCCCCACCTCCTTATAAGTGGCCGGCCCCCTCTCCTCCTCCTCACATCACTTGAGAGAAAAGATTATGATTGTTGAAAGAAAAGATTAAAGTTTTGGATATATGAAAATTTCATAGTTCATTTCTCATTCCATTTCATTTCGATTGACAACTTCATTAACCGATCGTCCACGGCTTTGGACGAAGTGAGACAAAGTAATCTACTCATTCTCTACATCATTCTTGGTCGTCTCTTTTAGCAAACTTGATGACCGAGTTGCCTCGAGTCAGAGGCGGGAGCCCGTTTAAAAAATCGTTGACGTGGTGCCACCTGGACGAGCAGATCGGAGATCGACGAGATCGGAGCAGCCGCAACAGAGCGTGTGATGATGGTTAAAGAACGAAGGACTCGGATCGTTCGGTATAACCTTTCTACACTCTTTACAGTTTGTTAGTTTAGCAATAATGGCAGATCCGGGTTATAGTATACGATAGCGCCAGTTAAAAGTTTTTTGTTCCGCATTTGGCGTCTGTAGACGGCCGGGACGCTGCCGTAGACTTATAAAGTCGTGCCGATGTGAGGCTCATAACGGGTCGAGAAACTACCGGTAACACTTACCAGTAAATCTCTAATCAACCCTGGCCAGGGACTTCCCTGTTACGGCCAATCGAGCATAACGCAACATCAACCCCTAATACCGGGAGAGACGAAACCCCTCCTATCGCTCATTGCCTCCATGTGACTCGAGACTGTACCCAAAAACCACCGTTTTGCACGCCCTCATGGACGTGGTAAGGTGGAAATCAAAGCACAGTGGGAATCACACAAGACTCTATGACGATCTCGGGTCTACAGACTAACCTGCACAAGTGTCACCAGAGAACTGCCATCTGACGTAAGGTATAATACCATCTGGGAGTTCTCGGCGAGTCCGTCCAGTGTACCCAGTCTCCACTGTGCACCCGCATACCATCTCTGATGTTAAACACCAATGGATATGGGATCATCCATCGCCCATCTCATAGGTCGAGAAGCGTATACGCTAGTCTACTCTGGTATATCGATGCCCTGTCTCGATACACCCTCGACTAGGGACCTTGAAGGATGTACTTATGGACTACCATGTGTTGGAGATAGTGCCCTCATAGTCAATTATTGGATCGCAGGTACGTGATTGCAATGATTGCGGATGACCTATACCGGTAGGACAGTCTTACTCGAGATGATAGTATGCTATCTGGTTTGCCTTTATCAGTCGTGTACATGTTCAGGTGACTGATTGCAAGTTACACTTTGATAGAGCCCTTAGGATCTTGCTTTACTACCAACAGTATGATGGCGATCATATACGTGAGAGTTGGGTAGTTTATATGCATATCCTTAATTGTGGTCCCTAGTCGTGGGAGTTTCGAGACAGGGCATCGATACTCCGGAGTAGACTAGTGTATACAGTCGAGACCCCGACGAGGGGCGGTGGCCGGTCTCACAAGCCACTGGTGTCAGTTGGATCACCTAAGATGTATACAGGTGCTCATTGGGTTATGAGTACACCGGACAGGACTCGCCGGGAATCTGCTAGTTAGTACTATACCTATCGTCAGATAGCAGTTCCCTGGTGACATGTGTACAGGTTAGTTCATCGACCTGAGGTCGTCATTTGTCTCGTGTGAGTTCCCACTGTGCTTTGATTTCTACCCTACCATGGCTCAAAGGAGTCGTGCAAACAGGTAGCTTTTGGGTACAGTCCCGAGCCATATGGAGGCACGTGAGCGGATCGGCAGGGGATTCGTCTCTCCCGGTATTGGGGGTGAGGTCGTGCTGTGTCTACGAGAGCCATTACACAAAGTCCATGGCCATGGCAGGAGATTTACTGGTAGGTACTCCAGTAGTATCTCAGGGTGTTATTGGGCTACACTCCGACACGACTTATACTGCTATTGGGGGTCTGACGTTACTAGCCCCCTAGGCGGATATGCGATACTCATTGACGAACGGACCGGACTGTATATACATTGTCACTGTTAGGCTCAGTAGGGTTTTCGGATGAGTTCGCTCATCGACCTCCCTTGAGTACGCTCATCGGCCTCCCTTGAGGTCAGTCCATGGGCAGCCGTTACGCATAGCTAGTGCCGCTGACGGTTTGTGGTTAAACCCACTGCCAGGGTACTGACGAGTCATTAGAGTCCCCCACAGACAGTTTCCCAAGTTTGGGCGAAACGTTGTAGAGGCCGTATGGTTTTATGGCAGGGTTCGGAAAATGCACGTGCGTTTACGCACGTGTCAGTTTTCGGGCAGATAATACTGGTCGGCTTTGGTTTAAGCCGGATCCGAGTATTATATTGAGTAGGTATAATATCTTTGTCTCAGTTGCATTTGTATTCGGTCGTAATACAAATGCGGGTATATTTATACAGTTACGGGGTTATCCTGAAAGTCGTTTCAGGATCACTTTTGGAAGTTGCCAGTTTCCAGTTTTCTATCAGCCGTCTTTTAACATTCGGTTAAAGACGGATTTATCTTTTCTTGGATGAGAGTGACTCAGTGTTCTAGAAGGTTCTAGAGAGGGTGACATGGATTGGTGAGTCATTAGTGCATTAATGGTGCCATTAATGCTTGATGACTAAGGTTGTTTTGATTCATTGTATCTTAGTGACTCATTGTTTTTCTTTAATGATCAAGATAAGTTTCATTCTTTTATGGTCACCCCCTCCTTGCTCCTACCCTCACCTCCCTCTTTGCTTATAAGTGGCCGGCCCCCTTGAGAGAGAGAGAGTGATTGATTTCCTTTTTGGAGAGAAAAGACTATGGTTAAGGGTGCATGGAAATTTCATTACCTTTTTCATTTTCCATCACCCGATAAAATGGCAACTTCATTAACCGATCGTCCACGGACTTGGACGAAGTGAGACAAAGTCATCTACTCATTCTCTACATCAATCTTGGTCGTCTCTTTTAGCAAACTTGACGACCGAGTTGCCTCGAGTCAGAGGCGGGAGCCCGTTTAAAGAATCGTCGACGTGGTGCCACCTCGACGAGGATATCGGAGATCGACGAGATCGGAGCAGCCGCAACGGAGCGTGGGATGATGGTTAAAGAACGAAGGACTCGGATCGTTCGGTATAACCTTTCTACACTCTTTACAGTTTGTTAGTTTAGCAATAATGGCAGATCCGGGTTAAAGTATACGATAGCGCCAGTTAAAAAGTTTTTGTTCCGCATTTGGCGTCAGTAGACGGCCGGGGCGCTACCGTAGACTTACGCCATGTCCCCACTAGTATGATCCGCATCATAGTCCAGGTAGTCAAGTACACATCCTAAGGGCTTTATCAATATGTAGCTATTAGACAGTATAAAGAGACAAGTATACATGTTAAGATAAAGAGCAACCAAATAGCTTACTATCATATCGAGGAAGAAAGTCCTCTCTATATATGTCCAAGCATCCAATATAATATACATCATCTGTATAATACTGGCCTCCAAAGCATACATACAACTAACAATCTCCCACTTGCACTAGGCCCAGCTGCTGTAGTATCGCATACCGAGCATCCCGAAGAGTCTCTCAAACTGTATCTGGGGAATGGCCTTCGTGAGTGGATCCGCTGTGTTGTTCTTCGTGTCAACCCTCCTGACCTCGATCTCCCGGCGATCAACTATCTCCCGGATCAGATGATACCGCCTCAGAATATGCCTAGATCGCTGATGGGACCTGGGTTCCTTGGCCAAAGCCACCGCTCCATTGTTATCGCAATACAAAGGTATTGGATGCTCAATGGATGGAACCACTCCAAGTTCAGTAATGAACTTCTTGATCCAGACAGCCTCTTTGGCAGCGATGTATTCAGCCTCCATCGTCGAGTCTGCCACGGTTTCCTGCTTGGAACTCTTCCAGCTAACCGCCCCTCCGTAAAGGGTAAAGACAAATCCCGACTGTGACTTATGTAAGTCTAAGGTAGCGCCCCGCCCGTCTACAGACGCCAAATGCGGAACAAAAATCTTTTAACTGGCGCTATCGTATACTATAGCCCGGATCTGCCATTATTGCTAAACTAACAAATTGTAAAGAGTGTAGAAAGGTTATACCGAACGATCCGAGTCCTTCGTTCTTTAACCATCATCCCACGCTCCGTTGCGGCTGCTCCGATCTCGTCGATCTCCGATCTCCTCATCCAGGTGGCACCACGTCAACGATTCTTTAAACGGGCTCCCGCCTCTGACTCGAGGCAACTCGGTCGTCAAGTTTGCTAAAAGAGACGACCAAGAATGATGTAGAGAATGAGTAGAAGACTTTGTCTCACTTCGTCCATAGCCGTGGACGATCGGTTAATGAAGTTACCATGGGAATCGGGTGATGGAATGAAATGAGCTGTGAAATTCCATACACCCCAAAATCTATCATAATCCTTTTACCAAATGAAACATCAAGTGAGAGTGAGAGAGAGAGGGGGAAGGGGCCGACCATATATAGGGAGGAGGAGGGTGAGTGTAGGAGAGGGGGGGGTGACCACAAGAAAATATCATGTGTGAACACAAACAAATATCTCTAGTGTGAACACAAACAAATATCTCTAGTGTGAACACAAAGTGTGAACACACCAAAAGCAACCAATGAAAACACAACACCATTTAACCTAGTCACCTCATCTAGATGCTTCTAGAAACTTCCACACTCATCTCAAGAAAAGATAAATCCGTCTTTAACCGAATGTTAAAAGACGGCTGATAGAAAACTGGAAACTGGCAACTTCCAAAAGTGATTCCGAAACGAATTTTAGGACAACCCCGTAACTGTATAAATATACCCGCATTTGTATTTCCGTTCACTTAGTTAAATTGTTAACTAGCTTCTTGTTTCGCCTAAAATTCTAGTTAACGATCCGTATTAGGGTTTCTCGGCACTTGTAATTTTTGAAATTGGCATGGTTGATGCCTTGTGAGACCTCATTAGTGTGCCTAGGAACCCTACACATAATAGGTGTACCCTCCTAAACCAAGGAGTACTCACATCTTGAGAGAAGGTGATGATAAAAGACAACTGAATAATACCTTATTCTATTAAAGGTGAAATAGGAGTGGCGATGAAGCACGCGGTTTGGTCGTGAATGATATCAGTCGCAATTTACTTTGCCCTCTTTCTAATCCCTTTATTTTGTCTTTACATATTACCTTCTGCACACCCTATTTAGGCTAATTGGTTTTCTTTATTCCCTACATTTCGGCACCTGCCTATGGTTTGGAATAAGACTATCCAATAAGCGTAATAGGTGTACTCTCCTAAACCAAGGAGCCCTCGCAACCTGAGAGAAGGTGATAATAAAAGACAGTTGAATAAAACAATTCTATTTCTCCTGAACCTGGATCCATCCTCAAAGAAGTCCCTTCGAGTTCGTATATAACCATACGATGGATCTATCCAAATGGAAGTGGATGTCCGTAGTAATACGGGTGTTCTGAGAAATCCAAAGGGTAAAAGAAGGAGTGGCAATTTTTTATGCAACTCGGACAATCCAAAAGCCAGTATTTTAAGAAGGTTCGGTCAACCTGGTCACTGAGTCATAGTCTAGGGTCGGTCAAAGGTCTCTTCCAAAGAGAGAGAGAAAAGAAACACTCTGCGTGCACTCTAACCTAGATCAGAATGGTTATCACTTTATCTAATCCGGAAACCTCCCACTGTCCTGTCAAATTCTCCTCCAAACCTGAAAGAAGAATCAATCGGGATCACCCGAAGAGTAAACCAACTCATCAGTGGGAATCGGGATCCAACTCTCATCGCATGATAACGTGATGGAATGCATCCACGTTACTCATACTCCAGAAGGTATGCGCATACTTGGCAAGTTTCAGTTTCTTTAGAAACTCCCGATAAGATTTTTGCCCCATGCTCTTATAACCTTGGCTTTGGTCAAAATGTCATAAGTCACATGCCAAGTTCTACCCGTCACTATCTTATCAATTTGAACCCACCCGCACATGCCAGAACGACTGTCCCAAACCAACTCATCTATCTATGCAACAAATGAATACCCAGCAGCTACCAAACACTATGCCTTAACTTTGGCTAAAATGCATAGCTTGAATACTACTGAAAACCCAAAAGAAGTGACGGAGGGCTACGGCTGGTTTTTGGCGAAAAACCTTTAACGTAACGAACTTGATATCGCTGAAGGAACCTGATAGCTTTTTAAAATATAGTGGCGGAAACCTTTTGCTAAAGAGGTCATTCCCGGTGAAGGGATCTCGGCTCTTTCCTCGTGGAATGAGGTGCAGGATATTCCACTGAATACCGCGATGCAAAGCAACTTGTAATCGACTATAGTGAAGTTATTACCCTGACGCAAAATTCTGCCCAAGGGGTCAGTCCCGGTGAAGGGATATCGGCCCTTGCCCCGTCGAATGAGGTGCAGGATATTCCACTGAATACCGCTATGCAAAACAAAAGGAAACATCTTTGTAATAACACCTTTTAAATTGTTCCAACAACTGCCAAATAGGTTTGTTTTACTTTGCATTGATCAGAATCAACGCAGTCCCATCAATCAATCATACCAGAAAAGAACGAAAATAAAATGTACGTATATGCCATCCACATTCGTCACTAGGTCCCGTCATCACCCGTTAGATTACTTAACTAACGACAGAGCGGGGACTGGACTAGCGCGGGTGTAAAACATATACAACATCTAATAGTATATATACCAATATACAATAATCGCTCCAGGTGTGATAATATACAACATTACAGAAAAATAATAAGCATCAAAGAACAATACAGATAATCTGGGATCCCCGAGTTTCACAGAGCCGCTGCTGAAACCCGACGTTCCCCTGGTCGTGTGGATAGCCTGTGCAATGAAACCTAGACCCCTACGGGTGCAGCAAGTTACCCGCCAAAACCTGAAGCGAGGTAGCCCCCTACAGCAAAGTGAATGGACCACCCAGCACTTCACAGAATCCGGTAATCTTGGGCACCCCTCCTTGGGTCAACCTGTACCCCCTACGAGTGCGGCGAATAGTCTGCTAATTCTAGAGTAAGGCCCCTCTGCCTCTCAAACCCATGAGATGCGGACCCGTTGCCCTCCAGAACCCGGCTATCCATGCACTCCGTCGCGGGGTAAAACCTAGTACAGAAATGGAAAAAAAAGGTACAACAGGTACATCGACCGCAACCTGGTCGTGCCCCAAAAGAATATTATACAACAGGCAGTGACGGCAGTCCACATGTTGGACGCTCGCCCCGCAATATCAAATGTACAAATAAATCCAAATTGCACTACCATTGCACACTGCTATCCACCACGACAAATCCGCAACATCACAGCACAACACAGAACATCAACGTGAATGTCACGTTCGCAAACCCCTCTGAAAGAACTATAGCAATCAGACGCGGTTTACCGATCAAATGACATTCCCGGTCGGAGATATAATGTAAGCACTGTAAACTAACATGTTTAAATTTCGATCGACTAAATATCACGAAGTGGGCCCCACGAACAACTGGTGAACAGTAACAAAATCTGGGCCCAAAAGATATATAACAAAAACCCCAAATTCCAACAGAGAAGACACTGTGCAAATTTGGTGCACTGATTCAATAGAACGGCCGCGGATGCGCGGCCAAACCATGGGTTTGGCCGCGATTCCGCGGCAGTTTGGTGGAATCACGTGCTCAAATTTGGTCGGTGTGCTTCTAAAACCCTGCACAACTTTCTGTGATATGTAGAATAATTTTAGGACTTCATTTAAAATCGACAGAAACTGTGAATGGAGATTTTGCAATTTTCGATATCCGGTTCGATCGATATTTTAAACGCGTTAGCACAAGTTAGTAAAGCAAAATGGTGAGGCTTTGATACCACTGTAAGTCTACGGTAGCGCCCCGGCCGTCTACAGACGCCAAATGCGGAACAAAAAACTTTTAACTGGCGCTATCGTATACTATAACCCGGATCTGCCATTATTGCTAAACTAACAAATTGTAAAGAGTGTAGAAAGGTTATACCGAACGATCCGAGTCCTTCGTTCTTTAACCATCATTCCACGCTCCGTTGCGGCTGCTCCGATCTCGTCGATCTCCGATCTCCTCGTCCAGGTGGCACTACGTCAACGATTCTTTAAACGGGCTCCCGCCTCTGACTCGAGGCAACTCGGTCGTCAAGTTTGCTAAAAGAGACGACCAAGAATGATGTAGAGAATGAGTAGAAGACTTTGTCTCACTTCGTCCAAAGCCGTGGACGATCGGTTAATGAAGTTGCCATGGGAATCGGGTGATGGAATGAAATGAGCTGTGAAATTCCATACACCCCAAAATCTATCATAAATGAAACATCAAGTGAGAGTGAGAGAGAGAGGGCGAAGGGGCCGGCCATATATAGGGAGGAGGAGGGTGAGTGTAGGAGAGGGGGTGACCATAAGAAAATATCATGTGTGAACACAAACAAATATCTCTAGTATGAACACAAACAAATATCTCTAGTGTGAACACAAAGTGTGAACACACCAAAAGCAACCAATGAAAACACAACACCATTTAACCTAGTCACCTCATCTAGATGCTTCTAGAAACTTCTACACTCATCTCAAGAAAAGACAAATCCGTCTTTAACCGAATGTTAAAAGACGGCTGATAGAAAACTGGAAACTGGCAACTTCCAAAAGTGATTCCGAAACGAATTTCAGGACAACCCCGTAACTGTATAAATATACCCGCATTTATATTACGACCGAATACAAATGCAACTGAGACAAAGATATTATATCTACTCAATATAATACTCGGATCCGGCTTAAACCAAAGCCGACCGGTATCATCTGCCCGAAATCTAACACGTGCGTAAACGCACGTGCGTTTTCCGAACCCTGCCATAAAACCATACGGCCTCTACAACGTTTCGCCCGAACTTGGGAAACTGTCTGTGGAGGACTCTGATGACTCGTCAGTACCCTGGCAGTGGGTTTAACCACAAACCGTCAGCGGCACTAGCTATGCGTAACGGCTGCCCATGGACTGACCTCAAGGGAGGCCGATGAGCGAACTCACCCGGAAACCCTACTGAGCCTAACAGTGACAATGTATATACAGTCTGGTCCATTCGTCTATGAGTATTGCATATCTGCCTAGGGGGCTAGTAACGTCAGACCCCCAATAGCAGTATAAGTCGTGTCGGAGTGTGGCCTAATAACACCCTGAGATACTACTGGAGTACCTACCAGTAAATCTCCTGCCACGGCCGTGGGCTTTGTGTAATGGCTCTCCTAGACACAGCACGATCTTGCCCCCAATACCGGGAGAGACGAATCCCCTGCCGATCCGCTCACGTGCCTCCATATGGCTCGGGACTGTACCCAAAAGCTACCTGTTTGCACGACTCCTTTGAGCCGTGGTAGGGTAGAAATCAAAGCACAGTGGGAACTCACACGAGACAAATGACGACCTCAAGTTGATGAACTAACCTATACACATGTCACCAGGGAACTGCTATCTGACGATATGTATAATACCAACTAACAGGTTCCCGGCGAGTCCTGTCCGGTGTACTCATAACCCAATGAGCACCTGTATACATCTTAGGTGATCCAACTGACACCAGTGGCTTGTGAGACCGGCCACCGCCCCTCGTCGGGGTCTCGACTGTATACACTAGTCTACTCCGGAGTATCGATGCCCTGTCTCGAAACTCCAACGACTAGGGACCACAATTAAGGATATGCATATAAACTACCCAATTCTCACGTATATGATCGCCATCATACAGTTGGTAGTAAAGCAAGATCCTAAGGGCTCTATCAAAGTGTAACATGTAATCAGTTACCTGAACATGTACACGACAGATAAAGGCAAACCAGATAGCATACTATCATCTCGAGTAAGACTGTCCTACCGGTATAGGTCCTCCGCCATTATTGCAATCACGTACCTGCGATCCAATAATAGACTATGAGGGCACTATCTCCAACAACTTAGAGTCGTCCTTATCACTCTGGAAGCTCGAATCGGTAAAGGACTCCACTTGGAGTTCTCCGTTACCATACACCAAGAGCATCTCTTTAGTCCTTCGCAAGTACTTGAGAATGCTCTTCACAGCTGTCCAGTGACTCTCTCCGGATCAGCTTGATACCTACTCACTACACTTAGTGAGTATGCTACATCGGGTCTGGTACATAGCATCGCGTACATGATAGAGCCTACTGCCGAAGTATAGGGTTCCCTTGCATGTGAGCTCTCTCCAAATCAGTCTTTGGAGACATCTCTTTGGAGAGAGTGAGCCCTGAGATCGTGGGTAAAAACCCACGTTTGGACTCTTCCATACTAAATCTCTTTAGTATGGTGTCAATGTACCTGGATTGGGACAATCCCAATATCCTTTTAGATCTATCTCTATAGATCATAATTCCCAATATGCAGGAGGCATCACCAAGATCTTTCAATGAGAATCTTTGTGATAAGAAGAGCTTCACCGCTTCCAGCATAGGAATGTCATTTCCTATCAAGATTATGTCGTCCACGTACAATACGAGGAAGACAACCTTACTCTCTGCCACCTTCTTGTAGATACAAGGTTCATCAACGTTTTTGACGAAATCAAACTCTTTGATAACGACGTCAAAACATATGTTCCAATTCCGTGATGCTTGCTTCAATCCATAAATGGATTTAAGCAGCTTGCACACCTTCCCGCTGCTCCCACTATCTACGAAGCCCTCTGACTGAGTCATGTACACGCACTCTTCTAAATCACCGTTTAGAAAGGCGGTCTTAACATCCATTTGCCAGATTTTGTAGTCATGATATGCAGCGATGGCAAGCATGATCCGGATGGATTTAAGCATAGCCACTGGAGAAAAGGTTTCGTCATAGTCCACACCTGGTCTTTGACGAAAACCCTTTGCAACAAGTCTAGCTTTGAAAGTCTCCACTTTCCTATCTACACCAAGTTTTTTCTTGAAGATCCACTTGCTCCCAATGGGTTTTACCCCTTCAGGAGCAACTTCCAAAGTCCACACTTTGTTGGTGTACATGGATTCCATCTCGGACCGCATTGCATCCAGCCATTTCACTGAGTCCCCACTCGTGATGGCCTGCTCGAAGCTAGTTAGGTCATCATCAACCATGATGCAATCCTCGCTCCCACCATCCATGAGAAAACCGTAGTATCTCTCAGGTGGGTGAGGAACCCTACTAGATCGGCGGAGAGGCTGAGGTTCGTTGGGAACTACCGAATCCTCTGGTTCGACTAAATCTTCAGTTGCAGTTTGTGTATCTGGAAACTCTTCCAGCTCTACCACTTTGCCACTAATTTTTTTCGCAAGAAATTCCTTTTCCAAAAAGGTGGCATATTGAGAAACAAACACTTTTTGTTCTTCAGCGTGGTAGAAAAAATATCCTTAGGAATTCTTAGGATATCCCACAAATTTGCAAAGAACTGACCGTGCCTCGAGTTTGTCTGGATTTTTCCTTTTGACGTAGGCCGGACAACCCCATATCTTAACTCGTTTAAAATATGGTCTCTTCCTACTCCATATCTCATATGGTGTGGTAGGTACAGATTTAGACGGAACTTGATTCAATAGGTATGCTACTGTCTCAAGCACATAACCCCAGAAGGAAATAGGTAACTCAGCTGTACTCATCATCGAGCGCACCATATCTAATAGGGTGCGATTCCTCCGTTCCGATACACCGTTGTGCTGTGGTGTATATGGAGGAGTCAGCTGAGAGAGAATCCCATTCTCTTTTAGGAAGTCCAGGAATTCATTGCTTAAGTATTCACCTCCTCGATCAGATCGTAGGATTTTAATACTTTTTCCGGTTTGGTTCTCGACTTCTTGTTTATATTCTCTAAATTTCTCAAAAGCTTCTGATTTGTGTTTCATCAGGAACACATATCCGAATCTAGAGAGATCGTCAGTGAATGGAATGAAGTACGAAGAACCGTCCCTGGCATGTGTAGACATGGGACCGCATACATCACTATGTATCAGTCCCAAGAGTTCGGTAACTCTTTCTCCGTGTCCCGTAAACGGAGTTTTGGTCATCTTGCCTTTAAGACATGACTGGCAAGTGTTAGTTGTATGTATGCCCTAGACGCCAGTATTGTACAGATGATGTATATTATATTGGATGCTTGGACATATATAGAGATGACTTTCTTGCTCGATATGATAGTATGCTATCTGGTTGCTCTTTATCTTAACGTGTATACTTGTCTCTTTATACTGTCTTATGGTTACATGTTGGTAAAGCCCTTAGGATGTGTACTTGACTACCTGGACTATGATGCAGACCATACTAGTGGGGACATGGTAGTCCATAAGTACATCCTTCAAGGTCCCTAGTCGTAGGTGTATCGAGACGGGGCATCGATACATCAGTGTAGACTAGCGTATACGCTTCTCGACCCATGAGATTGGCGATGGATGATCCCATATCCATTGGTGTTTGACATCAGAGATGGTATACGGGTGCTCAGTGGAGACTGGGTACACTGGACGGACTCGCCGAGAACTCCCAGATGGTATTATACCTCACGTCAGATGGCAGTTCTCAGGTGACACTTGTGCAGGTTAGTCTGTGTAAGTGCACGGCGGCGCCCCGGCCGTCAATCCGACGCCGGAATGCGGAAGCGGTGAACAACTTAAATTTTGCGGACTTTGCAAACCGGCACCACCGCGCACTAAACTCCGGATCGTAACCATTAAACTAGTCTAAGCTAACTAGAAGATGGGTTAGAGATATACCGACTGATCCGAGTCCTCCGGTCTTCATCACCACTCCGATCTCCTTGCGGGATCTCCGTCCGTCTCCTCCTCGTCGGAAAGGGCACCACATCGCCTGTAGCTTTTACGGGCTCCCACCTCAATACCGAGGCAACTCGGGCGCGAAGCTGGCGAATCGACGCGTCCAAGATTTGCTGTAGGAAGTGTAGTGTAGAGTGCATGTCTCGCTTTGGGGTTGGTTGCCATTTGAAGATGGAGGAATGAGGGTATGAAAAATGGTGCTTTCATTTTTCCTTGTATCAAAATGAGATGAATGAATTTGCCATACTACAAAATGAAAACCACTCTCACTCTCACTAAGATGTGGCCGGCCATATCAAGTAGGAAAATGGTGGAGGGAACAAAATACATCTCATGAAGGGAGGTGAGGGTAGGAGAGGTCAAGAGGTGACCACAAACAACAACCATGCTTCATATAAAAAACAACCATACCCTTTCAAATCTCATCCTCATTCAATCAAATCATATTAAAACAAAAGCATGGTGCAAAAGAAAAGATTCTTATCATATCAAACCCTTTTGCAATAAAACCCCTCCACAAATGTAATTTGCAAAACTGCAAATTACCCCCTCCATCGGAAAAGTCCGGCCGGGAAAGAACAAAGGAAAACCGGCCGGAACGGAATGCAAACTGGCAACTCCAGAAAACTGGTCCCGTAATAAATTACAGGAAAACCCCGATACTGTGCATACACACCCGCATCTGTATTCCGTCCGGATACAAATGCAAAGAGACAAAATCTACACTGTACTAAACTAGGACCGGCTTAAACCAAAGCCGGCTAGTATTATCCGTTCGATCCTGATCCGTGCAATACCGCACGTATCTGATCGAACCCTGCCATAATCCTATACGGCTACTAGTACAAACCGTCCGATCCTGATCCGTGCAATACCGCACGTATCTGATCGGACCCTGCCATATCTCCATACGGCCTCTACAGCGTTTCGCCCGAAAACTGAGTAACTGAAAGTGTGGTAGACTCTAAAGACTCGTCAATACTATGGCTGTGGATTTAACCACTAGCACGTCAGAGGTATAAGCCAATACGTGACGGGCCACCAGCTATTGACTAAAAGGGACGTCGATGAGCGAACTCATCCTGACACCCTACTGAGCCTGTCAGTGACAATATCCGTACAGTCCGGTCCGTTCGTCTATGAGCATCGCATGGCGGGCCTAGGGGGTTGGTAAAAGTCAGACCCCCAAAAGCGGTACAAGTCGTGTCGGAGTGTAGCCCAGAACACCCTGAGATACTACTGGAATACCTACCAGTAAATCTCCTGCCTTGGCCAAGGACTTCGTGTAATGGCTCTCCTAGACACAGCGCGACCTCACCCCCAATACCGGGAGAGACGAAACCCCCGAAGATCCGCTCACTGCCTCCATGTGGCTCGGGACTGTACCCAACTAAAACCTGTTTGCACGACTCCTTTGAGCCGTGGTAGGGTAGTAATCAAAATACAGTGGGAACTCACACGAGACAAATGACGATCCCCAGGTCGATGAACTAACCTGTACACATGTCACCTGGGAACTGCTATCTGACGTCAGGTATAAGACCAACTAGCATGTTCCCGGCGAGTCCTGTCCGGTGTACTCATAACCCAATGAGCACCTGTATACATCTTAGGTGATCCAACTGACACCAGTGGCTTGTGAGACCGGCCACCGCCCCTCGTCGGGGTCTCGACTGTATACACTAGTCTACTCTGGAGAATCGATGCCCTGTCTCGAAACTCCCACGACTAGGGACCTTTTAAGGATGTGCTTGTAGACCCCAGCTCCCACGTATATGATCGCCCTCATACTGCCGGTAGTCAAGCAAGAATCCCAGGGGCTCTATCAACGTGCAATAGTGACATGTCATGTCACCTAAAGCAGTACACGATGATAAAGGTAAACCTGATAGCATACTATCATCTCGAGTAAGACTGTTCTACCGGGATAGGTCCTCCCTCAATCATTGCAATCACGTGCCTGTGATCCAATAATTGACTCTGAGGGCACTATCTCCAACAATCTCCCACTTGCACTCAAGGCTAATTATTGCGATGTCGCATACTCACAGCCCGTGTGATACCGAACACCCAACTCCTCTACTAGTCAGTCGCACAAAACGTGTTTGCGAAACTATTGCGTTCGAGGAATAGCCTCAGTGAGTGGATCCGCTCTGAAGTTTCTTTCTATGTCTCTCTAAATCTCAAGTTCGCGAAGAATGCCATCTCCCGAAATGAGCAATACCTGTCTTAGAGTGTCTGGATGTCTGATGGGACCGAGTTCATAAATGAACTCCAAATCCAAACTTCTTAGACTGTATCGTCAACTGAACTTAATCAGTATCCTGCGCCATGCCTCCCTCAGTATTGCCTTGGACCACCTGTCCAAAATACTGCCCCTCGTCAGAGGGAAAACTATAACTCTGACAACCTCCTTGTCGTCCAGGTCACCTTGGAAGCCTGGAATGATAACTGTCTCCTGAATGAGGCTGTCGTTATCATATCCCTAGAACATCCACTTATGTTCTAAAACTGCTTCCGACTGTTTTTCCAGGATTGGATTAATGTCAACTTATTGCATCTAGTGCAAGAACAACATCTGGTGTGGTACTTGACATCTCATGATTGACTCAATTGCCTAAGCAAGTGATCTGCCAATCATGCACGTCCCTCTCCCCTTTAGTCTGTAAGACACCTTTAGAGAGGGTGACTCCATTACCTGCAGGTACACTACCGTGCCAGGAGTCGTCCATCCTAAATACTCTTAGGATGCTGTCAAGTACCACGATTGGGAAACCACCCAAATCTAGATCTAAAACCATAGATCTAGTAACCAGTATGTCTGATATAAAATCCATGTCCTTTGTGGAGAAACCACTGTGTGACGACCAAAGTATAACCGATCGTAGTGTAGGAGTTTCCTTTCCTACTCTGTGTATATCATCCAAATGCCAGGATATCACACCCTACTACCTTCTCAACAGATCCATCCCCTATTCTGATGAAGTCAAACCCATGACTGTCACGTCAGAAATAGATGATCTATCTCCGCTACGTCTGCTTTAGTCTATAAATAGACATAAACAACCTGTCCACCAATGCTTCCGCTGCTCCCACTGACTACGACAACCCTCTGGCAGAGTCATATAGACGTACACTTCTAAAACTAGTTTAGAATGACGCTATACTCATCCTCCCGCCGGGTCTCGCAGCCTGGAACAACAGCAATGGTAATTGTGGGTAAACAAGAACTTCCCGGTCACCGTCCTTGAGGCCACCGTAGTACCTCTCGGGTGCCTGAAGTTACCCACCTTATCTGCGGAGTGGCCAATGGAATGTCAAATCAGATTGAATCTTTAGGTTCCTTATCAAATCTCCAGTAATCGTTTGCGGTTCTGGAATCGCTTCCAGTTCTACCATACTCCCACTACTGTTTTCTGAAAAATAACCATTTCTTTTAAAATGTGGCGAGTTAAGAACAATATCACTATTGATCTTCCAGATGGTAGAAAGTCAACCCTCGTCATAGCCTGGGTCAACCCACAAACAGCCATTACAGAAACGTGCCTTGAGTTATCCAGAGTCTGGTTTTAATCATAAGCCGGACAACTCCCCGTACCTTAACAATGTTAAGATATGAACTGTACTATATCCAATATAGAACCAGAGGCACTGATTTAATTGAACCAGATTCAAATCATGCAGCTGTCTCCAGTGCACGTCAACTAAATGGAGAGAGGCCGATCAGCGTTACTCAACTTAGGAATGCTTCCAATTATGAGTAACCCGAAAGAGAAGCAAGTTCTCTTAATCATTACTATCAACTGAATACCATACACAAGTATCTACATCTTCGATCACTATGAAGAATCCCGATACTTGCAATACCTGGTTCTCTACTCTATTCAAATACCTATAACTTCTCAAAACTTAGACCCTGTGTTTCTACGAAACACATGTTTAAGAACTAGAGAAGTTAAAAGTAAACAGAATATAGTATGAGGACCAAACCCTCTGTCCCAATGGACACTGGACAACATACAATACTCTGTATAAGTCCGCTGAGTCTAACAACTCTTTCACTGTGTGTCGTAGGTTGAAAACTGTACTTATGGTTAAGAAGAATTACACCGCTGTTTAATGCTCCTTACCTAACCATCCACTGATATAGGTAAATGTCATCGACATAATATCAAAAGGTATATCTCACTCTATGAAAATAGACGTACAGATATATCAATTTGAAATTGGTGCATAAAAGCGGATATTCAAAACCAAATATTTGCCGACCGGCAAACAGCTCAGGTGATTTCCTCAAATATCACCGATTACAACGAATCCCGATATAATGAGGATGATCACCCAATTCCCAATAACTTACTCCCACTCATCATCTGTAAAACCATACAGATGTGAGAATCATACCTGGTAAATACATACCCTGGAGCAAGTGTCTAATCGGGAAATCAGTTTTCATTTAACAGTACACAGTGAACTGAAACATTGAAATGTTTCGATGGGGTATCCTGGTATTCTTAGTAATGCCTCTACCATTATCCAGATTCACAACTATAACCGTATAATTCTTTGCCACCTCTCCAAATCCCTTTATATGTCTTTAGTCATTATCTTCTGCACACCCCCTTAGGCCAAATGGTTTTCTTCCTTCCCTACCGTTCGGCACCAGCCTATGGTTTGGAAGAAGACTATCCAATAAGCATAATGGGTGTACTGTCCTAGTCCTAGGAGCACTCGCAATGCGAGAGAAGGTGAAAACAAAAGACAACCGAATAAACCTTATTCCTATTTCTCCTGGACCAGAATCCATCCCCGAACTGGAACAAGTTCCTTTCGAGTTCGTATATAACCATACGATGGAGTATCCAATATACTGTGGATCTTCGTAGTGATACGGAGTGTCCTGGAGAAATACAAAGGTGATTTAGGATTGGCGAAGAAATACTTGGTTTGGTCGTGAATAGCAGTCGCAATTTACTTTGCCCTCTTACTAATCCCTTGCTTTGTCTTAATCTTAATACCTTCTGTACACCGTTTAGGCTAACTGGTTTTCTTCATTCCCTACCGGTCGGCACCAGCCTAAGGTTTGGAAGAAGACTATCCAATTTGCATAATAGGTGTACTACTCCTAAACTAAGGAGTACTCGCAACCTGAGAGAAGGTGAAAAGAAAAGAAAACTGAATAATCCTATCCGTTTTCTCCAGTACCAGAAACCATCCTCGAATCCCTTCGAGTTCGTATCTAACCATACGATGGTTTTGTCCAATGGAAGTGGACGTTCGCAGTAATACGGGGTGTCCTGGAGAAAAGGGTAAAAGTAGGAGTGGCAATGAGGTCTGCAACTCTGACAATCCAAAAGCCTGTGTTAAGAAGGTTCGGTCAATTTGGTCACTGAGTCATAGTCTTAGGGTCGGGTCAATGGTCGCTGCCAGAGAGAGAGAAAAGAAACACTCAGCGTGCACTCTAACCAAGATCAGAATGGTTACCAATTTATCTAATCTGGAAACCTCCCACTGTACCTCAAATTCTCTTCCAAACCTGAAAGAAGAATTAGTCGGGGTCACCCGAGGAGTAAACCAACTCATCAGTGGGAATCGGGATCCAACTATCATCGCATGACAACGTGACGGAATCCGCTCACGGTATCACACTCCAGAAGGTATGCGCATATCTGGCAAGTTTCAGTTCTTTTGAAACTCCCGATGTGGATTTTTACCCCATGCTCTTATGACCTTGACTTTGGCCAACAAATCATAAGTCACATGTCAAGTTCTGCCCGTCATTCTCCAGGTTAATTTGAATCCACCCGTACATACCCTTGACTTTGGCCAACAAGGCAGTGCGACTGTTCCAAACCAACGCATCTATCTATGCTGCATATGAATACCCAACAGCTACCAAACACTGTGCCTTGACTTTGGCCAACAAACACAGCTTGAATACTATTGACTACCCATATGAAACGACGGAGGGCTACGAATGGTTTCTGGCGAAAACCTTTAACGTAATGAACTTGATATCGTTGAAGGAACGGATAGCTTTTTAGAAAATATAGTGACGAAAACCTTTACTAAAGAGGTCACTCCCGGTGAAGGGATCTCGGCTCTTTCCCCGTAGGATGGGGTGCTGGATATTCATAACCGAATATCACGATGCAAAGCAAAAGTAATCGGCTATAGTGAAGTTAATGCCCTGACGCAAACTTCTGTCCAAGGGGTCACTCCCGGTGAAGGGATCTCGGCCCTTGCCTCGTCGACTGAGGAGCAGGATATTCCAAATGAATACCACGATGCAAAACAAAAGTGAACGTCCTTGCAATAACAGCTTTTTGAAAAGTGTTCCAACAACATCAGAATAGGTTTGTTTAACTTGCATTGATCCGAATCAACGCAGTCCCATCAATTGATCACACCACAAAGAACGAAAATATACTGACGTACGTATATGCCATCCGCATTCGCCACTGGGTCCCGTCATCACCCGTTAGGTTAGCTTACTAACGGCAGAGCGGGGACTGGACTGGCGCGGATGAAAAACATATACAACATCTACTAATATATATACCAATATATAGTATTTCGCTCAAGGCGTGAAAAGAAATGCAACATCACAGAAATGTACAGCATCACAGAACAATACAGATATCTGGGATCCCCGGGTTTCACAGAGCCACTACTGAAACCCGACGTTCCCCTGGTCGTGTGGATAGCCTGTGCAATGAAAACCTAGACCCCTACGGGTGCGGCAAGTCACCCGCCAAAACCTGAAGCGAGGCAGCCCCCTCCAGTGCCGTGAATGGACCACCCAGCACTTCACGGAATCCGGTAACTTGGGCACCCCTCCTGGGTCAACCTGTACCCCCTACGAGTGCGGCGAATAGCCCGCCAATTCCAGACTGAAGCCCCCTCCGTCTCAATGCCCTGAGATGCGGGCCCGTTGCCCTCTAGAACCCGGCTATCCGTGCACCCCTCCGCGGGGTAACCCTAGTACAGAAAGTAAAATATACATACACCGGGTACATCGACCGCAACCAGGTCGTTCCCCAAAAGAATAATACAATCAGGCAGTGACGGCAGTACACATGTCGGACGCTCGTCCCGCAATATCAAAAGTACAAAATACAACAACACTGTACTAGCATTGCATCCAGGCTATCCCCCACGACCGATCCGCAACATCACAGCAAATACATAGAACATCAACGTGAAAGTCACGTTCGCAAATCCGTCTAACCGGGCTATAGCAGTTAGACCGGATTTACCGATCGAGTGACATTCACGGTCGCAGATATAATGTAAATACTGTGAAAAATGTGTTTAAAATTTTCCGATTGATCAAACAATTAACAAGTGGGCCCCAAAGAAAACTGTAGCACTCACAGAAACAATTGGCCCAACTTTAATATTCCAAAGCCCATATTTTAAGCCCATAAGGCCTCTGTAAAAAAATGGTGAAGTGATGTGAATAGTGCGCGGCGGAAGGGCCGCACAAAGTGGGTTTTCGCGGCGGTTCCGCGCTCCAACTGTGGAGTTACTTCATCAAATTTTTACAGAACTCTTAGATTTTCCAGTACATCAATATTTTACAACCTGAAAAATTTTTCGAGACCAAAAAAATTCAACAGAAACTGTCGTGGGCAAATACGGGTTTTTGGACATTTCGATCGATCGGAACTAAAAAACACATTACACAAAGCTAGACTAAGTTAATGGCGAGGCTCTGATACCATTGTAAGTGCACGGCGGCGCCCCGGCCGTCAATCCGACGCCGGAATGCGGAAGCGGTGAACAACTTAAATTTTGCGGACTTTGCAAACCGGCACCACCGCGCACTAAACTCCGGATCGTAACCATTAAACTAGTCTAAGCTAACTAGAAGATGGGTTAGAGATATACCGACTGATCCGAGTCCTCCGGTCTTCATCACCACTCCGATCTCCTTGCGGGATCTCCGTCCGTCTCCTCCTCGTCGGAAAGGGCACCACATCGCCTGTAGCTTTTACGGGCTCCCACCTCAATACCGAGGCAACTCGGGCGCGAAGCTGGCGAATCGACGCGTCCAAGATTTGCTGTAGGAAGTGTAGTGTAGAGTGCATGTCTCGCTTTGGGGTTGGTTGCCATTTGAAGATGGAGGAATGAGGGTATGAAAAATGGTGCTTTCATTTTTCCTTGTATCAAAATGAGATGAATGAATTTGCCATACTACAAAATGAAAACCACTCTCACTCTCACTAAGATGTGGCCGGCCATATCAAGTAGGAAAATGGTGGAGGGAACAAAATACATCTCATGAAGGGAGGTGAGGGTAGGAGAGGTCAAGAGGTGACCACAAACAACAACCATGCTTCATATAAAAAACAACCATACCCTTTCAAATCTCATCCTCATTCAATCAAATCATATTAAAACAAAAGCATGGTGCAAAAGAAAAGATTCTTATCATATCAAACCCTTTTGCAATAAAACCCCTCCACAAATGTAATTTGCAAAACTGCAAATTACCCCCTCCATCGGAAAAGTCCGGCCGGGAAAGAACAAAGGAAAACCGGCCGGAACGGAATGCAAACTGGCAACTCCAGAAAACTGGTCCCGTAATAAATTACAGGAAAACCCCGATACTGTGCATACACACCCGCATCTGTATTCCGTCCGGATACAAATGCAAAGAGACAAAATCTACACTGTACTAAACTAGGACCGGCTTAAACCAAAGCCGGCTAGTATTATCCGTTCGATCCTGATCCGTGCAATACCGCACGTATCTGATCGAACCCTGCCATAATCCTATACGGCTACTAGTACAAACCGTCCGATCCTGATCCGTGCAATACCGCACGTATCTGATCGGACCCTGCCATATCTCCATACGGCCTCTACAGCGTTTCGCCCGAAAACTGAGTAACTGAAAGTGTGGTAGACTCTAAAGACTCGTCAATACTATGGCTGTGGATTTAACCACTAGCACGTCAGAGGTATAAGCCAATACGTGACGGGCCACCAGCTATTGACTAAAAGGGACGTCGATGAGCGAACTCATCCTGACACCCTACTGAGCCTGTCAGTGACAATATCCGTACAGTCCGGTCCGTTCGTCTATGAGCATCGCATGGCGGGCCTAGGGGGTTGGTAAAAGTCAGACCCCCAAAAGCGGTACAAGTCGTGTCGGAGTGTAGCCCAGAACACCCTGAGATACTACTGGAATACCTACCAGTAAATCTCCTGCCTTGGCCAAGGACTTCGTGTAATGGCTCTCCTAGACACAGCGCGACCTCACCCCCAATACCGGGAGAGACGAAACCCCCGAAGATCCGCTCACTGCCTCCATGTGGCTCGGGACTGTACCCAACTAAAACCTGTTTGCACGACTCCTTTGAGCCGTGGTAGGGTAGTAATCAAAATACAGTGGGAACTCACACGAGACAAATGACGATCCCCAGGTCGATGAACTAACCTGTACACATGTCACCTGGGAACTGCTATCTGACGTCAGGTATAAGACCAACTAGCATGTTCCCGGCGAGTCCTGTCCGGTGTACTCATAACCCAATGAGCACCTGTATACATCTTAGGTGATCCAACTGACACCAGTGGCTTGTGAGACCGGCCACCGCCCCTCGTCGGGGTCTCGACTGTATACACTAGTCTACTCTGGAGAATCGATGCCCTGTCTCGAAACTCCCACGACTAGGGACCTTTTAAGGATGTGCTTGTAGACCCCAGCTCCCACGTATATGATCGCCCTCATACTGCCGGTAGTCAAGCAAGAATCCCAGGGGCTCTATCAACGTGCAATAGTGACATGTCATGTCACCTAAAGCAGTACACGATGATAAAGGTAAACCTGATAGCATACTATCATCTCGAGTAAGACTGTTCTACCGGGATAGGTCCTCCCTCAATCATTGCAATCACGTGCCTGTGATCCAATAATTGACTCTGAGGGCACTATCTCCAACAGTCTGTAGACCCGAGATCGTCATAGAGTCTTGTGTGATTCCCACTATGCTTTGATTTCCACCTTACCACGTCCATGAGGGCGTGCAAAACGGTGGTTTTTGGGTACAGTCCTGAGTCACATGGAGGCAATGAGCGATAAGAGGGGTTTCGTCTCTCCCGGTATTGGGGGTTGATGTTGCACTGTGCTCGATTGGCCGTAACAGGGAAGTCCCTGGCCAGGGCTGATTGGAGATTTACTGGTAAGTGTTACCAGTAGTTTCTCAACCCATTTTGAGCATCACATTGGCACGACTTATCGGTTATTGGGGGTCTGACGTTTACCACCCCTAGACTTGATATGCGACATATCAGACGAGGAGACCGGACTGCACGGGTAGTGTTGCCGGTTGGTTCGACGGGAGTTGTAGCAGGTTCGCTTGTTCTCTTCTGATCGCTCAATACCCGGGTGGCCGTTACGTTTAGCTGACCGCTTGCGGCTTGGGGGTGCTTGATATGATCATCACCCACTGCCGGCGTATTGACGAGTCTTAGAGTCCCACAAAGGAGTTACCTAGTCCAGGCAAAATGTTGTGGTGCGCGTATGCGATATGCGCATGGACCCGATTAAAATCCGCGTATAGGATACCGTATATTGATCGGGAGGCTTGATTTTGGTGGAGTCGTATGTGATATGGCCGGATTGATAAATCAAGTGTTGATTTATCATTTAACCATTAGCTTCTCACTAGAAATCCTTTCTTGTGTTTGATGGATGTATGCATGCATGTATGCTTTCTTTATAGATTCATGCACATATGGATGTGCATACATACATACATGCATACATACATATATCATCTATCATGGTTGTTTATACATAGAAAATGCTGGCAATATAAGACTCACACCATTGTTTATATTATGGATTATTATTTCTATTTATGCTAAAACAAAAGAAAAGAGATAAGATTAAATCATGGATGGGTTTCTACACTCTTCTTTTGACCTAACCATGTTCACCTACCTTTTGACCATGGTTTAATCTTTCTGTTGTGTTTTAACTAAAGTAAAATTAAATATCCATAAAAGATAACCATGGTTTGAGATGAAGAAGGAAAAATATATATACTTATATTTTTTCTTTTTCTTATTGGAGTTATTCTTCTCTTCTTCTAAAAATAGTCATCATCTTCTTCAACCTTGATCTCTTGCTCTCTAGAATTTTCAAGTGAGCAAAATACTCAACAAGATAGGTTTTTGAAGTGAGAAAGAGAACCACAACACCATTCTACACAAGTCTAGCCCACTTGTTTAGAGTGTTAGCTTCAATTTTCATTCTTGATCTTGCGAAGTTGCTAGCTTGGACAAAGCGGACTCCGGGTGGATCATCGGTGACCTAGAGGAGTTCAAGCAGAGCTTTTCCAAACCCCAAGTAGCCAAGGAGTCTAGCGTAGGGAGCTACAAAGGTTGTACTCTCAAAACCCTAGCTTTTCTTTCATGAGATGATATGCAATTTTTGAAACCCTAATTTTTCTAGGAACGATTCTTTGTTTGTTAACTTAGCACCCTAAAAATTCCATCTTTGGTACATGTGATGCTTCCAATCCCTTCATGAGGTGCTAGGTTAACCCAACATTGGTATCAGAGCCGATCTAGAACATTAGGCGATGAGTTAACGAAGTTAAAACTCCGAACGAACCCGACAACGTCGAAATCAACCCCTCTCTGGACAATTTTTAAAATCTGGGATTTTTTGGAATTAAAAATATCTAAAAAAATCAGCAGGGTTTTATAAGAATTATCGTGCAAAATGAGGACCTGAATCGAAAATTTGACTGCGGTTCCGCGGCAAATACTTGCTTGTGCCGCGAAACCGCGGCAGTATGGTGAAAGTTGGATCTTATTTTTGCACAGTAATTATGGATTCTGTGATTGTTAATTTCTGGGTATTTTTAATTTGACTCAAGTGTTGAGTATTCAGGGGTTCATTTTGTAATCGTCGATTCGATCGGAGAATTTAATTTTGTTTTTCTATTCCGGGTAAATTAGAAAGTATTGAATTGTTCAAACGAGTGTCATTTGCTCACTTTTCACGGGGTTTAAATCTTTCGGAGATAGGTGCAAATTTTGTGGTGGACCCTCTAGAAGACAACAAACCTTAACTCGATTATGTGACCGTCTTGAACTGCCCTTTGAACCTTAGGGTTTGGGGCAGTACGGCGTGCCACATGTGAGGCGTTGGCTTGACCCTTCTACGGCTGGACCGCTACTACTGTGTCACACTCCGGGTTTTTGAACTCCGCTCAAGTGTTGGCTTTAGGGAATCTTGGGTATTTGAACATTCGTTCGAAAACTTTAATACTGTCTAATTATCTGGAATGTGATGCAATGTGTGGAATTCATATAGCTAGATATGAAATACAAAATATGTGATATTTCGCATTTACGATGTCTAAAGAGAATGTGGATTCAAGATATTGCAGTTTTACACTTTCTTTTCTGTGACCGTAAGTGTAGTATGTCGATATCGCCGGTTTCGTTGCTATACATCAACGACAATTGGAGTATGCATACTTACTTACGTTGATGATATGTGATATTATGTGTTGCTGAGATATGATGTGCAGGATTGTCGCGATTGAATAGCCGGGGGGTTTTATGTGAGATGAGAGTTTTATATTTTCATTCATGTAAATTCAAATATAATGTAATATTCTTTTATTTGGGGCACTTCCGGGTTGAGATTGATGCCACCGATGTTTTATATTATTTACTTTTCCGCATTAGGATGGACCTAAGGAGGGGAGCACGGGTGACCGGGTTCTGGGGTTCAGTGGGAGGCCATCTCGAGGAGTCGAGACCGGGTCTCCTAAACTCCAGAATTGGTAGGGCCGCTTGCCGCTCTCGTAAGGGTCCAGGGTGTGGGCTTGGCTATTCATCGCGACTGTGGAATCCGTATTTTCTACTGTTGGCTAAATACTAAATACGGACGTCCTAGTATATCCCACATTATATCTATGTTTCTGCTGCGATATCTGTGATGTGATCATTTGATATGTTGTGATGGATACAGTATATAGTATATATGATATATTATATAGACGTTACTTATGTTTTACACCCGCACTAGCCCTGTCCTTCTCTGTCGTTAGTTACCTAACCTAACGGTGCACGAGGGGGCATCGAGGCGAATGCGGATGGCATAAGTGTACGTCGCTGTGATGTTTAGGTGACTTAAATGATGGGACTTCATTAATGTGATTAATGAAAGAAAAGAAACCTAAAAGATGTTGTAGAATCAAATTTTCAAAGAAAAAGGTAGCTACAGTTTCGCTTTGCATAGCGGTATATATGATATACCCTGCACCTTATTCGATGGGGAAAGAGCCGAGATCCCTTCATCGGGAGTGACCTCTTTAGCAAAACTGGCAGATGCTACAACACTCGGATTGGCTTTTGACTGCTTTTGGAGTTTTGCTTTGCATAGTGATATATATGATATGTCCTGCACCTTATTCGATAAGGAATGAGCCGAGATCCCTTCACCGGGAGTGATCTCTTTAGCAAAACTAATGAAAGCCTCAAAATCACTCCATTTCAAAATTCACTCGATTCTATAACGATATCAAGTTCATTACGCAATAGGTTTTCTGAAAAACCTGTCGTAGCCCTCCGTCATTTCAGATAAGTCCTACTTAGTATTCGTGCTACGTTTGTTGACCTCCGTCAAGGCGTAGTGTGCGGTAGCTAACTAGTATTTATCTGCTTATGCATGAGATGCAGATTGGATTAGGGTAGTCGTACGACCTTGTTGACCTCCGTCAAGGGTCGTGCGGGTGGGTTTGATTCAATCAAGAAATGACGGGTTGAACTTAACTTGCACCCTGTGGTTTGTTGACCTCCGTCAAGGTCATAGGATGCTTGGGGCAAAATATTATCGGGAATTTCAAGTGTTGAAATTTGCAATGAGATTGCATACCTTCTATGAGATAGTAGGATCCCGATACCCACTGTGAGTAATTGTTACTCCTGGGAGAGTTTTACACAGGGCAATTAGCCGATCAAGTAGGTGTCTAGAAAGGTGTCAACGGGGTTACGCCTCTGGGAAAATGAGGTTTACTTTAATTAGGTCCGTGCGAAAGCACGGGAAACCACCCTCAAAGTACCGACACTGGCCTGGCTGAAAGATTGGCGAAGTTGTAGGGTGTAATTAATCCCGGCTAGTCTTTCCTTTTAAGCTTCGAATGAAGATTTGATAAAAACAGTGGGAGCCATCCTGATTAGATAAGATAATAACCAATCTAATCTTGAAAGAGCATACGCTAAAGTGTTTTCTTCTCTCTCTCTCCAGGTAGCGACCATGTCATGCCTTAATCAAGATAATAATATGGATGTATTGATCGAACTCGCAAGTTATACTGTGCCGGGGAACGTTGGTTCCGTTCTTTCTTATAAGAGTTATAGGACTAAACAGGACATAAAGGAATACCAGGATTCCCATGCCACCCGAATGAAGAAAGTACATAATGATGCATTTTCTTCGGGTGTGTTCGTTACAGAGAACTGTTTCTCTATTTGCCCTACGTCCTGGGTATTAGATACCGGGTCAGGATCCCATATATGTAATCAGTTACATGGGCTTAGGAAAGGTAGAGAACTTGGAGAAGGTGATAAAGACATAAGAGTTGGAAATGGTGCAATTGTTGCAGCTAAGACTATCGGGGAGTATCACCTTGCATTACCAACTGGTAATATATTGGTTCTGAACGAATGCTATTACATGCCGAACCTGATATGCAACATTATATCGGTTTCTTTGTTGAGTAAAGAGGGATATAATTTTGTATTACAGGATAATGTTATGAACATTTTCCGTAACCAAAAGTTGGTTGGATCAGGCACGTTGTGCAGTGGCATTTATGTTCTAAATCAATCAACAGTTCTGAGTATAACAAACACACACAAGAGGAAGAGTTCAGATCTGAACGAATCCTTCTTGTGGCATTGTAGACTGGGTCACATCAATGAGACAAGACTAGCTAAGTTACATAAAGATGGATATTTGAATCCGTTTGAATTTTCATCTTATGACACTTGCCAGTCATGTTTCAAAGGCAAGATGACCAAAACTCCGTTTACGGGACACGGAGAAAGAGTTACGGAACTCTTGGGGCTGATACATAGTGATGTATGCGGTCTCATGTCTACACATGCCAGGGATGGTTCTGCGTACTTCATTACATTCACTGACGATCTCTCTAGGTTCGGGTATGTGTTCCTGATGAAATACAAATCAGAAGCTTTTGAGAAATTTAGAGAATATAAACAAGAAGTCGAGAACCAAACCGGAAAAAGTATTAAAATCCTACGATCTGATCGAGGAGGTGAATACTTGAGCATTGAATTCCTGGACTTCCTAAAAGAGAATAGGATTCTCTCTCAGCTGACTCCTCCATATACACCACAGCACAACGGTGTATCAGAACGGAGGAACCGCACCCTATTGGATATGGTGCGCTCTATGATGAGTGTAGCTGAGTTACCTATTTCCTTCTGGGGATATGCACTGGAAACAGCAGCATACCTACTGAATAGGGTTCCTTCCTGTGCCTACCACCCCATATGAGATATGGGAAAGGAAGAGACCATATCTTAATTTTATTAAGATATGGGGTTGCCCGGCCTATGTCAAAAGACAAAAACCGGACAAACTCGAGGTAAGGTCTGTTTTGTGTAAGTTTGTTGGATATCCAAAGCATTCGCGAGGGTATATCTTCTACCACAGTGAGGAACAAAGGGTGTTTGTTGCTCAACATGCCACCTTTTTAGAAAAGGAATTTCTTGCAAAAGAGATTAGTGGCCCTGAGGTAGCACTGGAAGAAGTTCCAGCTATACAAACCACAACAGAAGATTTGGTAGAACCAGAGGATTCGGTAATTCCCGATGAACCCCAGCCACTCCGCCGATCTAGTAGGGTTCCTCGCCCACCTGAGAGATACTATGGTTTTCTCATGGACGGCGGGAGCGAGGATTGCATCATGGAGGATGATGACCCAACTAGCTTCGAGCAGGCCGTCACGAATGGAGACTCAGTGAAATGGCTGGATGCTATGCGGTCCGAGATGGAATCCATGTACACCAACAAAGTATGGACTTTGGAAGATGCTCCTGAAGGGGTAAAACCCATTGGGAGCAAGTGGATCTTCAAGAAAAAACTTGGTGTAGATGGGAAAGTGGAGACTTTCAAAGCTAGACTTGTTGCAAAGGGTTTTCGTCAAAGACCAGGTGTGGACTATGATGAAACCTTTTCTCCAGTGGCTATACTTAAATCCATCCGGATCATGCTTGCCATCGCTGCATATCATGACTACGAAATCTGGCAAATGGATGTTAAGACCGCCTTTCTAAACGGTGATTTAGAAGAGTGCGTGTACATGACTCAGCCAGAGGGCTTCGTAGATAGAGGGAGCAGCGGGAAGGTGTGCAAGCTGCTTAAATCCATTTATGGATTAAAGCAAGCATCACGGAGTTGGAACATCTGCTTTGACGTCGTTATCAAAGAGTTTGATTTCGTCAAAAACGTAGATGAACCTTGTATCTACAAGAAGGTGGCATAGAGTAAGGTTGTCTTCCTCGTATTGTACGTGGACGACATACTCTTGATAGGAAATGACATTCCTATGCTGCAATCGGTCAAGCTCTTCTTATCATAAAGATTCTCAATGAAAGATCTTGGTGATGCCTCCTGCATATTGGGAATTAGGATCTATAGAGATAGATCCAAACGGATATTGGGATTGTCCCAATCCAGGTACATTGACACCATACTAAAGAGGTTTAGTATGGAAGAATCCAAGCGTGGGAACTTACCCACGATCTCTGGAGTCACTCTCTCCAAAGAGATATCTCCCAAGACTGATTTGGAGAGAGCTCGCATGCAAGGGATACCCTATGCTTCGGCTGTAGGCTCTATCATGTATGCAATGCTATGTACCAGACCCGATGTAGCATACTCACTAAGTGTAGTGAGTAGGTATCAAGCTGATCCTGGAGAGAGTCACTGGACAGCTGTGAAAAGCATTCTCAAGTACTTGCGAAGAACTAAAGAGATGCTCTTGGTGTATGGTAACGGAGAACTCCAAGTGGAGTCCTTTACCGATTCGAGCTTCCAGAGTGATAAGGACGACTCTAAGTCGCAGTCGGGATTTGTCTTTACCCTTTACGGAGGGGCGGTTAGCTGGAAAAGTTCCAAGCAGGAAACCGTGGCAGACTCGACGATGGAGGCTGAATACATCGCTGCCAACGATGCTGCCAAAGAGGCTGTCTGGATCAAGAAGTTCATTACTGAACTTGGAGTGGTTCCATCCATTGAGAATCCAATACCTTTGTATTGCGATAACAATGGAGCGGTGGCTTTGGCCAAGGAACCCAGGTCCCATCAGCGATCCAGGCATATTCTGAGGCGGTATCACCTGATCCGGAAGATAGTTGATCGCCGGGAGGTCGAGGTCAGGAGGGTTGACACGAAGAATAACACAGCGGATCCACTCACGAAGGCCATTCCCAAGATACAGTTTGAGAGACTCTTCGGGATGCTCGGTATGCGTTACTACAGCAGCTGGCCCTAGTGCAAGTGGGAGATTGTTAGTTGTATGTATGCCCTAGAGGCCAGTATTGTACATATGATGTATATTATATTGGATGCTTGGACATATATAGAGATGTCTTTCTTGCTCGATATGATAGTATGCTATCTAGTTGCTCTTTATCTTAACGTGTATACTTGTCTCTTTATACTGTCTTATGGTTACATGTTGGTAAAGCCCTTAGGATGTGTACTTGACTACCTGGACTATGATGAGGATCATACTAGTGGGGACATGGTAGTCCATAAGTACATCCTTCAAGGTCCCTAGTCGTGGGTGTATCGAGACGGGGCATCGATACACCAGTGTAGACTAGCGTATACGCTTCTCGACCCATGAGATGGGCGATGGATGATCCCATATCCATTGGTGTTTGACATCAGAGATGGTATACGGGTGCTCAGTGGAGACTGGGTACACTGGACGGACTTGCCGAGAACTCCCAGATGGTATTATACCTCACGTCAGATGGCAGTTCTCAGGTGACACTTGTGCAGGTTAGTCTGTAGACCCAAGATCGTCATAGAGTCTTGTGTGATTCCCACTGTGCTTTGATTTCCACCTTACCACATCCATGAGGGCATGCAAAACGGTCGTTTTTGGGTACAATCCCGAGTCACATGGAGGCAATGAGCGATAGGAGGGGTTTCGTCTCTCCCGGTATTGGGGGTTGATGTTGCACTGTGCTCGATTGGCCGTAACAGGGAAGTCCCTGGCCTGGGCTGATTGGAGATTTACTGGTAAGTGTTACCAGTAGTTTCTCAACCCGTTATGAGCCTCACATCGGCACGACTTATCGGTTATTGGGGTCTGACGTTTACCACCCCTAGACTTGATATGCGACATATCAGACGAGGAGACCGGACTGCACGGGTAGTGTTGCCGGTTGGCTCGACGGGAGTTGTAGCAGGTTCGCTTATTCTCTTCTGATCGCTCAATACCCGGGTGGCCGTTACGTTTAGCTGACCGCTTGCGGCTTGGGGGTGCTCGATATGATCATCACCCACTGCCGGCGTTTTGACGAGTCTTAAAGTCCCACAAAGGAGTTACCTAGTCCAGGCGAAATGTTGTGGTGTGCTTATGGGATATGCACATGGACCCGATTAAAATGCGCGTATAGGATACCGTATATTGATCGGGAGGCTTGCTTTTGGTGGGGTCGTATGTGATATGGCCGGATTGATAAATCAAGTGTTGATTTATCATTTAAGCATTAGCTTCTCACTAGAAATCCTTTCTTGTGTTTGATGGATGTATGCATGCATGTATGCTTTCTTTATAGATTCATGCACATATGGATGTGCATACATATATACATACATCATCTATCATGGTTGTTTATACATAGAAAATGGTGGCAATATAAGACTCACACCATGGTTTATATTATGGATTATTATTTCTATTTATGCTAAAACAAAAGAAAAGAGATAAGATTAAATCATGGATGAGTTTCTACACTTTTCTTTTGACCTAACCATGTTCACCTACCTTTTGACCATGGTTTAATCTTTCTGTTGTGATTTAACTAAAGTAAAATTAAATATCCATAAAAGATAACCATGGTTTGAGATGAAGAAGGAAAAATATATATACTTATATTTTTTCTTTTTCTCATTGGAGTTATTCTTCTCTTCTTCTAAAAATAGCCATCATCTTCTTTAACCTTGATCTCTTGCTCTCTAGAATTTTCAAGTGAGCAAAATACTTAACAAGATAGGTTTCTGAAGTGAGAAAGAGAACCACAACACCATTCTACACAAGTCTAGCCCACTTGTTTAGAGTGTTAGCTTCAATTTTCATTCTTGATCTTGCGAAGTTGCTAGCTTGGACAAAGCGGACTCCGGGTGGATCATCGGTGACCTAGAGGAGTTCAAGCAGAGCTTTTCCAAACCCCAAGTAGCCAAGGAGTCTAGCGTAGGGAGCTACAAAGGTTGTACTCTCAAAACCCTAGATTTTCTTTCATGAGATGATATGCAATTTTTGAAACCCTAATTTTTCTAGGAACGATTCTTTGTTTGTTAACTTAGCACCCTAAAAATTCCATCTTTAGTACATGTGATGCTTCCAATCCCTTCATGAGGTGCTAGGTTAACCCAACAGCAAGTGTCATAAGATGAAAATTCAAACGGATTCAAATATCCATCTTTATGCAACTTAGCGAGTCGTGTCGCATTGATGTGACCCAGTCTACAATGCCATAAGAAGGATTCGTTCAATTCTGAACTCTTCCTCTTGTGTGTGTTTGTTATGCTCAGAACTGTTGATTGATTAAGAACATAAATGCCATTGCACATCGTGCCTGATCCGACCAACTTTTGGTTTAGGAAAATGTTCATAACATTATCCTGTAATACAAAATTAAATCCCTCTTTACTCAACAAAGAAACCGATATAATGTTGCATACCAGGTTCGGCATGTAATAGCATTCGTTCAGAATTAATGTATTACCAGTTGGCAATACAAGGTGATATTCCCCGACGGTTTTAGCTGCAACAATTGCACCATTTCCAACCCTTATGTCTTTATCACTTTCTCCAAGTTCTCTACCTTTCTTAAGCCCATGTAACTGATTACATATATGGGATCCTGACCCGGTATCTAATACCCAGGACGTAGAGGAAATAGAGAAACAGTTCTCTGTAACGAACACACCCGAAGAAAATGCATCAACATGTACTTTCTTCATTCGGGTGGCATGAGAATCCTGGTATTCCCCTATATCCTGTTCAGTCTTATAACTCTTATTAGAAAGAACGGAACCAACGTTCCCCAGCACAGTATAACATGCGGGTTCGGTCAATACATCCATATTTTTATCTTTATTAAGGCATGATATGGTCGCTACCTGGAGAGAGAGAGAGAAGAAAATACTTTAGCGTATGCTCTTGCAAGATCAAATTGGTTATTATCTTATCTAATCAGGATGGCTCCCACTGTTTTTTATCAAATCTTCCTTCAAACCCTAAAAGGAAAGACTAGCCGGGATTAATTACACCTACAACTTCGCCAATCTTTCAGCCAGGCCAGTGTCGGTACTTTGAGGGAGGTTCCCCGTGCTTTCGCATGGACCTAATTAAAGTAAACCTCGTTTTCCCAGAGGCTTAACCCCGTTGACACCTTTCTAGACACCCACTTGATTGGCTAATTGTCCTGTGTAAAACTCTCCTAGGAGTAACACTTACTTGCAGTGGGTATCGGGATCCAACTATCTCATAGGAGGTATGCAATCTCATTGCAAATTTCAACACTTGAAATTCCCGATAATATTTTGCCCCTAGCAATTTATGACCTTAACAGAGTCAACAAATCATAATTGCTAGTCAAGTTCAACCCGTCATTTCCCGATTGAATTAAACCCACCTGCACGACCCTTAACATAGTCAACAAAGTCGTACAACTACCTTAATCCAATCACATCTCATGTTTTAGCAGATAAGTACTAATTAGCTACCGCACACTACGCCTTAACATAGTCAACAAACGTAGCACGAATACCAACTAGTCTTTATCTGAAATGACGGAGGGCTACGCAGGTTTTTTAGAAAACCATGAGCGTAAAGAATGTGATATCGTCGTAGAATCATGTGAAATTTTGAAATGGAGTGTTTTTGAGGCTTTCATTAGTTTTGCTAAAGAGGTCACTCCCGGTGAAGGAATCTCGGCTCTTTCCTCATCGAATAAGGTGCAGGTCATATCATATATATCACTGTGCAAAGCAAAACTCTAAAAGCAATCAAAAGACAAACCGAGTTTTGTAGCATCTGCCAGTTTCGCTAAAGAGGTCACTCCCAGTGAAGGGATCTCGGCTCTTTCCTTATCGAATAAGATGCAGGACATATCATATATATCGCTATGCAAAGCAAAACTGTAGCTACCCTTTTTATAAAGTTTTGATTCTACAACATCTTTTAGGTTTCTTTTCTTTCATTAATCACATTAATGAAGTCCTATCATTTAAGTCACCTAAACATCACAGATAAATACGACGTACACTTATGCCATCCGTATTCGCCTCGATTTCCCCTCGTGCACCGTTAGGTTAGGTAACTAACGGCAGAGCAGGGAAGTGCTAGCGCGGGTGTAAAACATAAGTAACGCCTATATAATATATCATATATACTATATACAGTATTTATCACAGAACATCAAATGATCACATCATAGATATCGCAGCAGAAAAAATATATGAAACATTGGATATACTAGGACGTCCGTGTTTTATTTTGAGCTTCTATAAAACACGGATTCCACGGTCGCGATGAATAGCCAAACCCACACACCTAGACCCCTATGAGAGCGGCAAGCAACCCTACCAATTCTAGAGTTAGGAGACCCGGACTCGACTACTCGAGTTGGTCTCCCACTGGACTCCAGAACCTGGTTACTTGTGCTCTCCTCCTTGGGTCTATCCTAGTGCGGAAAAGTAAATAATATACAAATGGTGACATCAACCTCGACCCGGAAGTGCTCCAATAAAAGAATATTACATACATTTAAATTTTACATGAATGAAAATAAAAACTCTCATCTTACATAAAAACCCCCGGCTATTCAGAACGCGACGATCCAATATAACATATCCAGCAATACAGAACATCACATGTCATCAACGTAAGTAAATATGCGCATCCCAATTGTCGTTGACATATAGCAACGAAACCGGCGATATCACATATTACACTTATGGTCGCAGAAAAGAAAGTGTAAAACTACAACATTTGGAATCCACAATCTCTTTAGACATCGTAAATCCGAAATATCACATATTTCGCATTTCATACCTAACCGTGTGAATTCCACATATTGTATCACATTCCAGATAAATAGACAGTATTAAACTTTTCGATCGAATAATCAAATACCTAAGATTTCCTAAATAGCTCAACACTTGAGGGGAGTTCAAAAATTCCAGAATACGTCATAGTAGCAACGGTCCAGCCGTAGAAGGGTCAAGCCAACGCCTCACATGTGGCACGCCGTACTGCCCCAAACCCTAAAGTTCAAAGGGCAGTTCAAGACGGTCACATAATCGAGTTAAGGTTTGTTGTCTTCTAGAGGGTCCATCGCGTCACATGCACGTTTTTCCGAAAGATTTAAACTCGAGAAAAATTCAATACTTGAATGTTTTTCGTGCCGGGAAATAATGAGTTAATGACATCCGTTCGAACATTTTAGTACTTTCTAAATTATCCGGAATAACATAACAAAATTAAATTTTCTGATCGAATCGATGGTTACAAAATGAACCCCTAAAAACTCAAAACTTGAGTCAGTTTAAAAATACCCATAAAATAGAACAATCAGATACAAGAATTACTGTGCAAACCAACTGTCAAAGTCTCACTGTACGGCCGTAGTTCCGCGGCACAAGCAGGGTATTACGGCGGAACCGCGGCGGTCCGTACATATTACGTCACCAATTTTGCGCCGTAATTCTTCGAAATCCCTGCTATATTTTTTAAGTATTTTTAATTCTGAAAAAACCCCGATTTTGAAAAAGTCCAGAGAGGGGTTGATTTCGACGTTGTCAGGTTCGTTCGGAGTTTTAACTTCGTTAACACATCGTCTAATGCTCTAGCTAGGCTCTGATACCACTGTAGGGTTACTAGGCACACTAA
The DNA here is from genome assembly GCA_030015575.1 of Agapanthus africanus. Lineage (NCBI taxonomy): Eukaryota > Viridiplantae > Streptophyta > Magnoliopsida > Asparagales > Amaryllidaceae > Agapanthus > Agapanthus africanus. The sequence continues at coordinate 308,575,538 of CM057337.1, forward strand.
CAAGGCTCTAAAAGGTATCGACCATGCCAAAATTAAATTTTTATGTGCCGAATAACACTAAGCAAGATCGTATACTAGAGTTTAGGCGAAACAATTAGCAAGTAAACAACTTTACTCTAAAGGGAATATGAAATACAACCTTTGTAGATCGGTCCTTCACTTCTAAAGCTCCTTGATGAAGTCCCTTCGCTGCGATCAAGCTTCTCTCGGACTCTTGCATGGCTTCATGACGCGAAGGATGCGACCTTGCTTGAGGTTTCCGAGGCCGAAGATGATCCACGTCGAGGGAATTCCGACTCAAGCTCCTACTTCACTAACTAGAGAATTAGTGAAGTAAACACCCTAAACTAAAGTGCTAGTCTAGTAGAGGATGGAGAAATAGGAAGTGGGTTCTCTTTAGAATTTTGTTTCTCACACTCTTTCTCACTTTGGATCAAACCTTAGTTTTCTTTCTCCTTTTCACAATGAAGAAGAAGAAGAAAAGAAAGAGATGAGGATAATGATCAAGTGTGTAGGCTAACCACGGTGAGTGAGTATCATATACTAACCCTTGTAGAGCCATAACCATAGCTAATTGTGTGATGGTTAGGTTAAAGTCCAAAGTAAAAACAAATCTAGTGGACTTTAGTCAATGCATCCACAAGCTTCCACAAGCTTCTGTATTTTCCAATTTCCCACTAATTTTGTAATTACTTTTAAACATTAAACCCAATCATAACAATTAGGATGGTGTATGTCTCATACACACAAGTCATGTGTATCATCAACCATGATACATAAAGATAACACATTTTAACATATATCATATACATGTTAAAGTAGTGTACATGTGAGAAAACCCCTAAAGTGAACAAGTGTTAGCAAATGTAAATTAGTATATCTAATATACAATTATACACTTAATTATTAAATCAACACTTTACTTAATAATCCGGTCATATCTCATATAACCGGCTAACATCCATCGTATCGACTTATCGAATCAATACTTGATTCGATAACCCGGCTATATCATATATAACCGAGCGATACAAAAAGTCGTGAGAATAGAATACGGTATCACATACACGCATTATTCTCGGTCTCGCACATATCATATATGCACTCCTATTTTGTTTTGGCTGAGCCAGTAAAACCTCTGTGCAGGACTCTAAAGACTCGTCAATACGCCGGCAGTAGGTGATGATAACATCACGCACCCACAAGCCGTCAGCGGTACTAGCTGGACGTAACGGCTACCCGGGTATTGAGCGATCAGAAGATCAGCAAGCAAGCCCGCTCCAACTCCTGTAAAAGCATGCCGGTAACACTTCCCGTACAGTCCGGTCTCCTCGTCTGATATGTCGCATATCAAGTCTAGGGGTGGTAAACGTCAGACCCCAATAACCGATAAGTCGTACCGATGTAAGGCTCATAACGGGTCGAGAAACTACTGGTAACACTTACTAGTAAATCTCTAATCAGCCCTGGCCAGGGACTTCCCTGTTACGGCCAATCGAGCACAGCGCAACATCAACCCCCAATACCGGAGAGACGAAACCCCTCCTATCGCTCATTGCCTCCATGTGACTCGGGACTGTACCCAAAAACCACCGTTTTGCACGCCCTCATGGACGTGGTAAGGTGGAAATCAAAGCACAGTGGGAATCACACAAGACTCTATGACGATCTCGGGTCTACAGACTAACCTGCACAAGTGTCACCAGAGAACTGCCATCTGACGTAAGGTATAATACCATCTGGGAGTTCTCGGCGAGTTCGTCCAGTGTACCCAGTCTCCATTGAGCACCCGCATACCATCTCTGATGTCAAACACCAATGGATATGGGATCATCCATCGCCCATCTCATGGGTCGAGAAGCATATACGCTAGTCTACTCTGGTATATCGATGCCCTGTCTCGATACACCCTCGACTAGGGACCTTGAAGGATGTACTTATGGACTGCCATGTCCCCACTAGTATGATCCGCATCATAGTCCAGGTAGTCAAGTACACATCCTAAGGGCTTTATCAACATGTAGCCATCAGACAGTATAAAGAGACAAGTATACATGTTAAGATAAAGAGCAACCAGATAGCATACTATCATATCGAGTGAGAAAGTCCTCTCTATATATGTCCAAGCATCCAATATAATATACATCATCTGTACAATACTGGCCTCTAGGGCATACATACAACTAACACTTCACTTGTCGATCCAAGATCATCATCGGCTGCTCTGCATAGGAAAGGTCGCGCTCAAGTTGGATCGTCGGGTGCTGAATCGCATGCGAAGGATCATGAAGATATTTGCGGAGCATCGAAACGTAAAATACGGGGTGCAGGTCTGGGAAACTGGGCGGAAGGGCTAACCGATACGCAACTGTACCAACACGCTCGAGGATCTCGAAGGGGCCCATATATCTGGGACTAAGCTTCCCCTTCTTCCCAAATCTCATCACACCTTTCATTGGGGAGACCCTCAAGAAAACATGATCACCAACAGAAAACTCAAGTCTGCGTCGACGACGGTCCGCATAAGATCTCTGCCTACTCTGGGCTGCTCTAATCTTATCGCGAATCAACTGGATCTTCGCGGTCGTCTCCTCCACAATCTGTGGCCCTAAGATGCTGCTCTCACTGAGCTCTGTCCAACAGGCGGGCTGTCACGACCCGAAATTGGCACGTGACGGCCCTAATACTACGCAACGTCTACAGGCGTAAGGCAGTAAAAGAAAACCAAAACCCAGAAATCTAAACCAGTAAAAGACAAGAAAAGATAAGAAACATTGTTTAAAAGTCTTTGAAATCACAACCCAAATTCTTTAAAAGTCCAACTTTATTTCCTTTAAAATTTTGGCAGCACCTCCTTTGTAAAAGCTAGCCCCAAAAATGGGTACAACATAAATATAAAGTAAAGTATCCCCAACGGGAGCAAATCCACGCCCAAAGGCGGAAAACAACCACCACAACAAATATACGACGCCGTAGCGAAGAAATAGAAGACGATAGAAAGGAAACTGTATAAAAGACAACAAGTCACAACATAAAATACAACATCGTCCTCACCAAGTCTCTAAGTCAATATGAAAATAGTAGATGGAGAGTACAGGGATACAACGGATATACAATACAATGAATAACCATAAAACCCACCTAAGCAAACTGCACACTGTGAGCTGATGCGGTATCCGTAGCAAAAGATGATAAGACGTGTGATAATAGCCTGCCTCTGACTAACCTGAGGAACACCTGCAAACCCTGTGGCACAACGGGGGTGAGTTGCCAACTAGTGAATAGTAAATAACACAAGCAGGTAATCAAGAGTATGCACGTACAACGTGAATCTAACATATGCAATTAATAGCAATAAAAAGTCAAATGAATGCAATAATCATTAAAGGTACTCTAACAGGTACTACTAATACATGAAGAAATGATATGAATAAAGGTATGTAAACGCAACAGTCATGGAAGGTACTCCAACAGGTACACTAATGCATGAAGCAGTGCATAAACAGTAAATGTAGAGTATGGAATAAAATATGTCATTTCCACGGAATCCTGACATCGTGGTAGGATCAAAATCTATCAAGACAATCCAAATCCCAATTTCCTCAAATCAGCCCCCAATTTGGCTATCATATCAAGTAAGTCTCACATATCCCTAATGTACAATATCAAGTATATCTCACATATCCCGTATGTACAATATCAAGTATATCTCACATACCCCGAATGTACAATATCAAGTAGATCTCACATATATCCTGTAATCAATATCAAATAAATTCTCAAATGTCCTAAATCCAATGTCAACGAGTCCTTTACATTCTAGGTATATTTGCATGAATAAATATGATGATGTATATAATTTAATGTCAATACACATATATTAGCGTCCCATTCCACTAATATTGGTGTAAGGGCATATATAGCAGCGGCCTAAACCCCTGTTATATATACAAAAGAGTAAAAAGAAAAATCATGAAACCAATGTGTCAAGCATCGACACAGAAATGCAGGTCTATCAGGTGCTGTCACCACGACTGGCACCGTGATAGGTACGTATCATACGCTATCCCGAAAGCTCGAGTGCCTAGCTCTGACCCTCGCCTCTCGACGTATCTATACGTAGATGACTCCCGTCGGTACCCCCATAATAACCGCTGAGTCATTGGTAATGTCACCGGATGGTATGGTTCCCCCAGTAACTTATCGTCTACTCCAAGACTCTTGCCCCGGGTACCTCCGGGCCCCACCATGTACCCGCACACGGACCCCTCCGTTCCTCGCGTGGGGTATATATATCCGAACCGATAAATCTCATGGTGGCTGCAGAAATATCATATCAAGGGAAACCGGGTTTTTCAAATAATGCATAATTTCATGAACTCCCACAGTCCCCAAATCCAGAAAACATCATGAAAAATCCATATCTCAATGCGAAAATCCATGAATATAATATACGCATCATAAATCTGAAATGCGAACATATAAAGGAAAAGCAGCAATTAACTGTAACAAGTTAATATAATATCATGCGGTTCCTAATCTCTCCAATTCTAAAATAACATCAAGTAAAGATAAACATGTAGCTATAACTAGATATATGTGCAACATATAGGTATAGCAAGATATATGTATCTACCTATAAGTAAATGATGTAGTATACCCCCTGGGTATAAGCGAAATAGGTGTGCAAGGTATACCTGTAGCTATGTCGTAAAGTGTGCATGTACCTATCACTAATGGTACAATACTCTATAGGTATACAGGTAACTAGTATGTAGGTATGTCAGAACATATATGTAAGCATATAGGTATACATGTATGCTATAAGTCAATGCATAAAGAAATATGAATCAAAGTCTCAATGTCCCTAACCAAGCAATATTATATCTATAAGTGGGTTATGCGTGACATGGCAATTATTGACGGTGTGTGTAGCATACAATCAGTGCTCGTGCAACATGAATCGTCAATAATATGTGCAGTGTCCTAAGGATACTAGTCCAAGCACAACAATATCTAAGTAATAGGGTAAATGCGCAATTCTAAATATGACATAGAATATGCGACAGAAATAACATCTCTAGCCCAGACGCATAACGCCATGCGGTCGATTCCCCTGTAGATATTAAATCTACTCACCAACGCTCCTGGCTATGTGAAGCCTACCACCTGTTTTCCCTTGTCGTAGCGTCCGAAGTCCCCGCTTGCGAACCTAAAATTTCACAAACACAACACATAAGCAAATATCCTACATCGACGAAAAGACATCGAAACGGAAGAATGACGCCCAGAAAATTACACTGCGCGCTTAGCGCATCTATCGGGCACGACATCGGCCAAAACCCTAATTGGGGTCGCTAAACTATAAAACACAAGTCTAGACCCCGATTGTCCCCATCGCGCAACACAACACAAAAATTACGAGGAATACAATAGATATAAACTCGCAACGACCAATCGAACTCACGTCGGAAAAACCCCGAAATCTAGTAAGCAACCTATCGCAATATTTCGCACTAGTTTCAAGCTAACGCATATCTAGCGATTATAAACACCTTAAAATAGCTTAACTGAGCTATAAAAACCATTTCTATATTTTTAACACTTGCTAAATAAATTTTAGCAAAAACCTAGTATGCAAAATTGCATAATTAAACAAAGTGTTCATTAGAAAAAATTAACATTTTCTACTAGGTTAATCTTCTCCAAAACACAAATTAACACTTCAAATAAACATTAAACACATAAATCAAGTTTTACCCTAACTAGATTATCCTGAAAATCAAGTCTTGAAGCTTAAATAAACAATTAATAAACTAATTAGAAATTTAGAAACAACAAAAAGGATCAGGGTTAGGGTTTTATACCTCCACAAAAGATCAAAACCAAAAAACCAAACTCATCATCTTTTCCTCAAAAATGATGTTTTGAATGAAAATCCAAGCTACTTTTGTGAAGAAGAAAGAAGGAAAATGAATATATTTGAGTTTTTTGTGATTTTTTTTGGATTATTCATGATTTATTTGATGCAAAATGAGTTGAAAATGGGTGTAAATGATTGAGGGCAGCAAGGGGAAGAGAAGGGCCGACCAAGGGGGTGATGGGGGTATTTTTGTGAATTTTTGTGACGAAAATGCTAGGAAAAAGAGTAATAAATGCTAATAAATGCTATATGCCACATTTACACATTTTCTTTTCTTTTTAAAATAAAACCTTTTGCACTCCAAAAAATATCTAGATATTTAAATATTCTATTGACAAAAAAATAATTTATTCTCAAGAGAAGAAATTTCCCGATTTACGAGCACCAAATACCGCTTAAAATAATATTTTATTTAGGAAAAATTCTATCTGAACCAAAACCTCCCAAATACCTCTAAAGTTCGCGCACAAGTTTTATTTTAGCTAAAAAAAGTGCCGGCAAGCTTAAACGGACGTTTGATCGAAATCGGGTTAAAACGGAAAATACCGACAATTTTGCTCTAAAACGGAAAAATTCGCAAAACGATTTCTAAAACATTTCAATCTTCCCCCCTTAAAGAAATTCGGTCCCCGAATTAAAATTCATCTACGCGTTCCTTCAAGAAAATGAGTACAAAACTCCCAAATCTCGCTCGCAGCTTGCCAAGTGATCACCTCACTATACAGCTACGCCAAAGAACCCTCACTGACGGCAAGACCCTTGACCGAAGTTCCTCCACCTGCTGATCCACTATAACTAGCGGCTGCTAGTGAATGAAAGATCGCGTCCAAGCTAATTGGTCTGATGCTGAATCAAGTGAGAAAGGTCATGAAGGTAATTGCAAAGTATCGACACAAGGAATACGGGGTGAATACTCAATAACCTGGGCGGAAGTGCCAAATTAAAGGCAACGGAACTAACTCGCTTTAAGGATCTCGAAAGGACCTACAATTGTGGGTAAGCTTCCCAAAACTCAACACGTCATTCATCAGAAAAATTCATAGGAATACATGATCTCGCACTGCGAACTCGAGCCTGCGATCACCATGGTCGGCATAAGACCTCTGTCCGCACAGGACTGTCATCATCCTCACCTGAAACAGCTGGATTATTTCCGAAGTCTCTAGACTAGCTGGGTTCCAAAAATCCTACTACGCAGAGTCAGAAAAACAGACTGGAGATCGACACCACCTAACAAACAAAACTTAAAGGTTGCCAATTGGAATATCTCCTGATAACTGCTATCGAAGGAGAGTCCTAACAATGGCAAGTGACGATCCCAACTGCCGACAACAATTAATACGTATGCATGAGTATAATCTCTAGAGTCGGTATGCCCGCTCTCACAAAACCATCATCCTGCGGACGGAAAGACGGAGCTAATGCTCAACCAGTACCCAAGGCTTCCTGAAGCTCCTGCCCAAGACGGCAAGCGAACAGGGTGCCTTCATTGGATACGACCCATGAAGGAACTCCGTGCAACACACAAACTTAACAAAGAACAACTGAGCAAACTGAGTATAACCGGACAACAAGCATTCTAATGGAGTTACACCCTGACTAAACCTGGGTATACGCCATAACGAATATTCATGGAGATCTGCTCCCATTCCCACTTCGAAACGGTTTAAAGTTGCTACTCTCCAGCCGGTCTCAGATGCTTAACCAAAACACACAAAAAGACAACACCTTGAAACGAAATCCAAAACTTCTCTTTACATCCTTGCCCACCCGTAACTATCTCACAAGTCACGTCAAATGCTGGTGGAACTAGAATGAGTATAGAGAGTTGACAGATGTGCCTGCTCTAGGATTTCACGTCTCTACCCAATAGTATCAGATACATAAACGCATCCTTAAACTCATCACACCCTTGTCACAAATCAAGGACTCTGAATCATTACCCAGCCAAGTATGCTCAAGTAATTCTGACGAACGAGCATCGGTGGGCAGTGTCTCGCGAAAGCGATTAAGGAAAAGTGGTCGGGCGTGGACATGAGCAAGCTGTCCCCTCAATAGAGACGAACTTAAGCTGTGCTCCACGATCGCACAAGAACTGTGAATCTGCAGAAGACTATCTCAACAATCAAAAGCTGCTGCAGGAAGGTGTACATTAAGCTCTGATAGTCCGTGAAAATCTGACACGACTCTCGAACAAGTAGTGTCTCCAAATCTCCAACGCAAGACCACCGCGGCTATCTCCAGATCGTGAGTGGAATATCCTGCTAGTACTTCCTCCAAATGTAGGGAAGCAAAAGCGATAACTCTATAGTGTTACCTCAGTACACAATCGAGCCCCACTCGCGAAACATCACAGTTAAAACAACAAAGTCGCCCGAACCAAAAAGCAAGAGGAACTGGTGCAGTTGTTAACCGAAACTCCAACTGCTGAAAAACTCCACACGCATGCCTAAGTCCAAAGAAAAAGAAACCTCCTTTCAGGTCAGTCCAGTCAACGGTGCAGCACTACACTAGCAATCCTGCATGAAACGGCGGTAAAAACCTGCTAAGCCCAAAATCTGCGGACTTCTGTCCCGTATACAAGTATGGGCCAAAACTGTATGGCCTCGATCTTCCTCGTAACCATACGAAAACCGTCTCCCGTAACTACAAGACCTAGGAGTCAACTCAACAAGCCTGAAGGAACACTCTGAGAATCTAGCAAACCGCTGGGGCTCTCCCAGTATTTGCAAATCAAATACTCAAGTGCTACTCCTGTCCCTCAAGACACATTAAATAGACCAGAATGTCTTAAATAACACAACAATAACTGGTCGAGGAACGGCTTGAAGAAATCCGATTCATCACATCTACGAATGCTGCTAGGGCATTGGTGAGTCCAATGACACACCAGCACACACAAAGCCCGTAGCACACACAAGGCAGTCTTCGGAATGTCATCACTCCGAACTCGCAACAATGATGACCTGATCCCCAAACAAACCTAGAAAAAAATGTCTCGCACTTAGGAGCTGATCGAAGAAATCGTCAATACGAGGTAAAGGATACTTGTCCGCACCGTAAGCCGGTTCAATTGACGATCCATCAGACACAACCTCAAACTGTCGTCTTCCTCCTTGACGAACAGAAATAGGATCTCCCCAATGCGAAACGCTCAGACGCACAATCCCCCCAACAAAAAACTCTGCAGCTGATCCTTAAGCTCTCTAAGCTCCGCCGGCTCATCTGGAACAACGTCAGATAACTCTCGCACGATAAAAACCCGGTCCAACAAACCCACTGTGGCTCCGTTATCACGAATGAACGCCAAGAATCCTCGACATCCTCTCCTCAAAAGCCGACCAGCGAAAAAGGCTGAATTCGAGCTGTGAGAGGCGGCACCACTGTTCCCCTGCACAACAAGAACTGACTTGCCGGAAAAACAAACCTGACTGTTTCCTCGCGGTAGTCCACAGACGCCTAGCACGTAACTAACCAGTCCATGCCCAGGAGAACGTCAAATCCAACATCTCTAGAAAGATCAAGTGACGGATGAATCTCCTAATCGATTGGCATACGACTGAAATAAGTGTCGCGCAACAAAAGAATCGCTGACAGAAGTTAACACAACAAACGGCTAATCTAGCTAACACGAATCCCCTCGTCCCAAACCTCTGCTACTCCCGCAACGGTCACGAAACCTATCTCGATGACTAGTCCTCTGTCTCTGGGTTGGTACACCGGTACGATTCCTCCACTGTTCCGGAACTCTTAGAGTCTCTGGAATACGTGTCTTGTAAACTGGGGCTGCATCCACTGGTGCTATGTAGGAGACGGAATACTGTGTGCTGATCGCAAGGAACAACTGGGTAGCAGGGTTGAAAACCTCCTGTCGCTGCGCTCGAATGGCCTCAGCCAATGAACTCATCGTCTGGTGCATGTCCTGCATCTCTGCCACAAGCCTAGCGATACTATTTGTCGAAGGCAGATCCGTCAACACCTGTGCAACGAGCGTGCCATCCTGGTCAGTCCTTGACCCACCCGAGTCAACTCTGATCTCGGCCCTCGCTGCACCTCACCGAGTCCCCATAGTCATCGGCGGCAAAGGCTATAAATAGGGATAGGATTCGATATGAACACCGAAATCGAATCACAAGGATAGGAATCATCAAGGAAGGAATTTCAAGTAATTGTACTTAGGTCACTTTAGGCCGAGTACTGCATCGTAAGTATGCCGCAGACATACACACACTACGTTACTCTGCTTAAGCTACCTACTCCATCATATCAAGGTCTTCCTACACTCCGTAAGGTAAAAACCTAGCGCTCTGATACCAACTTTTTCACGACCCGAAATTGGTACGTGACGGCCCTAATACTACGCAACGTCTACAGGCGTAACACAGTAAAATAAAGCCAAAACCCAGAAATCTAAACCAGTAAAAGACAAGAAAAGATAAGAAACATTGTTTAAAAGTCTTTGAAATCACAACCCAAATTCTTTAAAAGTCCAACATTATTTCCTTTAAAATTTTGCCAACACCTCCTTTGTAAAAGCTAGCCCCAAAAATGGGTACAACATAAATATAAAGTAAAGCATCCCCAACGGGAGCAAATCCACGCCCAAAGGCAGAAAACAACCACCACAACAAATATACGACGCCGTAGCGAAGAAATAGAAGACGATAGAAAGGAAACTGTATAAAAGACAACAAGTCACAACATAAAATACAACATCGTCCTCACCAAGTCTCTAAGTCAATATGAAAATAGTAGATGGAGAGTACAGGGATACAACGAATATACAATACAACGAATAACCATAAAACCCACCTAAGCAAACTGCACACTATGAGCTGATGCGGTATCCGTAGCAAAAGATGATAAGATGTGTGATAATAGCCTGCCTCTGACTATCGTAAGGAACACTTGCAAACCCTGTGGCACAATGGGAGTGAGTTGCCAACTCGTGAATAGTAAATAACATAAGCATGTAATTGCGAGTATGCACGTACAGCATGAATCTAACATATGCAATTAATAGCAATAAAAAGTCAAATGAATGCAATAATCATGAAAGGTACTCTAACAGGTACTACTAATACATGAAGAAATGATATGAATAAAGGTATGTAAACGCAACAGTCATGGAAGGTACTCTAACAGGTACACTAATGCATGAAGCAGTGCATAAACAGAAAATGTAGAGTATGGAATGAAATATGTCATTTCCACGGAATCCTGACATCGTGGTAGGATCAAAATCCATCAAGACAATCCAAATCCCAATTTCCTCAAATCAGCCCCCAATTTGGCTATCATATCAAGTAAGTCTCACATATCCTTAATGTACAATATCAAGTATATCTCATATATCCCGTATGTATAATATCAAGTATATCTCACATACCCCGAATGTACAATATCAAGTAGATCTCACATATATCCTGTAATCAATATCAAATAAATTCTCAAATGTCCTAAATCCAATGTCAATGAGTCCTTTACATTGTAGGTATATTTGCATGAATACATATGATGATGTATATAATTTAATGTCAATACATATATATTAGCGTCCCATTCCACTAATATTGGTGTAAGGGCATATATAACAGCGGCCTAAACCCCTGTTATATATACAAAGGAGTAAAAAGAAATATCATGAAACCAATGTGTCAAGCATCGACACAGAAATGCAGGTCTATCAGGTGCTGTCACCATGACTGGCACCCTGATAGGTACGTATCATACGCTATCCCGAAAGCTCGAGTGCCTAGCTCTGACCCTCGCCTCTCGACGTATCTATACATACATGACTCCCGTCGGTATACCCATAATAACCGTTGAGTCATTGGTAATGTCACCGGATGGTATGGTTCCCCCACTAACTCATCGTCTACTCCACGACTCTTGCCCCAGGGTACCTCCGGGCCCCACCATGTACCCGCACACGGATCCTTCCGTTCCTCGCGTGGGGTATATATATCCGAACCGATAAATCTCATGGTGGCTGCTGAAATATCATATCAAGGGAAACCGGGTTTTTCAAATATTGCAAAATTTCATGAACTCCCACGGTCCCCAAATCCAGAAAACGTCATGAAAAATCCATATCTCAATGCGAAAATCCATGAATATAATATACGCATCATAAATCTGAAATGCGAACATATAAAGGAAAAGCAGCAATTAACTGTAACAAGTTAATATAAAATCATGCGGTTCCTAATCTCTCCAATTCTAAAATAACATCAAGTAAAGGTAAACATGTAGCTATAACCAGATATATGTGCAACATAAAGGTATAGCAAGATATATATATCTACCTATAAGTAAATGATGTAGTATACCCCCTGGGTATAAGCGAAATAGGTGTGCAAGGTATACCTGTAGCTATGTCGTAAATTGTGCATGTACCTATCACTAATGGTACAATACTCTATAGGTATACAGGTAACTAGCATTTAGGTACGTCAGAACATATGTGTAAGCTTGTAGGTATACATGTATGCTATAAGTCAATGCGTAAAGAAATATGAATCAAAGTATCAATGTCCCTAACCAAGCAATATTATATCTATAAGTGGGTTATGCGTGACATGGCAATTATTGACGGTGTGTGTAGCATACAATCAGTGCTCGTGCAACATGAATCGTCAATAATATGTGCAGTGACCTAAAGATACTAGTCCAAGCACAACAATATCGAAGTAATAGGGTAAATACGCAATTCTAAATATGACATAGAATATGCGACAGAAATAACATCTCTAGCCCAGACGCATAACGTCATGCGGGCGATTCCCCTGTAGATGTTAAGTCTACTCACAACGCTCCTGGCTAAGTGAAGCCTACCACCTATTTTCCCTTGTCGTAGCGTCCGATGTCCCCGCTTGCAAACCTAAAATTTCACAAACACAACACATAAGCAAATATCCTACATCGACGAAAAGACATCGAAACGCAAGAATGACGCCCAGAAAATTACACAGCGCGCTTAGCGCATCTATCGCGCACGACATCGGCCAAAAACCCTAACTGGGGTCACTAAACTACAAAACAGAAGTCTAGACCCCGATCGTCCCCATCGCGCAACACAACACAAAAATTACGAGGAATACAATAGATATAAACTCGCAACGACCAATCGAACCCACGTCGGAAAAACCCCGAAATCTAGTAAGCAACCTATCGCAATATTTCGCACTAGTTTCAAGCTAACGCATATCTAGCGATTATAAACACCTTAAAATAGCTTAACTAAGCTATAAAAACTATTTCTATATTTTTAACACTTGCTAAATAAATTTTAGCAAAAACCTAGTAAGCAAAATTGCATAATTAAACAAAGTGTTCATTAGCAAAAATTAACATTTTCTACTAGGTTAATCTTCTCCAAAACACAAATTAACACTTCAAATAAACATTAAACATATAAATCAAGTTTTGCCCTAACTAGATTATCCAAAAAATCAAGTCTTGAATTTCAAACATGAAATTAAAAGCTTAAATAAACAATTAATATACTAATTAGAAATTTAGAAACAACAAAAAGGATTAGGGTTAGGGTTTTATACCTCCACAAAAGATCAAAACCAAGAAACCAAACTCATCATCTTTTCTTCAAAAATGATGTTTTGAATGAAGATCCAAGCTACTTTTGTGAAGAAGAAAGAAGGAAAATGAATATATTTGAGTTTTTTGTGATTTTATTTGGATTTTTCATGATTTATTTGATGCAAAATGATTTGAAAATGGGTGGAAATGATTGAGAGAAGCAAGGGGAAGGGAAGGGCCGGCCAAGGGAGTGAGGGGGGTATTTTTGTGAATTTTTGTGAAGAAAATGCTAGGAAAAAGAGTAATAAATGCTAATAAATGCTATATGCCACATTTACACATTTTCTTTTCTTTTTAAAATAAAACCTTTTGCACTCCAAAAAATATCTAGATATTTAAAAAGAAGTTTGCAAAATATTCTAGTGACAAAAAAATAATTTATTCTCAAGAGAAGAAATTTCCCGATTTACGTGCACCAAATACCGCTTAAGATAATATTTTATTTGGGAAAAATTCTATCTGAACCAAAATCTTCTAAATACCCCTAAAGTTCGTGCACAAGCTTTATTTTAGCTAAAAAAAGTGCCGGCAAGCTTAAACGGACGTTTGATCGAAATCGGGTTAAAACGGAAAATACCGACAATTTTGCCCTAAAACGGAAAAATTCGCAAAACGATTTCTAAAATGTTATACGGGCGATCGGCATCTTCTCCCATAAAGAGCCTCAAACGGTGTCATCTGAATGGTCTCCTGGTAGCTGTTGTTGTAGGAGAACTCTACTAAGGGTAAATGATGATCCCAGCTACCTCCAAAGTCTAAGACGCACGCTCTGAGCATGTCCTCGAGAGTCTGAATGGTCCGCTCTGACTGTCCGTCAGTCTGCGGATGAAATACTGTGCTGAAGCTCAAGTGAGTGCCCAAAGCCTTCTGAAGTCTCTGCCATAGCCGGCTGGTAAACTGGGTGCCTCTGTCGGACACAATACATGTCGGAACTCCGTGCAGTCGTACGATCTCGTCGATGTATATCTGGGCATACTGAGCAAATCCGAAAGTCTTCTTCACCGGTAGGAAGTGAGCCGCTTTTGACAAACGATCCACGATCACCTAGATAGAGTCATACCCTCGACTAGTCCTGGGTAGACCCACAATGAAGTCCATAGAAATCTGCTCCCATTTCCACTCCGGAATGGATAACGGCTGTAGCTCTCCCGCGGGCCTCTGGTGCTCAGCCTTGACTTGTTGACAAGTCAGGCATCTTGACACAAAATCTACGATGTCTCTCTTCATTCCGTCCCACCAGTAAACACTTCTCATGTCATGGTACATCTTGGTGGAACCGGGATGAACACTGTATACCGATCGATGTGCCTCCTCAAGAATCTCGCGCCGCAATCCCTCAGCATCTGGTACGCACATTCTAGTCCCAAATCATAGTATCCCCTGATCATCGATCACGAACTCGGAAAATCTTCCCTGTCCTATCTGTGCCATGATCTCTGAACATCGGTCATCACTGTGCTGTGCCTCGTGTATACGGTCAAGCAACTGTGGGCGTGCACGAACATGCACAATCTGTCCTCCGATCGGCGTGAACTCGAACTGTACCCAGCTGTCGCATAAAATCTGCCAATCTGCCGACGACTGCCTTTGTACTGCGCTCAAACAAGATAGACTACCCCCGGGCCTCCTGCTCAAAACATCCGCTACCACATTAGCCCTGCCCGGGTGATACAAGATCTCACAATCGTAGTCCTTCACTAACTCCATCCATCGGCGCTGTCTAAGGTTCAAGTCTCGCTGCTGGAATATATACTTTAAGCTCTTGTGATCAGTGAATATCTGGCACGACTCTCCATATAGGTAATGTCGCCAGATCTTAAGTGCAAAGACCACTGCAGCCATCTCCAAATCATGAGTGGGGTAGTTCTGTTCATGTTTCTTTGATTGCAGCGAAGCATACGCGATCACCCTGTCATGCTGCATCAAAACGCACCCTAGCCCCACTCGTGAAGCATCACAATAGACCACTCCGCCGGGGCCATCCGATAAGGCGGTACAGAAATAGGCCCCGTGCCAGGAACCAAATCAATACAGAAAGAAATATCACGCTTGGGCGGTAGCCCAGGAAGCTCGTCAGGGAACACATCAGGGAACTTGCTAACAACCGGAACCTGATCCATCGGAACCTCTGTAGCTCTAGTATCGCAAACATAGAAGAGAAATCCCTGACATCCCTTTCTCAAAAGCTGTCCAACGTGAAAAGAAGAAATCATACTGTGAGGGGTGGCACCACGGTCCCCCAACACAACAAAAACCGATTCTCCGGGAAAACAAAATCTAACTGTCTTCTCGCGGCAGTCAACATAAGCATAGCACGTGGCTAACCAATCCATGCCCAAAAGAACGTCAAAGTCCAACATCTCAAGAAGGATCAAATCGACCGGCAACTCTCTCTCGCCAATACGGATGATACAGGATCGGAACACATGCCTAGCAACAAACGACTCTCCCACAGGAGTAGTTACAACAAGCGGCTGATCAAGCAAACCGGACTCTCTACCCAAACTCGGCACAAAGTGTGTGGATACGTATGAGTGCGTGGATCCGGGATCGAATAATACGTGTGCATCAACCGAACATACTGGAAGGATACCTGAGACCACCGCATGGGACGCCTGCGCGTCGTGATGCGTCAAAGCAAAAACTCACGCCTGTCCTCCACCTGCGACTCACTGTCCTCTGCCAGCCGCTGGCTGTCCTCTGCCCCGATCACCTCGTCCTCTATGAACAAATCCTCCGCGACCATGACCTCTCTGTGCATGAGTCTGGCATGGAGTAACAGTAGGTACAATAGGCAACGCCGTCTGGGGTGGTGAAGGTGGTAGTGTGACGTGCGGTGCTGCTGCCTCCCTCCAGGGTATCTCAGGACAATCTCGTACACGATGATAAGAACTCCCGAAACGGAAACATCCCGATGATGGTTGCTGACCCTCCTGGAGATAGGAGATAAACAACCTGCCTCGTCCTGAATCTCTGCTACCTGCAAGACGTCTATCACGGCGCCGAAAAGGCTGTCTCTGCACTGATGTATCTGCACGATCTCTCTTCGGCTCTGGAACTACCGAAGTCTCAGCAAGGCACTCCTCAACTAATAGGGCTGCGTCTACGGCTGCTGCATATGTCTCGTAATGCTGTGCGCTGATCGCTAGAAACAGTGGGGTAAGCAAGCCTCGGACAAATCTCTTGACTCGCAACTCCTTAGTAGCCACTAGGTACGGAGCATACACTGATAGCTCGGTGAACAGGACATTATACTCTGCCACTGACATCTCCGGAGTCTGACGTAAGGACTCGAACCTACGTGCTCTAGCATCTCTGACGCTCAGTGGAAGGAAGCGGGCAAGGAATAGTGCCACAAACTCTGTCCAGGTCATAGGAGGAAGACCTGCTGCTCTACCCTTCTCGACTGATTCATACCATTTTTGCGCGAGACCTTCCAGGCGAAAGCTCGCGAACTCAACCCATCTCGCATCTGCGCATCTAAGTGAACGACATATCCGCGCCATCCTATCAATGAAGGACTGTGGGTCCTCGGCCGCATCGGTGCCTATGAAGACCGGAGGCTTCAGCCTCATAAACTCTGACAACGATACTGTAATAACCTCCGGAGCTGCAGGGGCAACTGCCTGTACTGTGGGTACCACCGCGGTCTCTGCAACGGGTGGAACTACCTCTGGTCGCTGCGCTCGAAGTGTCTCAACTAGAGATCCCATCATCTGGCGCATCTCCTGCATACTGGATCCCATCTTCTGGCGCATCTCCTGCACACCAGCCCCTAGCATGGCAATCTGATCTGTCACGGAAGGAACAGCCTGCTCGGGCACAACCGGTGTGCTACCCGAATCAGTCCTCGTCTCGGATGAGTCAACTCGAATCTCGACCCTCGCGGCCGCTCTCTGCGCCCTCGTAGTCTTTGGTGGCATAATGGCTGAAAGGAACAATAGGATTCGATAAGGATACAGAAATCGAATAGCAAGAATGTATATACTCAAGAAGGAATTTAAATCAACAAGTCCTAAGGTCGCCTTGGCGGAGTACCGTGTCGTGAGTATGCCGCGGAACATACGCATGCTACGCCACTCTGCTTCAGCTACCTACTCCATCATACCAGGGTCATCCTAGGAACACTCCGAAAGGTAAAACCTACGCTCAGATACCAACTTTGTCATGACCCAATGTTTGGCCCGTGACCGGCACTTAACCACGTAACGTCTACAGGCGTAACGCGACTAAGTGAACCGAAAACCCAGAAATCAAACCAGTAAAAGTATAGAGTGTTTTAAGCTTTAATAGAAACATTTACTATCATGTTAAGAAATCTTAAGTAAACAATCACCAAGATAGCAATATACGACGCCGTAGAGAAGATCAAGAGCAACAAGTAGGAACATCACAGATAGAATAAACTGCATAAGTAAAGTCGGCTCACAACGAGCTCGACACCAGAATACAAAATAATATACATCGTCCTCACAACTGGTCTCTAAGTCAATACATAAGTGGTAGATGGAGAGTACTAGATACAATGATGTACATAACTGAAAGATAAACAGATACCGCACAAAACCCACCTATCAGCAAAAGAGCTAGTACACCAACTGTAAGGGTATCTGTGTCAAAAGATGCAAGAATGCAGCCTGCCGCGACTAGTCCGAAGGGCAACCTGCAAACACTGTGGCACAACGGGGGTGAGTTGCCAACTCGTGAATAGAGATAACATATAAGGGTAATCGTGAGCATGCACGTACTGCGCTACTCTATCATATGCTAGCAGATGATATCAATACTCGATAAGCAGTATGTGCAATAATCATGCAAGTGCTCTATCAGGTAATATAACTACAGGATGAGATACAGTAATGAATGCTGAGCATGGGAAATATAACATCTACACGGAATGTCAACGTGGAATATATAATCGGTGTCATGAATGCACCCCAAATCCCATCAACTCAGACGCCGGCACTCCCATCGGCCCTCAAATCCTGTACATCACTGAAAATCATGAGTGCCCAACATCGGCACCCAAATATCATAAATACTCGTGTCTAGCATCGACACGCAAATCTTCCTATAACGGGCATCCGTCAGTCTGGGTCAGCCCCCTCTCTCATATATCTATCGGGCATCCGTCAGTCCGGGTCAGCCCTCTATCTCATATATATCTATCGGGCATCCGTCAGTCCGGGTCAGCCCTCTCTCATATATATCTATCGGGCATCCGTCAGTCCTGGTTAGCCCTCTTTATCTCATATATATCGGGCTTCCGTCAGTCCGGGTCAGCCCTCTCTCCCATATATATCTCTAGCACCGAGAAAACATAGGGTGGACGCACCGAAATATCATATCAAGGGAACCGGGTTTTTAAATGATTACATATTTGAAATAGCCACGGTTCCCAAATCCAGAAATCACATGTAATCCAAACCAATATGCATGTCAATATGATGTGATATGTGCATCAAGTATGAATATCATGTCAAGTCGCATAAAGATGAGCTACAACTTAATGATCCATTGTGATGTATGCATCAAGTATGAATATCATGGAAATTCTACAGTGTGAGTGTCATGGCAATTACTAACGGTGTGTGTGTAGCATGAAGGATAGTGCTCGTGCAACATGAACCGTTAGTAATGGTGCGGTGTTCTATCAATTCTAGTTTATATACATATATCAGGGAATGTGGTATGCACTAAATAATAGCCATGAACAGTCAATGTATGGAAATGTAGCTATAAGATCCTATCAGCCCTGACGTAGAACGCCATGCGGGCGATATCCCCGTAGATGTTAAATCTACTCACCGTAGTCTCTCGCTAGGTATAGCCGATGACTTGTTTCCCTTTCTTCGCGGCATCCGTCGCACTCGCCTGCGAACCTAGAAGTCCACAGAATATCACGCATAAGCTCAAAACCATACAAACACGACATTTAAGGTCAACTAGAAACCCGTGTCGCAAATCATGCGCGTGTGCGCACGATACGTTAAAACATGTGATTACGTGCCTGAAATCACTCCGACGCGTCGCGATACGCAGAAACCCCAAACCCACACACACGTATCACGCGTGTCGCGAAAGATTAAAAATACGGGAAATAGGGTATTCTACTCCAGATTTTGATACAGAACAGATATTATAAAAATAGATATACCAAAATACTCCATATAGCAGCAGACTCCAGTGGACCAAACCTCAAACCCCAACTCACCCATCTGGCCGCAAATTGCGGCCAGAATGATTATTCCGGTGGCCAGGTTAGGGAGATAGACCCCCAGATTTAGTGTGTGCACTCTATACCCCCTATACATGCTACAGTAAATCCAATTTTATTCTGAAACACCCCGGGTAGAAGCAGGTTGCATAGAGCCCTAAATCTAGTTAAAAATCACACTTTTACATTAAAATGATACTTTAGGGTATTTCTGTGCAAACTGAAACTTAAACCTGGGTTAAATAGCTCTAATAGCACCTAAAAGAGTTAACCAAGCTAACAAAAACCCAATTTAACATGTGCATCACAAAAATCTTTTAATATCACTAAAAAGCACATAAAAACATGATTTTTGCTAAGAATACTATAAGTTTATGGAAAAGGAGTGCTAACATGAGTTAATACCTTCAAAAGGCCTTATGAAACACCAAAAATCCCAGCTCTAGCATCAAGTGTGCAGATTTGCCTCCAAACACCTCAAAAAGCTTACTTTTCCATGGTTTTGTGATGAAAATGTGTTGATTGTGTAGGGTTTTTGTGTAGGCACTACTACAATAGGGGGTTGCCCCTACGGATATTGAAATCCGTAGGGGCAGATTTATTTTGGCCCTACGGATTAGTCCGTCGGGCTATACGGTTGCCTCTACGGTCCTTACATATTTATATAAAAATTATTAAATCTTAAATTGTTGTTTGCCCCTACGGAGCCGCAAACCAAGAACCTACGGACTTATCCGTAGGGGCATCTAAATAGGGATTTAAGTTAAAACCTCAGATCGATCCCTACGCTCATTATTCCCAATTCTCGCGCGAACAAAAAATTCCCAAACCTCGTTCCCGCCGATCGATCGTCGTTCTCGTCGTTCTCGTCATCGCCAGCGCCGCCGATTCGTCGTAGCCACCGCCTGCTTTCGTCGTAGCCACCACCTGCTTTCGTCTTCGCCAGCGCCGGCTCATCGGAGTTCTCATCGTCGCCTCTGCACAGGTAAGGAATTCTTCAATTACTCAAATTTTTGATTGGGGGTGGGGCTGAGGCTGCGGGCTGGGGCTAGGGCTGGGGCTGGGGCTGGGGCTAGGGCTAGGGTTGGGGCTGGGGCTCGGGCCGCGGCTAGGGCTGTGGGTGGGGTTGGGGCTCGGGCTCGGGCGGCGGCTAAGGCTGTGGTTGAGGTTGCGGCTCGGGCTCGGGCTGCGGCTAGGGCTGTGGTTAGGGTTGGGGTTGGGGTTGGGGCTCGGGCTGCGGTT